>CM054145.1:62507464-62524931 GCA_028751875.1 Rapana venosa
AAAAATATCACACAAAGTGACACACACAGCAACAAATTTTCTGTTGCCACATGACAACAAACACAAACTTTGTGACAAAGGGTTTTTTTTCAAACAGAATGCATGGTGTAATTTAAGTAAAAATTCCCTTGGGAAAAATTATCTTTAAGCTTATAACTGCCGAAAACAACAATGAAAAAAAAGATAAAACAGAGAAAGAATGGGGGGGGGGGGGGGGGGGTGAATACCCTGGAAAAAGAGAAAAATGCAAAAGGAAATTTAAAGGAACTCTTGTTTGTACTTCCTCCCCCAATGATTATAGAAAAAAATCTCAGCTATTCCCAAAAAAAATAAATTGAGAAATGTACTTTTTCGTTTGTTTACCCCCATTTTCGAGCCTGAATTTTTATTTTTTTTCCTTCAGGTTTTTGCACGTTGAACTTGTGGATGGCTTCCTGCCCGGTCGATTGGGGGTGAGTTGGTCGAGGATGGCAAAAACAAGATGATGGTCTTTTCCCCAAATTTTTCCCGCCTTCACCCTGACATAGCGGCCCTTTCCCCCATTTTTTCCCCCGGGGTGGTGTTCAACGGTTTTTTGCTTGCCATCGGGGGAATCCATGTCTTGTGGATTTCTTGTGGGGAAAATGGGCCCCAAATGACCAGGTCGTTAAAACATGCAAAATTGAAAAAAGTTTCCCATTTTATTTTGTTCCCCATCCAGTTTCCCGATCATTTCCCTTTTTGGGTTTTTCCCCCCACTTGATTCAGCTCCATTAGTATTTTTGGTCCCCTTTGGGTTTTGTCCGAGGTCTGCATTGTTCAAAGAAGTTTTCTTTTTCTTTAACCTGGTATTGTTGGGATAGCGTGAAGGGAGGGTAATTTTTCGCCTTTTTTTTTGAAACTGCTTGGGGACCCGTGGGACATTTTCCCCGGGAAGGGAACTTGTTTTGCTTGGGGTTCATCCACCTACCCCCATGGTGGGGGGGGTTTTCCCGTTTAAGTAGAGAAGTGCCCCATCAAAATTTTTTTGCCGGGTTTCCACCACTGGCCCGCACGGGCCAAGGATTTTTAGGTTGTACCTGTGCTTTCCTTACCACCTTGCTTTTTACCAGAAATCAACGGGGTTTTTGATGTTCAGGTCCCTTTTGGGTTGGACGGGGGTTGTTGAAAGTTGTCGGCACACTGTTTCCCCCAAGGCTTTCACCACCGCGTCAAGGGCTCTACCAGGGGGACCTTCCCCCCCAGTCGTTTGTAAAAAGTAATGTTGCATTTTCCCATAAAAGGTTTTAATGAAGGGGTCTTTTCCCAATCACAACCCCAACCCAAAGGGCCAGCGGCTCCAGCCCCCCCAGACCTGTTGACATGGTTGAACCTGGGGGAGGCCCACATAGCTCGGGGGGGTCATTAAAGCACGCAAGCCATCCCACCACGACAAGGTGACACACCATCGGGACAGTTACAAGATATAGCGCTATATGAATTCCATTCATGATCATGATCATCATCATCATCATCATCATCAAAGACCCTTCGTTATATTATGTCGGGGTGTGTGTCTGTACAATGGTAATGCTGAATGGGGTTGTCTTCAGTCAATGAAGATAACTGGCTGGAAATTTTGCCTGAACCTATGGAAGTTGTCACTCTTGGAAAGTGCGAAACTATTGATGGATGCAGTGGGCTGAATGGGTTATAGTTTGACTTCTATCCTATGGCCCATGAGGTTGAGGGCTCAGACCTTGGAAGCAGCGTGTGGTGATGGCATTTCACCATCTCCCGGGTCAACTTATAGTGCAGAACTGCCAATGCATTAATTCACAAAGACTATATATTTCAATGCAGAAGATGAAATATTATGCATTTTAAAGACCCATAATTCATGTCACATTTGATGGATTAACGAAATGAGCATACACAGCATGGGCCATGTAGGTGGAGAGGGAGGGCTTGGACAGCTCAATTTGCTGAGAGACAAGTCCCGAAAAATCCATGTAGTGCTTTTAATGACTCATCAGGATTAAGGGGCATGGGAAGGGAAGAGAAAGTGGTGGGCAGAAAAAGCTCTTCTTATACATTTTTTTTATGATTAAAAAAAACAACCCAACAACTGCACATTGTGAATGCTTTGGGGGATTGAGGAAATAGACTGATGCCATGTAGGATCATCATCTGACAAGTGTTTATGCTACTGCTCCCCCACCCACCCCCCATACATTGATGCTGAGAGGCTAAACAGTATAATGGCTTTGCTGAAAAATAAAGAACCAAACCTACGAAATTTGCACTAAAAATCGGCGAGTCGGAATCAGGAACGTGTTTTATCAAAAGTTAACATGCTGTATGAGTGTTTGAGGACAGTAAAAAAAAAAAAAAAAAAGACAAAAAAAGAATGGGGGGGGGGGGGGGGGTGTTAAGTATGGAGTACGGCCATGAAGGCAGCATACTTGGCCTTTTCATACTTCCGGTACAGATTGCTTGGGCCTCATGCTAAAGCTAGCCTACTGACTGAATGACTGATCCAGGTCCTGAAATTCTCAAGAACACTGTGCCGAAAAATATAACAAAACCACCAACAAATGTACATCTGGTTTCAATCATAAATAGCCTCCATGAAAACAACAATGAAAGGTACAAAATGTTTCCATTACCTTCATCTGGAATATCTGTTTTCAACACAGATTTTATTTCTTTCACTTTCTCTCCATCAGCTGCCAGCCAATCCATGACGTCTCCCTCTGTCAGTAGGCTAGCACTGGGCCAATCTGTACTGGAAGTACGAAAAGGCCACATGCTTCATGGCCGCACTCCAGATTTAACCTACCACCGTCACCCCCCCTCCCCCACCCCTTCCTCAGTTTGTTTGTTCTTTCTCTTTTTCTATTTTTTTATACTGTAAACTCATAACTTTTACAGCATGTATAAACTTTATGAAAACTCGCTCCCGATTCACGACTCCAGGGGTTTTTCCCCGCAAATTTCGTAGGTTTGGGATTCTTTTATTTTTGTCCACCAAAAACCAATTCATTTCCTTTTAGTCTGTTAGCCCCTCAACAACAATGTGTTCAAGTCAAGTCAAGAAAATTTTATTTCCAGATGGTACATTCAATAACCAATGCATTGCTTTTTTTCATCAAGCCATCTAATAAGAACAAATTTCGTAATGATTATACTCAGACATTACATTATTGCATCATTTACCGTTAAATTAAAACCAGTAACACACACATACTCAATGCACACGCTTCCTGACGCATGCACGCTCACGACCACACACACATTTAAATAAAATTGTTTTAAGAATTATAAAAAGAATATCAAAAAACGTCAGGACAAAAAAAATACTTTTCACCTACTGTTACAATCATTCTTTCCACGTTTATACTTTAGATAATAAAAAGTACAAGAATAAAACGTTTAGAAAAACTAGGCATTGTCATTACTGACAATAATAACCAACAATGACCTACCCTCCTCTCCTCCTCCACCCAGTCAAAGGTTGTGCTTTTTTTGCATTCATACTTTTCAAATAGGCTTAATAAAAAATGACATATTCACAACAATAAGCTATCAAAGCAAAATAAGCAAATAAATTATAATAATGATTATCATAATAGAGATACAATTATTACAATGAATCCCCATCACCGAAGAACAAACAATATAACAAATGCATCCCCCATCACCAAGGAACAACACCATAAACCCGATGAACAGAAAAGCATTGGAAAGTATGGGGGGGGGAGGAGTATCAAGGGGAAGGGAAATACACATCAATCAAATTAAAAGTTTAAAAAAAAGACAAATATCAAACAAGTAGAACACCCTATAACGATACATAATTCTAAACCCATAATTCCACTGGACTATTCAAACTAAAAAACAATATCAATACTAAAACATATCGCTTATCATATAACTAATAATCTCATCTCAACTGCAATAAAAACAACTCCACGATAAAACAATTGAATTAGACAAAGACACAGGTCATGAGATGTAGAGTTAAAGGAAAGGAAGATGAATAAAGAGAGAAGAGAGAGAAGAGATAGAGAGATAGAGAGAGAGAAGAGAGAGAGAAGAGAAGCAGGAGAGGAAGGTAGGGAGAGAGAGATAAGAGAAGAGAGAGAGAGAGGAGAGATAGAAAGAGAGAGAAAGGACACACAATCAAGCTATCAGCTCCTACCATAAAAAGATTTTTAAAATTTCCTCCTTTCCACTTGTTTCAACATGCAGATTTAAATTACTAGCTTGCATAGATTACACTTACTTCTTTGCAATATTATGTGCCTCTTTCCATGCCTCCCCTCCCCCACACATAAACAGTGTGTGACTTGAAGAATTTCTATCTCATGTAAACAATACTTGAATTTTTTTTTGTAAGGAATAACCATTATGCTGTAAAATGTAAGTAGGTTGCATTTTCCGTACTAAATCATGTTGATTTTCCTTATATTATAGTCAATTTCCTAGGGCATTCAGCATAGATGGCTTTTTAGCTGTGTCTTGAACTGATTTTTTGTTTTTGGATACATTTTAAAAGCGTTTTGGGAGCTTGTTCCAAGTCACGTGACCAGATACAGAAGCTTGTTTTGTAAATATAATTTCATGTACCTCCACAATGAGTTGTAGAGTGATTATGTCTGTGTTTCATTGATTTTGAAGCTAATTGGTGAATCTATGTATGGCATTTCCATTTACAACTTTCTACAAATAGGAGCTTTATGTAGATAAAGTCTGTTTTTGAAGGTTAGGATATTTGT
Source organism: Rapana venosa (assembly GCA_028751875.1). Lineage (NCBI taxonomy): Eukaryota > Metazoa > Mollusca > Gastropoda > Neogastropoda > Muricidae > Rapana > Rapana venosa. The sequence goes on from CM054145.1 coordinate 62,512,204, forward strand.
TTCCTTAATCGTTGATGGTTAGGAGCTTATTTTAGTAGAACAAGTTAACAGTGCTCTTTAATTTCATCTATGAATCAATTTTAAATTTGTAGCACTGCAGGCTGTCCCAAAGAGATAAGCATTTCACTATTACAAAAAAGGCCACAATACAAGAGTTTGCGAGAGTGGTTATCCCAGACAATGTATAAAATTTGATAACTGAAGAACATGTTAAAGAAAGACGTTTTCCCTAGCGCCATCACAGTCCATTCCAAGTAAGATTTTTACTGTCAATAATTACACCCAAGAATTCTGTGGGAGTCAACTTCTTCAAATACTCTTTTACCTATCAACAGAGTAGGAATTTATCTTTCATTTTTTGTCACTTTTTGTCTTGCCAGAACATACATACACTATTTTTTTTCGCTATTTAGACAATATGTTTTAGCAGATCCAAGAACCCAATATTGACAAACATGGGTGTTGAAGTTTATTGTAAGATCTGAGGGGTCATAGTCTACTACAATAGAGAGGGATGAGACCAACAGCAAACATTTATTTACACAGCTACATTCTATAAACTTGGGGAAGCAATTTAGCTTAGATTGAAAATAGCATATGGACCGCAATATTGACCCTTGTGGTACTCCATGTTTAATAGTCCTATATTCTGATGTTTGCTTATTTGTCAGTATACTAGCTGCTGCCTATTTCACAAAAAGCTTTTCAAAAGATTTCTATCGTTCTGGTGTTAGTTATACAATTGAAGTTTTACGCAATAAAAAGGAAATAATTGATACATCAAATGCTTTTTCAAAGTCAACAAAAAGAAGGCCTTATATTAATTTTCAATGGATAATTGGTGTAGGAGACTGTCTGTAATTTTGTAAGAGTTGAGTGATCCAGGAAAATTTTTTACGAAAACCTGACTGAACTTCATTTAGAATAATTGTTGTTTACAAAGTAAGGCAAATAAACTGGATTTTGGATAAGTTTACAAAGGGTTAAGATAAGACAGACGGAATTGAAATTGGTCTGTAATTTGAAGACAAGCATAACACCTAGATAAGAGACTGTGTCAGAATAATATTTGCCATTTTAAAAATTACAGAAAGTTGTTTTTTCTCATGCACTATTATACAAGTAAGTCATGTATCCAGCTATAAACCTGACCAACAAAGCTTGATTAATCTTCCATGCTAGAATGTCTAAAACCACGTGTTCTGGAATTCTTTTTGAAGAGACAAGGCTTTACCAAACTCTGTGATAGTCATTGGCAGTGACCAGTTTGAATGGGAATTATTAATTTCATTTGATTTGATAAATTTGTACTAAATACAGGAGATCATTTTCAATTGGACTTGTCCATATGGATATTACTTCTTATGTCGGCAAATATGTTTGAGAAGTGGTTGTTTCAATTACATCAGAGATATATCTTTAACTGTCTTATGACTTAAGATATAGGTTTAATTACATTATGTATTGTTGGCTTTCCATACAATTTCGATAGTCGGTAGTTGTAAAATTAAACAACTTTTGAATGTAATCACGTTTTGATTTCTTTTAGTGAAGATACTTGTTCTTTGTGCCCTGAAATGCTCATTTGAAACCATGTGTTTTCCAAAGTCTGCTTTGTGTATTTCGGATTACTATGACTATTGTTATCCAAGGTGGTTTGATTTTAATCTGAGAACACTTTTTTTTATGAAAGGGCGTGTTTGTCGAAAACTAGAAGTAAATGTCCTAATCCAAACTTCCAGCAGCTACATCAGGTCTCTGATTTGGATAAAGTCATGTAATGGCGATTTTGTCAAGTCTAAAGGAAAACAAGCACTTAAAGTTTTTAATTTTTCCTGTAAAAAAATAGTTTTATCCCTACTTTAGAGGAATTTTGATAGGGGGGGGGGGGGGGGGGGCGATTTTTAAACAACCAAGATAAAGCACACTGGATTAGTGATCTCTGCAATCCACAGAGGGAACACATACTTCTTTTATGTTTTGATTGTATATAAGTGAAGAAATAAGATCTATTAATGTTTCTAGAGGATATGGGTTTATCGAAGTTGGTCTCTCTATTAGTTGATCTAGGCCAAACATAGTAATGTTGTGGCAACCATTTTGGTTTATGTTTAATAATTACTATGTTAAAATCCCCAAGAATAATTGTTTCATTGTTTTTAAAAGTATTACCTCGTCCATAAGGTGAGTTGAATTTTTTCTGCCAGTCAATGGTTTCTGAAGGATTATCTGTATATAAATCCCTATAATATTGGTCTATTGTGTTTTAAATTTTATTTCAATCCAATGGATTCAATGTCATAAACCTCAAGGTTAATATTCATGTTACAACTGAAGCCAGAGCTATATATTTAAGTAACCCTGTGGACTTGGTTTTTGTGAGGATCTTCATGGAAGATTTTGAATACCCAGGAATAATCATGATTGCAACGTTACAAATGGAGAAAGTCGGAATCCGCTATACAAAACAAATGAAACTGTTTCCCACAGGTTGTATCGTAGGTTTGCAATGTCATCTTTTTTTGTATGTTGTCACTGTTTGATATTCAGGTAGCCTACTCGGAGGTCCCTGTTTTGTTGGCCATATTTGTCTGAAGTTTAGAGATATAATATAATGTCAGGAATTGATTCTAATTTATGTATATATTTTCTTGTTCAAATACGATTAAGTAAACTATCAAAATAGAAAAACTCCCGATTAGTAGGTTTTTTCTATTCAATAATCAAACAGGAGAATATAAAATGATAAAGAAGGAACACCCAATAAAAACGAAAAATAATAAAAGTCCAATTCAGAAATCGCTCATGATCTCAAAAAAATGATCTGATTACAGTATCAACACATTCTATAAATCCTACTAACCCTTTATAATTTCATACACTAAATGAGATCAAAGTATACCACACTTACATAAAGTATAGAATATTTTGATAGAGAAATCCACATAACTTCTTCCTTTGTTTTTTCTAAGTCAATACACTATCACTTACACAAATACCCGATTCATTAAAGCTCAAAAAACAAGGAAATACAGTCACAAGCAAAATACAATAATAAAGTATAGAATTTCTTTGGAAAATCTATAGCAAAATATGTCCTTTAAAACAACTGTTCTGATGCTAGCGACCACTTGGAGGAGAGCCATATAGCAGCTAACACAACAGTCAAATGTTTCAAATACAATCATACTGCTTGTATAACAAACCGACAATAATAGCTGCTAGTTCACAAAAGTACTTCTTTCATTACAAGCAGAATGCATTATAATCCAGCAATATAGGGCTGGTAGACACAAAATACAAATTTGCTTCCGACAGGCAGAAAGATTTAAAACCACACAGCACACACATAAATTCAACTCATCAATTAAATTACTATTACTGGGAAAAAGAAATGAAACGACAAAATGAAAAGGAAAAAAAGGGCGAGGTAAGAAAAGTATGAGAGGGGAGGAGGGGAAATTTTGGGAGGAATTTGAAAGCAAACATATAATACTTTGATCAATATACCTTATTTTTGGATGCAGCAGACAATGAGGCAAACACACAACACAACCACCCACACACACACACAGACACACACGTACACACATGACACTACACACACACACAACAACACACAACACAGTCACAACACACACACACACACACTACACACACACACACTACTTGCAGAACGTACATGTGCACGCGCATGCCAGCGCGCACCATCCAACACTCATTCATTCACTTCATATACCCCCAAAGTCCCTTCTGATGATACTATAAATCAATTCCCTGTGTGCCAACACACACCGACCATCTGTGCATTATGTCACGTCCCGGATTTCCCTTTTTCGAAAGAAGTAGGGGTTTCACTGTGTGCCGGAGGGAACAATGGCAAAATCCGACAAAACCCGCCTACACAACGGAAACTGGAAGTGAAAAAAAACAAACCACCACAATGAGTGCTACCCATAAACTCACGATCACCCCTCCCCCCACCCAACCCCACAAGAACCATCAACCCCCCGCCCCCCAGTTACCACCCCAACCCATACTCCCCCCCCCAATCCCACCCACCAAGCACACACAACACATTAAACGACGCCAACATTATTTTGTCAAATATCTAAGTAGCTCAGAAAGCACATTGACTAGTGGTGTGTGTTGGAGAGAGGAGAGCTTGATGTTCCCTAACCCACTGGCGACTTCTGAACAATGGGGATCCTGGGCAGGGAGGGGAAAGTGAGTGTCAATGAAAAGTGTTGTAATTGTTCGATGGTCACAAGGTGGGGTGGGGGAGTCTTTTTGTTGTAGGCAGGCAGTTGTGTAATGTACTCACAATCACGACCTTTCAACTGCCTTTAGCGTAGCTTGACTGTGGTGTAGCAGTGTTAGTCTGGATAGTCTGGGCCTTCATGACTGTCTGCATGGTTTGATTGGTTTCCAGGGAAACGAATGTTGAGCAAGCGTTTTCTGTTACCCTGGGGGCTGGATGTAGAGTATCTAGGTACCCCAGGAAGACTTTTAAGGTGTCTCCAGCCCTGGGATAAGGAGGGGGTGTTGTCAAAAACCACACCCCCTCTTGCCTTCAGGATTTTCCCTAAAGAAGCTGTCCCACTTTGAATAGACCAAGTCACCTAAGGGATTGTTGACCAACGGGAGGAGGATGGAGGAAGGCTGTAGAGTTTGGGCTATGGGGGAAACTTTTTTGTAGCAGGTGGATCAGTTTGTGTCCACTCTGCTATGTATACTAAGGCCCTGCTTACACAGCTGTTGAATGCCACACTTGAAAAGGTGACATGCTGAAGATGTGAGATGAACACTTGTTGCCTAGCCACCATGACACAGGAGTATGTAACAGATCAGGCCTGGTACATGTGACATGTTGCAGACTAGCCGGTCCGCCAAACCAACATCTTTATTCTCGACCACCCCCTTCAAAGCGCTGAGATCACCTAATCAAACATGTGTGTCACACTGTGTCTGGGACTGATTTTGTTGGAGGACATTTATGGACTGGACAGGGGGGAGCTATCCCAGTGGATTTGTGAATGGGAAATGAGTATGTGTTATGGTGAGGACGGAAGGAGTGTGTGTGTATGATGCAATGTGTTTGTGAGCGAGGCTGTTTGCTTGTGGTTTGTGTGAAGTTGGTGAATTTTTTCCTTTTGTTTTTTTGTGGTTACGAGTGTAGGAAGTGTCAGTCGGGGTTCGTGGGGTCAAAAGGCAATCTGTTGGAGTGTTGATATTGTTTTCCCTTTTGTGTGTGTTGTTCTGTGAGTGGTTCAGTGTCGATGTAGTCTGACTGTGGAGTGAGTGGGGTTTTGGGTTGTGCTATGTTTGTATCTGTTTCTTGGTAGTATTTTTGATGTTGTTTGACTGTCTTTGAAGGGGACGTAGTTTTGAGCAGTTTCTTTCAATTGATGGACTGGTTTTTTTGGGCTTTTTGGAGTCGGTTGTTTTGTTTGTCTCTCTTTCCATTTCTTATGGAGTTTTTTTTTTTTTCAGAGTCAGAGTGGTTTGGCTGTTGAGTTTTGTCTTTTGGGGGGATATTTGTGATATTTGATTTTTTGGTGTTTTATTTTTTTATGCATGTTGGAATGTGAATTGGTGAAAGGAGTTGTTTGGGGGGCATCGTTATCGTTGTTTAAGTTTGTATTAAAAGAAGAGTGGGGGTTTTCTTGCATGTGGCTTTGTGTGTCTTTGGGTTTGTTGGGGAGGTTTGGGAGTGGAGAGTGGGTTGGTTGGAGAGGGGAGGGGGAGGGGGGGTGAGTTTGATGATCACATGGGGGAACGAGGGGGGGGGGAGGGAGGCTGAGTAGTCCCTTTGGGTCTGCTAAAGAAGAAGGGGTGGAGGGGAGAGTGGCGGTTTTTACGTTTTTTCCCTCTGGTGAAAGGCACTGTTGAAGGGGGGGGTTTGGGGGAATAGCTGATAGGTCAGGGGGAGGGTTGTTTTTGTGTGTGTGTTTTGTGTGGGGGTTGTGTGTGTGTGTGTGTGTGTGTGTGTGTGTGTGTGTGTAAATGACAAGACAATGACAAATTTTTTATTTCGGGGATAAGAATAAGCACCCATGTGTTTTTTACATCCAGTCCCCCCTTGGGGATATATATGATAAAAAATAAAAAAACCCCATAGAAATACTTTACCAGTATAGGAAAAAAATATCTAAAAAAAAATCCCCCCCAAAAACATGGGAGAGAGAGAGAGAAAAAAAGTAGCAACAAGTAAGAAAAAAGCAAAACAGAAAACAAAAAAACCCAAAAAAAAAAATAGCAAAAAAACCCAGAAAAAACAAAAGAGCAACAAGGGAGGGGGGACAACGAATAGTCCCCCTCCAAAAAAACAACAAAAAAAACCCCAAAACCCCAAGAAACGACCAAAAAAAGCAAAACCCTAAAACCCCCAAAATGGTTTTACCCTGAGAAATAACTGAGGGGGATGACGTACGTTTTTCCTGGAAGGTTGGGACAAAACGTGGAAGAAGGTTTGGGTGGTGTGAAAATTGACCCCCGGAAAGGGGGGGGTTGAAGTCCTGAAAGGGGGGGAAGGGACTGCCCAAACCCTTGGGGTCAAGGGAAAGGGGGTGTGCGGATACAGACTTAGGTCAACGGGAAAGGGGTGTGCACTGTTCGTGTCCTCTGTGTCTTTTGTTTTAAAAAGCGCGCGGGTGTGTCATAAATTTTACTCTGTTTTAGCGCTCCCTCAATGTTGGCCCCTAGAAAGTGAGGTCTCAAAACCCTCCCCCCCTAAAACCCTTAAGTTATGGAACACCACCTTATTTTTTAATTTGTATTTCTTCTTTTAGGAATCAGACAGCATGCCTTCGATGAGCTATAAACGAGCCCCGGTGCGAACGAAGCAAACATCTTGTGCAACTTGTGTCTGTGGGGGCCGTTTGTGCTGGGGGGGAACGGATGGCAACTTTGGGGAAAATCGCGTGCACAGGGAATGGTTTTGGGGGAAAGGGGCTGGGGCTTGTTCCATTGTCCTTGATTTTAAAAAAAAAAAAAGTCACTGGCACTTTGATTTGTTGTTTTTACAAGATTCAGCCTTATAAAACCCAAACTTTAATTATTATTAAATTTTTTATTTTTAATTATTAATTTTATTTTTTTTATTATTATTATTTTATTATTTTTATTATTTTGTTGTTTTTGTTTTTTTGGTTTTAATAAAAAGGAGAACAAACACGAAAAAAGGGAATTTTGGCAACAGAAAGAAACATAAAAAATTCTTTGTGTTTTAGGGAAGCAACAGCAATAGTAAACTACATGAAAAAAGTATTGTATAAGCAATTTCTCCCCAGACATACACCACCGCGCGCCAGCGCCCCCACCACCCATGCATCCTCCCAACATCAAATCTGTTTAAATATCATGTATTCATAGAAAAGGACATATGCATTTGGAATTATAACATAATTGGTACCTCAAGCAAGATTCAAAAAAAAACATTCACTAAATCTCAATACTTTAATTGGCAATCTGGTCGGGGGTCTAGGGGTAAAACGCGCCGTTAGAACGAAAGCCCGGGGCCCGGTTTTGTGGTGGTTCGTATCCCCGTTTGGGCCCGAAATTTTCCCCACCCATTGCCCATGAGTGGTGGTCTGGGCGCTAGTCTTTGGATGAACGATAAACCCGAGGTCCCTGTGTTACACAAAATTTTCAGCGCACGAAAAAGAACCCACAGCAACAAAATTTGCCCCCTGGCAAAAATTCTTAAAAAAAGACCCCTGATAGGAAAAAAATAAGTTGAGACCAAAAAAAAAAAAAAGGGTGGGGCCCCTTTTGTGGCGACCCCCTTTCCCGGGGAAGCACCCGAATTCAGCAGAGAAATCTCGTGACTTAAAGTGGTATAAAATTAAAAAAATAATTAAAAATAAATAAATTTAAAAAAAAAATAAAAACTAAAATAAAAACTAAAAAAGCATCAACGGGATACTAATTTTAAACCGACAATTAAATCTTAAAAAAAAAAGGAAAAAAAATAAAAAAGGGAGGAAAAAAGAAAAAAGGGGAGGGAGAGGAGAGAGAAGACAAAAGACAATGACAAAAATTTTTTTATTTCAGATAATGAATAAGCAACAAGTCTTTTTTCATCCAGTCCCCCCCCGTTAGGGATACACTTAAAAATAAAAACCCAAACTTATACAGTTTCCCTAAAAAAAGGGGAAAAAACCCTTTTTAAACAGCCCCCCCCCAAACCCCCCCCCCCCCCCCAAAACAAGCAAAAAAAGAAAACCAAAAAAAACCCCCCCCCCCCCCCACCCCCAAAAAACCCCAACCAAAAAAAACAAAAAAAAAGGAAGAAAAACAAAAAAAACAAAAGAGATAAAAAAAAAAAAACAGACAAACAACAAAACAAAACAAAACAACCAAAGAGAAAAAACCAACCAAACTTAATAAATCATAAAATAACATCTACACTTGTCAAATGGTAACAAAATTTTTACCATAATTTTAAAATATTGAAAAAGGGACCATTTAAAATTAAATTTCAGGGCAATCCAATAAAGTTTGAAAAAATAAAAAAATAATCCTTCATCAGGATAACTTATATAAGCAACGATAAAGGTGAGAAAGGGAAAAAGAGACAGAGGAAAAAGGGGGGAAGAGAAAATTTTTTGTGTGGGTTTTTTTGTTTTTGGGTTTTTTGTTTGTTTTTTTAAAACCCGATAAATAAAAAAAAGAAAAAAAAGAAGAAAAAAAAAGAAGAGGGAGAGAGAGGGGGAGGGGGAAAAGGGGAAGGAGGGTTTTGGGATTAAAAGTGGGGGGTTGTTTTTTGTTTGTGTGTGGTTTTTTTTTTGTGTAAGGGAGAAAAAAAAAATTTTTAAGAAAAGAGGGGAAGAGAGGAAGGGTTAAAAAGGGGAGAAGTAGTAAATTTTTAACAAATCTTTTTGGGATGGGGGAAAAAAAAGGCTTTTCATATTTTTGGAAATTTTATTAACCCTTTTTTTTAAGGGAAAAAAAAGTTCCTTTTAAAACTCAAACCAAACTTTCCAAAAGGGGGGGGAAAGAAAACTTTAAAACCACTTCAAAACCTTCAAAAAACCCAAAAAGATTTAAAAAAAAGATTAAAATGGGCCAAGGGACGCAGAAAAACCCCACAGGGGTTGAAAACAAATCATTGAAAGATTTTTAATAATTAAAGAAAATTTTCCTTAAAAAAAAGTCAAGAAAAAATTTGATTTTATTTTAATTGGTATAAAAATTTGAGACATGATTTTTTTTCACAGATGGGATATTATGGTACCAAAAAAACTGAGATTTTCTCATTGTTATCTTTCAAAACTTTGGGTGGAGGCTTGTTCGATTTTTCTTTTCAAAATATGGATTGGAGAAAGTTTATGAGATAATTTTTTGTCGCTTTTGGGTCTGGTAGTGAAAAAAGCAAAATCATTTTGTTTTTTGGGGGTTTTTTAAATAGACATGTGGTTTAGGTTCAGTCCATTTGACAAGATCATCATGCTATTTTGCAAGTCTTTGCAAGAGAGTTAATTAGTTGGCTTGTCCCCCCCGGGGATGCCGGGGGGCCTTTTAGTATAAAAAGCATCCCCCCATTCTGAAATTCTTTGCTAAAATTTCCTCTTTTTTTTCACTCTCTTTTTTCTGCCTTGTTTCCTTTTCTTCCTGTCCTCTTTTTGTTATTTTTTCCTTCTTGGTCCCCTTTCCCCGCCTTTTTTCCCGAAAAAATTAAAGGTAAAATATTCCTCTTGTGCCGAAGTCGGGTGCGCTGGGCCCGGACTTGTCAGGGTTTACGCATTTTCGCCCCTAAACAGACAACAATATTGCTGCTAGCGTTCGACGAAGAAGAAAAGTATGGCTTGTATGATGGGTTTTGTCAAACAGCAAAAAGTTCGCATTTAGTTTGAATGAGAGGAATATTTTTTGTTTTAATGAAAAAAGGGAAATTTGGGCCCAAGATGGACCCTGGGTACCCATTTTGAATGGGTTTTAGTGTGGATGTGGGCGTAGCTATTGAAAAAAGACGTTGCCTGTTTGTAAGATAAAAACAAGGTCTAGGTATTTGTAAGAGATTAATAAGTCTAGCTTTTTAATGAGAGTCGCGGTCAATTGTTCAAACTTTTTTTAAAACTACAAATAATACTCCACAAAAAGTATTTTCATTTATTTTGACAGCCAAAATTTTCACAAGATAGTCAAGTCTTTGGACGAGTATTTTTTCTAAATCCGACGATTTGGGTGAAGAAGTTGTTAATATCTATTGATGGACATGTTTTATTCAATGTTTTTTTTCCAAGGGTTTTTTAAGGTAAGAATAATAGGATTGCCTATAATTTGAGGAAACAGAATGTTTCCAACTTGTGGATTGGAATCACCTTAGCAGTTTTTTAAGGGGGTTGGGAAAAGTTTCTTATGAAGACAAAGGGTTTAGATTTGTCGAGTGTCTGTAAAAATGGAGCTGAAGTTTCAGTATTCTGCCATCTATCCACAAGACCCGCGTACTTGATTGTTTGAGGTGGGTCAATATTGTAGACCTCAAAAACAGATATGAATGGTTGTGGGTTTTGATGGAATAGTTTTTTTTGGGCAGTATTGTTTTAGTTCATTGAGATCATTGGATTCGAGTTATCATGTTAAATTTATGTTAGAAGAAATATTAATGAAGTGATTGTTTTTTTTTTCCCAGCAAGAAATATCTTTAATTAGCAAGATTGGAAGACAATTAATTATTTTGTTTTGATTGTTCCCTTCCATACAGTCTTGGAATTTTTTGGATGAAGTGTCTTGGAAATATTTTTTTCCTCCCCGTTTTTGTGAGTTTAGGGGATTTCTTATTTTTTTGCCTCCCATAATATTATGTCTTTTGAGAAATCTCTAAGTAGCAATGTTTGTTATAGATTTCAGTAAAAACTTTTATCAAGAACTCAATGGCCAGGTCTGGATCAGTAATATTGAATGTTTCCGAGAGCATGGAACTGCTTAACTCTAGTAAGAAAAAAGTATGTTCTTTCGAGCCAGAAGGCCCATAGAGCCGGAGCTTATCCCGGTTTCTGTAGTGTTAAGCGAACTGATGGTTTTTCACCACCCCTGTGACAGGACGCTAGTCTGTCGCCAGATACTTCCCCAGCAGAGCTGGTACCCACTTGTACACCTGGGTGGAGTAAGGAAAATAGGAGTAAAGTGTCTTTCCCAAGGACACAACACCGAGCCGAGCGGGGATCGAACCCGCGACCTCTGGATCACGAGTTGACCGCCTAAACCACTCGACCACGGTGCCTCCTTCTAGTAAGAAAAGCTGCTCATTAAATTTTGCAAAAAAACAATAGGTTATAGTTTAATGGCCAGGTTTAGGAATTTTTTTCCTTTTTTTTTGACCAAGTGGAACAGACGGGTTTGTGATCACTACAGTTTATACAGGGACACACATTTCTATGATGTTTTTAGGTCTGATACATAGATTTTGACAATAATTGTGTTAGAATTTGATGTGATTCTGTGGGTAAGTACTAATGGTGAAGATTGAAGAGTTAATAACTTGGTCCATTGGGTTTTTTACTTTTGCTAAGTCAAATTAAAATCACCTGTAAGATAATTTCCCTAGATTTTATAGAATACGTTCATCATGGAGTCAAACGTTATCCAATTTTTTCTTCTGTTGGATTTCTGTAGCAAAAAGGTGCTTCACCTTTTTAGTACTTCGATCCGATGGATTCTAATTCAAATGTTCAGATAGAAAGATTTTAAACGTACAGATCACTAATATAGATTAAGATACCTGTTTCTTTTCTCTTTTTTTACATTTTTATCCTGGAAAGGAAAGTCAGTGTTGGTTATGTGTTGAAAGCTTTATGGAAAATCCCAGTATAGAAATGGTTTTTTGGTTTGTGAGAGTTTGTTTATCTTGATTTTTTTGACGATAGTTTATATTTTTGGTGGCAAATTCGTAAGGGGGAGAGAGAGAGAGGGGGAGAGGGGAGAAGAGAGAGAAGAGAGAGAGAGAGAGAGAGAGAGAGAGAGAGAGAGAGGGGAGAGAAGAGAGAGAGAGAGAGAGAGAACTCGAACTCGAACTCGAACTCCCAAAGATTTATTCACAAAAAGGCCATTGGCCCCTACTGAAGGGGGTTGCCCAACTGCTTAGTATTTTGGTGGGGGGAAAAACAATTAAAACAACATTTACTGTATAACAAAAAAATCAGTCAAAAAAGACTTAGGTAACAATTCCCCCCTTTTTTGGAAAGCTTTTCACAAATAAAAGTGAGGTGCCCAAACCTCAGGGTGATTGCGCCCGGAAAACAGAGTCAATAAATTAGGCTGTTATTATTTAAAAAGGGGTTTTTTTTGCCTAAAAAATCCCAATATGGGAACACAAACAAAAAATTTTCTTTCCCCCTCTGTGGCTTTCATAATGGGGATAGCAGCCTGAGGTGTCAATATCAGTTCTCTGTATCTGAATTTTTTGAACATTTATTTTTTTGATCACCAAGTCTAAAATTAGACATAATTCTTTTCAAATTTTCCTATCAAGTTTTAAATAAAGGGTTTGACATCATGCAAACTTATAAATTGTTGTATATTTTAAATCTTTCACTGTTTTTTTATAGATCACTCCCTTCGCCATCGGAATCAATTTAATCTTTGCCCGAAAGGTTAATAAACTCTTAAAATTTCCGATCCCTTTATTGAGCCCAAACAAATCCAAACCGAGTTCACACAAGTATTTTTTTTCGAGCCCGAAGGCCCATAGAGCCGGAGTTATCCCGTTTTTGTAGGTTTTGCGA
>CM054145.1:62525431-62605207 GCA_028751875.1 Rapana venosa
ACTATCTTTGGGCCCCAAAAAGGGTTTCATCCTATTAAAATACTTAAAAATGTCTTGTGGTGATAAACTGCTGCCCTGTTCTACTTTTAAAGTTGTGTTCCAAAGTATTGCTTTGTTTTCCCACAACCCGCAAGAGAGTACAACTTCTCCTTCTTACCCGTGACTCTTCTAAATCTTTTTATTTTTCTTGACTAAAACCCAGTAAAAGCCCCCCCAAACAAAAGTTGTGGGCCTTTCATGTTGTTTTTTTAACAATATATTTTGGGGGAAAAAATTTAATTATTTTTTGTTTTTTGAAAAATGTTGTTTTGATGTTTTTGTAATTTGTTGATAGGGACTTTTTTTATTTCTTGAAAAGTTCTTAATAATATTTCTTGTTTTATTCTTGATGTTTTTGATAAGTTTTTGGTAAGTTCTTGTATTGTTTTTAAATTTAAGTTTTTGGGTTTAAAGTTGTTAAAAAGTTGTTTGAAAAGTTGTTAAAAAGTTCTTGACAATTTTCTTGAAAGTTTTTGATAAGTTGTTGATAAAGTTTTGAAAAAGGGTTGTTAAAAAAGTTTTTGACAAGTTCTTGAAAGATTTGTTTTACCCCTTAAATTCCCATAATTTTTTTATTTTTTCCCCAAACCCAAAAAATTTTGAAATTTTTTCATTTTGTAGGAGATGGGGAAAAAAGGGGGATCAAGGTAAAATGCTTAGTTTTTAAAATAAAAACTATGCAATTTTTTGATCGAGGGGCCCGAGGCCCAAAACCCGACCCAAAAGTTGCTAGTTTTGGATAAAGTAAGTAGTTGAGCTTGCCCCCCCTTTTTCCCTATCTCTTGAGGCAGTGGTGTAAGGGGTTTTGATAAAGTGGGGCCCCATGAACATGTGGGTGTGTTTTTTTTTCTTTATTTTTTTTTTTTTTTCCCTTTTTTTTATCGAGGAAAGGGGAAAAGCCTCATGTGGTTTGTTTGTTTTTTTCACACCCATTTTCCCGTGTGTAGGGGGTTTTTGGGGGGATTTTGCCATCTTTTTTTCCCCCCGGCACCAGTGACCTACTTTTTCAAAAAGGGGAAAACAGGATTTTGAATTGAAAAAGTTGTTCTGTGTGTGTTGGCACACAGGGCCTTGTTTTAGTTTCTTTCCGAAGGTTTTTGGGTTATGAGTGTGAAAAAAGTGTTGAATGGTGCGCGCGTGCCCCCATGCGGGCGTCCCACATGTACGTTTCCCAATTTGGGGGTTTTGGGGTGTTTGTGTGTTTTTTGTGTGTGTGTGTGTGTGAGTGTGTGTGTGTGTGTTGTGGGGTGTGTTGTGTATGTGGTGTGTTTTGTACGTTTGGGGGAGGGGTTTTGTGTGTGGTTGTGTGGTGTGTGTGTGTGTGTACCCCTTTTTCTGCCGGGCATCCCCAACAAAAGGTTTTGATAAAAGAATTATAAATGTTTGTTTCCCAATTCCTCCCCAAAAAATTTCCCCCTCCCCTTTTCCTTTTTTTCTTCACCTCCCCCCTTTTTTCCTTTTCTTTTTTTTTGTTTTTTTTTTTTTTTCCCCCGTAATTTAATTATGTTGTTTAAATGTCGTGCCCCGTGGGGTTTTAATAAATTTTTTCTGCCTGCCCGGAACCCAATTGTTTTTGTGCCCAACAGTTTATATTGGGTTTTATAATGCAGTTGCTTGAAAAAGAAGGGCTTTTTGGGGCTGCAGCTTATTGCTTTTTTAATAAAAGCAGTTGTTGATTGAAAAAATTGCCGTTGTGAAAGCAGCTCTATATTACCCAGGACTTAGATCAAAACCCCGTTGGTTTAGGCAAATTTTTGTTGTTTTTTCCAAAAAATTTTTTTTATTTATTATTGTATCTACTTTTTGGGGACTAAATCTTCCTTGTTTTGGGCCCTTTATATGAATGTTTTATTGGTAAGTGTTGTTATTGATTTTAAAAAAACCCAAAGAAAAAGGTTTGTAGGTTTTCTTACCCAAAAATTTTCTACACTTTAATTTCCGTTTTGGAAACCTTGTTTCTCCATTTGTGTATGAAAATTAAAGGGGACTGGATTATTTTACGTTTTGATAAAAAAACGTTTTTTTTTTTGCAGCCAGAAAAAAGTTTTTGAAATTGCCTTTTAGTATTGTTTCTTTTTTAATTGGGTGCCCTTCATATATTTTATTTTTCCCCTTTTGTTTAAATTGAATCCCCCCCCAAACCTAAACGGGCTTCTTTTGAATTTTATTTAAAACGTTAAAACAAAAAAATTTTTTTTTTAAATTCAAAATTTACCCAAATCAATCCTGAAATTTTTATCCCAACCTTCAGAAAAGGGCCAAAAAAAACCCGGGGGCCTTTCCCGAGTAGGCCCCGTACCCAACGTGCAAAAAACAAAAAAGCGGGACTTTGCAACCAAACTAAAAAACCGGGTGGAAATCGTTTCATTTGTTTTGCCCTGCTGAACCCCCCCCCTTTCCCCCCAAATGTAACAGATGACACAAAATTTTTCCCCAGGGTATAAAATTTTCCGTGAAGCCCCTCAAAAAACCCAAGCCCCCGGGGGGTTACTTACAAATTTTGCCCCCTGGTTTCAGTTGAAAAAGAAATTAACCCTTTGGGGGTTTGAAAAATTTTGAACCCAAAGTGGATTGAAAAAAAATTTTAAAACAATCCCCCAAATATTAATGGGGTTTAATATAAAAAAAATCTTCGGAAACCATAGAGGGAAAAAAAATTTTCAACTCCCTTATGGCCGAGGTAATATTTTTAAAACAATGAAACAATTATTCTTGGGGTTTTAAAAACTTTTAGTTTTATTAAACCAAAACCCCCAAAAATGGGCCACAAAAATTATTTAATTTTTTGGCCCTGTCAACTAATAGTAGCCCAAAACCGGATAAAAAATTTAAAACTCTAAAACTTTAATAGAAAAAATTTTCTACACTACTACAAATAAACCCCCAAAACCCAAAAAGTAGGCTCCTTTCAGGGGGATCCCCATACCCGGGTTTCCCAAGGGGTTTTACTTGGTTTAAAAAATGTATAAAAAATACCTAAAGTGGGCCCTAAAAACCCTATTTTTTACGGGAAAAAATTTAAAAAACCCTTTAACAAGCAAGATTTCCTTTCAGACTTGAAAAAAATCGCCATTCCCTGCCATTCCCAAAAACCGGCCCCGTAAAGTGCTAAATTTTTGGGGATTAGGACATTTACTTCAGTATACCCAAAAAACCCCCCCCCTTCAAAAAAAAAAAAAGAGTTCAAAAAAAAAAAACCCCCCTTGGTTTTAAACAAAAGCCATGAACCCGAATACCCTAAGGACTATATGAAAAAAAAGGTTCAAATGAGCGGGCCCGGGAAAAAAAAGAAAAAAAAAGGTTAACTTCATTTAAAAACGCAAATCAAAACGTAAATTCCCAATTCAAAATTTGTTAATTAAACTCCCGGGGACTCTCCCCCCAAGTAGGGGAAACCACCCAATAAAATTAAAGAAATAAAACTTAACAAAAAGTCAACAGACAGTTAAAAAAAAAATCAGCGATGAATTGAAAAACCACTTCTCAAACATTCCCCGCCCAAAGTAATATCAAATAAACAAGTAAAATGAAAATGATCCCTTTTATTTTAAAACCCAATAATCAAATAAAAAAGGAAAAAAAATTTCCCTTTCAAACTACTCCCCAATGAAAATCAAGGCCCCCCCCCTTTGGGAAACCCTTTGGTCTTTTTAAAAAAATTTCCGGGAAAACCCGTGGTTTAGAAAATCTAGATGGAAAAATAATCAAGCTTTGTGGTAAAGGGTTATGGGCTGGAACACGCCTTCTTGTAAACTTGTGCATAGAAAAAAACAACTTCCTTTTCATTTTTAAAAAAGGGCAAAAATTCATACCAGCCCAACAAATCAGGTGTTATGCTTGTCCTTAAAATTTCAGACCAATTTCAATTCGTCCCCCCCTTATCAAAAACCCCTTTGAAAAAAAAAAATTTTCCCAAAAATTTCCGTATTTTCCTACTTTGTAAAAAACCAATCTTTAAAAATTGAAGCCCGTCAGGTTTTCTTTAAAAATATTCCTTTTCACACAACCTTACACTTTTACAGACGGGTTCCTACAAAAATCAATAAAAATTTAAATATACCCCCCTTTTCTTTTTGTTGACTTTAAAAAAAAGCTTTGATGAAACCCCAATTTTCCCTTTTTATTGGTAAACTTCACTTGTAAAAACCTAACCCCAGAACGATAAATCTTTTAAAAAGTTTTTGTCATGGGGCGCAGCTATTTAACTGCAAATAAAAAAAACCCTAAAAAAATAGTACCTAAAAAAAACTGGGTACCAAAAAAGGGTAAATATTGGGTCCACTTCTTTTTTCCAATCAAAGAAAAAGACTTCCCCCAAATTTTCTGAAGTACTGTGAAAGTTTGTGATGACACACCCTCATTTTTTGAGACTCCCCCCCCACAGACTTCAATAAAATTTTAAAACCAAAAATTTTGACAGATTGGTTTTTTGGGATCAGCTAAAACCAAAATGCCCCTTTAAATACGCGAAAAATTAAGTGTAGGAATGTACTAGCAAAAAAAAAGAGAAAAAAAAAAAAGGTTTAAATTTCCAACCTCTTTTTGATAGGTAAAAGGGTTAATTGGGTTGACTCCACAAAAACCCGGGGGTTTGTAAATTTTTGGGAAAAAAATCTTACTTGGACTGACCATATAAAGGCGCTAGGAAAACGCTTTCTTACAAGCTCCTTCAGTTTTTAAAATTTTTAAAAAACATTTTCTGAAAAAACCCACTTCGCAAAACTTTTTTTTTGGGGCCCCTATTTTCCCTTTTGTTGATATGCTTCTCTTTTTTGGGACAGCTGCAGTGCTACAAATTTAAAAATTGATTTTTAGATTATAAAAAAGGCACTAAAAACTTGTTCTCTAAAATCGCTCCCAAACCCCAAAAACCCGATTATAAGGAAAACCCAAATATCCAAACCTTCAAAAACAGATTTTTTATCAAAATAAAGCTTATTTGTCCAGAAAAGTTGTCAAGGGAAAATCCCCCTCCAAAGTCCCCAAATAGCTTCAAAATCAATGAACCCCGGGACATAATCATTTTCAAAATTTTCCGGCCCAAGAATTTTTTTTCCCCAAAACAAGCTTTTTGTACTCAGGTAGTGACTTATGGAAAAAAACCCCCCAAAAACGCTTAAAAAAATGTATCAAAAAAAATCTTTTTCCAAGACACATTTAAAAAGCCATCAAATTGCATGAATCCCTTTAAGGAATTGATAAAAAGGAAATAAAACCCATAAATTAAATAGGGCAAAATAAAACCATACTTACATTTACCGCACTAAGGGTTTTTCCCTTTTCAACAAAAATTCAAGTATGTTTTAAACTGCCCCCTTAAAAATTTTAACAGTCACCACTTTTTTAAGTGGGGAGGGGGGGGGAGGCAGGAAAGGAGGCACACTAATTATGAAAAGAAGAAAGAGTAATCTATGCAAGCTAGAAAAATTTAATCTGAAAATGTTGAAAAAAGGTGGAAAAGGAAAGGGAAATTTTTTAAAAAAATTTTTTTATGGTAGACCTGTTTGTTGGGATAGTGTCTCTCTCTCCCCTTTTCTCTCTCTCTCCTCTCTCTTTCCCCTCTCTCTCTCTCTCTTTTCCTTTCCCTCCTTTCCTTTCTTTTCCATCCTCATCCCCTTTGGGTTTGTCTAATTCAAAAAGTTTTTTATCGGGGGATGTTTTTTTTTAAGGGCAGTTAGGGGATGGTTTATTAGTTTTTTTAAAAGCGATATGTTTTAGTATGTTATTTTTTTTATTTTGATTGCCAGTGGATTAGGGGTTTTTTTGAATTATGTATGTTTTTAGGGGTTCTCCCTTGTTTTTGATATTTGTTTTTTTTTTTAAAACCTTTTAAATTTTGTTTGAAGGTGTTTTCCCCCTTTCCCCCCTTTTGAAAAATTCCTCCCCCCCCCCACCCTTTTCCAATGCTTTTCTGTTATCATGGTTTTGTTTTTGTTTTGGGGAGGGGATTTGTTATTTTTTGTTGTTCATGGTGATGGGGGATTATTGTTATAATTGTATCTTTTTAAAGAAAAACATTTTTAAACCCTTATTTGTTTTATTTTGGCTTTGATAGCTATTGTGTGAATATGTATTTTTTAAAAGCGCTTTTTAAAAAGTATGAATGAAAAAAAAGCACAAAATTTGCGGGTGGAGGGGGGGAGGAGGGGGGGTTCTTTAAAAAGGTATTACCCATTTGGGCCCCTCCCCTAGTATTTTAAAAACGTTTTTAATTCTTGTCCCTTTTTATTATCTAAAGTTAAAAACGTGAAAGTGGTTTGAAACAGTAGGTGAAGTAATTTGTTTGTCCTGACTTTTTATGATTTTTTTTTTTTAAATTTTTAAAAAACTTTTTTTTTTAAATGTTTTTTGTGTGGTTTGTGGCGTCCCATGCGCTAGGCGAAAAAGGTTTTGTGTGTTTTAAATGGTTTTTTTTAAAACGGAAAATTTGATGAAATAATGTTGCCCTTGTATAATCATTACTAATTTGTTTTTGTTTGATGGCTTGATGAAAAAAAGAAAAAGCATTGCTTTTAATGTCCATCTGGAAAAAAAATTTTGGACTTGACTTGACGCCACACATTGTTGTTGGAGGCTAACCGGCCTAAAAGGAAATAAAATTGGTTTTTGGGGGGACAAAAAAGGAAATACAAAACCTCCCGAAATTTGGGGGGAAAAAACCCCGGGCGAGTCGTGAAACAGGAGCGAGTTTTAAATAATTTTTCCCTCTGATAGTATTGAGTTTCCCGTTTAAAAAAAAGAAAAGAAAAAGAACCCCCCAAACTGAGGAAGGGAGGGGGGGGGGGGGGGGGGGGGGGAGGGGTTTGAGGTTTTTTTTTTTTTAAAAAAAAAAAAAAAAAAATTGGAGTGCGGCCATAAAGCATTTTGGCCTTTTCGGCTACAAAAGGTTTTAAAATTTGGGGGTAAAAGGGTGTATCTTGTAAGGTGCGAGGGGGAAAAAAACCCTTTTGGGTTGATTTTCAAAGTTTTTTTAAAAGCATGAAATGTTGCACTGTGCATTTGGGTTTTTGGATGGGGGAACATAGGAATACCAGGTAGTCACAAAAGAAGTTGGAAAAAACCATAAAATGAGGTTGCCTGTATTCCTACAGCTTTTTGACCCCGCGCAGGGCATTTCCCCGGAAAGGAAAGCTCCCCCAGAGGGAAAAAGGGCCTGGGGGGGGTACGGGGTTTGCTGAAAAAAAAAAAAAAATTTTTTAAACCCCTTTCCCAAAATTTGTTCAAAAAAACATGATTTTTGGGGTCAGGGTTTGTCTTTCAAAAAAAAGTGGTTTTTTTTTCTGGGTTCCCTTTTAAGTGGTGCGGTATAAATATAAGAGTTCCATGAAAAACAAAAGGGGAAAAAGGGGTGTTTTTTTTAATCCCCGGTTTTTTCCCCTGTTTAAATTCCCATTCCCAAAAGGGCCCAGTTTTAGCCAATGACAGGGGGGACGTCATGGATTGGGTTTGCGCTGATCGAGAGAAAGTGAAAGAATTTAAACCCCCCGGGTTTAAAAAACAGATTATTCCAGATGAAGGTAAGGGAAAACATTTTTGTTTTTTAAATTGTTGTTTTCATGGGGGTTTTTATGTTAAAAATGATGAAATGAGCCAAGACCCAAAATAAAAGAAAAAAGCAGAAAACATCAAGGCTCCTTGCCTTTCCCTTTTACTGGGGGAAAAAGGGGAAAGAACCCCTTTCCGAGCTTACCAGTAGGAAGCCCCCCGGACCCGACTTTCCAGCGGGAGTGCTCAAGCATGGGGCGAAACAGTTTCACTATGTTACAGCTATCTGTCAGAAGTTTTTGGGAGAAAAAACAGTGGCCAACAGAATGGACACAATCACTCTTTCATACCCCTGCCCAAAAAGGGGGAAATTTTCCCCCAAATGCCAAAACATGAAAAAATAAAAGCCCCCACAGCCACCCCAGAAAGGGTCATCTCAAAGTTTTTTTAAAATGATCAAGAAGGAGGCAAAAGAACCCCTTTTGCAGGGGAAAAAGCTGGGTTCAGGGCGGGCCCGGAGCACAATCGAACAGATTTTTAACCCCACTTTAAAGATGGAAAAACATCTTAAACATCAGAAAGGACCTGTTCCAAAACCTTATCAAACCTTCAAAAAGGCTTTTGCAGAGAATGGCCCCCCGGGCCTGGGCAGGCCCTTTCAGAATGTTTGGCATTGAAGAAGGACTAGTGAAAAACCCATTCAAGCATTTATAAAAACACTGCAAGCAGGCACCCCCCGCCCCAATTTAGGCGGGCCTCCCTTCCCCAAAACCACTTTTGGGGGGTCCGCCCCGGAAATGCCTTTTACCCTCCAGCCCCGTTAAATCTTTTCTTGGAAAAATATGAGAGGCCCAACCATGATTTTCCACCCTCCCCCCTCCCCTTTGGGCGGCAAAACCCTCAAAATTCCCGGTTTCCCGTGCCCTTGACCCCCTTGGGGGGAAAAGTAACACAGACCCTGCAAGTTTACCCCCCCAGATTGGGAAAACCCGGGCGGAGCAAGGGGGGATGGAGGTGAGCTCGGAGAAAAGAAAAAGTACTTGTGCCCAGAAACGAGAAACCCCCGTTTAAAATTTTACATGAAGGGCCCAAACCCAAAAAGGAGGAGGAAAGAGGGCTTTTAAATACCCGGTGCTAACTCCCAAGGACGGGCGATGGGACGAAGAAAATAAAAGTCAGAATACCCATGGCAACACCCTTCCATAAAAAAATCCCCCCCATAGGGAAAAAGTAAAGGGTCAGTTTCCCCAATCAAACAAAGCTCTAAAAAGCCCTATTCAGTCAAACCTGCTGAGGGAAGTGAAACTGGACTTGATGTAAAACCACCCAAAGCGTTTCCGCCCTTCGAAAAAAAAATCCCCTTAGAAAATACTGGGCATATCCTGGAGGAACGAAAGCCCCAATAAAATTTGTCAAGAGTCAAAAAACCGGTGGCAGGTCCACGGGAAAACCCCTTCTCCCCAAATCGTCAAGAAAAAAAAGTGACATGGTTCGGCCCCCGTCACCCCCACAACACTTCCCCCCAAAAAAACAGTCCCGCGGGGAACCCCCCGGGTGGCAGAGGGGGGGGAAAACAGAAAAAGTCTGGAGGGAAAAAAACATCAGGGGAATGGACCAGGTGAATGACTCGGCACTACTCCCGCCAGACCCCGGGCCCGAATGGTGGGGGAAGGTTTCCCACGGCTTCTTTCTTTCATGTCTCCCCCAAAAACCCCCCAAGGTCACGGGTTTTGTGAGTGTGATGATGATTTATGTTTGGGAAACCAGATGTACATTTTTTGGGTTTGGTTTTTTTTTATTTTTCGGCCAGGGGTTTTGGAATTTCGGGACTGGTTTCGTCATTCGGGTAAAGTGGTTTACCCGGTTTTAGCTTGGGGGCCCAAGCAATCTGTCCCCTAAGTTTTAAAAAAGGGCCAACTCCGGATGCTGCCTTCATGGCCGTAATTCCTTACTTAACCCCCCCCCCCCCCCCCCCCCCCCCCCCCCCCCCCCCCCCCCCCCCCCCCCCCATTCTTTTTTTGTTTTTTTTTTTTTTTTTTTTTTTTACTGTAAACTAAACACTCATACGCAGGGTTAACTTTATGTTTAAACACGTTCCTGTTTCCCACAAACTGGCACAAATTTTTTAGTGAAATTTCGTAGGTTTGTATTTCTTTTTTTTTCGGAAAAAGCCCTTTCCATATTGTTTTGCCTCTCACCCTCAATGAAAGGGGGGGGGGGGGGGGGGGGGGGGGGGGCGTAGCATAAACACTTGTCGATGTGATCCTACAGGGCACAGTCTTTTTTCCTAAATTTCCCCAAAAGCATTACCAATGTGCAGTTGGGGGGGTTTGTTTTTTTAATCGTAAAAAAAAATATTAAGAAGAGCTTTTTTGCCCCCCATTTTTCCCCTTTCCCTTCCCATGCCCTTAACTCCCTGATGGTCAAAAAAGCATTTTCCCCTGGTTTTTCAGGCTTGTCTTTTCGGGCCCAAATTAAAGGCCCAAAGCCCCCCCTTCCCTCATGGCCCTGCTTGTATGCTCATTTTCGTTAATCCATAAAATGGGGCTTAAATTTAGGGGGATTTTTAAAAAATGCAAAATTATTTCTTTCTTTCCCTTGCATTTTATAGTCTTTTTTGAATTAATGCTTTTGGAAATTTCTGCACTAAAAAGTTGATCCGGGAGAGGGTAAAAATCCCCATAAACGGGGACGCTGTTCCCAAAGGGTCGACCCCTCAACCTCGGGGCCCCAAAGGTTAGAATTAAAACCCCTTTAAAACCCCATTCGGGCCCAAAAGGGCATCCTTAATATTTTTCGCCCCTTTTCCAGGATGAAACACTCCCATGGGTTTTCCCGGAAATTTTCCCCGGGGCCAGTTTTATCTTCTTCTGATGAAGACAACCCCATTCAGCTTTAAACCATTTTTCAGACACCCCCCGCCCATAATAAAAACGAAGGGTCTTTGATGATGTGTTGGGATGATGATGATGTCATAAAATGGAATTTTATGCGCTAAATCTTGAACTGCCCGAGGGGTTTTGTCCCCTTTTGGGTTCTTTGGTTTGGGATGGCTTTGCGGGGCTTCATAGCCCCCCCAGAGCTTGGGGCCCTTTTTTCCCGCGGGTTTTAAAACCAGCTAAAACGGGTCTGTTTTGGGAGGAGCCAGACGGGTCCTCCAGGTTGGGGGTTGGAATGGGCTAACGCCCCAATTCATTTAAAAAAACCAAATTCTTTTAAAGGAAAAAACCCCCAACTTTACTTCTTACAAGGCGCCATGGGTGGGGAAAGGCCCTCTCTGGTAGAGCCTATGACCCCGTGTGCGGTGAAACCCTTTGGGGGAAGCCAGTGTGCGAAAAACCTCTTTAACCCCGAAAAACCCAACCAGGATGGGCCCGGAAAAAACCCAAAACCCCGTTGATACTGGTAAAACACCCAAAAGGTGAGTAAAAGAAATGCACAGGTAAACCTAAAGACCCTTGGGCCCCTGTGGGGCCCCCCCCAAAAGGAAGGAAACCGGGCCAAAACCAAAACTTAAAAAGTGGAGACCATAATCTCTACTTTGACAAAAGGGAAGGCCGGGCCCAAAAAACCCCTGGAGTAGGTTTGCTGGGGGCCCCCCGGGCCCCAACCAAAGTACTGCTGCCGGGGAAACCAGTGTCCCCACGGTTTCCTCCAGAAAGTTTTCCCCCAAAAGGCAGAAGGTTCCATCTTCAGGGGCTATGTTTTCCAAAAATTTCAGCGGGAGTTAAAAGGATAAAAAAACTTCTTTGAACAAAGTCCAAACCCCATCTTGGAAAAGCCCCAAAGAGAGACCAAAAAAATACAAATGGGAGACATGAATCCCAAAAGTGGGGCGGGGACAACCCAACAGAAAAGGGTTTTCCCGGGAAAGAAATGGCACTGGAGAGAAATAAAAAAAGGGAACTTTTAACAGTTTTGCATGTCAAGGGCCCGGGTCATTGGAGCCCCCATTTTCCCCCCCACAAGAAAGCCCCAAAAAGACCACATGGATTTCCCCCTGGGGCCCAAGAAAAAAAAAACCAGATTGACCCCCTCACCCATCGGGGGGGAAGTGGGGGAAGGGAAAGCCTGGATAAATGTTGGGGGAAGCGCGGGCAGTTTGCAGCTTTCAGCCCTTTCATCTTGTTTTCCCAAACCTAAAGACCAAGCCCAAAGCCAACACCCAAACCGGGCGGAAAACCCATCCAAAAGTTAAACGGCAAACCCAAAAAAGGGAAAAGAGAAAATAGAAAATCGGGCCGAATGGGGGTAAACAAAGAAAAAACTACTTTTTTTCCATCAATTTTACATTTTTTTTTGGGAACGTAGCGACGTTTTTTTTTTCTTATCAGTCATGTGTTTAAAAAACGTGGGCAGCATAGAGTAGTGTTTTAAATTCTGTTTTACATTTTTGCTCTTTGACCAGGGTATTCCCCCCCCCCCCCCCCCCCCCCCCCCCCCCCCCCCTCCCCATTCTTTTTTCTTTTTTTATTTTTTTTTCAGTTTCGGGTTTTCAGGGCATTTATAAGTTTAAATGATAATTCTCAATTTGAATTTTTAAATAAATTGAAAAACCATTTGAAATTTGTTAGAAAAAAACCCCCTTTGTCACAAAGTTTGTGTTTGTTGTCATTGGCAATTTAAAAATATGTGTTTTTGTCTTGTGTTGCCCATTTTTTGTGTGCTTTTTTTAATTTTCTTATGCTTTTTTTCCTATATATACAATTTTTTTTTTCTTGTTTGAATCCCTAGTAATAGTTTTTAAAAAATTTTAAATAAACGCTTTGCAGAAAAATATGCGCAGCCCCGGCCCCAAATAAATAAAAAAATTGCAAAAAAAATCACTTTCTAAAGTTTTCAAATTTTGCATTTGCTTTCCCTTTTTTTTAAATTTGGGGTTTGCAAAAGAGGCCAAGGGTTTAAATTTTTTGTTTTTTTCCTTCCCCTGAATTTTTTTCACCATCTCTTTCCTCATCCTTTTTTTCTTCTTCTTTGCCTTTTTTTTTTTTTTCCCCTACTTTCCCCCTCTTTTTTTTCCATTTCACAAAATTTTTATTGTTTTCATTTCACACCATTTTTACAAATTTTTAAATTGCATAGATTTACACCCAAAGTGAGATGAAGTTGGATCAGCCCCCCATTACGGGCTGAGGGGGAAAAGGTGCTTTTCCTAAAACACTGTGCAAGCTGGGTTGTTTTGGGGCCCAGGGGCAATGCAGAAGTGTTTTTTAAGAAATCAGACTTTTCCCCAGAGTGAAAACGCCACTAAAAAAATTCATCGGACGGGGCCAAAGGGGAAGGGGGGGAAAAAATGAAACTGAAAGGAAAAACAAACCCAAAGGCAGGCGAGGGGGGTATGCCCCAGGGCCCCCGGGAAAAATTTTTTTATAACAAAAACTTTCAAATCACCCCAGTGGGTTTTGGCCTTTTGCTTTTTTCCCCATGCATAATTTTTTTTAAAAGTTTAAGGGTTTTTCATTGTAAATTTTTAAACAAAATTTCTTTCCGGGCCCTTTTTTTCCCCAAAAGTGGGTTTTTCGGTTTGGGTCAGTCTTTTGGCCCCTCTGCCCCCTTCCCTGACCAATAAAAAAAATCCCATGAAATTTGGCCTTTCCCTGATTTAGAAAAAACATGGCGGGGAAGGTGCAGTGAAAAGTTTTGGGAAGCTCTGTGGGCTTTTTAATAGTTTTTAAATCCCCAAGCGATCAAAAAAAATGAGAATGAACCCTTTTTTCACTTTTTTTTGGAAAGATAAACTTTAAAACAATATTTAAACAAAAAAATTTCTTTTTTTTTGAAAAGAAAGTTTAGGGGTACGTGTGTGAGGACGGATGCTTTTGTGAGGGGGTTTTTAAGGGATTGTTCAATTTAAATCCCATGCTTTCCCGGGAAATTCGAAAGTTTTGGGGGAAAATTTTAAGGTGGGGATTTTTAAAACTCCCGGTCAATTTTCAAGTGAAAGGACCCCCTTTGTTTTAAATTTCCCCTTTTGGGTGTAATACACATTTAGAAAAATAAAATTTTATGCCCCTTAAAAGACCCTAAAATTTGGTCAGCTTTCGGTGGGTTAAAAAAACACGAATATACCTGCCCCTTCCCTGTAGTCGGAAAATGGGGCTCCCTTCCCGGGTGGGGGGGAATCCCAGCATAAAAAATTATGAAAAATCCTATTCATCAAAATAAAGAGCTCTAGCCAAGGGGAAAAAAGTTTTTGGGCGTAAAAGAGTGTGTGCGTGTTTTCCTGCGGGAAAAAGCGTGAGGGGACAGCAAGCGGGCTTCAGCCCGAAAGGGGACCCCCTTTTTTCCCCTCGGCCCCCCCAAGTTCCAGGCTTAAACCCCCACAGGCACCAAAAAAAACCCCCCCTACGTCCCATCCAGGGAAAAGAGGCCTTTGGTCTACCTGAAAATTGTGGTTTGGGGAAGGACGATTTCTTTCCCTTGTCGGGGCGGGCAGTACATTACCGTCCTGTATTTTTGTATGTATAGTTATACCCTGGGAATGTTTGGGATGGGGCGTTTTTCCCCAGCGGGAAACCTTTGGGGGTCCCCCGAAAATTTGCTTCCAACTCCCCCACCCAACCGGGAAAAATCTCTGTAAAAAATTTGTGCTAAATGCCCAATTTGGGCCCAGAATTTCAAGTACCTTTCCCCTTTTGGGTTTTCCATTCCCGATTCAGAGAAGGAAACTGATTGATTCGTTTTTAATGCTTTAAACCCTTGTATGTGAGGGGGAAAAGGGAAGGGCTTGAGGTATTTTATGATGTGTTGATTTTGAAAAGATGATAAAAACCCCGAAAAAGGGGGGGTTTTTTTGTGTGCAGTGTATAGTAAAAAAACAAAAAAAGTTTTTTGAAGGAAAAAAACTAAATTTTAAAGTTCCCATGAAAAAAACATCACTGTGTTTGGGGAAAAGTGGATTTTCTTGATTTAAATTTCTGCAGCCTTTGATCCAAATAGTCCCCTCTTTTCTTTTTCTGC
The DNA here is from genome assembly GCA_028751875.1 of Rapana venosa. Classification (NCBI taxonomy): domain Eukaryota; kingdom Metazoa; phylum Mollusca; class Gastropoda; order Neogastropoda; family Muricidae; genus Rapana; species Rapana venosa. The sequence continues at coordinate 62,539,916 of CM054145.1, forward strand.
CCCCAAAAATAGGGTTTTGGGGTATTAATGGAAACCCCTCACCTGGTTTTTTAATACCTCCCGGCCGGTTCCAAAAAGTTATTGTAAACAAAATTAAAATCAAAACCTGAAAAAAAGGGAAATGTGGAGTCCCGCGGGACAGTCGGGCCCTTTTTCTCTTTCTCTCTACACGCCCCCCTCTCACTATAAAAAAAAAACCCCCCCTATTAAATCTCATTTCTATCCCAAAGGGCTACTCAACCCCAGGCAGCGATCCGTTGAAAAATTTTGCCTTCCCCCCTGACAAAAAGTCCTACCCCCTTTAAAGCCAAAAAAAACGGGAAATGATAAAACCCAAGTTACAATTTAAATTTCCCGAAAAAACCCGAACCCATGTCATGGGGCCCCAAACCCATAAACTTTCCTCTATCAAAAAAAATTTAAAATTAAAAATTTGGGAAATTCCGTCATTTCCCTTTTGCCCAACTTTTTTGTGAAGAAATTTAGGATTTAGTTCTTGCCAAACCCCTCTCTATAAAAAAAATTCTTTCACCCAGACCTCCCCATTTTTGTTTCTTTTCAATTCCGGGGGCAAAAAGCGCAAATTGAAGTATCTGCCCATGTTGAAAACTTCCAAGCTTGTCCCCATCTTTTAAATTCTTTCCGTTTAGATACTGTAATTCTTTTTGGCGGGCCACCGCATCTTTCCCCACTTTTTAAACGCATCCCAAAACTCTGCAGCTGGGAGGGTTTAAAGAAAAAAAAATTCTAAAAACCTCACCCTCTTTTTCCCGGATCTCTTCACTGGTTGCCTGTCTCAAAAAATGGGGGGTATAAAAAAATCCCCCTTTTTTAAAATGTCCCCACAAATCTGAAACCCTCTTATCTCTGTAACCGTCTTCACCTGTCCCCACCCCATCCTTTTCCCCCTTCGTTAACCCGCAGATACTTTTTTCCCTTTCGAACCCCCCCCGGGGGGATTAAAACCCAACCACGTTGGCCTTTTCGCTCCTTCTCTGTTTTGGTCCATCCCGGGAATGACCTCCCCCTTTTCACTTCTTTAAAAACCCTTCATTGTTTCCTTCAAACCCAGCCTAAAAAACACATTATTTTTACCTTGAGACTTTCCCCCCAATATCGGGCCCCTTTAATTTTAAACCCAGCAATCTTTCACCTTCAAAATTTGTTGTTGGTGTGTGGGGGGTTTTTTTGTGTGCGTGTGCGTGCTTTTAAGTCCCGCGCGAATGGATTTGAAATTTTTTGCTCATTATGTTTAAGGGGTTGCATGCCTGTAAATGTTGAGTGCAAGCGCTTCGATTTGTTTGTTTTTTACAGATTCAGCGCTATATAAATTCCTTATTTTATTTTTATTATCAGGGGGTGTGTGTACTGTGGATGTGAAAGGTGTGTGTGGTGGGGTTTCAGTATTACTCAAAAAAAACCCCTTTTAAAACCTATTTTGACCTTTCCCTTGAAGTTTCCCCTATATTTCTTTTAAAAAACAAAAAGGGAATAGTTTTGGAGAAAATGAAGTAAAAGATGAGGGGTTGGACTAAAAATCTTACAAAAATTTTTTTCCCTTTTTGGGATATTTTGAAACTTTTTTGTCATTGTGTTTTTTTAAAAAACCCATGGAAATCCCTTAAGGGTTTGACTGATGTGTGTGTGGGGTGCATGAATGGGGGGGTTTTTTCCCACTGCGAAAGAATTTTTCTCAATTTTTTTTTTTCCCATAAACCGCCCAATTCCAAAGTGCCCCCAAACCCCAAAACAAATTTTCCAAAATTTCTTTATTACAAGTGGTTTCTTTATTTCATAAACGGGGTTGACCGAGAAATCCTCGCAGCCAAAATTTGTTTACCAGAAAAGTTTTTTTGAAACCCTTTTCGGCTTTTTCCCCCAAAAAAAAAAAAACCCAGATGCATTCAGTTTTTGCTTTTTAAAAAAATTTTTAAATTTCTTCTTGTCTTTGTGGAATTTTTTTGCTGCCTATTTCTGTGACAGGGCTTTCCCCTTGCTCCCCCCCCCTCTGGGGTGTAGTTCAAACCCCGTTCACCCACAAGGCCCAAACACCCGTTCGGGATCCCTGGAGCTGCCATGTAGCAGTCCCAGGAGATTTACTCCCCTGTGATTTAAGGCCCCCTGGGTTTAGGAGAGACCCTCGTGCTTATTTAGTTTTTCAGAAGTGTTCCCTTTTGAGTCTATGTTTCTGTATATCCACACCAACCTTTAGTGGTGGCCGGCCCAGTCATTTGGAAAAAGCCCGGGGAACGAGAGGTTACCTGTCCCTTAGGGGGTGGGTTGGCCAACCCTGGGCCCCCCAACAAAATCCCCACAACCCTTTTTACCGCTTTGGGAAAAAAACTTCCCCATAGTCGAGGAAGTCGAGGAAAAAAACCCAAAAATCCCCGGGGCAATGTAGACCAGGGGTTCCCTTAAGCCCTTTGAATTTAGAGGCCCGTTTTTTTACTGCTTTAGATGAATTTGGATGGGCGATGATGCGGGGGAACTTTTCGTTTTGGGCTGCTTTTGGGGAATTTTTTAACGGGCCATCAAACCCGCCGACAATTTTCAGATAGCTGGTTCCCGCCAGGGGGAAATTTAGGAAAACCAACCGCCCCTCTTAAAATGACCCCCAACAGACTGTGCCGACTGAGGGTCCCTTTTTCTTTTTACTACATACCCATTGGGATTTCTCACCCCCTTTTCAAAAGTCCACAAGTCCACTGAGGCCCAAACCTAGGGCATTTTCCCAGGGTGGAATCCCCCTTTACCCAACCACCACACCCATGGGTTTTGCTATTCCTAGACCTCGGGGTGAGCACACCTTTTAGCCCCTTTAGAGCACCCATTATCTAAAACCCCTGATGAAACCCCTTACTTTAGTCAGTCATTTAGTTTAAAAACCCAAACCAAGCCCACTCCATACCCTAGGGGGTGGTTCCCTATTCCCCGGGGCCGTGAAAAATTTCCCTGACCTCGAGCAAAACCTGACAGATTAAAAAAACTTTAAATTTCCCAAAAGTGAATAAGATTTTTTTGGCCCCCAAAACAAAACTCCCTTTTAAAAAAAAAAAAAAAAATAGAAACCCGGGGCCCTGTGGGGATGTTAAACCAAAAACATGAATTTTTTTTTTAAAAGGGCAACATTAAAAAACCCCCCCAACCCCCCATGCAAAAAACACCCCACCCCCACATGCCAAAAAAACACACACACACCCACACACATGCAAATTTTCCCAACATCCCCCCCATTCCCCCCCACACAAGCCTTTTCCCCCAAAACACGCCACCAACCCCCCACCGAGAAAAAAAGGAAAAATGCTAGCAAACTCATTTTCCCATCCCCGTAAATTTTCCCCTATCACCTAACGAAACATTCTGATGGTATGAATTTCTTTTATACAGGAAAAAATTTTTTGGCCCCTCCCGAAAAAAGAAAGGGGGAAAACCCAGCAATGACAAAAAAAAACAATCCCACACCAAATTTAAAAAAAAAAAAATTTAAAAAAAAACAATCAAAGAAAGGGGAAAAACCCGAAAGAAAAAAAAAAAGGAAAAAAAAAAAAGAGTGATAAAAAGGATATTTTTGAAAACAAAATCTTCAGACTCAATACACTTCAATTTCACGTTGTTGTTGATGTTTGTCGACACACTCTAAACCGCCCTCTGGAAGCCAAGGTCGAATTTCTGAAAAGCCCAAAAAAAAAACATCTTTTACTTTTTTTTTAAATTAAAAAATTTTTCCCACTTGTTTTTGGGGTTTTTTTTTCTGTTTTTAAAAAAAAATTTTTAGACAAGCAAAATTTAATAGCAACCCACCCACTTCCACCGGGATCTCTAATTACCCCCAAAAAACCCGCCCCCAAAAAAATATCAGCAACCAGCATTTTGTTGGTTTTGGAGGTTTTTTTCCAGTTTGTTTTTTAAATTTGTGGGGGGTTTTTGTGTGTGAAAGTGTGCCTTTTTTGTTTTGTTTCTTTGTTGTTTCAGAGGGTTTGGGGGGAAGTTTTTTCCTTTGTAACCTTTTTTTTCATTTCAGGGGTTTGGTTTGGGGCCGTGGTTGTTTTTTTTGGTTGGTTTTTTTCTTTTACCCTCCCGAAAATTTTTTTACACCAAAAAAAATTTAAAAAATAACCAAAACCCTCAACCCCAAAAAAATCCCAAAAACCCCCCCAATTCCCCCCACCCCCCCCCACCCCGAACACCCCCAAAAACACCCCCCCCCCAAGGGGGAAACCATTCGAAAACATCGCCCCACAAAACACACGCCGGCACACACTCACCACCCAGGGAAAAATTTGCACCCCATGCCATGCATTTTAAAGAAAACTAAATTTTTTATAAAACCCCAATTTTCGTAAACCCAATTGTTTTCAACATAAAATACAACAGTACGGGGCGCCACACCACACAAACACTCTTAATAACCGGTAAGATTTTCAACCTTCAAAGGTTTTTTAAAAGTTGTCAAAATTTTAAAGACTGGATTCATGAGCATATATCAAATTGAAAAAAAAATTTTTTGGGAAACTGTGCTTTTATCTTAATTTCTCCCCAAAAACAAAAAAAAGAGGGGAGAGGAGAGTGAGAAAAGAGGAGAAAAGAGAGAGAGAGGAGAGAGGAGGGAAGAGGGGTGCTCAAAAGCCCCGCAACAAGAAGACAATTATCTTTCCCTTGTAAAGGCAAAAAATCCCCCAACCCGGGGCGTGAAGTTGAGGGGCCCAAATGAATTGACAGGGGAAACAAACTTACAGAAAACCACACAAACGGACACAACACCTCCTCACCCCTCCCCTCACACAAACTTTTTAACAAATTTGGCCTTTAACATTTAAAAATATGATGGCAGCTGACCCTTTTGTCCCCTTCATTTTTTTTTTTTTTTTGGGGCTTTTTTTTTTTTTGGTTTTTCTTTTTGTTCCTCAGTTTAGCACCCGGACCGTTTTGTCCGACCCAAAGAAGGAAACTGCCCTTCCGCTTCAGGGAAATTCACCTTTATTTATCCAGAACACCAATAAACCCTCAGAAAAAGTTTCACCGGGGACAATGACGGAACTTTCTGTTTTGAGTTTAAAAAAAGTGTTTTACTTTGAAAAAAAGGGGGTTTTCCTCCCGAGCAGTCGAGTATTCCGAACAAACTCCACCAAAAGGGCAGACATCTGCTTTCCCCTTTACTTAGGGGACAAAAACAAAAATACTCCCCCACTTTGGGGACCACAAAAAAAAAAATACTTTTCCCCTTCAATTAGGGGACCCCAAAAAAAAATACTTCCCTCACTTAGGGGACAAACCCAAAAAAACTTCCCTTCACTTAGGGGACCCAACAAAAATTTCTTTCCCCCATTAGGGGACAAACCAAAAAAGGGTTCCTTCCCCTTTGGGGGGGAAAAAAGGGCAAAACCCCCGACACCAACCCCTTTTTTGTTCTAGGCTAACCCAATTTAAATCCCCTGAGACCCCAAAGACAGAAAGATTTTCCCCCCTGTCCCCTTTTCCCCTTGAGCTTCCTTTGGGGAGCAGGGTTTTTCTGGGGTCTCTTCTTGCGGGCAATCTGGGGCTGGTTAAGGAAAAAAAATGCGATTAAATTTTCACTGTCAACAATGAAAAAATATACAAAAAACCCCGTAAAGGCCCCACAAAATAGGGGTACATGATATAAGATGGCTAAGAACAGTTTGAGAGAGTAAGGGCATACCCCACTGAACCCTTTTTGGGTAAGAAAAAGTATTGTAGACTGAGTAAAGGGCATACCACCCGTCAAATAAGGAAAAATTCCACAACACTGTAGATTGGGCACTTTGGGTACAAAATGACTTGACATAATTTTATCATTTTCCCCCCTTTTAAATTTTCTGGGAGCCACTGAAGCACTGCCCCCTAAACCCTTTTAAAACAGTGTGTCTCCATCAAGTTGATGCTGGCCGACTCCCCTCCTTGAAGGTTTTCGAGGCATGGGTGAGTATGTTATTTACCCATGTTAATTTTCTTGACACAGGCAAAGGTTTTGTGGGGTTTTTTTTCTGGTTTAAGATGGGCAAGCCCCTGTTCAATATTAGGGCTTCACGTACATTTCATGCAAAAAATTGAACTCCCGGGAAAAAATTTCTCCAAAGAATACCCCGTGGTTTTTTGGGGTTTTGATTTGTGATCTTAAAACTTAAGGTTGAAAAGGGGGGGGTTTTTCCCCCTTTTTGAAATCTTAAATATTGAATTTATTTTTCACATTAAATTCCATCCCCCTTCTTGGCTTTTTTGTTTGGTTTTTTTTTTGATCCCAGGCTTGGTTCCAGGTTCACCAGAAGGAGATTTTTTCCAATTTCAATTGCTAAACCCCCCCCCTTAAAAAGTGCCGGATTCGAAATTTTTGGGGTGGTGCTAAACCCAACACCTTTTGGGGCATGAATTTTTTTTAAAAAATTTTTCTCTGTTTCCCCCTGGCCAAGAAATAACCTACTCTTCTGGAAAAACCCCGAACCGGTTTTTTAAACCCCGCCACAAAAAAAGGGTTTTGCCTGCCCTTTAACCCCCCGAGCCTCGTTTTATTGTCTCATCCCAAAAGGGCTTTTCCCAAACAGTTCCATTTTTTTGTTTTCAAAAATGGGAAGAAAAAGGACAAGGCTTTGGGGTCAAAACCCCCCAAAACCCCACTTTTATTGTTAGGCAGTGTGGCCCTCTTAAACCCTCCTTTCCACCTTCCCCTTTTATCCCACTTTTTTCAGGGCACCCCCTAACAGCTTGGGGTTCATTTTTCCCTTATCCCCCTTTTATTTCAGGAAGAAAAACGCAGGAAAAAAGTGTGAAGAAACAACCCCGCCCCCATGGCACAAGGGGGTTTTGCGCCTTTTGGGGGACGGGTTTTCTGTATCTTGGGGCCCGGTTGCGCCCCGTGTAATTTTGATAGTAAGCATTGAGTTTCAAAAACCCGTCTTGTCTAAAGGAAAAATGCACTTTACGCTAGCAGCACGTCATCCTCATTGTCCCTTGTTTTTCATCAATAAAAAAAATTGTTTTGATTCGTTGGTCCCCGGGGGGGTTTTGGTCCCCAGGTGAAACCCCAAAATTTTGGTCTGCCCATACATTCGTGCCCGTGGTGGTTTGTTTTGAAGCCTTTGGGATTGGGGGTACCGGGGGCGTTAAAGGGAGTGAATGTGGTGGTTGCCACCCGGGTGGGGGAAATCATCAGGGCTGGCTCCCCGGCTGAGCTATTCTGCGGGTTTGTAGGGGGCCCTTTGTGGTGGTGTCCTGCGGGTTTTTTAGCTCAGAAAGGCCCCCATTTTAACCCCCCCAAAAAGACCCAGGTTGTGCCCGGGGCCCCCCTGGCTGGTAGCCCCCCACCCCCGGCCTGTAGGATGGGTTTCCCCAAGGAATTCCGACCCCTTTCGGATGAGATAATGAATCGGGTTGGCTGTGGCGGGGGAATGAAATGGGGCGTGGGGAACCCGCAGGGTGGGGGCTCCGGAAGATGGGCCGGCCAAAAAAAACAAAACCCCAAAAAAATGTGAGGAAAACAAGCCCCTTCAACCCAAAACAAGTTCCCAGGCAATAAACCCCCAAAAAAATCTACATTCCGCCCTGAAGCAGGCATGTGGCTTCCTTTTAAAGGGGGCCCAAAAGGGGTTTCAGCGACAAAATTTTTACCATTGGTGAAACCCCCGAGTTTTAGTCAAGGGGGAAAAACAACCCAAAAAACCCAACCCAAAAACCCAAAAAAATAATTACTTTCTGTTGGAAAGGATTTCTAAAGGGCCCAATTTGGGAGGAAAAGCAAAAACGAAGGACCTTGGGCCCCCCCTTTAGGGCCCCCGCTTCTCCCCGTTGAAGGGAGCGCTTCTCCTTTTGGGAGGGGGTAGGCCCGGCCCCCAAACCCTTGTAGGCTTCCTGGGCCACTTGTTGGGAGGAAAATAGTCTTGGAGTAGGAGCTCCCCTGGGAGCCAACCCCAAAGGGAAAAACAGTTGTAATTTTGGGATTTTCGGGTCCACTGTTGGTGTTTTCCCCCCATGTACGTCAACCCCATGAATAAACCGTTTTTTTTATTTTTCTTTTAATTTTGTTTTAGCATCGTTTCCTAACATGGGAAAAAATCAATATTGTGGGGTTATGTTCTTATTGGGGAAAAGGGGGCCCTGCACACACACAAACCCCCTGCAAAGAAAATTACCCCACAGAATTGGGTCTCACCACACCCCAATCTCTCTCTCTCTCCCCTCTCTTTTCTTTTTCTTTTCTCTCTCATCTCCTCTCACCAAACACCCCAAAACCCAACCCCTCTTCCTCACTCTTTTCCAGAACCTGGGCAAAAAAATTCCCCAAAAAAACCCCCAAAAAAGAGAAACCCAAAAAAACCTCAAAGGGCCGGCGACTGACCTGTGACTGGACGGGGTTTCACAGTTTTTTTCCCGGCAAAAATCGGGAAATCCGCACATTGATCTTTGGGTTTTTCAGGTAGTTGGGGAAGCCCCCTTCCTCCGTGCAGGATCAGCAGTTGGGTTTGCCGTTTCCCCCCCCCCCCGCGCGCTGGTGCGCCCCCCCCTGTGGATGTAAACCTCCCCGCACGATGTTTCACCAATTCCCCCTGGGACACACGTGCATGCAAGCCCGCCCCCAAAGCACGCAAACACACACAAAACCCAACCCCGCACACACACCATACCAAAAAGCAAAAAAAAGCCGGTTTCTTTTTCATTCCGATTTTTTGGATGTGCTGGGCTTTACTTTTTTCAGGCACCAAACCCTTTTGGCAAAATATTTTTTCTTTTAAAAGAAAGACAACCAAAAAGTAGTTGGGGCCGGTGTTTTAAAAAGCAGGAAGGGAGTTCCCCGAATTTTTTTTTAAAAAACAAAAAGCAGGTTTAAAACCCCTTTCCCTTCCCCCCCAGTCAAAAATTTGGGTTTTCAGTGCCTTTGGGGCCGTTAAAATGTTTCAGAAGAGCATTCACAAAGAAAAAATCCCCATCACCTGACCAAGCTTTATCTTTTTTTTTTTTTTTTTTTTTTTTCTTAAATTAACCCCTTTGTGGCGCGGTTTTCCCGGGAAAATTCTTTGGGAAAGGCGGGTCTAAAGGGTTGGGGGCGGATCCCGGAATATTCCGGGGGTCGGGGGGGTGTCAAATTTTAAAGCTTCCCTTTCGCTTCAAAAAGGGGCCCCAAAGAAGTTGGCCCCTTTTTTAGGCCCGCGAAAGGGGTGAAGGCGTTTGAACACACCCCGGGAAAGAAGAATTGTTGGTTAAGAGTTATTTTTATTTTTTTTCGGACCCCCCCAAAAATTTTCTTTAACAAAAAAGGCGGCCCGCGTTTGCCTTGAAATTTTTTCCAAAAAGGGTTTTTCCCAGCCTTTTTTTACAAAATTTACAGCGGGAGGAGGATTTTAGAGGCTGGAATTTTTGGGTTTAAATAAACAATGAGAGAGACGGTGGGTAAAGGATTGTGGAAAATTTTTGAAAAAAATTGGTAAAAAATCGTCCCTTTGGGGCGGGAATTTGAGCGGGGGGTAGTTTTGCTGGAATGGACTTCTTTGCTCCCCGGCCCAATTTCGACGTTTACAGTTTTTTTACTTTTTTTGACGCAACCAGGCTTCGAAATAACTGTTGTTGAGTAAATCGCAAAGCTGCTTTTTTAAAATTTCATCACATTTAAATCAAGCGTCTTTTTTTTTTTGTTAAAAGGGAAAACCCACCCCTTCGGGAAAATTCCCCCATGGTCGCCGGATGGGGTCGTCCTGTAGCCCTTTTCGGTATTGTGTGACCCGTTTTAAAACGTACCAAAAATCCTTATTTTTTTTAAAAATAAAGTCAAGGGAAAGTGTTTTTCCTAATCATGAATTTTTGCACCGCAAAAACTTTGCTTATCGTGTTTAAAAACAATGGGGCCCCCCGCCCGTGGAACAGTGTCGGTAGTTTTTGGGGAAAACGAATTTTTTTTTTTTTTGGTTTTTTTTTTTAAAATAATCATAACACTACCCACTAAAATTTAAAAATTATACTCATTTAAAAGCTATTAACTTTCTTTTGTATTTATAGCTTGGGCCCATTTAATTCCGTTTTTTATTATTTACCCAAAATTTTTTGGGGGTTTGAGCCCCCCCTGTCCCAAAAACCCAAGCTAGCCCCAAGTTAATTCCCGCCAATAGAAGTGGGGGCTTTTTGCCGTCTATTTTGCGCTACTAGGGGGTTTAAAGGGGAACTATCAATATCTTGGGGAGTTTCCTGCGGAACCCCTTTCAATAATTTACCTTTGCTGCCCCCCCCAAATTGTGAAAATTTTCCCCCACATAATGAGTAGTCGCATTGCACCAGAGGTCAGTTTTTAGTTGTTGGCCTGTTTGTCATCTGCAATGAAAAGGGTGTTCGATACCAAAAACAGAATGGAAATAGGCAAATTTTATGGGAAAATTTGTTTTCAACAAAAAAATGGGTAGCTTCGGGGGTGTCAAATGAGAAACGACAAGTATTGTAACTGGGGCGTCAATGAGGCAGAACCCCCCTTTATTTTTTAAATTTTTCTAAACAAAAACTCTTTTCAAAATGACCTGGGGAAAGGTTATTACCCTATCTGCTTTTTGTTAAAAGGATGAAACAAAAAAGCTTTGTTATGAAATTTAAACCTCTAAAAAATGCGAAAAAAAAACAGTCCCCTTCCCCCCCAAAAAATAACCCGTGGTATAAAAATTTTGTACCTCCGAACAGACCACGGGTCCAAAAAAACAAATTTTCCCCGATAATGCCTTAACCCAAAAATAAAACAATTAACAAAAAATAAAAAAACAAAAAAACCAAAAGACGAATAAACAAGTACAAAAAAAAACCCCTTAATTTACCCCCCCCATTTTTTATTAAAAAAATATATAAAAATAGGAAAAAAAATTTTCAGTTTCAAAAAGTGCGGGACGTTACAGGAAAGAGCCCTTTCATTTTCACAGGGAAAAAAGGGCCGAGGGGGAAAAAAACCAGCCCAAAAAGACCCCAAATACATGACAGGGCACCTCAACCAAAAAACCCAAATAAAGCCCGTTTCTTTACTAGTTTTAATGCTTACTCTTAAAAAAAGCAAGTCTTGAGGGTTTTTGGGTTTCCCTTTTTTATCCGTTTTTTTTTCTGAAGATTCAGTCAGGACCCCAAAATGGATTATCATTTGAAACGGAAAAAAAAACCCCTACAAACAGGTAAACCCCATTGGAAAACCCCTTTTTGTTTGCTTTCTCTAAAACCAAACCAAATTTTTATAATTTATAAATAATTTAAAAAAACACTAAAAAAATAAATACCGAAAAAACCCGGCTTTTTGAAATTTGAAATTCCCGATGGTTTCTCCCCGCCCCCCAAAACCCCATTTCCCAAAACCCCAATCCCCTGCATAAAAGGTTCCCCCCCACACATTTTGGTAGCCAAAGACCCGAAATCTACCTTGGTCTCACCGGGGGGTTTATATGGATGATCCAAATCCCCCCCTGGGAATGTCCAAAGGGTCTGGCTGCCCCGCCGTTTCAGAGCAGAAAGCCAGTCTTTGCAAAGACCCGAAACTGGAAGAATTTTGCCCGACCCCCTTTGTTGCTTTTTTTCCCCTTTTGGACAGAAGACCCAAAAAATTCACCCCAAAAACAAAAAAAAAAATATTCTCATGCTTCTGGGAGCTGGCAAGAATTAAAAAAAAAATTTTTTTTTTTTAAAGCAAAGTCTGTTTAGAAACCCTGGCTTTTACTGAAAATTCCTGGGTTAAACCCCCCAATTTTGGGTTGAAAATAGTTTAAAAAGTTTTTTTTATAATCAAGTCCAAAAAAAATTTCACACACCCATAAACCCCACATAATTTTCACACCTGTGCACGCCCTTGCGCTTCACACACACACACATTAGGGAAATTTGGGTTTTCCTAAAAGGGGCGAAATATTTTCCCCTCTAAAGCCCAATCATAAGGGGTTTATCGGTAAAAAAAATCTGAAGTTAAACAACACCGTGGGGCCACGACAAGCAATCTTACCCTTTCCCCCTCAAGGGGTGAATAAAGGGACCTTTGACATAGAGGGGTTAATGTAAATAGGAAAAAACAAATTTTAAAAAGTAATGGTTTTGATGTTTTGATCCCCCCCTTCCTCATAAAATTTTTGACCATTTTCAAAAATTTTTAAGACGGATCCGTCAGTAATCCCCGAAAAAGGGTTTTTGCTTTGTTATACCAGCGTTTTAAAAAATTTAAAATCATACATGTTTGGGAAATTTTCACTCGATATTTACAGCCAAAAACTAATAGCAAAATTTTAAAGGGGGGTTTTTTTATATTTTTTGTTTTCCCTTGTTTTTTTTTTCCAAATGCTTTAAAAAAACCCCATGTTACAAAGAAAAACTTCGAAAAATTTTATTAGAAATTAAGCATGTCATCCATCCCCTTAACACAAAGGGGGAAAAAAAAAGGGGGGGGTTTGGGGAAAATTTTTTTTGGGGGGCCCTTTACCCCAATGGTTTTTTTCCCAAAAGAGTGGGCGATAGGCAGCCCCAAAAAAAGGGGCAAAAAAAAGGAAAGGGATGCAAAAGAATTTTCATGTAAACCTTTTTCCTTAAAAAAAGGGGTCACTTACTAGAACCCAAAAAATTTTGGGGAAAGGGGCACCCAAATAATCCGCAAAATGGAGATTTTTAACTGAACCGCAATTAAAACCGATTAAATTTTAAAAGTCGTGAAAACCCTTCAAAAGCTTGTCCCAAAGGTTTTTTAAAGTCCAAAAAGAATTAGCTTTAAAATTTTTTAGAATGGAAAAAAAAAAGCCTTGATAATCAAATTCAGCAAAAAAAGGTAAATGGGTTTTGTGGTGGAAAATCACCCCTTTCATTTACTTTTTGATTGGGCCCGAGGTAAAACCCCTTTCCCGGCCCCCCTTTTTCTGAAAATTTCCCCCCTTTCCCGCCCAAATTTCCCCAAAAAATTTTTAAAACTGGCATTTGAATTTTGGAAGGCCTTTTTTCCGCAGTCCTTTTGGACCCTTTGTTTGTTGCCTTTTTCCCTTAAAAACTTGTTCTTTTGGGGTTTTTTTTTAAATTTTTTTTTTGCATTGCCAAGTTTCTTTTATTTATTTTTTTGTTAAAAACATGTGTTGTTTTGGGGTTTTTAAAAAAAATTTATTTTTTTAATTTTTTTTAAAAAGACCTCTACCCCCATTTTTTAACCCCCCGCTAAATCACTAGAAGGAAAAACCCCCTAAAAAAGAACCCCCCCCCAAAAACAACAAAACCACCAAAACCCCAAAAACACACCCCACTCAAAAACAACCAAAAAAAAAAAACCCCCAAAAAACACCCCCCCCCCCCCCCCTACCCCCCACAAAAACAAAAGGTTATCCGACCCGGAGGCCCCCCCGGGAATTGGCCCAAGTAGTTGAAGGTTCGTTGAAGAACTTGCCCGCCATGCCCGCTATGAAGAAGACCCTGATTTTTGTTCTTCTTGCGGGGGACTTTTTCAGGGAAAGGGAACGCCCAAAAGAAAACGCTTCCTCCTGGGCCAGGACAAAAACCCTTTCACAATTCCCCCAAAATGTAAAAAACATCACTGCACCATAAAATCACCCCCGCCAAAACATCCCCGCCCCCTAACATCCCCAGGGTTAAAGATCCATCATGAAAAAATTTATTGTTATTAGGCTTTAGCCCCGGTATCCCCATAGAGCCATAATGAATCAATAGTTTTAAAGGGAAAGACACCTTTTCTGGGGAAAAAAAAAAAACCACACTCACAAATTAAATAAAAGGTCCTGGGGTTTAAATCTCAAACAAGGTCGACTTTTTTCCCCGACCCCCTAGGGGTTGAGGGCCCGGGGCAAGGGGATGACCCACATGCGCCAGCCCCAACTTTACCCCCTCCCCACATTACACGCAGGGTCTATACTCCCCCGGGTCCCGCCATTTCCACCCCAAAAACCCCCCACAAAAAAGCAAGCGGGATGCAAATACCACCACCACACCAAAACAAAGACACCCCCCAAACCCACCCCCCTGACACACACACCCCTGACCCCGCCCGCCCCTCCTTCCACGTTGCCTGGTCTTTTTTTGATCGTTTTGGGCCCCCCCCATACCTGGGGTGTTTTTTCAAAGACGCCGTGCCCCAAAGGGGTCGTCTTTTGTGTGGGTGGCTGAAAACCAAAATCGTCTGACGTTCTCTGAAAGAGGGAAAAGGGGGGGAAAGAAAAAAAGAAGGGTTAAATGTCGGTTATTTTCAGCTTGGGTACAATTTTCCCCTAAAAAAAACACGGAAAGGGGACAAAATCAATGGTTTTTAAAAAAATTTTTTATATTAGTTGACTTTGAATTTTTTAAATTTTTTCAAACCCTTTTATTTACCGAGTCGTTGAAATAGAGAATTTTAAAACTGAAGCACCTATGGCCGGGATTAAAATTTAAATTCCAATAAACCAAAAATAAATTTTTTCGTCGAACCCCGCAGGGGGAGCAAATTAAATTTTTGTCTGTCCCATGACCAAAAAACTGTAGGCTGCTTTTCCGCACCCGGGCCCCCGTTTTTGGGCCCCCGTGTCCCCACTTTGGCAAAGGGGGGAATGGTTGCATTTTTTAAAGGCCCAAAGTTGGCACTAAATTTTACTTTTTTCAAAATTTAAGGGAAACCAAAAACTAGTTTTTGATGGTTTAAATTATAGTCTATGAAATTTTAAGTTTAAAAAAAATTTTTTTGTTTTATTTAGTAAAACCCTGTTGTCATGGGGAACCCCAAAATAAAAACCGCCAAACTTGGGGTTTTTTTGGAAAAACATTTTTCACCCCTTTAAAATCAAGTGTACATTAAAAGATTTTTGGCACATATGGGCATTAAAGGAAGTTTTACAATATTATAGAGAGACATTTTTTAAAAATTTTTTCTTAATTTTTTTTTTAAAATTTTTTTTTAAAACCCTGAAAAATTTTATATTGCCGGTGTTATGTAATTGCTCTTATAACCAAAAAAAAAATCAATATAAGGACCCCAAAAATCTCCTTAAAATGTCAGGAAGACCCAAAAATATATAAGTGTGCCCAAATTTTTATTGATTTTGATAAAACGGTTTTGAGGAAAATTTTTTATTCCAAAAGGATGCCATGCAAAAAACACAAAAACTGAGAAAACGAGGGAAAAGAACACCCAAAAAATGTTCAGCCCCCCCCTTTTTTACTCACGCCTTGCTGGAAAGGGTTCAATACACCAGCAAAAACCCTTTTTGCCAAAGGGAAAACACAGTCAGAAAAACCCCCCGTAGCAAAGGCCGGGGGGGCCCCTTTTCCGCTCCCTCGCTCCCTACCCCTTCAGTTTGCAAACTACGGGGTTTTCGCGCCTTTTGGATCACATGTCTGTCTGGTAAACGAGGCGGTTTCTTTTCCCCCCTTTGCTGTTGGATGCCCCCCGCCTTTCATGTAAAACTTTTTTTAAACAAATCCAAAGAATTTGGGGGGTCTTTGGGTTTCAATTTAGGACCAAAATTGAATCCTGGATGGCTTTCAAGAAAGCGAAAAGGGAAATTTTCCCGGGCTGAAGTGAACTTGTTTTTTTGGAATGCCCCAAACCCCCAGGGGCTGTTGAGTCTTGAAAGCCCACTTTTGAAGCCGCTTCTATTTGTCAGTTTTTCTCATAGCAGGGTAAGGGTAGATATGCTGCTTCTCACAGTTTTAGGGGGTTTGTCGCCCAAATGAAGGTCTTTGGGACCCCAGCGGGCAGGGCTTTTGTGTATCGAAAACCGGGTTGCGGGTCCATGGAGCAACTACAGGGGCTGGGTTAAAAATTTCCCTGGGGTGTCATAAAGTGGTCGATACCGGGTTGTTTTAGTTTCTTATTTTTTGGGGGGTCTGTGTGTGTGAAGTTAAATTTTTTTAAATTTATTTTTTTAAAAAAATTTTTTTTATTCCGGATATGTGTGTGTGTGAAAGCATGGTTTTGTTTAGGTAAAGAAAGTGCAAGTATCAGTGTGTGTGGGTTTTCTGTTGGTGTACCCAAGGGAAGGGGGTATGCTGAAAATTTTATAATGAATTTTTTTTCAAAAAAAACATTAAAAACTGGCTTTCCCCCTCCATTTGAACATTTTCCTTTTAGCCTGAATCCTTTTGTAAAAACTGTTATTCATTCCCGCAGTTTTTTCCCTAAATACCCTTTTGTCCATCCCCACAGTAATGTTGTTTTTTTTTTTTGTGGTTTTTTGTAAAAATGACAGGTAGAAATAAAGAAAAAATCTTTAAAACCCCACACACCCCACACACCCCCCCACACACAAAAACCAAAAGAATTAAAACACACACACCCAAAACAACCCCACCCTCATCCTCTCTCTTCCCCTCTCTCTTCACCCCACACACACACACCCCTTTTATAAATTTTGAAGTCCCCCAAAAATATTTTTAAAAAAAAAACCCCCCAAATTACCAGTTTAAAAAATTTTTAGGGCCCGAGGGTTTTTCCCCCCCCTCTCTTTAGTCAGGAAAAAATTCTATGCCTCACAGCTTATTTTCTGTGAAACCCCTAACACATGATACACGGGAAAAACTTTGTCCCCGTGGTTTTTTTTCTTGTTCTGGGCCCAAAAGTGGTTTACCCTGGGGGTAACTTCAGCTTCGTTTACCGTTACCCGTTTGGGTTGCATGGCCCCTTTCCAAACTTTTTTTTTACACACTGCCTGATATGGGTTCCCTGTTTGGGCCGGGGGGTCCCAGCTTTCTTAAAACACCCAAAAAAACCCCCAGTACGTTCGTTGTTTAAAGCGGAAACGACGAAAAGGATTTCGTTTTTGGAAAAGTGTGCTGCCTTTGGTCAGCTCGGCAAATGAAATTTCGCAAAAGCTCGTTTTCCCTTTAATGCCCGGCATTGGGCGAGAAATTTCAAGGTTTTTTTTCCACCCCCCCGGCTTGCTTTAGGAGCCATTTGAAAGTGTTTTTTTTTTCAACGAAAATTATTTTCTGGGGTTTTAAGCCGAGGCCCTAAGCACGATGTAAAAACCCGGGGGATTTGCAAAAGGCCTTAAAACCGGGCCGTGCCCGTTTCAGTAACCGGCACCATGTTTTTGAAACGCTCTTTTATATTGGGGTTTGCCGTGGATAAGCTAATCGTCGAAAAAGCCCCTTATTTGTTCGTTTGTAATGAGTTTTTTGCAGTTGAAAACTCTTCGGAATAGTGTGGGGAGTAAAAATTAGTTTTTGTTTTTTGGGGGTGCGACACCCCCAAGTTTTGGGGAACGAGAATGTCGGGGGCTGGCAAAAAAAAAAACGGTATTTTCACGCCATTTTTTGGAAAAAATTTTAAAAACAAACCCCGGGTTTGGGTTTAAGGTTTTTAAAATAAAAACCCTCTTTTTTGCAAAAATTACACCCTTTTTAAAAGAAAAATTTAAAATAAGGAATATGGATAATTGAACATTTTCGAGAATAATTGGAAAAAAATAAATTGCCAAAAAGGGCCCAAATTTTTTTCCCCCAAAAAAAAACTGCCCCCTTGCCTTAATCTTTTCCCAAAACCCCAAAAAAGGAGAATGGACCAAGAACGGGAGCAAAGAGACAAGGCAGAAGTGACAGGAAAAAAAGCAACAAGGCAGAAAAAACAAAGAGAGGGACCCTTAAAGAAGGTTCCCCGGGAAAAACCCTTTCCAGAAGGTTTGGGGAAGCTATTAAAACAAAAAGGTCCCCTGGCCCTCCCCCAAAAGAAAAGGGAATTTAATAAATAAACTAAAAAAATGGCCCCAATGAAAGAATGTATTAACCCAACCCCAAAAAAAACCTGACAAAATGAATACTCGAAAAGAACAGTTGAAAAACCCGAAAAGCAGAAAAGAAAAAAAACCAAGGGGAGGGTGCGCATGTGTCAGATGGGGCAAACAGCCGCGCTACTTTCCCCGGGCAGGGGGCGGATGATCTGCTTTCCCTTTCCCCCCAAAAACCCCCGGTCCAGGATTCGGTCCCCTTCGTCAATCCCAGAACGATAGGTTCTTTAACATGAAGGCCCCCTTTTTCTGTCACCCCCCAAACATAATGATAATGTTTTTTTTTTTTTTTTTTTGCTGCCTCATCTTCTGAGACCCCCCCTTTCCTACAGGGTTTCCCCCGCCGCTCATTTTCCAATCTCCCCCCCCCCCCCCCAACCAAAACCCCCGATTTGTTATGTTTTCATCCTCAGGGTCCCGGGAAATCCACAGGGAGCCCCTCCCTATCAGGCCGCCGTGGGGGCCCCCCGCCAGAGGGGGCCCTTCACTGCTGCTGGGTCACTTTGTTGGTGTTCAAATGGGCCCGTTCTGAGCTAAAAATTCCCCAAGGGCCCCCCACCACCTAAGCCCCCCCACTAACGACCCGTTTTTCCCGGGGTTTTGGGCCCGGGGGGCCCCCAAAAAAAAACCCCAAAATTTTTTTTTTTAAATTCCCCCCGGGTTTTGGCCCCCCCCGGGGGGTTTTTCCCCCCCCCCCAAAAAAGGGCCCCCAAAAGGGCCCCCAAAATTTTTTTTCCCCCCCAAAAAGGGTTAACCCCTTGATACTCCTCCCCCCCCCCACCCTTTCAATGCTTTCTTTTATCAGGTTTTATGTGTTTCTCTGGTGATGGGGATCATTTGTTATATTGTTGTCTCATGGTGATGGGCGATTATTGTTATAATTGTATCTCTATTATGATAATCATTATTATAATCTTATTTGCCTTATCTTGCTTTGATAGCTATTGTGTGAATATGTCATTTTTTAAAAGCGCTATTTAAAAAGTATGAATGCAAAAAAAGCACACATTTGCTGGGTGGAGGAGGAGAGGAGGGAGGTCATTGAAGGTAATATAGTCAGTAATGACAATGCCTAGTATTTTCTAACGTTTTATTCTTGTACCTTTTTATTATCTAAAGTATAAACGTGAAAGAATGGATGTAACAGTAGGTGAAGTAATTTGTTTGTCCTGACGTTTTATGATTTTCTTTTTTTAATTCTTAAAACATTTTTATTTAAATGTGTGTGTGGATGTGAGCGTGCATGCGCTCAGGCGTGCATGAGTATGTGTGTGTTACTGGTTTAATTTAACGGTAAATGATGCAATAATGTAATGTCTTAGTATAATCATTACGTAATTTGTTCTTAGATAGATGGCTTGATGAAAAAAAGCAAATGCATTGCTTATTCAATGTACCATCTGGAAATAAAATTTTGACTTGACTTGACTTGACACACATTGTTGTTGAGAGGCTAACAGACTAAAAGGAAATGAATTGGTTTTTGGTGACAAATAAAAGAAATCACAAACCTACGAAATTTGCGGGAAAAACCCCCTGCGAGTCGTGAATCAGGAGCGAGTTTATCATAAAGTTATACATGCTGTATAAGTATATGAGTTTACAGTATAAAAAAATAGAAAAAGAGAAAGAACAAACAAACTGAGGAAGGGGTGGGCAGAGGGGGGGTGGGGGGGGGGTGAAGGTGGTAGGTTAAATCTGGAGTGCGGCCATGAAGCATGTGGCCTTTTCGGCTACACACCGGTATTAATTTGGGGGTCAAGTAGTATCTTGTATAGAGTGCGAGTGGAAAAAACTGTTGGTGATTTTCACAGATTTTTTAAAGCATGAAATGATGCACTGTGCACTTGGTTTTTGGATTGAGGACATAGAGCAATACCAGGTAGTCACGAGAAAGTTGGAAATAACCATCAAATGAGGTTTGCCTGTATTCCTACAGCGTTGACCCCGCGCATGCATATTGCGGTAAGGAAGCTAGCAGACGACAAAGGACTGAGGGGGTACAGTGTTTGCTGAAAAATAAAAAAATTTCAAACCTACCAAATTTGTTCAAAATCACATGAGTTTTGAGTCAGAGGCTAGTCTTTCACAAAAAGTGGTTTTTATTTCTGTGGATGCCTTAGTGCGTGCGGTATGAATATAAGAGTTACATAGAAAAACAGAAGGAAAAGAGTGATTTTTTAATACCGGTGTGTAGCCTGTATATACTTCCAGTACAGATTGGCCCAGTGCTAGCCTACTGACAGAGGGAGACGTCATGGATTCGCTGCAGCTGATCGAGAGAAAGTGAAAGAAATAAAATCTGTGTTGAAAACAGATATTCCAGATGAAGGTAATGGAAACATTTTGTACCTTTCATTGTTGTTTTCATGGAGGCTATTTATGATTGAAATGATGAAATGAGCCAAGAGCATAATAGAAGAGAAAGCAGCAACATCAAGAGCATCCTTGCCATTACCTATACTGAGGGAAGAAGTGGAAGAAGCCATCCGCAGCTTACCAGTAGGAAAGTCCCCAGGAGCAGACAATATACCAGCAGAGCTGCTCAAGCATGGTGGCGAAACAGTCATCACATATGTTACAGCTATCTGTCAGAAGATTTGGGAGACAAAACAGTGGCCAACAGAATGGACACAATCACTCATCATACCCCTGCCCAAGAAGGGGAATTTACGCCAATGCCAAAACTATAGAACAATCAGCCTCATCAGCCACGCCAGCAAGTCATGCTCAAAGTTTTTTTGAATCGACTCAAGAAGGAGGCAGAAGAACACCTTGCAGAGGAACAGCTGGGTTCAGGGCAGGCAGGAGCACAATCGAACAGATTTTTAACTGCACATCATGATGGAAAAACATCTTAAACATCAGAGAGACCTGTTCCAAAACTTATCGACTTCAAAAAGGTTTTTGCAGGATGGCCGGGCCTGGGCAGGTCCTCAGTGTTTGGCATTGAAGAAGGCTGGAAAAACCCATTCAAGCACTAAAAAAAACACTGCAAGCAGGCAGCCCCCGAACAATGGGCGGGCCTACTTCAAAACCACGTTGGGGTCCGCGGATGCCTTTTTTCTCCAGTCCGTTAAAATCTTTTCTTGGAAAAATATGAGAGGACCCCATGACTTCCACCCTCCCCCTCTCAGGGCGGCAGCCCCCTCAAAAATTACGGTTTCCCGTGACTTGACCTCTGGGCGGAAGTAACACAGAGCTGCAAGTTTACCCCCCAGATTGAGAACGGCGGAGCAATGGGATGGAGGTGGTCGGAGAAAAGAAAGTACTTGTGCAGCACGAGAAATCCCCCGCAAAAATTTTACATGAACGGCCCAAAAAAGGAGGAGGTAGAGCTTTTAAATACCCGGTCTAATCCAAAGGACGGGCGATGGGCGAAGAAAATAAAAAGTCAGAATAGCCATGGCAACATCTTCCATAAAAAAATCCCCCCCATAGGGAAAAAGTAAAGGTCGTTTCCCCCAATCAAACAAAGCTCTAAAAAGCCCTATTCGTCGACTGCTGAGGGAAGTGAAACTGGACTTGATGTAAAACAGCAAAGCGATCCGTCTTCGAAAAAAAAATCCCCTTAGAAAATACTGGGCATATCCTGGAGGAACGAAGCCCCAATAAAATTTGTCAAGAGTCAAAAAACGGGGGCGGTCCACAGGAACCCCTTCTCCCATCGTCAAGAAGAAAAGTGCAGGGTTGGCCACGTCACCCCCCACAACACTTCCCAAAAAAACAGTACGCGGGGAACCCTCGGGTGGCAGAGGAGGGGAAAACAGAAAAAGTCTGGATGGACACTCAGAGTGGCCAGGTGAATGACTCGGCCTACTCCCGCAGAGCCGGGCCCGAATGGTGGGGAGGTTACAGGTCGTCTTTCATGCCCCCCCCCAAAAACCCCCCAAGGTCACGGGTCGTGAGTGTGATGATATTTATGATTGAAACCAGATGCATTTGTTGGTGGTTTTTTTTTATTTTTCGGCCAGTGTTTTGGAATTTCGGGACTGGTCGTCATTCAGTCAGTGGTAGCGGTAGTGAGGCCCAAAAATCTGTACCTAAGTTTTAAAAAGGCCAACTCCGGTGCTGCCTTCATGGCCGAAATCCTACTTAACCCCCCCCCCCCCCCCCCCCCCCCCCCCCCCCCCCCCCCCCCCATTTTTTTTTGTCTTTTTTTTTTTTTTTTTTACTGTAAACTAACATCATACGCTGTTAACTTTATGATAAACCTTTCCTGATTCACGACTGCACTTTTTTTTTGTGAAATTTAGGTTTGTATTTTTTTTTTTTCGCAAAAGCCCTTCATATTGTTTGCCTTCAGTCAATGAAAGGGGGGGGGGGGGGGGGGGGGGGGGGGGGGGGGGGGCGTAGCATAAACACTTGTCGATGTGATCCTACAGGGCACGTCTTTTTCCTCAACCCCCCAAAGCATTCCCCAATGTGCAGTTGTGGGTTTTTTTTTTTTAATGTAAAAAAAATATAAGAAGAGCTTTTTTGCCCCAACATTTTTCTCTTCCCTTCCCATGCCCTTAACTCCCTGATGGTCATTAGCATTTTCCTGGTTTTTCAGGCTTGTCTCCGGCAAATTAAAGGTCCAGCCCCCCCTTCCCTCATGGCCCTGCTTGTATGCTCATTTTCGTTAATCCATAAATTTTGGCTTAAATTTATGGGATTTTTAAAAAATGCAAAATATTTCATCTTTGCTTGCATTTTTATAGTCTTTGTAAATTAAGCATTGGCAGTTCTGCATTTAAAAGTTGATCCGGGAGAGGGTAAAATCCCCCATCACAGACGCTGTTCCCAAAGGGTCACCCCTAAACCTCGGGGCCCCAAGGTTAAAATTCAAACCTTAACCATTCAGCCCAAAGCATCCTATAGTTTCGCACTTTCCAGGATGACACTCCCATAGGTTTCCGGAAATTTTCCCCAGCCAGCTTATCTTCTTGATGAAGACAACCCCATTCAGCATTACCATTGTCGCAAAACCCCGACATAATAAAAACGAAGGGTCTTGATGAGTGTTGATGATGATGATGTCATGAAAGGAATTTTCTATGGCTAATCTTGAACGCCCGAGGGGTTTTGTCACCTTGTCGTGGTGGGATGGTTGCGGGGCTTCAAGCCCCCCCAGGCTTGGGGCCTTTTTCCCGCAGGTTAACCAGCTCAACGGGTCTGTTTTGGGGAGGAGCCAGACGGGTCCCCCAGGGGGGGGTTTGGGAATGGGCTAACGCCCCATTCATTTAAAAACCATCTGTTAGGAAAAAACGCAACTTTATTCTTAAAAGGGCGAAATGGGTGGGGAAAGGCCCTCTCTGGTAGAGCCTAGACGCGGGGCGGTAAAACCCGGGGGAAGCCAGTGTGCGAAAACTCTTTAACCCCGTCAACCCCAGGATGGGCCGGAAAATCAAACCCCGTTGTACTGGTAAAACAGCAAAGGTGAGTAGAAAAATGCACAGGTAAACCTAAAGACCCTTGGCTGTGCGGCCCCCGAGGAAGGAAACCGGGCGACAAACTTAAAAAAAGTGGAGACACATATCTCTACTTGACAGGAAGAAGGGCCCGGGCCCAAAAATGGAGTAGGCTGCTGTGGCCCGGCAACCAAGTACTGCTGCCGGGGAACCAGTGTCACACGGATCCTCCAGCAGTTTTCCCCCAAAAAGGCAGAAAGGTTCCATCTTCAGCGCTATGCTCCAACAATCAGCAGAGTTGAGGATAAAAAAACTTCTTTGAACAAGTCCCCCCATCTGGAAAAGCCCCAAAGAGAGACCTAAAAAATACAATGGGAGCATGAATGAAAAAGTGGGGCAGACAACCCAACAGAGATGGATCGGGCAGAATGGCACTGGAGAGAAAAAAAAAAAGGGAACTTTTAACAGTTTGCATGTCAACGCCCCGGTCATTGGAGCACCATTTTTCCCCCCCAAAAGAAAGTCCCCAAGACCACATGGATTTCCCCCTGTGGCAAGAAAAAAAACCAGATTGCCACTCACCATCGGGCGAAGTGGAGAAGGGAAAGCCGGATGATGTTGGGGGAAGCGCGGGCAGATGCAGCTTCAGACCTCATCTTGTTTTGCCACCAAAAGACCAAGTCAAAGCCAATGACCGGGCGGAAAAAAGGCATCCAAAAGTTAAACGGCAAACCCGAAGGAAGAGAAAATAGAAAATCGGGCCGAATGGGGTAAAAAAGAATACTACTTTTCCATCAATTTACTTTTGTTTTTGGGAACGTAGCGACGTTTTTTTTTTCTTACAGTATGTTTTTGGGGGAAAACGTAGCAGCATAGAGTAGTGCTTTAATTTGTTTTACAGTTTTGCTCTTTGACCAGGGTTTTTCCCCCCCCCCCCCCCCCCCCCCCCCCCCCCCCCTCCCCATTCTTTCTTTTTTTATTTTTTTTTCAGTTTCTGTTTTCAGGGCAGTTTAAGTTTAAATGATAATTCTAAGTAAATTTTTATAAATTGAAACAGTGATTTGTTAGAAAAAAAAAAACCCTTTGTCACAAGTTTGTGTTTGTTGTCATTGGTTTTTAAAATATGTGTGTGTCTGTGTTGTCATGTGTGTGCTTTTTTTAATGTCTTATGCTTTTTTTCCTATTTAAAAATTTTTTTTTTCTTGTTTGAATCCCTAGTAATGTGTTAAAACTTTATAAACGCATGCAGAAAAATATGCGCAGTCCGCTCAAATAAATAAAAAAATTTGCAAAAAAAAATCACTTTCTGAGTTTTCAAAGTGATTGCTTTACTTCTTTTAATTGGCTGCAAAAGAGGCCAAGGGCTAATTTTTTGTTTTGTCCTTGCTGAATCTTTCCCATCTCTTTCCTATCCATTTTTCTTTTCTTTGCCTTTTTTTTTTTTTTACCCACTTTCTCTTTTTTTTTCCATTTCACACAATTTATTGTTTTCATTTCAACCATTTTTACAAATTTTATTGCATAGATTTACACCCAAAGTGAGTGAAGTGGACAGCTCCTTACGCTGGGGGGCAAGGTGCTTTTCCTCAACATGTGCAGCGGGGTTGTTTTGTGGCAGGGCAATGCAGAAGTTTTGTAAGAAATCAGAATTCCAGAGTGAAAACGCCACAAAAAAATCTTTGACGGGGCCAAGAGAAGAGGGGAAAAAAATGAAACTGAAAAGGAAAAACAAGCCAGGCAGGCGAGGGGGGTATGCCCCGGGCCCCCTGAAAAATTTTTTTATAACAAAAACTTTCAAATCACTCAGTGGGTTTTGGCCCTTTTGCTATTTTTCCCATGCATAATTTTTTTTAAAAGTTTAAGGGTTTTTCATTGTAAATTTTTAAACTAAATTTTTCTGGCGTTTTTCTCAAAAGTGGGTTTTTCGGCTGGGTCAGTGTTGGCCCCCTCTGAAACTTCTGACCAATAAAAAAATCCCATGAAATTTGGCATGCTGTTTGTGAAACATGGCTGAGTGCAGTGTAGTATTGAGCTCGTAGCTTTTTATGTTTTTCATCCCCAAGCGATCAAAAAAATGAGAATGAACTTTTTTCACGTTTTTGGAGATGACATAAACAAATTTAAACTAAAAATCTTTTTTTTTGGGAAAGAAAGTTTAGGGGTACGTGTGTGAGGACGGTGTTTTTGTGAGCTTTTTTAAAGATGTTCAATTTAAACCCCATGCGTTCTGAATTCCCCCAGTTTTGGGGGAATTAAGGTGGGGATTTTTAAATCCCGGTCAACTTCAAGTGCAGACCCCCTTTGTTTTAAATTTCCCTTTGTGAATACACATTTAGAAATCAATATGACTTAAAAGACCCTATATTGGTCGCTTCGGTGGGTTACAAAAACAGAATATACCTGACTTCCCTGTGTCGGAATGGGGCTCCCTTCGGGTGGGTGAAATGCAGCTAAAATTATGCAAATCCTCATCATAAAAATAAAGAGCTCTAGCCAAGTGAAAAAAGTGTTGCGTAAAAGAGTGTGTGCTGTTTCCTGCGGTTTAGCGTGGGGGGAACAGCAAGCAGTTTCAGACGAAAGGGACGCCCTTTCCCCTGGGCCCCGCTCAAGTTCCAGGTTTAAAACCCCCACAGGCACCGAAAAAAACCCCCCTACGTGCATCCGGGAAGAGGCTTTGGTCTACCGAAATGTGTTGTTAAAGACGATTCTTTACTTGTCGGGGCGCAGTACATTACCGTCCTGTATTTGTATGTATGTATATCTGGGAAGATGGAGGGGGCGTGTTCCCCAGCGGGAACCATGGGGGTCCCCCGACAATGCTTCCAACTCCCCATCAACCTGGGTCTCTGTGAAAATGTGCTGAAGAAAGTTGGAGATTTCAAGTCCCTTTTCCCCTCTTGGGTGTCCATTCCCGATTCAGAGGGGATGATTGATTCGATTTAATGCTTTAAATCTTGTATGTGAGAGGGAGGGAAAGGGCTTGAGGTATTTTTGATGTGTTGATTTTGTAGATGATAACAACGAAAAGTGGGGGTTTTTTGTTGCAGTGTATAGTAAAAAACAAGAAAAGTGTTGAAGGCAAAAAACTGTTTTAAAGTTACATGAAAAAAAATCACTGGTTTGGGGAAAAGTGGATTTTCTTGACTTAATCTGCGCCTTTGATCCATAGTCACTCTTTTTCTTTCTGCCCCCAAAAATACGTTTTGGTATTAAGGGAAAACCCCCCTCCCCTGGTTTTTTAATACCTCCGCGGTTCCAGAAGTTATTGTAAACAAAATTCAATCAAAACCTGTCAAAAAGGGAAATGTGGGCCCCGCGGGACAGTCGGGCCTGTTCTCTTCTCTCTAAAAGCCCATCTCACTATAAAAAAAAACCACCTTTGATCTATTTCTATGCCATGTACTCAACTCAGGCAGCGATCTTTTGAAAACTTGCCTTCCCTCTGACAAAAAGTCCTACCCCTTCAGAAACAAAACTGGATGATGAACAAGTTACAACTTAATCCCGAAAAAAACGAACCCATGTCATAGGACCCAACTAACTTTCCTCTATCACAAAAATTTAAATGATTGGGGAAATCGTCTTTCCTTTTGCCCAATTTCTGTAAAGTATTTAGGGTAGTTCTTGAAAACACATCTCTATGAAAAAATTCATCACCCAGACCCCCCAGTTTTGTTTCTATCAATTCGGGGCATAGCGCGATTGAAGTATCTGCCCATGTGAAAACTTCCAAGCTTGTCCATCTTTATTCTTTCCGTTTAGATATGTAATTCTTTTTGGCGGGCCACCGCATCTTTCCCACTTTTTAACGCATCCCAAAACTCTGCAGCTGGGGGTTTAAAGAAAAAAAAAATCTAAAAACCTCACCCTCTTTGCGGTTCTTCACTGGTTGCCTGTCTCAAAAATTGGGAGTATAAAAAAATCCCCCTTTTTAAAATGTCTCCACAAATCTGCACCCTCTTATCTCTGAAACCCGTCTTCACCTGTACCCCCATCCTTTTCCCCCTTCGTTACCCGCAGATACTTTGTCTTTCGAACACCCAGATTCAAACAACCACTTTGGCCGTCGCTCCTTCTCTGTTTTGGTCCACCCACGGGAATGCCCTCCTCTTTCACTTCGTAAAAACCCTTACTTGTTTCCTTCAAACCCAGCCTAAAAAACACATTATTTTTACCTGAGACTTTCCCCCCCCAATATCTGTCCCTAATTTTAAACGAAATCTTTCACCTTCAAAAGTGTTGTTGTGTGTGTGGTTTTTTGGTGCGTGTGCGTGCTTTTAGTGCGCGGATGGTTTGAAATTTTTGCTCATTATGTTTAAGGGGTTTGATCCCTGTAAATGTTGAGTGCAAGCGCTTCGATTTGTTTGTTTTTTACAGATTCAGCGCTATATAATTCCATATTTTTTTATTATCATGGGTGTGTGTACTTGGATGTGCAGGTGTGTGTGGTGGGTTCAGTTTTACTAAAAAACAATCTTTTAACCCATTTTGACCATTCCCCGAGATTCCTATTTTTTTTAAAAAACATATGAATGTTTGGAGAAATGAAGTAAAAGATGGAGTTGGACTCAAAAACTTACGAATATCCCGTTTGGGATATTTGAAAAATTTTTTGTCATTGTGATTTTTTAAAAACATGGAAAATAAAAATAAGTTTGCTGATGTGTGTGTGGGGTGCATGATGGGGGGGTTTGCACTGCGAAAGAATTTTTCTCAATTTTTTTTATTCCCTGACCGCATTCCAAATGACCAAACCAAAAAAAATTTTTCCCAAAATCTTTATTACAAGTGGATCATATTTCATAAACAGTGACCGAGAATCCTCGCAGCCAAAATTTGTCACCAGAAAAGTTTTTTGACCTTTGCGGCTTTACCCCAAAAAAAAAAAAAACCCAGATGCATTCAGTCTTGCTTTTTAAAAAGTTTTTATTATTCTTTTCTTTGTGGTTTGTTTTTTCTGCCTATTTCTGTGACAGACTTTCATTGCTCCCCCCCCTCTGTGTGTAGTTCATCCCCGTTCACCCACAAGGCCCAAACACCGTTCGCATCCCCGGAGCTGCCCTGTAGCAGTCCCAGGAGATCACTCCCCTGTGATTTAAGGCCACTGTTCAGGAGAGACCCTCGTGCTTTTGGTGTTTAGAAGTGTCCCTTTTAGTTTGTGCTGTTATCCACACCAACCTTTAGGGTGGCGGCTAGTCATGGAAGAGCCCGAGAACGAGAGTGTTTCTGTCCCTTAGAGGTGGTTGCCACCCTGGCCCCAACATATCCCCACACTTTTACGCTTTTGGGAAAAAAACTCCCCCATAGTCGAGGAAGTCGAGGAAAAAACCCAAAAATGGGTCAATGTAGACCAGGGGTTCATTAAGCCCTTGAATCAGAGACCCTTTTTTTATGCTGAGATGAATAGGATGACGATGATGCGGGGGAACTTACGTTTGCTGCTTTTGGGAATTTTTTAACGGGCCATCAAACCCGCCGACAATTGCAGATAGCTGTCTGCGGGGGAAATTGAGAAAACAACGCCATCGAAAATGACAACAACAGACTGTGCCCACTGAGGGGCCCTTTTCTTTTTACTACATACCCATTGCATGCTCCCCTCTCTCAAAAGTCCACAAGTCCACTGAGGCCCAAACCTAGTCATCTCCCAGCTGGAATCACTTTACTAACCACCACACCCATGGGTCTGCTATTCCTAGACCTCGGGGTGAGCACACCTTTCGCCTTGAGAGCACCCCTTATCTAGCCCCTGATGAACCCTTATTTTAGTCAGTCATTTTGGGTTTACAACCCAGCCAAGCCCTTACTCCATACCCTAGGGCTGTTCCCTATTCAGTCCCTGACATTTCCCTGACTCGAGCAAAACCTGACAGATAAATACTTAAATGCAAATGTGAATAAGATTTGGCAAAACACTCCCTTTTTAAAAAAAAAAAAAAAAATAGAAACCCGGGCCCTGTGGGGATGTTAACCAAAAACATGAATTTTTTTTTTTTTAAAAGGGCAACATTAAAAACACCCCCCAACACCATGCAAAAAACCCCACCACACAGCAAAAAAACACACACACACCCACAACTGCATTTTCCACACTGCATCCCCTACACACAAGCTTTTTCCAACACACGCCACACACACGAGAAAAAAAGGAAAAATGCTAGCAAACTCATCCCATCCAGTATTTCCAATATACCTAAAAGAAAATTCTGTGGTATGATTTCTTTTTACAGGAACATTTTTTGGCCCCCTCCCGAAAAAAGAAAGGGGGAATACCCAGCAATGACAAAAAAAAAAATCCCAACAAATGAAAAAAAAAAACATGAAAAAAAAAAAATCAAGAAAGGGAAAAAAGAAAGAAAAAAAAAAAAAGGAAATAAAAAAAGGTGATAAAAAGGAATTTTTTAAAACAAAATCTTCAGACTCAATACACT
Source organism: Rapana venosa (assembly GCA_028751875.1). Lineage (NCBI taxonomy): Eukaryota > Metazoa > Mollusca > Gastropoda > Neogastropoda > Muricidae > Rapana > Rapana venosa. The sequence goes on from CM054145.1 coordinate 62,569,436, forward strand.
TCAATTTCACGTTGTTGTTTATGTTTGTCGACACATTATCCGCATCTGGAAGCCAAGGTCGAATTTCTGAAAGCCAAAAAAAAAAAACATCTTTTACTTTTTTTAATTAAAATTTTCCTACTTGTTTTTGGGGTTTTTTTTTCTGTTTTTAAAAAAAATTTTTAGACAAGCAAAATTTAATAGCAAAACCCCCCCACTCCACCGCATCTCTAATTACTAAAAAACGCAAAAAACTTCAGCAACCCCACATTTGTTGGTTTTGGAGTTTTTTCCAGTTTGTTTTTTAAATTTGTGGGGATTTTTGTGGGATGTGTGTTTTTTGTTTTGTTTCTTTGTTGTTTCAGAGGGTGGGAGGAGTTTTTTCCTTTTTTACTTTTTTACATGCAGGGGTTGGTGGTTGGGGGGTTGTTTTTTGGTTGGTTTTTTTCTTTTACCCTCAGATTTTGCACACAAAACATTAACAAATAACAAACATCAACAATAAATCAAAAACTTTCACCACCCAAAAACCCCACAAAAAATTTCCCCCCCCCCACACCCCGGACACACCCCAAAAACCACAAACCCCCCCCCCATTTTTTTTCCAAGGAAACCAAAGTTTCAAAATACAAACACAAACCCGCAACACAAAAAACTCAAAAACCGGAAATCAACCTTCAAGTTTTAAAAAAGTTTCCAAAATTTTAAAACTAATTGGTTTACAAATTAAAAAAAATTTTTAACTTTCGCAACCACACAAAAAATTTAAAAAAAAGAGTAAAAAAAACAAAAAAAGAAAAGGAAGGGAAAAAGAGGGACTCGAGCCCCCCAACAAGAAAAATTAAAATTTTTTGTAAAGGCAAAACCAATGGGGGGAAGTGAGGAAAGAAGGAAGGGAAAAAAAAGGAAAAAAAAGGAAAAAGCTCCCCAACCCCCCAACAAAAAATTTACTTTTAAAAATTTATGGCACACCCTTTTACTTACTTTTGGGGCCCTTTTTTTTTTTTGCGCCCATTACCCCGGAAACCCCCAAGAAAACTCATTCCCACTTCAAAACACTTTATAAAACACCCTAAACCCCCAGAAAAGGCACGGACCTGGGGAAATTTCTTTTTGGGGTTTTTTTTTGGTTGTCCTCCCGAGCAGCGAGTTTCCGACAATTAAGGTGCTTTTCTTTTCCTTCCCTTAGGGGGAACACAAAAAAATTTCCAGGGGGGGCCCAAAAAAAAAATTTCCCCGGGGCCAAAAAAACTTCCCCCCTTGGGGAAAAAAAAAATTTTACTTGGGGAAAAAAAAATGTTTCCCCATTAGGGGACCAAACAAAAGGCTTCCCCTTTCCCTTTGGGGAAACCAAAATCTGCCCCCTTTTTTTACTTTGGGAAAACCCAAAAACAAAAATTTATTCTTTCCCTTATTTTGGGACCCATTCTTCCCCAACTTAGGGGAAAAAACATAAAAAATTCCTTCAAAAAGAAAAAACAAAATGTCCCCACTAGGGGACAAAAAAAATGCTGCCTATTAGAAAAAGCAACCCCCAAATAACCCTTTTCTTGCTATGTAACGATAAAACTACCCCAGCAAAAAAATTACAAAAGATTCACCTTGGGGCCCTTTTCCTTTTTATTTTCCCCCCTTATTTGCTAGGGCCCTGGATCCTCCCCTTGCGGTGCCCATCAAAGGGGCTGGGGTAAGAAAAAAGCATTATATTTATGCACATGAAAATTCAAAACAAGCATTTTGGGGGTTTTTTTTTTTAAAATGCAAGAACATTTTAGACTAAAAATACAGTTTCTTTTCAAACATGATAGGGGAAAAATTTTTTAATGAATAAGGAAAGGCCTAAACACTTAAAATTCACCCGGGTTTTTCATTTTGGAAACTTAAAATTTAAACATTTTCCCCTTTAATTTGGGGGGGTTTTTGGTTTTTTCCCCCTTAATCCCTTCCCCAAAAAGGTTTTTCCAAAACATTGAACCCCCCAGAGCTTTAAATTTTTGGGGGGTTTTCCCCCAAGGTTTCATGTTTTTAAAATTTTTCACTGTTACTCAGAAAAAACCTTTTTGGGGGTTTTTTCTGAAGTGTTTTGCCTGTTTAAAAGGCCTCTTTTTTATTCATCCAAAACTTTTTAATCAGATTTTTTTTGAAACTGGGAAAAAATGGGGGCTTATCAAAAAAATACGTTTTTTTGTTGGATGGAAAACTTTAAAATTTTCCCCCTTCCCTTCATCCCACTTTTTGGCCCCCCCTTTTTTTATTTTTTTTTTATAAGGAAAAAAACCAGGGAAAAAAAAGTGTGAAGAAAACAAGCCCCTCCATTTACGTTTGGGTTCGGTTTCTGGATTTGGGTGTTCCCAAAATTTGTGTGCATGATTTTTAAAATGTCTGTTTAAAGGGAATGATTTTCCACCTCAGACCCAGCATTTACAGCAAAAAAAAATTGTTCTGATTCTTTCCCCCGGCCTGGGTTATTGCTCAATTTTGGCTGCCCCCCATTCCCTTTTTTTGTTTTTTACCCTTTGGGTTTGGGGGAAAGGGGGGGAAAAGGGGGTTTTGGGGTTCCACCCAAACTCCCTAGTTGGCCCCCGGTGAGCTTTAAAATTTGTTGACTTTTTTCCCTTTTTTCAGAAAAACCCCCATAAACACCCGTGACCCAGTTTACCCCCTTCTTTTACCCCCGGTGAAAGAGGGCCCTTTGGAAACCCCCCGCGGATGGCAAAGAATTGGGTTTCGGTTTTGGGGGGGGTGTTGGGGGGGGAACACGGGGGGGACCCGGAAAATGGGGAAAAAAAAAACAAAAAATTTAGGAAAAAACCCTTTTCCAAAGTTTTGGGGTTTAAACCACAATTCCGCCCTCATTGTCTTTTTCCCAAAAAAAAAATTTTAATTGGTGACCCAGGGTTTGTCAGGGAAAAAACCCAAAAACCCCCCAAAATTTCTTTTGTGGAAAGGATTAGGTCACAGGGGGAAAGAAGGAAGGTTTTCCACCCTTTGGGTCCCCCGCTCTCCCCGTTGAGCATTCTCCTTTTTGGGGGCGTAGGGGCCCCGTTGTAGGGGTTTCCGGGGCCACTTTCAAAGTGCCCGGAGATCAGGGCTCCCGCTGGGAGCCAACAAGGCAAACTGATATGATTTTGGGGGCCCTTGGTTTTTCCCCTTGCGAATTTAATAAAGAATTTTTTTTTTTGGCTGTTTTTTGGGAATAAATTTTGGGCTTTTGGGGAAAGGGGGGGGCGGGGGCACACACAAAACCCAAAAAGAGAAAGTTCACAAGAAAGTTACCAAACAATCCCCCCTCTCTTCCTCCCTCTCTTCTTCCCTTTACCAACCCCCAAAACCCAAATCTTCCCATTTTAAACCAAAAAATTTTCCCAAAAAACCAAAACAAAAAACAAAAAACCCTCAACCCGTTGATGGAAATGGGGGGTTGAAGTTTGCAGGGAAAGCGAAACCCGCACTTGATCGGGTTTTTCCCGGGGTTGGGGAAACCCCCCCTCCGTGGGAGCAGTGGCCCCCGGCCCCCCTGGCCTGGGCCCCCCCCTGTGGAGTACCTAAAACCGCATGTACCCAAGCCCCTGTAATGGGATGGCGCCCCCCTGGCTCCCCAAAACCCCAAAAACCCAACTAAAAGAAAAAACCGTTTTTTTTAAATTTTTTTATTTCGTTTTTCAGGCCAACATTGGAAAAAATATTTTTTGTTAAATAAAGGGGAAAAACGGGCGCCAAATTTACAAGCAGGGGAACCCGAATTTGTTTTTAAAAACACAAGCAGGTTAACCCTTTCCCTTTCCCCTCCCAGTCAAATTTGGGGTGCAGTGCTTTGGGGCCGTTAACTGTACAGAAGAGCATTCAAAAGAATACCCCTAAAAACCTGCCCAAAGCTTTATTTTCTTTTTTTTTTTTTTTTTTTTTTTTAAACTTAACCCTAGTGGCGCGGTTCCGGAATATTCTGGTAAAGGCGGGTCTGGGGCGGTGGCGGATCCCGGAATTTTCCCGGGATGCGGGGTGTCAATTTTGAAAGCTTCTTTCGCTTAAAAAGGTCCCCAAAATGAGTTGGCCCCGTTGAGGCCCGCGAAAGGGGTGAAGGCGTTTGAACAAAAAAAAGAAAACGAAGAATTGTTGGTTAAGATTTATTTTTATTTTTTTTCGGCCCCAGCCAAAAGATGTCTCAACAAAATGGGGGCCCCGCGTTTGCCTGAAAATTTTTTCAAAAGGGTTTTTGAGCCTTTTTTACAAAATTTACAGGGGAGGGTTTTAGAGGCTGGATTTGGTTGAAATAAAAAATGAGAGGACGTGGGTAAGGATTGTGGAAAATTTTTGAAAAAAATTGGTAAAAAAATCGTCCTCGGGGCGAATCGAGCGGGCTAGTTTTGCTGGATGGACTTCTTTGCTCTCGGCGAAATTTTGACGTCACAGTTTTTTTTACTTTTTTTGACGCAACCAGGCTTCGAAATAACTGTTGTTGAGTAAATCGCATGCGGGAACTTTCATCCATGAAATCAAGCGTCTTTTATTTTTTGTATAGAAAGCCACCCCTTCGCACATTCCGCCCGGGGTCGCGATGGGGTCGTCCTGTGCCTTTTCGGTATTGGTGACCGTTTTAAAACGTACAAATCCTTATTTTTTTGAAAATAAAGTCAAGAAAGGTTTTACCTAATCATGAAATTTTGCACCGCAAAAACTTTGTTATCGTGTTAAAAACAATGGGGCCCCTGCAGTGGAACAGTGTCGGTAGTTTTCGACACGATTTTTTTTTTTGGTTTTTTTTAATAATCATAAACTACCACATTAATAATTATACTCATTTAAAGCTATTACTTTCTTTTTGTATTTTAGCTTGACCATTTAATTCGTTTTTTTAATCCCCAATATCAAGGGTTGTTTGAGCCAACCCTGCTCCAAAACAATGCTAGCCAATGTTAATTCAGCCAATAGAAGTGAGGCTTGTTGCCGTCTATTTAGCGCTACTAGGGTTAAGGGTATCTATCAATATCTTGGGAGTTTCCTGCGACACACTTTCAATATGACCTTTGCTGCCCCCCAAATATGTGACATTCCACCACATAATGAGTAGTCGCATTGCACCAGAGGTCAGTTTTTAGTTGTTGGCATGTTAGTCATCTGCAATGAAAAGGCTGTTCGATACCAAAAACAGATTGGAAATAGGACAATTCTATGAAAATTTGTTACAAACAAAAAATGATAGACTGCGGGAAGTGTCAAAATGAGAAATCGACAAGTATTGTAACTGGTCGTCAGAATGAGGCAGAACCCCATTATATATATATATATTCTAAACAATAACTCTACAATATGACCCTGGCAAAGGCTTATTACCCTATCTGCTTTTTGTTACAGGATGAAAACAAAGCTTTGTTATGAAATAAAACCAATCTAAAAAATGCTGAAAAATGTCAGTACTCTTCCACACAAAAATAACCTGCTGGTAGTAAATTTAGTACCTCAGAAACCAGACACGATCAATAATCAATTCAGCCTGATAATGCTTAACCCAAAAATAAAACAAGCTTAACAAAAATAAACAAACAAACAAAACAGACGAATAAACAAGTACAACAAAAACAAATTTAACCCACATTTTCTTTAAAAAATATATAACAATAGGAAAATAATTTTCAGTGCAAAAAGTAGCAGTACTGCTTACAGTGAAAGAGCACTCTTCATTTTCACAGAGGAAAAGGCCTGAGGGAAAAAGCACCAGCAAATAGACACAAATACAGTGACAAGTCACCTCAACAAAAATCAACTAACTGCTGATGCTTTACTAGTATTAATGCTTAACTCTAAAATAGCAAGTCTTGATGATTTGGTTCCTTTTCTATCCTGCTTCTTTTTCTGAAGATTCAGTCAGGTCACCAAAATGGATATATCATATGAAACGTGAAAAATCCCCTACACAAACAGGTAAACGATTGAGACTTTGTTTTTTGGGCTTTCTCTAAAACAAGCAATTTTTTATAATGATAACAAATTAATAAACACTAAAAAATAAATACCAGAAAAACCGGGCTTTTTGAATTTTAAATTTACCAGATGGTTTCTCCAGCCAAAAACCACACTGCAAACACAATCCCCTGCATACAAAGAGTCCCCTCACACATCTTTGGTCAGCCAATGACCTGACTCCTACCTTGGTCTCACCGGGCGGGTCATACTGGATGATCCAGTCCACCTGAGGAATGTCAAGGCCTCTGGCTGCCACGTCAGTGCAGAGCAGAATGCCAGTCTTTGCATTGCAGAACTGGAAGAATGTGCACGACCGCTTTGTCTGCTTCTGTTTCCCCTGTGGACAGAAGACAAATATTCACAACAAACAAAAAAGACAAATATTCTCACTGCTTCTGTGATGCTGGCAATGAATAAAAAATACTTTTTTTTTTTTAAAGCTATGATCTGTGAGAACATGGCTTCACTGAAAATTCCTGGGTTAAACAATTTGGGTGAAGATAGTTGAAAAAGTTTTATTTATAATCAAGTCCAAAAAACTTTTCACACACACATAAACACACATACATACACACATGTGCACGCACTTGCGCATACACACACACACACATTAGAATTGGATTTTCCTAAAAGAGCGAAATATATTTCCTCTCTAACGCCCATAAGTACATATGTGTCTGATCTGGTACAAAACTCTGAAGTTAAACAACACAGCATGGACACACGAAAAGCAATCTTACCTTGCCCATCATGGGAGATGAATAAAGCACACTTTGACATAGAGGTGTCTAATGTAAATAAGAATGACAATTTAAATGTAATGGTTTCTGATGTCCGATCCCACATTCATCATAAGTATTTTGACCATTTAAAATTTATAAGACGGATCAGTCTAGGTAATCAGAAACCCAGGTTCTTTGCTTTTGTTATACCAGCGTTGAAAATTGAAAAATCATACTATGTTGGTAAATATCACTCGATATTTACAGCAGAACTAATAGCAATATTAATGGGTCTTATTTATATTCTTGATTTGCCATTGTATATATTCCAAATGCTTTAAAATCCCCATGTTACAAGAAAACTTCGAAAATTATATTAGAAATTAAGCATGTCATCCATCTCTTAACACTAAAGGGCATAAGTGTGAATTTTTGTTGGGTGCCTTCACACACTGGATTCTTTCCAAATGAGTGGGCAGATAGAGCTGCCAAAAAAGGTGCAAAACATGGACGGGATGCAATAGAATTGCATGTACCTTTATCCTTAAAAGAGGGGTTTCAGCTTACTAGAACAAAATCATGGAGAAAGATCACCGAAAACTAATCGCAAAATGAGAGATTTTTAACTAAAACTGCAATTTAAATACCGATAATTTAACAGTCGTGAACCATTCAAAAGCTTGTCAAAATGTTTTTACGTCAAGAAGAATTACTGCTTTATTTTATAGAAGGGAAACTAAATGCATTGATAATCAAATTCAGCAAAAAATGGTAAATGTTATGTGGTGAGAATATCACCAATACTCATATACTTTTTGATTGCCAGAGTGTAAAACCTTACATGCCCCATTTTTCTGAAAATTCCCTTACCAGCATATTCAATAATTTAAAACTGGCATTTGAAATTGTGAAAGGTCTTTACCGCAGTCCCTTAGGACATTTGTTATAGTTGCATTAACGTTAATTACTTGTTCTTATGGGTTTTTTTATAATTCCTGTTGCATTGCCAAGTTTCTTTATATGATTTTTTTGTAAAAGCATGTGTTGTTTTGGGGTTTTTAAAAAAATTTATTTTTTTATTTTTTTAATAAGACATCTACCCCTCCATTTGTAACCCCTCGTCTAATATCACTAGAAGTGAACAAACGTAAAATTGAAGTCAACAACAACAACAACACACACACACACAAAACACACACACACTCAAAACACACAAAAAACAAACCAACAACACACACAAAATCACACATACACACAAAAACAAAAGGTTATCACTGACATGGATGGACATGACGGGAATGTCGATGTAGTTGAAGAGTTCGTTGAAGAACTTGACAGCCATGCAGCTACTGAAGAAGACCATGATCTTGTTCTTCTTGCGGTACTTCTTCAGGAAGGTGAACAGCAACAGAAAACGCTTCTCTCCTGGGCACAGGACAAAACCCTGCACATCACCACATGATAACACATCACTGCACCATACACATCACCACGCAATACATCACCGCACCATACACATCACCACATGATTAATCGTCATCATCATGAACATCATTGTTATTATGGCTTATAGCCCAGGTATCCACATAGAGCCATAATGAATCAATAGTCTAAAGGCAAGACACCTGTCTGGGGAAAAAAACAAACCACACTCACAAATTAAGTAAGAGGTCCTGGGTTCAAATCTCATACAAGGTCAGACTTTTCCCTAGACCACTAGGCTCTAACTGAGGGCCTGGGCGCAAGTATGCACACACATGCGCGCACGCCCCAACTGACTACCCCCTCCCCACATATACACGCATGCTCTATACTCCCACCGGGTACTGCCACTTACTCACCAACCCACCCACAGAAGCAAGCGCATGCAAATACACACACACACACACAAACACACTGACACCCACACAAACACACCCACACTGACACACACACACTGACCTGCTGCAATCCTTCCACTGTTGCCTGGTCTTTGTGATCGTCGACCCCCACATACATGGGATGTTTTTTCAAAGACGCGCGTGCCAAGGCGTCTGTCTTTTGTGTGGGTGTGGCTGAAAACAGCATCGTCTGACGCTTCTCTGAAAGAGAAAGGGTGAAGAAAAATAGCAAGGGTGAAATGTCGGTTATTTGCAGCTATGGGTACAATTATCCACTAAAATCACAGACCGAGACAATATCAATGGTTAAACATTTATTATATTAGTCTGACTTTGAATTACATTATTTCAACCTCATTTACCGAGTCGTAGAAATAGAGAATTGAATACTGAAGCAGCCTACTGGACAGGGATTAATATAAACTGCCAATACAATAAATAAATTCTTCGTCGAACGCGCAGAGAGCAAATTATTGTTGTCTGTCACATGACCAAAAATCTGTAGCGCTGCTTTTCAGCACCTGACCAGTTAGGCCCAGTGCATCCGACTTTGGCAAAGGAGAGAATGGTTAGCATTTTAAGGCAATGTGTGGCACTAAATTTTACTTTTTACAATTGAAGAATCAAAATCTAGTTTTTGATGTTAACTTATAGTACTATGACTTCTAAGTTAAAAAATGTTATTTGTTTTATGTTAGTAAGCCATGTTGTCATGGAAACCAAGATAAACATCCGCCATCTTGGATTTTTTGGAAATCATTTTTCACCTATAAATCAAGTGATACATTAATGATTTTTGGCACATATGTGCATAATGGAGTATTTACAATATTATAGAGAGACATTTTTCAAAACATAATTTTTAATTTTTTATAAATTTTTTTTCAAAACCCTGAACATTTTATATTGCCGGTTTATGTAATTGCTCTTATACAGAAAAAAATACTCAATATATGGAACAAAACTCTCTTAATAATGTCAGGAAGACCCAATAATATATAAGTGTGCAAGTTTCATTGATTTCTGATAGACAGGTTTTGAGAATTTTTGATTCCAAAATGCATGCCATGCAAAAAAACACAAAACTGAGAAAACAGAGGAAAAAGAACACCAAACATGTTCAGCCAAAATTTATTACTCACGCCTTGCTGGAAGGCTTCAATACACACAGCAAACCTTTCAGCAAAAGAATACACAGTCAGAAACACCCCTGTAGCAAAGGCGGGCCACTTTCCAGCTCCTCAGCTCCTCTACCTCTTCAGTTTAGCAGCTCACAGGTGTCGCGCCTTTTGGATCACACTGTCTGTCTGGTATCTGAGGCTGTTCTTCTCCCCCTTCTGCTGTTGGATGCCCCCCGCCTCTTCATGTTACACTCTTTTATCAAATCCAAAGCAACTGGCAGTGTCTTGGGTAATCAGGACCAAAATTGAACTCTGGATGGCTGTCAAGAATGCGAAGGAATTTGCCGGCATGATGTGAACTTGTCCTTTGGAATGACAAATTCCATGAGACTGTTGAGTCTTGAAAGCACCACATCTTTGAAGCAGCTTCATATTTGTCAGTCTCTCATAGACAGGATAAGGTAGATATGCTGCTTCTCACAGTTCAGGGGTGTTGTCAGCTCACTGAAGGTCTTGGCACCACCCGCTGACGCAGCTCTGTGTATCGCAGCTGTTGCGCTCCATGGAGCACACTACAGGACTGCTTCAAATTCCATGTGTGCTCATAAAGTGGATCAAGATACAGATCTAGTTATAGTTTCTTATTTTAGGAGCTCTGTGTGTGTGTATGTTATTTATTTATTTATTTTTTAAAAAATTCTTTTATATTCAGGATCATGTGTGTGTGTGCATGCATGTGTGTGTTTAGGTATGCATGTGCAAGTATCAGTGTGTGTGGGTTACTGTTAGTGTGTACAAGCATGGAGAGTATGCTGAACATCTATAATGAATTTGTTCAAAAAAGTCACTTAAAAGCTGGCTTCCACTCCATTTGAACATATTCATTTCAGCCTGAATCCTTTTGTAAAAACTGTTCATTCATTCCAGCAGTTTTTACCCAGTACTTATGTCCATACACACAGTAATGTTGTTTCTTTTTTTGTGGTCTTATTTGTATAATGACAGGTAGAAATAAAGAAAACTCTCACACACACACACACACACACCACCAACACCAACACACACAAAAGAATTAAAACACACACACACACACACACACACCTCTCTCTCTCTCTCTCTCTCTCTCTCTCACACACACACACACACACTTTTATAATTTTGATGCTACAGAAATATATATAAAAAACACCCCAACTTACCAGTAAAATTATTAGGGCCCTTTAGTTTTCCACCACCTCTCTCAGTCAGGAAACATTCTATGCCCCCTACAGCTTACTTACTGTGAAACCCCTACACACATGATACACAGGAAAAACTTTGTCCCCGTGGTTTTTTTTCCCCTGTTCTGACCCTAAAAGTGTGTTTACACTGGGAGTAACTTCAGCTCGTGACAGTTGCCAGATGGCTCTGCACTGGCCGTTTCCAACTTTTTTTTCACACACTGCCTGATATGGTTCATGTTTGGGCCGAGTACAAGCTTTCTTAGACACCAAAACACCCTCAGTACCCTTCGATGTTGACACCGAAGCAGACGAACGGATTTCAGTTTTTGAACGCTGTGCTGCTCGGTCAGACTAGGCACTGATTCTCAGAATGCGTCCCTTTCCTTCAATGCTGGCATTGTCGAGTAAATGCAAGGTGTTTTTCTCACCTCGGCTTGCATTTAGGAGCCATTCGAAGTGTTTATTTTTTCAACGATATTTTTCTGCTTGAAGCCGAGGCATAAGCACGATGTAAAAACGGCCATTTGCAATGACATAAGCTCACGTGACCCGATACAGCTAACCGGCTAGCTTTTTTTTGAATCGCTCTCTATATATGGAAGTTGCCGTGGATATGCTAATCGTCGAAAATGACGTATAGTTCGTTGTGAATGAGTTTTAGCAGTCGAAGCTCTTCGGAATAGTGTAGGGGAGATAATCTAGTTTCGTTTGGTGTGCGACACCCCCATAGTTGTGAACGAGAATGTCGGGTGCTAGGGCAAAAAGATCGGTATTTTCACGCATTTTTCGGAACAAATGAAAGCAAACTCGGTTGGGTTAGGTTAGTAAAACCTCTTTTTTTGCAAAAATACACCATTTTAATGAAATTTAAGTATGGAATATGGATATAGACATATTTTAGAGTGTAAATATGGAAAAATCTAAAAATAGCCAAATTGACCCAAATTTAGCAAAATCTACTGCCGCACATTGCCTTAATCTTTCTCAAGACAAACAAAAGGAGAATGGACCAAGAAAGCAGCAAAGAGACAAGACAGAAGTGACAGGAAGAAAAGCAACAAGGCAGAAACAAAGAGAGGGACCCTAAAGAAGGAATTCCTAGCACATCATTTCCAGAAGGTGGAGATGCTATTCAGACTAACAGGTCTCTGGCATCCCCCAAAAGAAATGAATTAAATAAATAAACAAACAATGCACAATGAAAGAATGTATGCAACAACAAAAAAGACCCCGACAAAATGAATACTCGAAAAGAACAGTTGAAAAACAGAAGAAGCAGAAAAGAAAGAAACCAAGGGGCAGGCTGCTGCATGTGTCAGAGTGGGGCAGCAGCAGCAGCGCTACTCACTGGGCAGGAGGCGGATGATCTGCTGCATCTCCACCTCAAAGCCCAGGTCCAGGATTCGGTCCGCTTCGTCAATCACCAGACACGATAGGTTCTTGAACATGAAGCCCTCCGTGTTCTGTCACACCAATCATAATGATAATGTTTTTTTGTTTTTTTTTGCTGCCTCATCTTCTGACGACCCCCGTCCTACTGTTCCCACGCCGCTCATTCCAATCTCCCCGCCACAACCACACCCAGATTTGTTATGTCTCATCCTCAGGGTCGGAAGTCCACAGGGAGCCCATCACTATCAGGCCGCCGTGGGGCCACCCGCCAGAGGGGCCCTGCACTGCTGCTGGGTCACTTTGTGTGGTGTTCAGTGGTGCCTGTTCTGAGCTAACATACGCAGGCCCACCACCTACTAAGCCCCTACTAACGACAGTATTAGCTCAGTCGCGGAGCCAGACTGAGGAGTTCCCCACCCAGGCGGCAAACCACAACAACGCCCCTCCAACGGACCGCCCCCCGCGAACCTCCAACCCCAAAGGTTTGACACAAACTCACCACGGGGCACAGAAGTGTAGGGGGCAAACCGAATCTGAGGCCACCATGAGACCAGAGAATTCGGGACCACCGAATCAGAGGAAATTTTTTTTTTTTTAATGCATGATGATCAATGACAATGAGCATGACGTAATGATGCTGCTGTGGAAGTGCATATGCTTTGAGACTACTTGACAGGGTTGTACTTCGCTTACTATCATAATATATCCCGGCGTAAACCCGGGCCCCGAGAGATACAGACACCTGCAGTGTTGGTCAGGTAATTTGAGCAACACTCTCAAACTCGCATCCGTTAAGTGGATGAAGCTCGACTGTGTGGTCCCAGTCATTCCACTGAGCCCACAGCACACTCACTCTGGGTAGGAGCCGGCCGGAGTCCGAAAAATCCCTATGACTCTTATGGGATTCGAACCCGCGACCTTCCAGTCCGTAACCCAAGGCGCTAACCACTGCGCCATGGCGGCTGGTCATAATGATAATGTTAGCATCAATAATCATAGCAACAATGATAATAATAACATCAACAATAATGAAAATGATGATCATCATGATGACGACGATGGTGGTGGAGGTAGTGGTGGTGGTGGTGATGAATGAGAATGAAAGGTGGTAGTTGTGGTGGTGGTGGTGGAGGTGATGATGATGACAACGAATGGTGGTGGTCATTATTGCAACAGCAGGAACAAAAAGCAACAAATATGATAACGATACAAAAAAGCAAAAACAAATATGATGTCATTATTGTTGTTACTAGTTCATCATTATCATGGCAATTTCAGAATCATGGTGCCCCACTAAATATCGGTCTGAAAAAGTGATCTTTCATTCTATCCACTAGGGTGTCCCTCCCCACCCACCCGGTATCCCTCACCCACCTAGAATGTGATCCAGCAGGCGACCCGTGTGGCCACCAGAATGTTTGACACTTTCTTTCAGTTTTGACCTCGTCCTGCTGTTGACGCCGCCCATCCCAGCCCGAAGGTTGTGTGGTGGTGTACTTGTGCAGCTCTCCGCAGCACGCCAAACGTCTGCATGGACAGCTCCCGTGTGGGGGAGATGATGATGCACCCCGTGCCGTTGCGAGGCTTGAACTGCAGTTTGTATATCAGCTCCACCGCCGGGATCAGGAACGCCAACGTTTTGCCGCTGCCGGTCTTGGCCGCGCCCATCAGGTCTCTGGAAAACCATGAAACAGGATGTTTCGATTTCTCTTCCGTGATTTCGGTGCATAGTCAACCACTCCTGTGTTTTCAGACAATTTGTCAATGCTGAGTTGTGTTAATAATATAGACAAGCAAAGAACAATGGTATGTTAGCTGCAATGCAGAAAAATGATAAACTTATAAAATCTATTCACTGCGTTAAGAAAAAGAACTCCCATCTTTCAACCATTCCATCTCCCAAATGCTGAAATTTGCAATGCTTATAGGGATTAATTACAACTACACTGAAATACATGGCACATATTAAACATGACAGTATTTAAGAGTTTATGAAACAAAAATCTTTTTATTCATAGGAATATAGAAATAATCTGTATCAAAAATGATTTTTTTTTAAGCTATCTCCAGTTTAGATGCTGTTAGAAGATTTCCCTCGTTGTCTCATCACAAGTGAGTCATTCAAGGCCTGCCTCTGGTCACTGAAGTCAAAGTCAAAGCAAGTCCAAAATTTCTTCGACCTTGTTCTGTCTAACCATTCCATAAGCAAGACTCTGCATAGTTCAACATTTATGATTGTCAACACTGACAGGCACCAGTACGGTAAAGATCCAGGCAAAGAAACACATCATTTTTTTTTGTTCCTCGGCTAGAGTTCTGAGGTTCAACAATGGTGAGATTTATGCATATATATGTGACTACGTTTTTCCCCACCATTTAGCTCACCACATTCCGACTTTGGGGATGGTGTCTAAACACAACACTTTCATGCATACTTTTTCCCCGTCATCCATTCCTACACGCACACAATGGCCTACTCTTCCAAAAGGCAAAATGTGTTTTTAATGTGTGCGCAAGATTTCTGCAGGCACATGGGGCCTCGGTTTATAATCTCATCCAAAGGACTTGAATACATGAACAAATTACTGAATGAGAGTGCAATACTCCCTAAGCATTCCATGTATACAGTTTCAATTCAATTAAACTAAAACAATTCAACTCCTACACACACAACAAACATACACAAACACAGACACTCACGACGAGAAATGTACCCACCTCCTTCCAGCAGAGGTCTGATGGCCGTTGCCTGTATCTCGTTCATGTGAGTGAAGCCCATGTCGCCACTGCTTTTCAACGTTCTGCTCACTGGACCTCATTTGCCAGGAGCGAATGCTGTGTCCATCTGGGTCTCGACCTGTGCCACTGCTGCTGCTGCACCTACCCAACAGCGAGGATTCTGTCACAGCTGTCACCTAATCACTTTTCTCCTCTCCTCTCCTCCCTTTATGTCACTCCTTGGGCACTGCACTGAACTGTTCAGGGCCAACATTCAGGGGTTCTGCACTGAACCGTTCAGGGCCAACATTCAGGGGTTCTGTACTGAACTTTTCAGGGCCAACATTCAGGGGTTCTGTACTGAACTTTTCTGGGCCAACATTCAGGGGTTCTGTACTGAACTTTTCAGGGCCAACATTCAGGGGTTCTGTACTGAACTTTTCAGGGCCAACATTCAGGGGTTCTGTACTGAACTTTTCAGGGCCAACATTCAGGGGTTCTGTACTGAACTTTTCAGAGCCAACATTCAGGGGTTCTGTACTGAACTTTTCAGGGCCAACATTCAGGGGTTCTGTACTGAACTTTTCAGGGCCAACTTTCAGGGTTCTGTACTGAATTTTAGGGCAACAAATCAGGGGTTCTGTCTGAACTTTTCTAGGGCCAACAATTCAGGGGTTCTGTACTGAACTTTTCAGGGGCAACATTCAGGGGTTCTGTACTGAAATTTTCATGGGCAACATTCAGGGGTTCTGCACTGAACTGTTCAGGGGCAATATTCAAGGGTTCTGTAATGAACTTTTCATAGGCACTGCACTGAACTTTTCAGGGCCAACATTCAGGGGTTCTGCACTGAACTGTTCAGGGGCAATATTCAAGGGTTCTGTACTGAACTTTTCATAGGCACTGCACTGAACTTTTCAGGGCCAACATTCAGGGGCTCTACTCTGAACTTTTCAGGGGTTCTGTACTGAACTTTTCAGGGGTTCTGAACTGAACTGTTCAGGGGCAATATTCAAGGGTTCTGTACTGAACTTTTCATAGCCTGCATGTGAACTTTTCATAGGAAGCGAATATTCAAGGGTTTTACTCGAACTTTTTCAGGGGCGCTGTACTGAACCTTTTCAGGGGCAACAATATTCAGGGGTTATGTGCTTGACTTTTTCAGGGGTTCTGTTACTGAAAACTTTTCAGGGGTTCTATCTGTGAACTTTTCAGGGGTTCTGTACTGAACTTTTCACAGCACAACACTGAACTTTTAAGGGGGCACTGCTCTTGTTTTCTGGGTAGCAATTTCTGAACTTTTCAAGGGTACTAGTACTCTTAGAGTTCATGGTCCTTTCAGACTTTAGTGTTTACGATGGCAGGAATGGCAAATCCGCTGTCACTTATGGCATTAGTGGGGCATGGTTAGTATGTGTAATTAGAACATTGATTTTGTCCATGACAGAGTATACGGTTTAGACATGAGTTTAGCTGATGACACAGTATACAGTTCCCACACATACAGATTTTTTTATCTCAGTTCGATTTTGTTTTGTTTCCTACTACACTAAGTTGCCTTTTGTACAAACACTACTGTCACAATCACCTTTCTCAATGTACATAACCACAAAACTGTACCATTGTGTGTATGGGTACACGGTAGGCCAAACAGAAGGAAAAAAAAATTAGTGCTGCTTTGTCTTCACCTCTTCAAAGATCAATTCCTTATGAAATATAAAAATAAAATATAAAAAAATGTACATGCAGATATTACAAGCTATTTAAAGATCATTAGACTAAAGTAACAATGTCAAAGACTTTGAAGTAGAGCAAATTAACCAAACTGCAGGAAAACACAACCTGTATACACACACGAACACACACACACAAACCAAAACACACACACATAAAGCATGCACGCACACACACAAGTGCACTCCACACATACGCACACACACAAGTGCACGCACAACTAACACACACATGTCTTAATTATACTTACAGTGAACAGGTGCTAAATACAAGAAACGCACGACGAACACACACACACCACACATGTTTCACATGTAGACCACCTGTGACATCTGTGAGGCCTCACTCTCTTCATCAATCCATGCCATTCTGATCTGGTTCTGCTGCTTGCTGCATCCAGCCATCTCGAGGCGTCTGGTGCTTCACTTTCTCCACGTCTCCATTGCTGCTCAGCTTTCTGGAAGGCTGCATCGCTCATCCCTGCACAGCATTAAGTCCACAACATTCATCAGAACATCACTTTTCACTTTAAATTCTTTCTACTAGATACTAGCACCAGAATAAAACTGCAGTTACAAAAACCAAAAAAAGTCAGTTTTAAAACATCAAGTCATGAAATGGCATATTCTCTTCTAAATTGTAGGATGCTTTATCAGTGAGAGCATGTTAATCATCACCATATGAACACTGGTCATTTTTTTTTCCTGCATTGATCTGAGGTAAAACTGGTTTGCTTCCCTGAAAGAGTTTATGTCATTCAACACAATTTTCTTTTATTCCTATACAGCTCCTAGATGAGCATAGGGCATCAACAGCGTCCCTCACCTTCTCCTGTCTCTGGCCAGGGTCTTGGCCCACTTCCCATGTCAACACAATTTTGCAGACAAATAATTTCCTCGTTGTCACTCTCATGCACGTTTCTTTCAAGTGTGCTAATGCTGGTTGATGTTCCACATTAAGACAGTCTGTCCACAAGACTTTTCACAGTTGTTTCAATGTTGATTGTGAATGGCAGCAATTATGATGATCGTGAAATCATTGGAAGCACATACATATTTAATGTAAAAAGCTTTAAGAATTTCAAGAAATGAACTGAAAATTAATCAAAGTCTCTAGTATACTACACATGGGGACGGGTTAGTTCGAGGTCAGAGCACTTTGCTTTTCCCCAGCCAATGTTAAGCAGCGTTCAAGTCTGGTTACCACGTCCAATGGGTGACCGTCCTTTGCGAGCCTTGGCTTCGGAACAGTCCCTCAGTTCACCTAGCTGTAAATGGATACCTGCCTCTTTAGGGTCAGGGAAGGTAAAGCAGCCAGGGAGAGGAGATGGGCGCTGCCCTCAATATGCTGGCCCCTAGAGAAACTGAGGTCTCTGATGCTTCACTCCCCTACAACCACATAGGTTATGGGACATCTGTACCTTTTATTACTACCACTGTGTTTTCTAACTTTACTACAATTACTTTGTTTGCCCATTCATTTCAAGAATCAAACAAGTATTCATTATATATATGTAACAAAGAACAGTTCACAAACTTTGCTCTTTGATTGGTATCAAGATAAGCATTGGCACCAAGAATGCAACATTCAGACAATTACGTTATCTACTGATCTTGCTCTACTGGCAAAATTTTTTTCACGACAAATAGATTAAAAACTTTTCTGTTTCAATACTCACCCTCTTTCACAGTTTTATTCTCAACTTTATTTTCTTTAATAATCTCTTCAGTTTTCTTTTATCTGCAACAGACAAAAATTGTGTGTCCATTATTGCAAAATCAATAGCACACTGTAGAGTGTAGTAATTGTTTTCTTGTGAATAACACATCTAGTGATGAAAATGTATTAATTACAATTGAATTTACACTGTTTCACAGAACAACACTCATAAAACTTCTTTCAGTAACGTAACCAACAAGAAAACTGTTTGATTCTAACCTGCCTTTTTTTAAAATGGACTGGGTGCAACATAAGGACTAACAGAGGCGTTTACGTTAGAAAACAGATGACAAATTTCAAAAGCGCACGCACACAGGTGTCATGTTTAGACAACATCCAGAAGTTGAATCAGGGGGGAGAGAGAATCTCAGAAGGAAAGAATGAAAAAAGAAAGAATAAAAAGAAGGTATGAAAAACATAAAAAAGAGGGGGGGGGGGGGCAGGGGGGGGGGGATGAAATGGAGAATATTAGCAATGAAGGGAGAAGTCAGCTGCAAACTTCAAACATTTTACAATCTCCAGCGATTGTCCAAACCCACCACCTTTTTTATGATAACTGTCACCACACGGGCATAACCTACACCACTTCTGCCTGCCACAACCCTCCCTGCCATCAAAGAGGCAGGGTGGTGAAGGGATGGTTGTGGATGGGTGGCCCTATCAGCTATGGCAGTTTGTATAATTATTAAATTATTATTTGGATGTGGAGGGCTGTGGAGGGGGGGGGCGGGTGCTATCACCTATGGCAGTTTGTCAATTTTTATTTGGACAGTATGCAAAACAGGTCTACTGAACAACAAAAAACACAACAAAAAAACAAGGGGCGAAAAGAGAAGAGATTGGACACTGTGATAGCAATGACTTTAGGGAAGGAGGGGGGGTTGTGGAATGGAGGAGAAAGCCAATGATAGGGACTGGATACAGTGGATATTTCTAGGCTATGAAGGATGAAGAACAGTTTGGAAAGAGGAGTTGCAAAGAAACTGTAAAAAAACAAAATACGGCTGATAGTGGATAGTTCTACGCTATGAAGGATGAAGAACAGTTTGGAAAGAGGAGTTGCAAAGAAACTAAAATTTTTTTAGTTAGGCTATGTTATTCAACATAATGGGTAACAGTTAAAAACAAATTATAAACAAACCACACACAAAAACCCCTACTTTCAAACCTAATAGGCAGGGGGGGGGGGGGGGGGGGGATAGCCTGGTGGTTACAGTGATGTACTTGTGATCTGTTGACCTGGGTTCGATTCTCACTAAAGAGGATTTTTCCTCTGGAGTTAACATCAGTGTCAACTCCACTCTCCCCAAAAGATACATGTGTACCTGAAAGAAGAGAAGAAAGATGACATGTAAGGTAATAATTTATCATTTATCCAGTAAGTAAACAGGTTCTCTGACTGACCTGGTCAGGTCAGTCAGAGAAGTTCTCTGTTACTGCTACTGGTATCCATGTAACCCAGTACAACCTGTCGCATGTGGGGGAGGAAACCCCAATAGAAAAAACCCAAAACATATGGAAACTTGGAGAGGAGATTGGCGCCACCAAGGAATATCCTAAGCCCACAGAAAAAACATGAAAGACAAATGCAAAGCCAAAATGATACCGGATCGGTCGAGGCCCGGGTTACCAACGCCCCCGCCTTTCCATTGATAACACCAGGGTGGAAGAGTGACAACGTCAGCTACTGATGTTAAAACATTAACTTAAGCTCCCTAGAGAAACAAATCCACCATTGGTTACATGGAACGTTTCCGTACACTCAAACCAGTGCGGAAAAATCATAAGAATAGAGTATAATGAGCTTAGCCGCTATAAATGGGGACATTATTGGACTAGGAGAGAAGTTGAGTATGGACAGGATTTTGGTGAGACATTGACTGAAGAAAGGCAACAAGATCTGGTACAGTGGCCAAGAGAAAAACATCACAACATGAAGTGCCATTTATTTCAGAAAGGAAGTAGTGGGGTGCATTATCAGCCTGTACCCTGGCTTTCAGTAGGATTATCAGCAATCCGGGTGTCGGCCAGCCCAAGAACATCACCATCTTACAAATCTATGCACCATCGGTCTGACCATTGCAGATGAAGAAGTAGAAGAATTTATGAGATCTTGAAGCGACCATTATGAAAGTACCCAAGATGGACATATCATCATCCAAGGGGAATTTTAAGCAAAAGGTAGGTCCTGACTCTTACAACCAATGGGCCGGAACAGTTGCGTCAGTTTGGAACTGGGGAGACCAACGACAGGGGACTACGTCTGCTGGAGTTTGCCTGCACCACAGACTTACCATGCCAATACCTCTATCCCCACAAGCAGTCAAGGAGGACAACCTGGCATGCGCCAAACGGCAATGATCCATAACTCATATAGATTTTTCTTAACTCCACGGCGCTTCTATCCAGCATCAACAGAGCCAGAGAAGAATCCTTACCCTGGAGATGACATAGCAGCGACCACGACCTTGTGCTACTGCGGGTATTCAAAATGAAGCTGAAGAAAAAACAAACAGCCTGCAAACCCCCAGTATCAAATTTGACGTTGGACAAAACTGCAAGATCCAGATTCGAGGAGATCTTCAAGCTAAGTTGGCGGACGTTTTTTTGTTGCATGAACCCTCTGGACAATGACACAATGACTCACAACAACTTTTAATGAGGCCAGTCTGAGAAACAGCAGAGGAGGGTACTCGGTCGTCAGAGAATAAACACCAGCCATGGGACTACCATGACATCTTGGACCTCTGCGATTTCAAGAAGAGCACTGAACAACCAGGTCTTCCAACCTAAAGATTACCGGGGAGGCCAACAATCTCGTGAGAAGTCATGTTAAAGGCCAGAGAGAAGTGGATCTCAGTGATCAATGTGTGAGATCGAAAAAAAAAGCATGAAATGGTGGGCAACAGTAAAAAGGCATACGGCACCTGAAGAAACTCACAAAACCACTTCACCAAATCATCAGTCATTGGACAGCTCGGGAAACCTCTCACAGAAAGCTCAGCTGCATGAAAGGTGGTCTGAATATGTAAAGACTGTACAACTACCAATAAACTGACAAGAGCATAATAGAAGAGAAAGCTGCAACATCAGAGCACCCTTCGCCATTCCCCTATACTGAGGGACGACAGTGAACAAGCCATCCGCAGCTGACCAGTAGGAAAGTCCCCAGGAGCAGACAATTACAGCAGAGCTGCTCAAGCATGGTGGCGAAGCAGTCTAATCACATATGTTACACCGCTATCTGTCAGAAGATTTTTTAGGAGACAAAACGGTGGCCAATGAATGGACACAATTCAACTCATCTTACCCCTAGCCCAAGATGGGGAATTTACGCCAATGCAAACTATAGAACATCAGCCTCATCAGCCACCGCCAGCAAGATCATGCTCAAAGTTATTTTGATCGACTCAAGAAGGAGCAGAAGAACACCTTGCAGAGGAACAAGCTGGGTTTCAGGGCAGGCAGGAGCACAATCGACTGATTTTTAAATGCCACATTGATGAAATACATCTTCAACCATCAGAGAGGACCTGTTCCACTAACTTCATCGACTTCAAAGACTGGCTTTCGATCAGGAGTATGGCACGAAAGGCCTGTGGACAGGTCCTCAGAATGTTTGGCATTGAAGAAGGACTGTGTAACCATTCAAGCACTATACACACCGAACCAGTGCAATTCCTTCTGAACAATCAGGTCGGAGGACTACTTCAAAACCACAGTTGGGGTCCGACAAGGATGACCTGTTATCTCCTGTTCTGTTTCTTCTTGTTTTGGAAAACATTATGAGAGAGACCCTCTTGACTTCCACTCTACCATCTCCATTGGCGGCTGACCCTCAAAACAACTTACGGTTTGCGATGACATTGACCTCATGGGGGAAGTAACAACAGGAGGCTGCAAGATCTACAACCCGACTTGAGAACAGAGCTGGAGCATATGGGTATGGAGGTGAGCTCGGAGAAAAGTAAAGTACTTTGTGAAACAGCACAGCAAACGCCACTGCTAAAATTTTTATGAACGGGCCAAAAAACAGGAAGGAGGAGACGCTTTTAAAGACCTTGGCACTACACTCACAAGGACGGGCAAAATCTATCGACGACAGAAATCAAAGTCTAGATTTAGCCATGGCAACATCTTCCATGACCAAAAACTCACCCACCATATGGTAAAGTAAAGAGATCAGTTTTCCCAATCAAACTAAAGCTCTACAAAGCCCATAATACAGACGATCTGCTGTACGGAAGTGAAACCTGGACATTGACTGCTGAAACAGCAAAAGGAATCCAGTCATTCGAACAAAAGCCATAGAAAACTACTGTGCACTATCCTGGAGAGAAACGAAAGACCAATGAATTTGTCAAGAGTCAAATAACATGGCTGGCCAGGTCCACACGGAACCCCCTTTCACCAATCGTCAGAAGAAAAAGCTGACATGGTTTCGGCACGTCACCCGCCACACACTCTGCCAAAAACAGTACTGCAGGGAACACTCGAAGGTGGCAGAAGGAGGGGAAGACAGAACAAGCCATGGATGGACAACATCAGAGAATGGACCAGGATGAATGACTCGGCACTACTGCGCAGAGCCGAGGACCAGATGGATGGAGGAGGCTTACCACGGCATCGCCTTTCGTGTCTCCCCCACGACCGCCAAGGTCACGGGTCTGATGATGATGATGAAACAGGTTTTTGCCTTGGTGTGATCTCTGACTGGCAAAACCAGCTAGAGGAACAAAAACTGAAAAAGTCAAAACCCTGATTCAAGGAGTGATTCAGATTGCTAAGTAATTAATGCAAATCAGCTGCTGACCCACTCCAAATCCAATGCCAGTATTAGACTATTACTCTGTGTCTCAAGCTTAAACACACACTTTAACCACCGTACAGGCAGCTTCTGCAAGATTCATCCTGGGCATGACACTGTGAAAAAAAATAGCACGTGTTGACTTCTTAAAGTCTTACAAATCTACACAACGTCACAAGGCTATTTCATATTTGAGTATTTCCTGTCAATCAGTCAACTTCTTAGCTGAATTTTTTTATCCTTGATCTCCCCACCGACTGATTTTACTTCACATATGATCTTTTCTAACGTAAAAATAAAAATGAAGATTAACTCATCCACTGAATGACTGATCCAGGTTCTGAAAATCTCATGAACACACACACACACACTGTGTACACAAAAAATATAACAAAACCACAAACAAATGTACATCTGGTTTCTACCATAAATAACCTCCATGAAAACAACAATGAAAGGTACAAAATGCTTCCGTTACCTTCATCTGGAATATCTGTTTTCAACACAGATTTTATTTCTTTCACTTTCTCCCGATCAGCTGCCGACGCGAATCATGACGTCTTCCCTCAGTAGGCTAGCGGTAGCACGAGGCCCAACCAATTGTACCGGTAGTTTGAAAAGGCACATACTTCCGGTGTGCCTTCATGCCGCACTCATACTTAACCCCCCCCCCCCCCCCCCCCCCCCCCCCCCATTTGTTTTGTTCTTTTTTTGTATACTGTAAACTCAAACACTCATACAGCATGTATAACTTTATGATAAACACGTTCCTGATTCACGACTCGCACGATTTTTTAGTGCAAATTTCGTAGGTTTGTATTTCTTTTATTTTTCAGCAAAAGCCACTTCATTCTTCCCGTTTAGCCTCTCAACATCAATGTTATGGGGGGGGAGGGGGGTGGGGGGGGGGAGCAGCGTAGCTAAAAACACTTGTCAGATGATGATCCTACATGGCAGCAGGTCTATTTCCTCAATCCCACAAGCATTCACATGTGCAGTTGTTGGGTTGTTTTTTTTTAATCCTAAAAACATGTATAAGAGAGCTTTTTCTGCCGCACCAATGTCTCTTCCCTTCTCATGCCCTTAACTCCCTGATGAGTCATTATAGCCACTACACTGGATTTTTCGGACTTGTCTTCTCCAGGGCAATTGAAGCTGTCCAAAGCCCCATCCCTTACCACCTTACATGGCCAATGCTGTGTATGCTCATTTTCGTTAATCCATCAAATGTGACATGAATTATCACTCTCTCTCACTCATCCCTTGGTCGGGACGACCGTTGGGGTACCCGCACGGAGGCTGCAAGTGGACCGCCAAATGGTTCTGTCTTGGGCTGTTTTCAGGAGGTTTGGTACAGTGAGGCCGGTCCACTCCTTGATGTTGGATATCCAGCTTTTGCGTGGTGGTCCCTGCCTCCTTGCTCCTTCCACCATTCCCCGCAGGACTGTCTTTGACAGGCTGTTATGCCTTGTTGTGTGGCCAAACCACTTCAGTTTCCTCTGTTTGACTGTATCTAGCAATGGTTCTTGTGTGCCAGCCAGTTGCCTCCCCCCCTTTCTGCTGCAGACGTTAGTCATTGGTTTTGCGGTCTCTGTAGGTGATGTTCAGGATCCGCCTGAGGCACTTCATCTCAAGCTTGAATGCGACTTCTAAATCGGCAGTAAGTGTCCATGCTTCACAGCTGTAAAAGGCAATGGATGAGACGGAGTGCCTTGTAGCGTCTGACCTTAGTGTGGGTTCTGATTGTTGTGGTTTCTCACACTTTCGCAGCTTAGTCATGGAGGGAGAGTGCCACAGCAAGTCTGATTTTACCTCTTGTGTCCTCGTGCCTTCTTTGGTTTTGATGATGCTCCAAAGTATGAAAGTTTCCACCTCCTCTAGTGTCTCGCCACGCATCTTGATGCTAACTATACGTTCGGGAGCACGTGGTTCGGTGTGGTACTGTTCACTAGGATCTTGCTCTTTTCCGTTGTGATCTCCATACGTGGGCATTGGCTGATGTTTCCAGTCTGGTGGTGAGATCCTGAGTTCTATCTTCACTGCGGCCGATCGAGATCAATATCATTCTGCGATCGAAGATTGCAGACTGGCATTCTCCTATTGTGATTGTGACTTTCCCCCCCCCCCCCCCCCCCCCCCCCCCCCCCCCCCCTACAAACCCCAAAACAACAACACCCCCATTTGGTTCTTGAAGGTCTACGGAGGGCCTCTGCATGATGTTCTCCCGGAACACGTTGAAAGAGAACGGGGGATAGCGGGCGCCTTGTCGAACTCAACTGAAGTCCGGAAGAACTCCCGATTTCTCCACCCTGAGGACCGCTGCACTGTGGGAGCTGTTCATACAGCGGCTGGATGATTGAATCAGGTCTCGTCGAAGCTGAGAACGCAATGGCGAAAGGAGACAGCAAAGAGGCGTACCAGACATCAAGGTACTAACCAAGCCCCAGCAGCCAAAGACCTCCGTTATTGAGACAAAGATGGGGTCAGTTCCTTACAGAGAGCGCCACTATCATGAAGCGATGGTAAGAATATTGCAGAAGCTGTTACAACTACAAGCTGAAGGCTGATCCGACAAACTTCACGAGCAAGATACCAGGACATCAGATCCTGAAAGCACACAGGTGCTGGAAGAAGAGGTAGAAGAGGCAGTAAGTTCCGGAAGAGGCAAGTCATCCAAGGGATTGACAACATTCCGGTGAGATCATCAATAACGGGAGGCCCAGAGATGATCAAGGCATTAAACAATCATCTGCCAACGCATCTGGACCAGCAAGAGTGGCGCTGAACAGTGGACCCAATCCATCATAGTTTCCACTTCAAAGAAGGGGACCTGAAGAAGTGCCAAAATTACAGAACAATCAGTCTGATAAAGCCCATCCAAGGCAAAAGTTATGCTGCCAATGCTTGTAACAGACTGAAACCACAAGCAGAAGAAATCCTTCAGAAGAAACAGGCAGGATTCAGACCAGGTCGAAAGCACTGTCGAGCAGATCTTCAACATCAGAATGCTATTAGAGACGATCTCCAACATCAGCTGCAGCTCTACAACAAACTTCATTGACTTCAAGAAGGCCTTCGACCGAGTGTGGCAAGAAGCTCTGTGGCAAGTATGAGAGACATGATTATGGGATCTAAAAAATGCATATATTTCATCTTCCTGCATTTGCTATATAGTCTTTGTGAATTAATGCATGGCAGTCTGCACTATAAGTTGATCCGGGAGATGGTGAAAATGCTCATCAGACGCTGCTTCAAGGTCTTGAAGCCCTCGACCTAATGGGCCCATAGGATAGAAGTCAAAGACTATACCATTCAGCCCACTGCATCCGATCAATAGTTTCGCACTTTCCAGAGATGCCATCACTACCATACACCCGGTTGTTAGTTTTCCAGGCAATTTCCACCCGCTTAGCTTCATCTGGACTGAAGAAACCCTTCAGCATTACCATTGTACAGAAACACACCCCGACTTAATATAAAACGAAAGGGTCTTGGATGATGATGATGTTGTGTATGATGATGATCATGATCATGATAAGATTGGAAATTCTATAGCGCTATATTTGTAACTGTTCCCGATGGTGTGTCACCGTGTCGTGGTGGGATGGCCTTGCGTGCTTCAATGACCCAGAGCTATGTGGGCCTCCCGCAGAGGTTTCAACCCATGGCCTCAACAGGTCTGTGTGGGAGGAGCCAGACTGGTCCTCCAGGTTGGGGGTTGTGCATTGGGCTAAGACCCATTCATTAAAAACCAGTCTGTTACGAAAACTGCCAAATTATTCTTACAAGCGACATGGCTGGGGAAGGTCCTCTCTGAGTAGGCCTATGACGCGTGCTGGTGAAAGCCTTGGGGAAGCAGTGTGTCCAACAAATCTTCTAAAAACCAAGTCAACAACCAGGATAGGGACCCCTGGGAACATCAGAAACCTGTAGATACTGGAAAACAGCAAGGTGAGTAGAGAAATGCCACAGGTACAACTAAGATCCTAGGCGCTGTGCGGAGACAGTTGGAATGGAACCAGGCAGACAAAACTTACGATTGGTGACATATCTCTATTAGACAGGAAGAAGGCCAGGCCCCACACACATGGGTAGCGCTGCTGATGAGACCCGAAGCAACGCAAGTATGCTGTCCTGGGAACAGTGTCACAGGGATCCTCACAGCACGTTTCAACTCAAAAGGCAGAGGGTTACCATCCTTCAGTGCTATGCTCAATAATACAGCAGAGTTCGAAGTTAAAAGAAAACTTCTTCCAAACAAGTCCAGACCATCATGGACAAGCCCCAAGAGGAACCTAAAAAAACTATGGGAGACATGAATCCCAAAAGGGGGGCAGACAACACCAACAGAAACTGATCATGGCAAATGGCACTGGAGAGAAAAAATGAAAATGGAGAATTTTTAACAAAATTTTTGCATGTTAAACGTGCTTTGGGGCCCATTTTTCCCCCCACAAGAAAGCCCACAAGATCACATGGACTCCCCTGGGGCAAGACAAAAACCAGATTGACCAATCACCACCCCGCGAAAAGTGGAAAAGGACCTGTGATGTCGGGGGTAAAGGCGGAGCAGATGCAGATCAGACCATTCTTGTTGTTCCCATCCTCAAACCAAGCCAAAGCCTATATCCCCCGGGCAGGAAGACCTCACACAATTTTAAAACGTGCAAAGCTGAAGGAAAGAAAAAAAATAGAAGAATTCAGGCTCAAAGGAGGTAAACAAACAAATAGCAAAATTTTCCATCTTTTACATTTTTTTTGGGAACGTAGGACGTTTTTTTTCTATCAAGTCATGTTTGATGGAACGTAAAAGCATAGGCGTGCCTTTAATTCGTTTTGCGTTGTCTTTGACCGGGCTATTCCCCCCCCCCCCCCTCCCTTTCTTTTTTGTTTTTTTTTATTCATTTTGTCTGTTTTCAGAGGCAGTTATAAGTTTAAAATGATAATTCTCAAGGAATTTTTCGACTTGAAAACAGTGCATTTGTTAAAAAAAAAAACCCCTTTGTCACAAAGTTTGTTTTTGTTGTCATGGGCAAAAATATGTGTGAGTTGTGTGTGACTGTTGTGCATTTTTTAAATGTCTTATGTTTTTTTTTCCTACTCATATAAAATATTTTCTTTTCTTGTTTAAAATACCTAGTAAGTAGTGTAATAAACTTTATAAACGCATGCAGATAATATGTCGCATGTCCGCTCAAATACACAAATACAATGAAAAATTGCATAAAAAATCACATTTCTGATGTTTTCACAAGTCCCATCTGCATAGATTCTTTTAATTGGCTGCAACAAGACCGGGGCCGGGTTACCAACGACCCCGCTTTCCATTGATCAACACCAGGGTAAAAGTGACAAGTGCTAGGAGTTAAAACTTAAAAGCCCCCAAGAACAAATCACCTTTGGTAATGGAATGTCCTTTTCCCCTTCCAGGGCGGAAAAAATCAAAAAACTAGAGTTGAGCTTAGCCTAAAAATGGGACATTTTGGATAGGAGAAGTGAGAGGGAAAGGGTTTTGGGTGGGACTTTTGACTGAAAAGGCAAAAAGATTGGTACAGGGGCCAAAGAGAAACATCCCAAAACAGGGAGTGGATTTATTGTCAGAAAGGAAGTATGGGGTCATTATCGCGTACACTGGTTCCAGCAGGTTTATAGCATCCGGGTGTCGGCCAACCCCAAGAAATCACCATCAACAAATTACCCCTATTGATCTCAGATGAAGAGTAGAAAAATTTTTTATAAGATCTTGAAGAGACCATAAAAAAATACCCAAAAAAGGACTCTATAAAAGGGGGGATTTTAACCCCAAAGTAGGTCCTACTTTTAAAACCCAAAGGGGCCCCGGAACATTTGGCTTTGGGAACGGGGAGACCCCACGGGGATACGTTGCTGGGTTTGCCTGCCCCCACAGACTTACCATTGCCAATCCCTATCCCCAAAAGCATCAAGGAGGAAAACCTGGCATGCAAAAAACGGAAAGACCCCAAACCCAAATAGATTTTATCTTAACACCACGGCCTTCAAACCCCAGCATCACGAGCCAGAACAAAAACCCTACCCGGGAGCTGAATAGGCAGCGACCCGACTTTGTGCGCTGGTATTCAAAATGAAGTGAAAAAAACAAACACCCTGCAAACCCAGTACAAATTTGACGTGGACAAACTGAAAGATCCGATTCGGGGAGATCTTCCAAGCTAAGCTTGGCGGACGTTTTGCGGCATTAACCCCCCGGACAATGCACAATGACCTCACCAAAACTTCAATGGGCAGCCCAAAAAACGCAGAGGAGGTATCGGTCGTCAGAGGAATAAACCCGCCAGGATACCAATGACATTTGGGACCTCTGAAATAAAAGAAGAGCACTAAAACCAAACCCAGGCCCTTCCAACCCAAAAGAATACCGGGAGGCCAAAATCTCGTGAAGAAGTCAATGAAAAGGCCAGAGAAAAGTGGATCAGTGATAATGTGATGAGTCGAAAAAAGCATAAAGTGGGAACAGTATAAAGGCATCACCCCCGAAGAAACTCACAAAAACCCCTTCAAACCAAATCATCAGTCATTGAAGACAGTCCGGAAACCCCCCCCCCAAAAGCTCAGCTACATTTAAAAGGTGGTTGAATATTTTCAAAAACTGTACAACTACCCAAAAAACCTACAAGAGCATAATAGAAGAGAAAGCAGCAACATCAAAAGCACCCTCGCCATTACCTAACTGAGGGAAGAAGTGGAAAAGCCTCCGCACTTACCCTAGGAAAGTCCCCAGGACAGACAAAATCCAAGAGCTGTCAACATGGGCGAAACAGTCACACATATGTTTTCACTATTGCAGAAGTTTGGGAGACAAAACGTGGCCAACAGAATGGACACAATCACTCATCTACCCCCGCCCCAAAAAGGGGGGTTTAGCCCAAAGCCAAAACATTTGAACAATCGCCTCATCGCCACCCAGCAAGTCAGCTCAAGTTATTTTGAAACGATCAAAAAGGGGGCAGAAGAAACCCTTTCAGGGAACAAACGGGTTAGGGGGGCAGGGGCACAATCAAACGAAAAGGGGTAGTCAGTGGCGGGGTACTCGCTTTCCCCCCGCCAAGTTAAGCGCGTCCATGGTTCCAGTTGGATGGGTGACCCTTTGCGGGGCCTTGGCTACAGACAGTTCCCCCCCCTGTAAATGGGTACCTGCCCTCTTTAGGGTCGGAAAGGGAAAGCAGCGAGGGAGAGGGATGGGGGCCCCCCTCAAAATCTGGCCTAGAGAAGTGAGGTCTTTGACGCCTCCCCCCCTACGACCTTAAGGTTTTGGGACTCTTTACCCTTTTCCCTTTTCTCCTTGGGAAAAACATCTTCAACTCAGAGAACCCGTTTTCCCCAAAATTCAAAAGACTTCAAGAAGGGTTTTGACGAGTATGGCCAAGCCTGTGGGAGGTCCTCAAATTTTGGCATTGAAGAAGGACTAGGCAACCATTCAAGCCTATCAACACCCAAGAGTGCAGTCCTTCTGAACAAACATCGGGGGAAAAACTTCAAAACCACAGTTGGGGGGCCCAAAGGAGCCCGTTATCTCCAGTCCTGTTAATCTGTTCTTGGAAAACATTATGAGAGAACCCCCCATGACTTCACCTACCCTCTCCATTGGGGGAGACCCCTCAACAACTTACGGGTTTGCCGTGACTTGACCTCATGGGCGAAGTAACACAGGCGCAAAATTTACAACCAGATTTAGAACAGAGCGGAGCATATGGATGGAGGGGAGCCGGAAAAGTAAATTTTCTTGTGAACACACGAGCAATGCCCCGCTAAAATTTACATGAACGGCCAACACTGGAGGAGGGAACGCTTTTAAATACTCGGGGCACACTCACAAAGGCGGGGGGTCGACAAAAGAAATCAAAGTCAGAATGCCATGGCAACATCTTTCCTGACAAAAATCACCACCCTATGGAAAAGTAAAAAAGATCAGTTTCCCCAAAAAATAAAACTTACAAAAACCCCAATTGACATCCTGCTGTACGAAGTGAAACTGGGCTTGACTGCTGAAACAGCAAAACGAAAACCATATTTGAAACAAAATGCCCTAGAAAACTATGGGCATATCTGGAGGAAAAGAAAAACCAAGAATTTGTCAAGGTCAAATAATGGCTGGCAGGTCCACAGGAACCCCTTCTCACCCTCGCAAAAAGAAAAAGCTGCAGGTTTAGCCACGTACCCCCACAACATCTGCCAAAAACAGTTTCTGCAGGGGAAAACTCGAATTGGGAGAAGGGGGGGAAGACGAACAAGTCATGGTGGAAACTCGAGAATGGACCAGGTGAATGGGGGGTCGGGACTACTGCGCAGAGCCCCAGGACCCAGATGGATGGAGGAAGGCCTACCGCGGCATCGTCTTTTGTGTCTCCCCCACACGCCAAAATCAGGGTTGTTGATTTGATGAGAAAAAGAGGCAAGGCTGAATTCTTTGTTTTTCCCCTGTGAAATCCCGTTCACCTCTCTTTCCATTCCCTTTTTTCTCTTTTCCTTTTTTTTTTTTTTTTTACCTCATTTCTCTCTTATATTTTCCATTTCCACAATTTTTTTGTTTGTTTTTTCCACACATTATTACAAATTTTTTTCAAGATTTACATCCAAAACGGGATGAAGATGGATCGCATCAGTCTGCCTGGAGGGAAGGTGTTTTCCCTCAACACTGTGCATGCTGGGCTTGATTTTTTTGGGGGAGCAATGCAGAAGTGTTTAAAAAATCAACATTTTCAGAGTGAAAACAGCCAACAAAATCATTGACGGGCCAAAAAGAAGAGGGGAAAAAAAAAGAAAAATGTAAGGGAAACATAAATTTTCCAATTTTTTTTGGGGGGGGTTTTTTTTTTTAAAAAACCTTTCCCCCGGGGGCCCCCTTTTTTTCCCCCTAAAAATTTTTCCCCCCCCCCCCCCCCAAAAAAAAAGGGGGGAAAAATAAAACCCCTTTTTCCTTTTTTTTATTTTTTTTTGGGGGGTTTTTTTTTTTAAAAAATTTTCAAAAAAAAAAAAACCCCCCCCCTTTCCCCCCCCGGCCTTCCCTAAAACCCCCTTTTTTTTTGGGGGTTACTTTTTTTTAAAAAAAAAATTTTTTTTTCCCTTTTTTTTAAAAATTTTAAAAAATTTCCTTTTTTTTTTTTTTCCGGGGGGGGGGTTGGTTTTTGGGGGGGGGAAGGGGAAAAAAGGGGGGGTTTTTTTTTGGGAATTTTTTTAAAAAAGAAAAAAAAAAATTTTTTTTTTTTTAAAAAACCAAAATTTTTTAAATTTTTTATTTTTTTTGGGTTTGTGGGGGGTTTTTGGGGGTTTTTTTTTTTTTTCCAAAAAAATTTTTAATTTTTTTCCCCCCCTTTTTTTTTTTTTTAAAAAAAAAGGAAGGGGAAAAAAAAAAAATTTTTTTTTTTTTTTTTTCCCCCTTTTGGGGGTTTTTTAAAAATTTTTTGTCATTGTGATTTTTTTAAAAAAGGAAAATTTTAAAAATAATGATATGGGGCTGATGGTTTTGTGGTGTGTGCATGCATGGGGGGTATGTTTGCACTGCTGAAAAGAATTTTTTCTAAATTTTTTTTTAAATTTCCAAAGATCAGACATTCTCAAAGGGGCCCCAAACAAACATATTTTTCCCAAACATCTTTATTACAAGTGGATATATTTCATTAAAAAGATGGGCCGAGAAAACCCCGGGAGCCAAAATTTGTCCCAAAAGTTTTCATGAACCCCTTTTACCCTAAAAAAAAACCCAAACCCCGATGATTCATTTTCTTTATGCTTTTAAAAAAAGTTTTTAAATTTCTTTTTGTCTTTGTCGTGTTTGTTTTGGGTGCCTATTTCTGTACGACATCCTTTTTCCCCCCCTCTTGTGTGTAGTTCATCCCCCCGTTCCCACAAGGCCCCCCAAAAAAGTTGCTGCATCCCCGGGGCTAGCCCTTAGCAGTCCAAAAGAGATCACTCCCATGTGATTTTTGGCCACTGTTCCCGGAGAGGGCCCTCATGCTTTTGATGATGTTCGAAGTGTCCATTTTTATGTAAAATGTGCTGTATACACACACCAACCTTTTTGATTGGGGGCAGGGCCCAGATCAGTGGGGAAAAGCCAGACTGAACGAGAATGTATTCAGTCCAAATTTGGGGGGTGGTGCCATCACCTGGCCTTCCCAAAAATTTTCTCCCACAACTTTTCAAATGCTTTGGAAAGTAACTCCCTATGTCGAGGAACAACCAAAAAATCGAGGTCACATGTAGCCAGGGCTTCTTAGGGGCCTTTTGAAACAGGGAAAAGTTTTTTTTTTCTGCATGATGAAAGTAGGATGCGATGATGGGTGTGGAGAAATTAGGGTTTTTTCTGCTTTGGGGTTATTTAACCCGGGCCCTCAACCCGCCCGACAAAGGGAGATAGCTGTACTGTCAGTGGGAAATGTGAGTAACACTAACAGCCATCTGTAAAATGACAACAACAGACTGTGCCGACAGTGAGGTCCTTGTCTTTCTACTACATATCCATTGCATGCTCACCTCTCTCAAATGTCCACAAGTCTCTACTGAGGCCCAAACCTAGTCAGTCTCCCAGCATGGAATCCACTTGACTAACCACCACACCCCCCCCATGTGGTCTGCTATTCCTAGACCTCGGATGAGCACACCTTATCTCCTTCAGTCATGCTGTTTACAACCCAGCCAAGCCTCACAACCATACCAATAGGGCTGTTACCGTATTCAGTCCGTGACATTCCATGACCATCTGAGTCAAATACACTGACAGTATTAAATACTTAACATTGACAAATGTGATATAAGATTTATGGCAAAACATTTCTCCTTTTAAAAAAAAAAAGAAAAGAAAATAGAACCAGGCCATGCTGGGGATGTTAATCCTACAACATGATTTTTTTTTTAAAAGGTCAATCATTAAAACACACCCACACACATGCAAAACACACACACACACACCCACACACATGCATTGCACATACACACACATGCATGCACATACACACAGAAATAAAATGAAAATGGAAACAGTATTTCCAATATCACCTAAGCGAAACACTTCTGATGGTATGATTATTTTTATACAGGAACATTTCTGGCCTCTCATGAACAACGAAAGGGGAATACCCAGCAATGACAAAACAAAACAATCCCACAGAAGTGAAAAAAAAAACATGAAAAAAACGAGTGAAAAGGGAAAGACAAAAAAGAAAAAAAAATCAGAAATAAAAAAAGAGTGACTAAAAAGGATATTTTTAAACAAAATCTTCAGACATACTGAAGGAGTTCCTGACAACCAGCATCAAATGAATGAATGGATGAACGATGAATAAATTTCTGACTACATGAACTTCTTCACACCCTATAAGTGTAATAGCATCACTGAAGTCTCTGTACACATGTTACAAGTTTGTCCTGAAAAAAAAAGCCAGAGGTGTTCTTTCTCAATGTCTCTGAAGAAGAAGCACCACAGTCTGGAGTTTTCCCAGGGAGTAACGAAGTCTGGTCTGAAGGATGGACAGGTCCAGGTGTTCCTGACCAACAGGTGTGTGAACAGTGAGGCCTTCAGCTGCTTCAATACACGTTGTTGTTGATGTATATGTCGACACACTCTATCTGACATCTGGAATCTGAGGTCAGAATTTCTGAAAGCCCAAAAAACACATCTTTTACTTTTTGTATTAAAATTTGCCTAAATCGTTTTGGGGTTTTTTTGCCGTTTTTAAAAAAAATTTCTTAGACAAGCAAAATTTAATAGCAACAACACCACTACCACCAGCATCTCTAATAATACATAAAAAACAAGACAAAAAATTTATCAGCAACCACAGCATTGGTGTCTGGTTTTGGAGTTTCTTTCCATGTTTTTCAAAAATTTGTTTGTGGGGATTTTGTGTAGTTGTTATAACCAAATTGTCACAAACCAAATTGTTATAACATACATACACACACTCACACACACAAACACACTCATAATAACAGTGTAAGATGTTTAAAAGTATGACCAAATTCTAAAGACTGGCATCTCGTGAGCATATGTATGTCAAATTGAAAATAAAAATTTTCTTGAATCTGTGCTTGATCTGAACATGTTCACACAGAAAAATGAGAGAGAGAGATGCTCTGAAGCCTGCAACAAGAAGACAATAATATCATCTTTCCATTGTAAAAGGCAACACATCCCTCAACCTGAGGGCGTGAAGCTGAGGCCAATATGAATTGACAGTGCAAACAAACAGAAACACCACACATACGGACACAACAGCATCCTCACCACTCCACTCACACGTTTATAACATTGTCTTGATCATCAAACTATGATGGCAGCTGACCCTGTGTCCACTTCATTTTTTTTTCTTTTGGGGCTTTTTTTTTTTGGTTGTCTTTTTGTTCCTCAGCTTGAGCTCCAGTGACCGTTTTGGCCGACAATGAAGGTAGCTGCATTCCGACTTCAGGGAATTCACTTCATTTATCCAGAACACCAATAAACCCTCAGAAATGTGCAACGGCACAAATGCAGGTAAAATT
>CM054145.1:62605707-62825132 GCA_028751875.1 Rapana venosa
TTCTCTTTCTCTTTTTCTTTCTCCTCTCCCCCCCTTCTCTCTTTCATCGCTCTCTCTCCTTGCTCGCTCTCTCTCTCTCTCTCTCCCTCTCTCTCTCTTCTCTCTCCTCTCTCTCTCTCTCTCTCACTCTCTCTCTTCTCTCTCCTCTTCTCTTCTCATTCTCTTTTCCTTTCTCTCTCCTCACCTCTCTTCTCTCGCGTTCTCTCACACGCCATTCTCTCTGTCTACTGTGTACCCCTCTGTAATGTTATTACATTTGACAAAGCTGACACATGGCTGGGAAAAAGTATTCAGTTTTAATTTGATTTTCCCTGCTCGTTCTTCCTTGCCTTGCTTTGTGTTTTTTTCTTTTTCTTTTTTTTTCTTTGGTTGTCCTTTCTGTTGCCATATTCATCTCTGCGTTTATCTGTCTGTCCGTCTGTTCGTCTGTTTTTGAAGATTCAAGATTTATTTCATGAAAAATGAAACTGGGGATACATTTGTGGGGGGACGATGTGCGTGCGTGCGTGCATGCGTGCGTGCGGGGGGGGTGGGGTGTGAGCATGGGTGTGGGTTGCGGTGGGGGGGGGGGGGATGCGCGCGCATATA
This sequence comes from Rapana venosa, assembly GCA_028751875.1. Lineage (NCBI taxonomy): Eukaryota > Metazoa > Mollusca > Gastropoda > Neogastropoda > Muricidae > Rapana > Rapana venosa. The sequence goes on from CM054145.1 coordinate 62,606,296, forward strand.
AGGTGGCAGGACGGTTAAGACGTTCACCTGCCTAACAAGTAAACTGTGAGGTTGTGGGTTTCATTCCCAGCCTTGCCCTTTTCTTCCCATTTTGACGGGAGAATGGAAATGATTGTCATGGCTTACGGAGGAGACTCTAAACCAGTCGGTCCTGTGTGCTTAGGGACTTGTGCACGTAAAAAGAACCCACGACAGCAAAGAATCGAAAAGAGCAGGGAGGTGGCTCCCACTGAAAGGAGGGTATAGGTGGGGGAGGGGGGGGGGGGGGTTGCGTTGTATTGTAGAGCACAGTACTGCACTGTATTCTGTTGCATTGCATCGTCTTTCTGTGTAGGTCTGGTTTTGTACCATCCCCACAGATTGCTCTGGTATGATTCAGGCTTCTCTCTCCAGGGAAGGTGCCTTGTCACATTGCAGCATCACTGGAAGGGAGGGGGGAGGAGGGCGAGGGAGGGAGAGGTAGCTGGGGACAGACAGAGGAGAGGGGAGGAGGAGGGCTGGGAATTGGTATCGATTTTTCCCCCTTGTTTGTAAAGTGGAGGGGTGAGGGTAGATGGGATGGGGGGGGGGGGGGGGGGGGGGGGGAGTTGGGTGTAAAGGAAGGTAACTGGAATAGATAACATCCAAGTCGCTTTTTTTTTGGGTAACACGATTTCTTCTTGTTATCTTTCTTTAACAATATTCAGTGTATAGGTTTCGTGTTTTGTGTGTGTTGTGTGTGTGTGTGTGTGTGTGTGGTGTGTGTGTGTGTGTGTGTGTGTGTGTGTGTTGTGTGTGTGTGTGTGTAGTGTAGTGTTAGTGTAGTGTAGTAGTGTAGTTAGTGTAGTTGTAGTGTAGTGTAGTGTAGTGTAGTGTGAGTGAAGTGAAGTGTAGTGTAGTGTAGTGTAGTGTAGTGTAGTGTAGTGTAGTGTGATGAAGTGTAGTGTAGTGAGTGTAGTGTAGTGTAGTGTAGTGTAGTGTAGTGTAGTGTAGTGTAGTGTAGTGTAGTGAAGTGAAGTGAAGTGTAGTGTAGTGTAGTGTAGTGTAGTGTAGTGTAGTGTCTGTGCGCGTATGCAAAGTTGCACCTGCCTGGTTGTGTGCTTATGCCAAAAGTGAAAGGTGTACTTCCACATCAAACTGCCAACCCATCCAAAAACACAACTTTGATCCAACACTGACTAACAGACCAGTCCACGAACAGAGACATAGTCCAACACTGACGAACAGACCAGTCCACTAACAAGAGACATAGTCCAACACTGACGAACAGACCAGTCCATCAAAAGAGACATAGTCCACCACTGACGAACAGACCAGTCCATCAAAAGAGACATAGTCCACCACTGCTAACAGACCAGTCCATTTAAAACAAGAAAACATAGTCACCATGACTAACAGACCAGTTTCAACTACCAAGAAACTAGTCCAACACTGACGAACGATAGTTCACTACCAAGAAACATAGTCCAACACTTGAGGAACAGGACCAGTCATAACAAGAGAATAGGTCCAACACTGCGAACAACCAGTCACTACAAGAACTAGTCCAACATGACGAACAGACTAGTTTCACTACCAAGAAAAAGTACCACTGACGAACAGACCAGTGCTCCGACGAGCGAGAGACACAGTGCAATCCAGCACGGCGTTATTCGGCTGTGTGCTGCTGTCGCAGGGTGGCCGCACAACAAGCTGCTGGAGAAGACGCTGTACCTGCAGGTGATCGACTATGACCGCTTCAGCCGTGACGACCCCATCGGGGAGACCTACCTGCCGCTCAACGAGATCGACCTCTCCCAGTCCCCTGTGTCCTGGAAATTCCTCCAGCCCTGCAAGGACACTCGGGTAAGACCCTAGGACTTGACTGTTCCGCGCGTAAAAGAACCCATGGCCAAAAAAAACCGAGTTGTCAATGGGCAAAATTTCATAGAGACATGTGCACAATCAAACAAAAAGTACATCCCCACGTTTAAGTGACTTGCCAAGGACAGAGAAAGATGTTGTGGCTGAGCAATATCTGTGTCTCTGTCTGTTAGAAGGCAAAAAGTCCGGGTCGAAAGCGTGCGGTGGTTTGATCCCCGTTTGGGCCAAAAACTTGTCCTCCATCCATTAGACCACGAGTGGTCTAAGTGCTGGTCTTTCGGATGAGACGATAAACCAAGGTCCGTGTGTTACATAAAATTATTTAGCGCACGTAAAAGAACCCACGGCAACAAGAAAGTTGTCCCTTGCAAAATTCTGTGGAAGGAAAAAGCTGCTCTGATAGGGAAACAATTACAGTTGCAGACAGAAAATAAAATAAAATAAATGATCATAATAAAGGGTGGCGCTGCTCTTGTGGCGACGCGCTATCCCCCGGGAAGAGCAGCCCAAATTTCAGGCAGAGAAATATGCCGTGACTTAAAGTGGCATGAAAATGAAAAATGAATTTGACCATAGATTTAAAATCTCTGTACTTTGTGATACATGACAGCGGGGGATGGATATGTTGGCTGGATAGAGAAGACAAGAGTTGTCAGGACTAGTTACTGTCGCTGAGTTACCAATTTGTATTATTATGTTACACTGTGTTACAGGATGTGTTACCAATCATGCTGTTACACTGTGTTACAGGGTAGCTGGGCGAGCTGTTACTGTCGCTGTTTTTCAATCTGTATCAGATTTAAACTGTGTACAGGAGTGTTACCAATCATGGTTAACTGTGTTACAAAGGGTAAGTGGGCGAGATGTTACTGTCGTGTAATTCCAATCGTATCATGATGTTACACTGTGTTAAGGATGTGTTACCAATCAGCTGTTACACGTGTTTACAGGGAAGCTGGGCGAGCTGTTACGTCGCTGTAATTAATCCTTATATTTAGTTCACTGTGTTACAGGATTTTGTTACCAATCATGCTGTTACACTGTGTTACAGGTAAGCTGGCGAGTGTTACGTCGCTGTAATTCCATCTGTATCATGATGTACATGTGTTACGGATGTGTTACCAATCATGCTTTTTAAAAATGTGTTAAGGGTAAGCTGGGCGAGCCGTTACTGTCGCTGTAATTCCAATCTGTATCATGATGTTACACTGTGTTAGAGGATGTGTTACCAATCATGACGTTACACTGAGTTACAGGGTAAGCTGGGCGAGCTGTTACTGTCGCTGTAATTCCAATTGTATAAAGATGTTACAAATGTGTTACAGGATGTGTTACCAATCATGCGTTACAGGTACAGGTAAGCGGGCGAGCTGTTATGTCGCTGTAATTCCAATCGTATCATGATGTCACATGTGTTACGGATGTGTTACCAATAAAGCTGTTAAAACTGTGTAAGGGTAAGTGGGCGAGCTGTTCTGTGCTGTAATTCCAATTGTTTTTATTGTCAATGTGTTAAGGATGTGTTACAATCATGACGTTACATTGGGTTTAAAGGGAAAACTGGGCGAGTGTTACTGTCGTGTAAATTTCCAATTTTGATCATGATGTCACACTGTGTTACAGGATGTGTTACCAATCATGCTGTTACACTGTGTTACAGGGTAAGCTGGGCGAGCTGTTACTGTCGCTGTAATTCCAATCTGTATCATGATGTCACACTGTGTTACAGGATGTGTTACCAATCATGACGTTACACTGTGTTACGGGTAAGTGGGCGAGCTGTTGCGTCGCTTAATTCCATCTGTATATGTGTCACACTGTGTTACAGGAGTGTTACCAAAATTTTAGTTTCATGTGTTAGGGTTTGCTGGGCGAGGTTACTTCGCTGTAATTCCAAACTGTTCTTGTTTTACACTGTGTTTAAAGGGTAAGTGGGCGAGCTGTTACTGTCGCTTGTGTTACCAGCCCAAAATCGGGGGCTGGGGTCGTGATGAAAGGGGAAGGAAAAGAAGGCCAAGGAACACCGGGTCTCAGGTCATTTTGCCTGCCCCTGCCCCCCTCCCGTCCGCCCCGCCCCCCCCCTCCCCTGCCCTCCCCTACCCCGCCTCCCCTGCCCTTCCCTGCCCTGCCCGCCCCCCCCTACCCCCCCTTTCCTGTGGTGTAGTAGTAGTAATCGTTGCCTGCTGGTTAGTCTGTGTTGACTGTTGTGCTGGGAGGTGGGGTGTGTTTTGTGTGTGTGTGTGGTGTGTGTGTGTGTGTGTGTGTGTGTGTGTGTGTGTGTTTGTGTTTTGTGTGTGTGTGTGTGAGTGTTTGTGTGTGTGTTTGCGCGCGCGTGGGGGGGGGGGGGGGGGAGGTGTGTGTGGTGTTTGTGGGGTTTTGTGTTTGGTTTTTGTGCGGCGCGTGGGGGGGGGGGGGGGGGGTTGGTGTGTTGGGGTGTGAGTGTTTGTTGGTTGTGTGTGTGTGCGCGCGGTGGGGGGGGGGGGGGGGGGAGGTGTTTTTTGTTTTTTTGTGTGTGTGTGCTGTGTGTGGGGTGTTGTGTGGTGTTGTGTGTGTGTTGTGTGTTAGGTTGGGGAGGGGGGTGTTTGTGTTGTGTGTGTTTGTTTTCGTTGTTTGTTGCTGTGCCCGCTTTTTTCTGTTTTTGTTCCTGTTTTTTTTTGTTTTTATTTGTTTCGACGTCTTTCACTGTAAGGGATCTTTTTGATGAAAAAAGGGAGGGAAATGGGGAAGAATGAAGATTGAGACAGGAGCGAGCGAGCGAGGGAGAGGGTGTGTTTTGTGCGTGGTGTTGTATGCTGTGTGTGTTGTGTGTTTTTGTGTTGGGGTGTTTGTGTGTGTGTGTGGTGTGTGTGTGTGTGTGTGTGTGTGTGTGTGTGTGTGTGTTTCATTACAAACTTTGAATTAATTGTGAAAAAAGGGCGATAATTTACACCCGCGGGTGAAAAGTGAAAGGGGGAAAACGAAATGAGTGGAAAGTGTGCCGCCGTTTTTGGGGGACTCTGACAGTGTATGCTTTTGGTGTGTGTGTGGTTTTTGGGTCTGTCTGGTGTCTGTGATTGTGGTGTTTGCTTTTGTGTCTTTTTTTTCCCCATTTTGTCAGCTTAAAATCATAAGAAGAGGAAAAAAACTTGTAACGGGTTTTTCATTACCTTGATTTTTTTTTCTTACAGTGAATACTTTTGGTTTAGGGGGGGACTTTTAACCCCGATACTTTTTTAAACCCCCCCAAACACACCCCCACCCCCCCCCCCCCCCAAAACCCCCCCCCACCCCCCAAAAAACAAAAACAAAAACACCCCAAAAAAACCAAAAAAATTTAAAAACCCCCCAAAAATTTTTTTTTTAAAAACAAAAATAAAAAAAAAAATAAAAAAAACCCCCCCCCTTTCCACACCCCTTTTATATTTACCACCCCACCCCTTTTGGGAACAAAAAGGGAAAAGGTGGTTGGGGAGGGGGGGTCCGGGGGACCAGGCTTAGTCACGATTTCCTATGCCCGACAGTGCCAAGCCAAGGCAGATTCTCCAAAAACAGGGAATGTGGGGGGGGCCCGGGCCCTCGGTTTGTCTTTTTGTGATGTAGTGTGTGTAGCCCATACCCCCCCTCTTTTTTTGTGTGGGGGGGCGTGGCAAGGGAAAGGGGAAAGGGGGGGAAACCGCGACCCCCTCCATCCTTTGGGGTCTGTTATTGGGGGCAGCCCCCCGTCTTTTGTTTCCCAGGGTTTTTTAGGTCCAAAACTAAAGGGCTCCCGTGGTGGTTTTTGCGCGACTAGACGATTGTTGGGGGTGATTCTTAGTTGCGCTTTGGAAAAAACTGTTTTTGTTTTTTTTTCTCCTCATTTCTTTGGGGGCATCGGGCAGTGATCCTTTCTTTCTTTTGTAAGCAAACCCCCAGTGGCGATTTTGTGCAGTATGTCGATTTTGTGGGGAAGGTTCGCACTCTCTTATCTCGGTGTCAGCACTGGTTGATGGTTGTGGCTGGTTGGGTGTAAGCCTGTACAGACTTTGGGGGTGAAACTTTGTGGCTTTCGGGTGTTGTCGCTGTGAAGTGAGGAGTGGATTAGCGAGGGAAGGGCCCGCCTGCCGGTGGTGTAGCTGTTTCTGTTTCAATCTGCGTGGTGGGTGTGCCTTTTGTGTTTGGGGGGAGATGGTAACTGGGGCTTGGGTTTTTGCACTTGTGGTTTTCAGTGTTCTGTTAATCAACTCGCTTTGTTTCTTTTTTTTTTCTGCATTTTGTTGGAAGGGGGGCAGGTGTTTTTTTCAGCTGCCGTTCGTTCGGTAGGTCAAAACCCACACACCCCACACACACACACACCACACACACCACACACACACCCACACAACACACACACACACAGCCCCGCACTGACACAATACACCACGCACCGCCCCCAACCACCCCTCCCCCACACACCCAACACCAAAACAAAACACAACACACACAACACACACACACAAGACTTACTTACACCAAGTTTTTCTGTTGCGTTCCGGGAGCACTTTTTATTGGCTGCGGCTATAGTTGAGGTTGCCATAGGGCCACGAGCTAGAAAAGGGGGCCCGCATGTGGGGCACTTTGTTGTGTACAGTTCTTCTGTTCTGATCTAAATAACAGGAACCTATTAAAATAGAAAAAATGTGGAAATTGTAAACAGGTTTTTTGTTTTTGTTTTTTTTAGTTGCCGTTTTTTGTTTAGGGTTGGAGCTTTGGCAAATTGGCGGAATCTAGGGTTGGCTGTTTTAAATTGTTTACTGTGGTTTTTAGGGTTATGTTTGATGCAAGGGTTGTGTGGTGTATACACATTTTCATGTCCAAATTTACACACAAATAAATACTGAAGTAATGTGTTACAAGAGAGGGGAAGGAAGGGTGGGGGGTTGAAGTTGGATTAATGATGAAGAGGGGTTTTTGTGTGGTGTGTGGCGTGCGTGAGCGTGCGTGCGGTGTGGTGGTGCGTGTGTGTGGTGTGCGCGCGCACTATTTACAAGGCAATAAAAAATGTTTAGCAAGTTGTGTGTGTGCCCATGTATTTTAAGGTGGTTTGCTTAAAGCTAAACAACTAGGCTTGCTGATAAAAATTTATTCAATGTATCATCGTTGTTTTCCATTTTAAAAATTTTCTTGATAATTAAAATCTGATAAAAATATTTAAACTTGTAAAAATAATTAAATCTGAAAAACGAAAATTAAACTCTTCTCTTCCCAGGGCCCGTGATGTCACAGTAATGGTAAAAGCAGACGGCGTGCCATGTAAAAGAAAAGCCCATGTCATGACTTGTGCCCTCTGGTTTGCCAGATCCTACGTCAAATTGTGGTGTTTTTCGGAAAACCCCAAGGGGGGAAGAAGAAGACGAGATAAAGATGCACCCCCTAAACCCCGTCTACAATGAGTCCTTCTTTCGAGACCCCCTGGGAGAAAATCCCCGCAGGGTCTTTGGAGGTCCCCGGATGGCTTTGAAAAGGTGGGGGTCGAACGAGATGTCGGAAGGGATTCTGGGCGGGTCGAGGGGCCCCCATGGAGCGACAGGGACGCTGGGGGCCCCAAACCTGGGGGAAAAGGGGGCCCCGTGGCTTTTTAAAAGATGCCCTTTTTAGCCCCCAACGCCCCCCCAAACCCCTAATTTTCAAAAGAGTCTCGGATGCGGGGGGGGACTTTCCCTTTCTTTTTTTTCAGTTGTTTTTTTTTTTTCTCGCCCCTCGCAAGGAGATGTGGGATCATGTTGCACCCCAAGGTTCTGATGTTTTTTACTCCTCCCCCCCAAAAAAAAAATTGGATGGTTTGAATCCATTCCGGGACTTGTTTGTATGCATTCCCTTTTTCTCCAACTCTCTGCCGGATTTCTCTGCGTCCTAACTGTGGGCTGTGTGCCCCGGCTCTCCAGTAATTAAATGGATCTCCGCCTCCTCAAAATTTTCGGGAATTTTAATTGCTTGCCGGCTTTTCCGTCCGTTGCCGTACTAGGTATAGTTCCCAATGACTTATTTTCAAGCAAGATGTTGGAGTAAATGTTGTTTTCAGGGAATTTTTGTGAGATACCACAAAAAGACGCCCCAAGCATGGGGAGAGGTCGTGGTTTTTGTCTGGGGGAGGGAGGGGGCGTGTGAAACCCGCTGTGGAGTGCACAGGGTGTGGCCCCCGTGTGGTTTTGGGTGAATGTCGGTGATGTAAAAAAAGGGGTGGCCCCGTGTAGACCTTGTGATAAATTTTTTGACCTTTGCACTTCAAAGCCGACGTTCCCCCCTTGTGTTTGGTGTCTTTTTGGTCGAACGCCGACATCACACGCGTCGTCAGTCAGTCGTCAACCGTTGTGCAAAACAAAACTGTGTGATGCCCGAAATCATCCTAGACCGTCCCTGTCAGGGCAAAAGTATCCTCACCGCCCGGAATCATCCCCCATGCATTAATAAGCCGTGTTTTGTCGTCGTTAGGAGAGAGGAGAGAGGGGGGCAGGGGAAAAGAAGAGGCCGTTGCGTTTGTGCGGAGTGTTCAAGGGTTTTTTTTTTCTTGCCCCGGGGCCTTTCGCGTATTTCGGGGGATGGTGGTTTTTTTTTTTCCCGGCGGAAAAAGTTCGTGCCGTGTGGACTCAGAGAAGGGACGGGGTGTTAGCTGGTGTCCCCTCCGTGTCAAAATGTCCAGAATGAGGAGCCTTTCATTTGCAGCAATACATTTGATTTGTCCCGTTTTTTTTTGGGTTTTGGGTTTGGTTTGGGTTTTTTGTGTTTTATTTTTGGTTGTTTTGGGTTTTGTTTTTCTTTCGGTTTTTATTTCGGAGAAAAGTTACATGTTGACTTATGTCTGTCTTTTGGTGTCAAACAAAACATTGCAGATGAGAAAAAATATATTGAGCGATCTTTAAACATGTGACATCAGGTGTGAGGTTTATGCTGTACACCTATTACCACTGGAATGAAACGGCGCTAGCACTGCCGGGATTAGCATTGCCAGGATTAGCACTGCCAGGCACATTGACATCATGAGACACACACACACTGGTCACTCATTTGCAATATTACAAAACAGTGTATGCAGTGGAGAGTGGTCGTTAGCATGGACAGGCTCAATTCCTGTCTTTAATAAACAGCAATAAGCAACAACATTTACAAGTATTTATTTAGGTATGACATTGGCTGTTCCTTTTGGCAGCCTTCATTCTGGGAAGACTATGGAATTGCCCTCTAGGTGTTCTTTCTGGTTCAGCGTCGGCTGTGGCAGTCCCTATGGCAGAGGGTGCAGTTGGCTGCAATCTCTTCGACTACAACACATAGGCTGACCACCATTCAGTGGTTCCTGTTAACTCCAGTGAAATACATACACCCCATCCAACGGAGATTTGTAAGAGAAATGACTTATGCTCTGTGAAAATTTTAGAAACTATGACAGGTCTTTTCTGTAACATGATCATAGTATCCCTTGCAACTTGAATCGAAGGTGTGTCAATGTTGACAGTGATTACTTCTTCCAAACAGTGAGAAGAGATCTCCAAAGGCCATAAGTCTATTTCTGTAACTGGTAAATGCTTGCTGTGATGGAATTGAACAGCTTACAGTACTACCGAGATCCTGGCGAAGCAGTTGTTGTCTTAACATTCCAAAAGTGTGACCAAAAAGTGTATTTCTTCATGGTAATATTTCTGATGACGCTATAAGTGCCCCTTCATTTAAGAATGCGTGTTTTGATAGAAAACTATTTAACCTAGATTTATCCCTCTTTGTTGATCTTCTGCCCTCTAGGCTACAAGGCCTTTGTCAGGCGTTGTGTTGCAAGTTACTTGCATTCAAGAAGTCAGGCAAGCATTGTGTGATGCCGTGGTTTTTAGTAACAGAGGTTACTTAAGAAAAGTTTTACAAAAATACCATCTTAGTTGGTAAATGGCTGGTGGGGGGGGGGGGGGGGGTGTGTCCTAATATTGGTATCTGAGTCTAAGTCAATTTTTTATTTCCAGATGGTTAATTGAGTAAGTAAGCAGGTCTACTGTCAGCTGTGTTTGTACCAAAACAAGGATTTGAGTGGTAGTTCATTGGTTAAGAGTGCTGAACATTTGCAATGTGATTATTGTTTTTACTCTTTCTGGGTTGTCTTTATCTGAAAAGGTGAAGTTTCAGACACATTCCTGGATCTAAAATCAGATCTGACATTCCTTAGTTTCCAATCTTGTTTGAAACAAATAGATCTGTCTGACATTCCTTCTTTTTAACGGTTCTTTAAAAGTTAGGTTCAACATTCCTAAGTTTGAAATCTCATATGATGGTTTTTGGTTAAAATTCTCTTAAATTCCTCATTTACCGAATTTATGTTATCTCCCTTTCCATTAAACTTTCCCCCACCATCCCACTCCCCTCCCCTTTCCCCCTTCCATTGTTGTTTTTCCTTTTTGTGAAATAATTGTCTTTTGATGAAGTCATAGTATAATCAGTTTAGACAAGTGTGCAAATGTTCATTGCTTGGTTAAATCTGTTTCAACATTCAATAAGGGGACCAAATCAGCATTGCACTGAAGTTTGAATCACGGTGTAGCCGTTTTCCTGCATTCACCACCACACCCCCACCCCCTCCTGCCATTAATTTGTAAGGGTCCAGGCATCAGTCATTTTAGCATGGTCCTTTTGCAGGTCAGCAAGCACCCAGGTCCCCAGGGAGTTAGCCTGATTAATAATTTAATGTTTTGCTGGTCGTGCACCTGCACCAATTCAGTTCATCATTAAACGTGTTTCGAAACCTTGGCCAATTCTGTTATCTTTGTTCCAACATCAAAGTTAACCCAGGTAACCCCCCTCGCCTTAACTTCATATGTGAGCTGAATTTTTAGGATCTCTCCATGAGAACTGTGTATTGTCAATATCACTTTTTCAAAACGCCAATCAGGAAAAAAATTGGGTCCAAGTTTCGTCGCAAAGGAATTAGTGGACAAATAAGCCCAAGACTGTGCTGACTATTTTTTAAAATAAAATAAAGGTTGAGCTTTGGCGACGTCTTTATGAATTGTTTTAGCTGCAGAATGAAGCATTGTAAATGAGGTAGACTGTTTTGTTGGTCTGTTTTGTGGAGAATTTCTTCATGCAGATTTAGGCCATTTCCAACAAAAGATCAACACACACAAAATTGATAAAGGAAAGATGTCTGTGTATATGCAAGCAGTAGCATTTTATCAGTGCATTTTGAGACTGAGTACTTTCACAGTTGGATTTGTTAATAAAAAATTTGAATCTGGATAAATATACACAAATATTGAATATGCCTTCGTATTCTTTCTGGACATTTTGCTGTGGCATTTTACATGAAGGTAAACATGGCTTGGAACGGGGAAATTTTAAATTCCATGTGTTGGAAGCCTCCTGCTGTGCACTGTCCCACACAAAGGCATGCACATCAGGCCAGGGTCAGACAGTCAACACCTCTTTACTCACAGTCACCAGCCAGCCCGTAGGAACTCTTCCTAGCAGCAAGTTGCAGTGCTGCTGCTGCTTCACTGAACAGGAGTGTAGGCAAGTCACCTCCGCTACCTGACAGTTAGTTCATTCTTTGTCATATTTCCTCAATAATTAAGAAGGCACCGTGGTCGAGTGGTTTAGGCGGTCAACTCGTGATCCAGAGGTCGCGGGTTCGATCCCCGCTCGGCTCGGTGTTGTGTCCCTGGGAAAGACACTTTACTCCTATTTTCCTCACTCCACCCAGGTGTACAAGTGGGTACCAGCTTTGCTGGGGAAGTATCTGGCGACAGACTAGCATCCTGTCACAGGGGTGGTGAAAAACCATCAGTTCGCTTGACGTTACAGAAACCGGGATAAGCTCCGGCTCTATGGGCCTTCTGGCTCGAAAGAACATACTTTTTTTTCCTCAATAATCGAGTCCTAACAAATTGTAAGTGAGCAAAATAGACTACGACAATCCGAACAAGTTGGCATTCTCACATGGTAAGTGAATGACCACATGTCCCAGATTGCATGACAGTGGCGGAGGTGGGATGTGCGCACGGGGCATGTGGAAAGACAGCTGTGTAGGTGCGTGTTTTGCTTGTGTATTGAGAGTTGGCTTTTTTTCCCCTTGTTTACAGGGGTTTTGGTATGAAATAGGCGTTTTTGCGTTTTTGGGGTTGGTGGGGTTTGGTTTGTTTTTTTTTTATTTGCTTTTTGGTAAGTTTTTTTTTTTTGGAGGTAGGTTCAAAAAATCCCCCGTGTGTGTGTGTGTGTGAGGAGAGAGAGAGAGGGGAGAGAGGAGGAGAGGGAAGAGGAGAGGGGGAGAGAGAATGGGGGCTTTGAAAAATTTTGGATTGGAAAAATTGAAAAAAATTAGATGTGACTGTTTAAAAAATTTAAACTTTTTTTTTTATTCTACTAGTAAAATTCAAAAAATAAAAAGAAATTAAGTCCTGCTTTTTTGGGGGTGTGGGGGGGGGGTGGTTGGCAAGGATTTTTCTGGTGAAAGATTTTTACTTAGAAAAATGTTCATGTTTTAAAAACTTTGTTAGTTTTTTTTTTTTAAAGCAGTATGGCCTAACAAAAAAAAACAAAATACTTTTTCAGCATTTAGCCGTTTTCATGGTATGGAGAAATTTCTCCCTACAAAAATTGTTGAAGGAGGCCCGTGGTCGGGGGTTTTTGGGGGGTCATCGTGATCAGAGGCGCGGGTTCACCCCCGCTGGCCGGGTTGTGCCCTTGGGGGGAAAGACATTTTACCCCTATTTTCTACTCCCCCAGGTGTAAAAGTGGGTCCCAAGCTCTGTGGGGAAGTATCTGGCGAAGACTAGGCCTGCCAGGGGGGGGGGAAAAAACCATCGTTGCTTAACGCTACAAAAAACGGGATAAGCTCCGGTCTAGGGGCCCTTCTGGCTGAAAGAACATATAAATTGTTGAAAGTTAAACTGGGAAGGGGTTTAGTTGCCCAATGATAACGCTCTTTGGAACTTCTCGGTCACCCAGCCATCAAGTGGGCAGAAACACCCAGCGGTCAGTGTTGAACCACCACAGTGCTGATAGGAACAGAGTCACTGAGAGCAGGGCTTACATACACTTCGCTGAGGTGTCTTCATCATCAAAAGCTCAGACAGCAACTATGTTTGTCTGTTATGTGAGTGAAAATGCGATGCGCAGCCGTTAAGTGCCAGAGAAGTCAGGCCCAGCGCATCTGACTAGCATGGGAGAGAATTGTTATCTTATAAGTCTTTCTGGAAATAAAGGCAGGAGAATGGACCAAGAAGGCAAAAAGCAAACAAGAAGGTCACAGGAAGAAATGGAACAAAGCAGCAAACAAAGAGAGGGATAGAAAAGGAGGGGATTCCTAGCACAGAATTTCAAGGTGGGAATGCTATTTATACCGACAGGACCCCAGCATCCTCACAGGGAAGCTGAGGTGTCTGTTCAAGGGGACTTTTCCCAAGGGTCGGCATTGGCACTGACTTCACTCCCCTGACAGTTCTGCAGTGAGACTATGGACCAAGGTCCCTAGAGTGACCTCACTCATAGCATCTTGTGCACACACTATAACACACCACACTTGAGGAGAAGGGCAGACCAACTATGGCCAGTGGCATGGATGCAGCCTGCCGTCTGAAAAGGGCCAGGCTTGGCCAGGTGTGGTCACAACGCACTTCCTGACAACTTCACTTCACATCACTTCACTGCAGCGCAATGCAGTACAGTACCCCAACCACACTCCCTAGTGCTGAATTATGGGAGAAGTCCAGTTAAACATCATCCTTTAGGCGTTTCTCTAACCAACAAGACTTGGGGGGAATGGAGAGGAGGGAGGGAGAGGGGAGACTGATGAAATAGCTTTCGATCCAGTGTTCTGTGTAACTCTGTATGGAAATGCTTTAACAGTATGTACATTTTATTTATATTTTCTACACTCTACTTTACAGTACTGTGAAATCTAGTTAGCAACATTCGAAACATTAAGCCAACTAACAGAAAAAGCAGTTGCAAAAACTGAGCGCATCTCTGTGTATGTTGCACAGTCTGTATTTTGTCTGAGGCATAGTCCTGCATCTTGTTAATCTTAATTCCTTAAAAAACCATTTCAGGGTTTCATTAGATTACAGGCAGTTGGGGGCAGGATACCTCAGTGGTCAGAGCACTTGCACTCCCTAGGCTAAGGTTAAGCAGAGTTGAGTGTGGTTACCTCTTGTATGGGTGACCAACCAATCTTGCACCTTGGCTTCAGTACAGTCCCCCAGTTCACCTAGCTGTAACCTTTGTCCTTCCCTTTTAGGGTCAGGGAAGGTAAAGAAGTCAGGGAGAGGATATTGACTCTGCCATCAAAATGCTGGCCCCTGGAGAAACTGAGATCTCTAAGACCTTACTCCCCAATGACCGTAGAGGTTATGGGAATACTTTCACCTTTTGTTACAGACAATTACCTAAACAAAAAACTGATGGTAATCGTCTCTTCAGTTTTCAACCAAAACTGAATTCAGTGGGAATTTATTAATAATTTATTTTCAACAGAGCACCTGATGAAAAGACTATATCCAGTCTACAACAAAAATGTTCCTGGTAATTTACTGATAATTCATAACTTCTACCTGATGCCTGCAAAAACAATAACTTGTTATACTTCAGTTAGAAGTAGAACAGAACCCATGTTGGGGAAAAATTATTAATATTGGTAAGAGAGTATATCAGTTTGGAAGTTTCTGATGATGAAAATGCTTATTTTTTATGAATATTACATATGCTGTGTAACATGTTCTTAAAACATCTGTATCGTACACGTATTATCACAGTGAAGTTGGTTATTCTGTATATAGATTCACTGATGACAGAAACCACAGAACAATGTATATATCATGCCTTAAACTTTATATTTCAGTTGCATTGTCTACAATTTACAGTCACAACAGATTTCTTGGCATGAAATTGAGGCTGCTCTCCCCAGGTAGAGCACGAGAGCAGTGCTATCCATTTGTTTTTGTGTTTCCTGTCTCTATGTGTCTGTGTTTCCCAGTGCATGGGAGTTTTTCAACAGAATCTTGCCAGAGACAGCTCTTGTTGCCATGGATTCTTTTACATTCTCTAAGTGTGCCGAACACAAGTTGCACATCGGGTCTCTGCTTTACTGCTTATCGTTTCATCCAAAAGACTGGCACCACTTTTTTTCTTTTTAACTGATGATGGAGAAGGAGGCTTTTACTTCTATCCACAGTTCAGTTAGTGCATTTTTTACCACAATTTACAACCAGAAAAATAGTAAACAGAATTGTATGTTTAGTTAGTATATTTAGAAAAGTCCATTCCCCACAAGAGAGGGAAACCCTTTCTTGATTCAAATTCTTAATTGATAGCAAATAACCCTTTTGATTTGCTATTTTTTGACAAAAAGACAGAAGGTCTCATTAGTCAGGACATTGCAGTGTTTTTCCAGTGGACGAAAGCATACATCCATTTGGGGAGGGGGGGGGGGGGGGGATCAGTCAATCAGCAAAAAATCTTTTTAGAATAAAAACTTTTTCTTTTTCCCCCCCCCCCACCCCCTCCAAGGTAGCTAAAGCCACTGCAAAAAGACGACTGAAATGACAAAAGCCCCAAAGCCCATGTCAAAAGGCCCCCAAAAAATAAAAAACTACAAGCATCAAAGAGGGGGGGGGGGGGGGTGGATACCCTGGTGGTTGAGTGTTTCCCCTTTTGCCAGATTGCTGACTGGGTTTGTTTCTTGTTCGAGGTTTTTTTTCCTCTGGAGTTAACATCAGTGCGTTTCCCACCCCCCCCAAAAGTCCCTTTGGATGAGTTAAAACCGGGTCCCCTGTGCAAAGCATGCAGATCTTTGAAACACATTAAAAACCCTTCATTTCAGAAGGTAGGTTTTGTGAGCAGGTGGGAATGGTTGACAATACAATTTGTAACAAGGGATGGAGAAACAAGACTCAAGTGTTTTTCATTATCCTCGAGATAAAAGAAAAGAATAAGGATAAAAGACCACAAATCAAGGACTACAAGACATCAAAGACAAGCGATGCAGAGAAGTCTGTCCCCAATACTTAACCACATTTCACAGTCAGGGATCCTTTCTCCATGTACCAGTGCATGAGTACGGCATTCGCTATTGTGGTAGGCATTGTTGTTTGTGTCTTTTGATCAACATTGCTATGTATCGTGTGTGCAAAATGCCATGTCGATGTGCTCAACAATGTGTAATTATCTTCTGTGGTTTTTTACAAAGCTTTCTGTCCAGTGACAGATGCTGTCAAAGCAGAAAATGTTTTACTTCTGGGCAACCGACATAGCTTGAAGGTGTCACTATGTTGATCAGTACATGTATGCAATATGTTACCTTTCTTCTTTTTTTTCCTATACAGACTAACATCCGCAGACATACAGACAGATACGAGACATCAATAGTGATAGTCTCCTCAAAATGTCAGATTAACTTTACATGTTTTCTTCTGGTTTTCAGTTTATCACCCCTGTAAAAGATTATTGCGAGAGAGAGAGAGTGTGTGAGTGTGTGTGTGTGCGTGTGTGTGTGTGTGTGTGTGTGTAAAAGAGCATTGTTGCAAACATAAGATTTCTAACATGTAAATTTCTTGTTATATGGTTTTGTGAATTTTCAGACTGCATCTTGTGAACCTGTTTCAATAATCAAACCGTTTTCTTTTTTAATTCATTTCATCGGACCAGACTGGAACGGCTCAGAAAAAGACAATGTACAAGACCTCTGTCCTCTCTTAGAGAAAAAAGCAATGGTGTGTGATGCTATTACTGATAGACGTAGATTGTGTTCATAGCCATTTCACCTCTAGCTGTTCTTGTATCATTTGCTTCCTGTTCCCATCTTTTCCTTTTTGGTTGTTTTTTTTCAATCTGAAAAAACATCTGTGCATGAAATCAATGATTAGAAATATAAATAGTCATCAATCAGGAAATGAATGTAAACAATGCTAGCAGAAATATGTCAGTGACTCTAGGATGATGATAATAATAATAATAACGTATGGAATTTATATAGCGCTGAATCTTGTAAAGCAATGAGGAAGAGGAGGATGATAATAATGATAATGATGATGAAATGGAATTACTATAGCCCTGAATCTTGTCAAGCAACAAATCAAGGCGCTTATGAAGAATTTCCACGGACACCAGCCTTGGTCTGCCTATGGCACCATGCCAACACTCCATTGCGGAGGGGAAATGTTACTATCAGCCATCACTGAAACCTCCAGGATATTAATGGATTGGGGGAAACCCCTGGCTAAAATCGGAAATTTTATTTTAATCTTGATAGCTGATTTAGTATTCAAGTCACATGGCAGAAGTGTGCACAGCATGTATAGCACATTGTGCAAAATATACTTTCTAATGTCAGTGCTTTATGGTTTTAGTGTAATAATGCTTTATGAAAAAGAAAAAAATGTCTGAATTGGAGACTACTCAGTTTGGGGCGAATTTCTCCTTCAGTTTCTATACTTCATGCTCAATATTTTTATGTAACAAACAAAAAGTGTAGGTAAAGGTTTTGCCACACAAGTCTCTTTTTTTGGGTATCATGTTGGGTTCTTTCTTTGGAAACTCCTGATTTCCAGAAAAAAATTCTGTTTTTGGTTCATAAAAAAAATTTTTTAATTTAAAAAAATTTTTTAAAATTTTCAAAGCTAGTAAAAACCCCCTTGTTCATGTGTACAAAAAATATCAGAAAACTTCTTTTTTTTTAAAATCTAAACTAAAAAAAAAAAAACTGACAAAAAAAATGACGATTTTTCAAAATGTTAAAAAAAAATGATGATTTTACAAATTTTTACATAAAATTTTTCACACAAAAAACCTGAAGCAAAGACACTGGACAGTATTTTCTGCATGTTTTAAAATCCCTTTTGCAATTGTGCAAATTTGAAGTGTGTGTTGTATTTCTTAGATATAAGATTTAAAAAAATATTTGATTTTAGCTAGGCCTCCCGCTTAATTAGGTGCAAGGTTACATTATCTTTTATTTACTTCGATCAAAAAACATTGTTTTTAAAAACACACCCCCAAATACAAAGCATTTTGTTATCATGAACCTTTAACGGATTGGAATTTCATACAGTTGGTGTAAAAAACAATTTCAATAAGATAAAAATTTGGGATAATAATAATATGTGGGATGATATTTAAAGATAAAAAACAGTTATTTTTAAAAACATTAAAATGTGAAAAAAGCTTTTTTTTTTATATCAAATTGGGGGGGAAATAGAGGGGGCTATGTCAATTTTCAGTACTCATTTAGGTAAAAAAATCCACATTACAAACATTTAAAAACAAGAAAAAAAAACCCAGAAGAAGAAAGCCCGAAAAACCTTTAAAAGAAGGAAAAGCCACAGACAACACCAAAAATGGCAAAGATTGCAAAAACCCTACTTTTTTAAAAAGAAAACGCTCCAGCCCATATTGAAAAAGTTCCCTGTACAAAGTGTAAATCAAAATGTACTTTGATGGTGGCCTTTACGTGTTGTGTGGTGGTCATTATCCAACCCCTGTAGTTTTTGTACCCCTGATCTAAAAAAAAAATTTTTACAAAATAAAGGGTTTTAGGTTTGACGTTTGTCCCCCGTCATAAACCCAACGGATGTTTGTTTTTGGGTCGCAAAAAAAAAAAAAAAAGCACTGGAATAAAGTTGCGTATCTCGGGTTTTGTGGTTGTGTCGTGTGTGCTTTTATTTTTGTGTGAGAGAGAGAAAGAAGGGAGGGGGTATGCTAAATAGTGTATGTTGGGTGCATAGTTTTGTTGTGTATTAATGTGCAGCATTTTGTTAATGTTAATATGGATGAAAATTTCGTCGCATAAATTCCCAAAACTAAACCCACACACACATGAACATAGGATGTACATTTAACATTTTTTTTGTTTTTTTTGGGGGGGCATTTTTTTTGTTTTTTAAAAAAAACCCCAAGAAAAACAGGGTTTTGTTCTTTTCAAAATTTTAAAGAGGATAGGAAACAAGTATTTAAAAAAAGGTTTTTTTCGAAATCTTTTGTAGGATAGGAAATTTCGTTTTTAAAGGAAATGAATCATTTGCCCAAAAATTTCAAATTAAGCCACACAGTAAGGGTGACCTTTTTTCAGTTTTTTTAAAAATGGATCAGGTTTTACTAGCACCCAAGAAAAACATTTCTTTGACTTTTTAAAAATAGGATCGGAATTATGTCACTTTACAAGCAAATGATCTATTTCAGAAACTTTTAAAAGTAGGATCGGAAATCTTAGTCACTTTCAAAAGGGAAGTGAAATTTTTTCAGAAAAACTTTTCAAAGTGGGGATGGGAAAATTATAGTCACTTTCAACCAAATTTTTCCTTTTAACCCTGGGGGAAATTATGGACGTCCAAGCGGTGGAAAACCATTTTTCTTGGGCCCAAAAAAATTCTAAGACTTTACAAGAAGGGTTTCTTCGGGGCCTTTCAAGGGGCAGAAATTCCCCTAAATTTAACAGCGGGGTGCTCCAAAAATAAAAGGAATTTGTAATTTTTTCATTTAGAAAATCGTTTTTTTCCGAAAAAATTTCCCAAAAGGGGGTTTGAATTAAATAAATGGAGGAAAATTTTTCTTTTTTTAAAATGCATGAAATGGAGTTTTGAATTTTTTGTTGAAAAAGAGTTTGGGGCCCTTTGCAAATTTTTTACGGATGAACATTTCGCAAAAAATGGGGCCGTTGGGAGCGCCATAAGGGGTTAAACTTTTTCCTTTTAAATTTACCAGTTGTTAAATTACGCAAATGTTCGGGCTTCAGTTTTTTAAAAAGGCATTAAAAAAGTGGACAGCCTTTGATATTTAAAAATTTTTAAAGATAAACAAACAAAACCAAGGCCCACCCCCCAAACTTTATCACCCTAAATCCCCCAAAATCCACACATTCACCAACAAAAACCACAGCAAAAAACCCCCCCCCGTAAAAATAAACCCATCAACCACCAAACCCCCACCCCACAAAACCCCAAACCCACTTCCCCAACCCCCACAACACAAAACCCTCCCCAAACCAACTTTTAACCACCACAAACCCCCACCCACATCACAAATAAAACACAAATCTTTCAAAGGGGCAATTAAAACCATCACCCCCCCCCCCAAAAATTTCCAAAACCCCCCCTAAAACCAGAACAAACACAAACCCCCAAACACAACACAAAAACCCCAACCCCAACACAAAACAACCCCCAAGCACACAACACACCACCCCCAACAAACCCCCCCCAAAACACACACCACCACACACAAAAACCCCCCAACACCACACCCAAAAACCCAAAACCCCCCCCCCCCCACAAAACACCCCAAAACACACACCCCTCCCCCCAAACCCCAAACCCCCCCCTAACCCCCCAAAACACCCCACACCACACCCCCAAACCCAACAAACAACAACCACACACATGACATTGGGGGCCTTGTCCATTTAGCAAAAGTCCCAGGTAATGGAGCGGCTGTGGGGAGTGGCATCCCCGGGGGGGGGGGCACGAAACCGCTGCTTCAAAACACCTGCGGGCATCTTGAAGATGGAGCCCTGCCCAAAATAAACACAACAACACCCAAAGTAGTTTTAAATTTCCTTTTCCCCCCTTTTGGGTTTTGAGGTTTAAAAACGAATTAAAATAGGAAAAAAAACAAACGAAAAAGGAGGAAAAAACCCAACAGCAAAAACCCCCCAAAAAAAAATATCTATAGGGGGAACTAAAAGCAAGTTCATACAAAATGACAAGAAAACGGTATTAAGCCTTTTTTTTTTAATGTCAAATTTTTTCATTCTGAAGAAAGAAAAATTTAAAAAAAAAATGCTATGATTTTGGAGAGGAAGGAGAACTTTTCAAGATTTACTTCATTTCTTTTGTCGGGGGGTTACCAGTGGTGGGCACTGCTTTCCCCACCCAAGTTAAGAGCTCACCCCCTGGTTACCAGTTGGGGGTGACTTTTTGCGGCCCTTGGCTTCAGTCAGTTCCCAGTTCCCCCAGGTAAAGGGGGTCCCTCCCCTTTTTAGGGTCGGGAAGGTAAAAGCCGAGGGGGGAGATGGGCCCCATAATAGCTGGCCCTGAAAAGTGAGGTCTCGAGCCTCGCCCCCCTACGCCTTATAGGTTATGGACCCCTTTACCTTCCCTTTCCCTTTATTTAGTCTACAAAATTACAAGGACTGGGTTGAGAAAAGTTGGGAAAAAATTTGTATAATGTTTAAAGTAGAGGATTCCATGATTCTTGACTTATGTCTGGTTCCTTGGGAAATGGGGCTGAACAACACCCCCCCAACGAATGGTTTTGGGAGACCCTTTTCAGTGGCCATGTCATTCGGTCCCCTTTTTTTCTTCGTCAACCTTCTGGCCAGGTCGCTTTGGTGACCAACTTTGTTCCCTTGGGATTCAGTAAGGGCCTTTGGGAATTTGAGAGGTTGCGGAGTGTTGGCGTCCACCCCATTCCTTTGTTTTATGATGGATAAATTGGGGGTTTGTTGGTCCTGTCCACAGTTGTTTTTTGGGTATGATTCCCGGCCCTGATTTTTGGGGTTTTGACTGAGGCATTTGTTGGTAAAGAGGGGAGTTGGGGTGTTGGTTTTGTTACCCCCCGGGTTTTCTGGCCAAAAGTAGGACCGATTTGACTTTGGGTTTTTTTGAGCCCGAAGTTTTTTTAAAAATGGAGGGCTGTTGACTTCCAATTGGCGGGGGGGTGTTAAAGGGGTGAGGGCTTTTTTGTTCGGCACTTGATGTCTTCATCTGTTCCCCCATCTTCTGGGCACTGCCCAGGTAAAAAAACTTGTGACTTTTTGAGGTTTTGCTGCGTGCCTGGGTCAGTGTTTTGTTGTTCCCCCCTCATGTTTCCCGTTTCCTGTTGATTTGGGCCGTCTTTTCGCTTGTCAGACCGAAAAAGCTTCTTTGGGTCTTTTTCCCTGGGGGAGGAAGGCTGATGTCATCTGCGAAGCCCGGTTTTCCAGTTTTCAGGGGCCCCTGTTGGGTTTCCTGCCTGCTGGGGCTTCCCGTTTTCCCAGTCAACCCCAAAAGGAAGATGGTTGGCGAAAAACAGACACCCCTGACAAAACACCGGTCTGTAGGAAAAGGCTTGTCAGTTTCCTTCAGGGATGACTTGAAGGTGGTTTTTCATATAGTGTGGATGATGGTGATGAATTTTGGGTGGAAACCCATAGTGAGATCGTTTCCAAATGCATCTCTGTGGCTGTCAAATGCCTTTGGAAGTCGACAAAGAGATATAGGGGGGTCTGCCACTCCAGGGACGCTAATGTGTGCGCTTGTGGCGTTTGATCTGTGATGATCTGTCTTGCCTAAAACCTTTCCTGTTTATCCCGAAGTGTCTTGGCCCGGCTGTTTCATTGTCTAGCATGATCTTGTCGTACTTTTCCGGGGGTGGACGTAGCATGATTCCCTCCAGTTTTTGCAGGGGACGGTCCCCTTTTTTTGGCAGTTAAAAGAGAGGCCTTTTTTTCCAGTTTTGGTAACCCCTTTTTGTCCCCGATTTGTATGGGTGGGTTTAAATTCAGTGGAATTTGAATTCCGCTTAAGGGTTTTTAGGGGTATCCCTTGGGGTGTGCTTTGCCTGATTTGAGTGATTTTTGGGGGTTTGGGGTTTCATTCTTGGTAGGGGGGGCGGTGTTGATTTCCCAAAAAAGGGTTTAGTAGGTGGGGGGGGTCGGGGGCAGGGGGGGTGAGGTTGTTTAGGTTTCTTTTAAGGTTGCCCTCTTGCTCTTGGGCCTTCCCCACTGGATGGTATTGCCATTCTTATCTTTTACAGGGCAGTTGGGTTTTTTGTTTTTTTCCGGAAGGATTCTGTGATCTGAAAAGTCTCTTCATTTTCTTTGGGGCCCGCTGGTCTGCTTCCCGAGTCAGTTCCTCAAGAATTTTCTCTTGTTTTCTTGCATTTCTCGTTATGCCCGGTTTTTTTCCAGTAGATGTTGCAGTTCTGTTTTTTTCTTGATTTTGTGTTTGGGTTTATCTGATCTTTCGTGTTTTTTCTGGTGATCAGTGCCCTGTTTTGTTGTCAGCACTCCTTGTATTTTCTTGTTCTCTTTCCCGTACGTTTGGTGTTGTTTCCAGGTTTTAAAGTAAAACTTGCCATTTTCTCTTCGATGTTTCCCCTGGGAGTGGGGAAAACACATGAAGTTGTTCCCCAGTTCGAGCCTGAAATTTTTCTATTTTTTCTCTTTCCTTCGGGTTTGCAATTGAATTGTTTGATGGTTTTACCCCGGGCGATGTGGCTTTTAGTTGGTCTGGGATGGCAACAAAAGATGATGGTTGATGCTGATCTGCTCCGCGCTTCACCCCGACTCTGCAGGCTCCTTTTCCCCTTCGCCGATGGTGATGTGGTCAAATTGGGTTTTTTGTCTGCCCCTCGGGGGGGAAATCCATGTGGGTTTTTGGGCTTTCTTGTGGGGGAAAGATGGTGCTCCAATGACAGGTCGTTGAAACAGCAAAATTTTTTTAAAAAGGTTTCCCTTTTCATTTTGTTCTCGTGCCATGTCTGCCCATGATCAGTTCTCTGTTTGTGTTGTTGTCCCCCCTTTGGCATTATGTTCCCTTAGTTTTTTAGATCCCCCTTTTTGGTGTTTGTCCATGATGGGCTGGACTTGTTCGAAAAAGGGGGTTTTTTTATCTTTAAAATTGCTGTATTTTTTTGGAGCGTGCAATGAAAGATGGGAACTTTCTGTTTTTGGTTGAAAAGTGCTGTGAGGGTCCGTGGTGAACTGGTTCCCCGGGCAGCAGTGCTTGCGTTGTTCAGGTTCTCAGCAGCGCTACTATGTGTTGGGGTGGCCCTTTTTCCGTCCGAGTAGATGTTTGTGTCTCCCTCGAAGCTTTTTTGCCGGTTTCCCTTCCATTGGGTTGACGGCCAAGGTTCTTTAGGTTGTACCTGGGGATTTTTTTTTACTCACTGGCTGTTTTACCGGTTTCTACGGGGTTTGATGTTCCAGGTCCCCATCCTGGTTTTGATTGGTTTTTAAAAAGAGTTTTTCGGCGCATGGTTCCGAAGGCTTTCACAGACAGTCATGGCTCTACCAGGGTCTTCCCAACCTTGTCGCTGTAAGAGGGATCGTTGCCGTTTCAGTAACGAGGGTTTTTTAAGTGAATGGGTCGTTGCCCCAAAGCACAACCCCCCAAAAATGGAGGACAGGGGGCCGTTTAGTCTGGCTCCTCTCCCAGCCCGTTGAGATGGTTTGAAACCCGCCAGGGGCCGGCCCCCCCCACTAGCTTGGGGGTCATTTAAGCCCGAAAACCCTCCCCCCACGACAAGGTGATCACCCTCGGGCAGGGGGCTTCCCTGATAAACGAAAAAACACCCCTTTTAAAAAAGACCTGCATTTTGAAATATTCTTTTTCCCCTGGAATTATGGAAAATCCACCCTTTATAGGAACAAATCCAACGACAAGCACAAAAATAAATTTCAAAAAAAAATTTCAAAAAATACCTCATAAAATAATTGCCAAAATCTTTTTTTCACTTTTAGTTTGAGAGGGGGCAAAAGTGACGAGCAAGTGACTTAAAACAAAAGCAAAAAAAAAAGCTTCCTCTAAAAATGGGCCCTGGGGAAATCTGGATATGTTCTTCAAAATTTTGGAAGAATAAATTTATAGTGAAACTGTTAAAACAAAACAATTTTATATGTGAATCTGAACAAAAAAATTCCCTATAGTGAATCTGTAACAAAAAAATATTTTTTAGTGAATCTGTAAACAAAATTTTCATCATAGTGATCTGTAAAAAATTTCATATAGTGAATTGTAAAAAAAATTTTATATAGTGAAATTTTAACAAAAAAATTCATCATAGTGAATCTGTAAAAAAAAATTTCATATAGTGAATCTGTAACAAAAATTTTTTAGTGAATCTTAACAACAAAAATTCTCATAGTGAATTTTTGTAACAAAACATTTTCAACATGTGAATCTGTAACAACAAACAAAATTTCAAAACCTAGTGAATCTGTAAAACTTTTTATCATGTGAAACGAAAAAACAATATTTAAATGTGAATCAACAAAAAAATTTCTCTAGGGAACTGTAAAAAAAATATTTCATCATGTGATCTGTAACAAAAATTTATCATAGTGAATCTGTAACAATATTTCATCATAGTGAATCTGTAACAACAACAATATTTCATCATAGTGAATCTGTAACAACAACAATATTTCATCATAGTGAATCTGTAACAACAACAATATTTCATCATAGTGAATCTGTAACAACAATATTTCAACACAGTGAATCTGTAACAACAATATTTCATCATAGTGAATCTGTAACAACAATATTTCATCATAGTGAATCTGTAACAACAGCCATATTTCATCATAGTGAATTTGTAAAAATATCAATATTTCATCATAGTGAATCTGTAACAACAATATTCCATCATAGTGAATCTGTAACAACAACATTTCATCATAGTGAATCTGTAACAACAACATGATGTTGTGTCATCATAGTGACTCTGTAACACTTCCATTATCTGATCATAGTAATTCTGGAGAAATATCGCTCTCCCATCATGATGAATCTCTGACATGACAATGTTATACCATAAGTTCATCACAGCAAATCTCAACATGATATGATAATATCAATAAAACCTTTTCTTGCCAATGCTGAAATGTTTAGGCTGGGGTCAACAGCCCATATCCCGGAGGTCACAATCTGATTTCTTGAAGTAAACAAGCTGTCTGTTTTCACTGACAAAGTAGCTGAGGCCACACCAGCTTCAGTTATCTAGTCTGTGTCTGTACACACATCCACATGCAAGCATGTGTACACACACAGAGCACAACAAACACATTTTCTCTTCATTAAATTAATCACAAGTTCCCAAAAAGGGAAAGACCCAGCAACACACACACACACACACACACCTACTTGTTTCAGCTCTGATGGAATGTAGTTCATCACGGTGAAGTGCTTCTCATATTCTTCAAAGTTATCCAGGGAGTAAGCGCTGAAACACAACACCAATATTCAACAACAAACAAATAACAACAATCACTTTTTTTCTTCTTTTTTAAATTTTTCCTGCCTCATCTCCTGTGATCTTTCTGTCCTGCTGTCCACAACTCACCCATTCCTCAGATTCAGAAGTCCACAGGGTACTTATTGATGTTTGGCTGCTAAAGGGCCACTAGCCACAATGGCCCTGCACTGCTGCTGGGTCTCTTTGGTGGTCGTCAGTCATGCCTGTTGTGATGCAACATATGCAGGACAGCGCCAAGCCCCCAACTGACAACAGTGGCTAAGTCATGGAGCCAGACTGAGTGCGACACTCACCTGGGACAGTGACCACCACAACATTCCTTTCACGGCCTTCTCCCATGAACCTCCAACCCTAAAGACTTGACACCAACACACCATGGGCACAGAAACAGTCCATTTTGTTTCAAACAATGGTATTTTTTGCCCTTCCATGGTCGTAAGGTTGCCAGTATGAATGCTGAAAAAGTCTTTATATTTCCCTGCTTTTGTAGAGCGTGTCCACAAGCACCAATGCACAACAGAAATAAGGGAATCACTATTCCCTCTTACATCAAATTCATGACAAATTGCAACAGCTAAAAACCAAAATCAATGATCTTCTTGCATGTTTCACTAATAAAATCATATTTTTACACCATTTTCTTTTTCAGCAAAACTGTTGGGGTGACAATCAATCAAATAAAAACAGCAACAAACCAGCCAATCAAAATCTTCCAGGTACCCTGTCAAAAAGTGCACAGCGACTTCTTTCTCCCCTAACTCCTTGAGCAGTCAGCATCAGGGCCTTGCCCCGACAGCCCCAAGCACCGCAGTTTCAGCAGCACAGTGGGTGTGATCACATCCCCCTCAACACCGGCCATCTTTCCAGACGTTGTCTTCTTCCCTTTCTGGGCTGGAGCTCCAAGCTTCACCAATGGTGAGATTTTTGCGTATGCGACCGACCATTTCCCCCCACCACCACCACCACCACAACATTTAGGTAGCCGCATTTCGACTTCAGGGATGGTGTCTAAACACGCCACCCGTCTGTATGCATTTGTATTTTTTTGTATCCTTTCCTACTGGCACACAATGGCCTACTATTCCCAAAGGTGAAATGGGTTTTTAACGTGAGGACAAGCTGTTCTTCATGCATTCGCACACAGGGCCTTGGTCTAAAGTCCTCATCAGAATTACTTTGACATTCAGTTCAATTTTGTTCATCAAACTGGGAAGAAAGGGGGAGGTTAGGAATCGAACCCAGAGCCTCACAGTTAGTAGGTAAGCATCTTAACCATCCTGTCACCCTCCTCCTTGCTTTTCATGTACACTTACACATGTACACAGTTTACTCACACATTGGCAAATCGCAGCCAGAAGACCTTGTAGGCGTACAGTTTCAGCGGCTGAACTGACCGCAGCAGCACCACGTAGCGAACGTCGAACTTCACCTTGCCGACGTCGCCGCGATCAAAGAGAACAGGGTCCTCCACATATTTGCATGCCACCTGTGTTGAGAAAAATCATCTTCATTACAGGACAAAAGACCCTGCCGCTTACCGTACATGATGTCAACCCACGTGTGTGTTACTGTCTGTGATATTGATTTGTGACATTGCACATGAAAATCATGGATAAGTCACCAGCTGTAGTTTCATGCTGTGCGCTGTTAAAGTCACAGAGATCACTGAAATCTGGTTATTTGTTGTCTTGTTCAGAATTATCTCTTCTTGTACATTACACTTCCATCTCATTTTCTGAATTTTGACCCTTATCCATGATTTTCATATGCAGCGTCGCATTTCATTCCTGGTAACAGTCCTACCCATATACTACTGTCCATGATGTTCATACATTCATTCCTGGTAACAGTCCTACTCATATACTACTGGCCATGATGTTCATACATTCATTCCTGGTAACAGTCCTACTCATATACTACTGGCCATGATGTTCATACATTCATTCCTGGTAACAGTCCTACTCATATACTACTGGCCATGATGTTCATACATTCATTCCTGGTAACAGTCCTACTCATATACTACTGGCCATGATGTTCATACATTCATTCCTGGTAACAGTCCTACTCATATACTACTGTCCATGATGTCCATACATTCATTCCTGGTAACAGTCCTACTCATATACTACTGGCCATGATGTCCATACATTCATTCCTGGTAACAGTCCTACTCATATATTACTGTCCATGATGTCCATACATTCATTCCTGGTAACAGTCCTACTCATATACTACTGGCCATGATGTTCATACAATCATTCCTGGTAACAGTCCTACTCATATATTACTGTCCATGATGTCCATACATTCATTCCTGGTAACAGTCCTACTCATATACTACTGTCCATGATGTCCATACATTCATTCCTGGTAACAGTCCTACTCATATATTACTGTCCATGATGTCCATACGTTCATTCCTGGTAACAGTCCTACTCATATACTACTGGCCATGATGTCCATACAATCATTCCTGGTAACAGTCCTACTCATATACTACTGGCCATGATGTCCATACGTTCATTCCTGGTAACAGTCCTACTCATATACTACTGGCCATGATGTCCATACGTTCATTCCTGGTAACAGTCCTACTCATATACTACTGGCCATGATGTTCATACGTTCATTCCTGGTAACAGTCCTACTCATATACTACTGGCCATGATGTTCATACATTCATTCCTGGTAACAGTCCTACTCATATACTACTGTCCATGATGTTCATACATTCATTCCTGGTAACAGTCCTACTCATATACTACTGGCCATGATGTTCATACATTCATTCTGGTAACAGTCCTACTCATATATTTACTGGCCATGATGTTCATACATTCATTCCTGGTAACAGTCTACTCATATACTACTGGCCATGATGTTCATACATTCATTCCTGGTAACAGTCCTACTCATATACTACTGGCCATGATGTTCATACATTCATTCCTGGTAACAGTCCTACTCATATACTACTTTCTGTGATGTTCATACAGTCATTCATCCTTCAATTCATTTCTGTATTCAATGATGTTGCTTACAGCCTAAAACATCATCCCCCACCATAAAGAATCAGATTACGGTTAATACCCCATCAAGAAAACATGGTGGAGGAGGGGGAACAGACCTGGACATTTTGAAAGAAGGAAAGACGGACACTATAACCGAGTGGTTCAGACTGTTCAACTTCATATTGCATGGGTCCATGAAGTCGTGGGTTCGAATCTTGATGGCATCTGGTAAATAAAGAGTGGGGGCTTTAACAATCTCCCAGGTTAACTTCAAGTGCAGACCTGCCAGCGCCCTTATTCCCTTCATGTATATACACACACAAAAATCAAATATGCACGTTAAAGATCCCATAATTCAATTTCACGTCAGCATTAGGTGGTTTATGGAAACGCAACCATACCCAGCAAACAACCCCAAAGTCAGAATGTGGCTACCTTCATGGTGGGACAAAACGATCACATAGGCAAAACCTCATCTTTGGTGAACCTCGGAGCTCTAGCTGAGGAACGAAAAGAAAAGAAAAGAAAGGAGGAAAAAAATGTTTTAAATTTTACAACCCAACAGGAAACGGACAGGAGAGCAAACAGCAAGAGGGGAAAGCGTCAAAACAACAATAACGCTGCATTCAGTCCTGCAGACTTTTAAAGCTGTACACCCAAGACAGGGCACAGAGCGCAGCACACAGGGCAATGGACAAGCATCCCTGCAGCAGCAGCACTACTGTACCTTGGGCCCTGTTTCAGGCAGGCGAAGGATGCAGTTGAGGTCATCCGATATCGTGATGTCCATGCCGCGTGCAAGGTTCCAGGGTTTGACAATCCACGTGTTGTCCAGCCCCCTGAATCAACACTACAGTCACACACACCTCCCTTTGCTGGTCACCACCACCATCCACCATGATAAACATATGTGACGCTGCGCGTGAAAATCATGGATACGGGTCAAAATTCAGAAAATGAGATTGAAGTGTAATCTAAGAGATCATTCTGAACAAGACACCAAAAAACAGATTTCAAGTATCTTTAGTTTTTGAGATACACACATTTGAGTCTGCAGGTGATCAGTGACCGCGGCTGAGGCAGTGTTCACTTTAACAGCACAGAGCACAAAACTACAGCTGGTGACTTAGCCATGATTTTCACATGCAGTGTCACATATGGTTTTGAGCGCTTTGATTTGTTGCTTTACAAGATTCAGCGCTATATAAATTCCATATATTATTATTATTATTATTATATGGTTTTAAAAAGAAGTGACATTATTCTGAGCATAGAAAATTTTAAAAATTAGCAAAAAACACAGGGATAAAGACAATGTGATGAATATTTATTTCAAATGGTTCCCTTGATTTACCTGTAGACTGTTATCATGATAGTCTGGTTCTACATGAATAGCAAAGTCAACACACACACACACACACGTCATTCTTTCTCAAATCTGAAAGATTATACAATTTATTCACACACACACACACACACACACACACACACGACTCTCAATCCTGACAAATTATACAACATACTAGCATGCAACTGAAAGATTATATGACATACAAACACACACACACTACTTCAATTCCGAAAGATTATAAAATACACTAACACACACACACCACTCTCAGTTAAAAAATATTGTAAAATACACTAACACACACACACACACACACACTACTCTCAATTATGAAAGACTGTAAAATACACTGACACACACACTATTCTCAATTATGAAAGATTGTAAAATACACTAACACACACAACCACTCTCAGTTCAAAAAGATTGTAAAATACACTAACACACACACACATACACATACTACTCTCAATTATGAAAGATTGTAAAATACACTAACACACACACACACCACTCTCAGTTCTGAAAACCTGTCAAATATACAAACACACACACACACCACACACACGCACACACACACGCACACACACACACACGCACACACACACGCACACGCACACACACACACACACTACTCACTCTTTCTCTCGACTCTGAAAGTAGGCCACAAACTGGGGCAGCTCAGTGTCCAGGTTGAAGGTGGCCGGCAGCCATTCCGGCTCCAGTGCCAGAGGCTGTGCGGGAGTCCTCTTGGCGGCGCGCCGACACACGATGGCCAGCAGGTCTTTGACCGTGACCACCATCTCGCAGGGAAACTGGTTGATGTGGCGGCCCGGGTGGTTGATGCTCAGCTCCCTGCACAGACAGGTCAAGGTCAGGCCACTGTGGGGAGCCAGGGCAGGAGGGCGTGGGAGCCAGGGCAGGAGGGCGTGGGAGCCAGGGCAGGAGGGCGTGGGAGCCAGGGCAGGAGGGCGTGGGAGCCGGAGCAGGAGGGCATGGGAACCAGGGCAGGAGGGCATGGGACCAGGGCAGGAGGGCATGGGAACCAGGGCAGGAGGGCGTGGGACCAGGGCAGGAGGGCGTGGGAGCCAGGGCAGGAGAGCAGGAGGGCATGGGAGCCAGGGCAGGAGGGCGTGGGAGCCAGGGCAGGAGAGCAGACAGTCAAGTTCTACCCGCACTGACTTACAGACTCCAGGTTTGGTTTGAAGTTGTGTTTGTGTGTGTGTGAGTGGAGGCGTGCGTGCGTGTGTGTGCGCACGCATGTAAGCGTGCGCTAAATGAGCCTTGAAGCTGATCCTATAATACTGTGCATGCATTGCAGCATCAAAATCAACATACCTCAACCTTCCTTCTTCTCTCTTTCATTTTTTCTGTTTTTGCTTTCTTCTGTTGTTGTTAATTTATTACACAACTGATGATTTCTTTCCTATAAAAACATGAACCTGTGCTACAACTTCTGATTGGCTCACTGATGACTAGAAAGGGGGAAAAAAGCCTAATTTGTCCTTGTGCCACGTGACATTACTCTCAAAACGGCATACATCAACTTCATGGATCTATTTTCAAAATGACATAAATTATCTTGATCAATCAACCTTACACATTTGCTCCTCAGGATTTCCGAGAGTTTTACACTTGAAAAAAAAAAAAGGCAAATGCAAAAACATGTCCAAAAAGATTACACCAGCTTACCCCTGTCTCTCTGCAGAAATTAAACACACAAATAAATTAAAAAAACAATAAATAATGATCACCACAAGACATCTAAAACAGCAACGCCACACTCACAGAAAATCTTTGAAGCTCTGAGAAATCCACACAATGTCAGCCTCTTCCACAGAGCCCACCACAGCGAAGCGCTCATCCGTCAAAAACTTCCCAAAATTCTGGTAGCTGAAAAACACCCGCAGCTTCCTGTCTGTGGGCAAAGGGCAGTAACTGAGATTGGGATCTGGTAACGTCTCCGCTTCTCTGAAATTCTGTGTGGGGAAAGAGACAAATAAAACAAATACTTCTTTTTGTTTGGGATAACATGTCCAAACTGATTTTTTTTTTACTCAAAACAGCTCAACTGAGTGTCTGTATCCTACCCAGGACATCCTTTCTCCCATCAAAAGGACATAAGGAAAACAAGTCCCAGTCTCTCTGGCTCTCCCCGACGTAAATGACCCAAACAATGTTTTCCCTGCCCGGTCCACTGTCATGATTGTCACCAGCACACATAAACCTTTTTTTTTCATTCCTCGGCTAGAGCTCCAAGGTTCACCAATGGTGAGATTTTGCATATACAACTATTTGGGCCCACCATGAAGGTAGCCACATTCCCACTTCAGGATATAAACAATTTTATTTTCAAATCATAATAATATATGGAATTTATATAGCGCTGAATCATAAGACTGAAGCATTCCAGCTCTTCAACGTACTCTTAAAGCAGAAGTGTGCTGTTTAAAAAACAACACTCATCAAAAACATAGAATGGCTGCCTTTATGGCAGAATGAATAATTTTCAGAGAAAAAAGACTCTCTTTACACACACAAAAACAAACAACCAACCAAACCTGCATCAAAAATAAACTAAGTGAGTGCCGAAAATGTAAACATTATTAGCTTCAATCAAGATAAAAGCATGCTTATGCAAAAGCAGCAGACGAAGACAAACAAGGACAATACAGAGGAGACAGCAAAATAAGACGACAATGATACAGAAAGGAAATAGAACAGAAAAACAAGGAAGACAATGATGACAAAAGAGGAGAAGAAAATGCACCAGCAACACCAACAAGGAAGAGGAAGAACAGAGGAGGACTGCACAGACCTGAAAGTAGTCTGCAGCAGGCTCGGGCTGTGTGAAGGGGACATGGGACATGTCAGTGGGACACCAGGGCTGGGACAGGGCCTCAACAACCACACCTTCAGAGCTGCGGCTGTGTACACGGTTAATCGTCAGCTCCTCTGCAAACAACGCGGGCTCAGCTGACTGGTGCCATAGCAAGAACCCTTATTTTCTGTGATGATTATACTTATTACACACACACACACACACACACAAATATTTTTAAAATAGAAAAGAGAAGAGTCAAGGCCAATCAATCCCTCTGTATGTTGGTGTGTAAGCCCTTATCCTACTCAAAAAGTCCTTCGGATGAGACTATAGACTGAGGCCCCATGTATGAACGCACACAGAACATCTTGCACACACATTAAAACCCATTCTGCTTTTCGGAAGAGAAGGCCGTTGTGTGCTGGTGGGAACAAATAACAAAATCTACAAAACTGCATACAGATGGAGACTAGATGCAAAAAAGCACATTATTGCTTATTCCATTATCCATGAAACAAAAGAATAAACTGAATAAAAAATCTTAAATGAATGAATAAAAAGTCAGCCAGATGTAAAATGTGAAGCTTCTTTCTTTCTTTATTTCTTTCTTTGTACCAGAGCACACCATCTCAATGGTTATGACTTTGTACAAGAACTCCAGATCAAAAGTGAAAACTATAATCGGGGCGTCAGAAAGCTTTGAGATAAAAGTAGGAGTGCACCAAGGATCCGCATTGAGCCCTCTGCTCTTTACCCTCGTGATGAATGAAATATCCAAGGAAGTGGAGAGGCCAGAAGAGATCATTGCAGAAAATACTTGGTTTACAAATTGCAGTGGTAAGTAAGAGAAACGGAATGGGGTAGTAGAAGAGTTGAGTAGCCACATTCCAACTTTGGTGATGGTGTCTGAATACAATACCTATGTGCAAGCGTTTTTTTAATTTTGTCATCCGTTTCTATTGGCACGAAATGGTCTACTCTTCTCAATGGCAGAACAAGCTTTTCACGTGTGCACAAGATGTTCTATGTGCACAAGCACACGGAGCCTCAGTTTACAGACTTACTTGTCAGGCAGGTGAACATCTTAACCATCCTGCACCTTCCTTCTTGCGGAGCTTCTAATTCCATCTCCTCTTCTGTTCCTGTTCATCAAGATTTTCAGAATCTTTTGTTTCTTGCTTGCTAGTTATACTACACAGGACCAAGCCTCCCCCATAAAGTTTGTTGCTCAAAGCAGGCATGGTACTGGAGAAAAGGCATTTTTCCCGGATATGGTTTAGGGGTGCAGGGGACATTGCCCCCTGGCAGGGTCAAGGGGCAGAGCCCCTTAAGGGGGTCAGGGGGTGTTGCCCCCTGAAACTGAAGGGTTTTCAGCAATTCTAGCCTGTTAAAAAAAAGCCTCTCCTTGAACTAATTTCAGTTCTTCATACTAAGCAATTTCTGCCCTAAAATAAGCTCTCCTAGAATGACTTTATCAGTCATTTCTTAACCCAAAGGAGGTTTTATACCCAAGTAATCACATAGCAAAAATGAGGCCATACTTAGACAAATGTGCACTAACACAGATAGAGGAAGAGAGAGAAAGGACAGACATAAACAGACAGAGAGACAGAGAGAGAGAGACAGAGAGAGAGAGAGAGAGAGAGAGGAGAGAGAGAGAGAGAGAGAGAGAGAGAGAGAGAGATGGAGAGAGAGGAGAGAGAGAGAGAGAAAGAAAGAAAGAAAGAGATATACATGGAGAGAGACAAGGGGGAGAGAGGGTGCACTCCCTGAAAAAGAAGGGGAGGCTGCTCCAACTGCTGACTGTTATGTTTAAAAACAGTGCTCTCTGACCACAGGCAGGGCTGAAGTGGAACAGCCAGTGAAAGCCCCCCACCCACTCTCCTCCTTCCTACTATCTCCCTTCACCCCTTTGCTTCAGGCCTAGCGCTGCTAGGCTAGTCCCTCCCTTTCATGATAACCATTGTTGATACAGTGGTCCACTTCAGTCACTTGCTACCTAGGCTAGCAGTTGATGACTCAGATGTCAAGCAGAGAAGGCAAGTAATCTGCATGGAAGAGCTACATCCCTTGACCAGTTTCATTTTCTCTCTCTCTTTTTTTTAAATCTTTTTTTTTCCGCGGATTTCCCCAAGTTCGCCCAGATGTACCATGCCTGTCAACGGTGACAGTTTCTCAACTGACAATTTTTGCCCCACATGCTTGTCTCCAGTGTTTGCTTGCCCCTTTGGACTGGTCAACACAGTGAGGTCAACACAGTGTTTGCCCCAGTCACAAAGCAAAACTGATTTCCTGTCATATGCTGCACAACCATCAAACACACTACGTGCCTGAGAAGAAAGCATCAGGTTCATTCCCTGCCGTCTGAACTGCTTCCATTAGAAGATGTCAACTGTGCTCTATAATTACCCATATCTTGTATTATTCCTTGTCGTAAATTTTAAGTCTCATATTTTTCCAGTCTTCTTCTCTCGTTCGCTTTTTACACCATCAGATGTGTTTGGGAGAAATAGTAGCGTGTCCTTTCCAGCTCCTCTCATGGGCCGTACATCTTAGTTTGCAGGGCTATCTCCGTCAGCCAGTAAACACGGTCTATACACATGATCACTGTAAACTGTGGCAACTTCCATAACAACAACAAACAAAAATGGTGAAAACAAGAAAAAAACCTATAGAAGTAATGGATAATGTAAATCAAACCAGCTCCAACATACCGACAAACCGATACACTCCTGACAGTCTCCAGTGATGACTTAGTGCAGTGAACTGTTTGAAGGTGAACAAACATTCACACAAGACAAATCTAAGTCATTGTTCAGCTGGCAATGAAGACTCACCAAGTGGCTATATCAGTTTATGGAGTGTTGCAATTTCTGCCGCTGCTTCAGTACAATAAAACCAATACAGGCACTCACATATGCACACATGCAAGTATATACATACAAACACGCATACCTTAAAACCTCTTCCGCTTATTGGAAGAGTAGGCCACTGTGTGCAAGTGGGAACAGATGACAAAATTTTCAAAACTGCATACACAAGGGACTGGATGTTAAAAAAAAAAATTTTAAAGCACAAGATTATTCCATTATCCTCAAAATAAAAGAATAAAATAAAATAAAACAAACACATACACATAAACACAAACACACACAGCCCAAATACACACCCACACACCCACACCCACAACACACACACACACACCAAACACACACAAACACACACACATCTCATTTCATCCCTCTGACAACTGTCGTCCACCCACTCACTCACTCACCCACTCACTCACTCACCCACTCACTCACTCACTCACCCACCCACTCACCCACTCACCATCCTGCTCAATGTCTCGCAGAGGCCACAGCAGGGAGTAGACACACTCAGCAGTGGTGAAGGGCACCATCCTACAGTTAGGCTCCAGACTGTGTCCAACCTTTGACCCCACCTCATCCGTGATGTACCACAGCGGCAACACTTCATTGGCTGCCTGCACAAGATGGCTGTTGCGTTTAAACACTGTTCATTCATTTTCTTCCACGCAAGAAACTAAATGGCTGTTACATTTAACTGTTATTGTCTTTAACGCCTTACAGAGAAAGAAATCAAATGCCTGTTACATATAACAAATCAAATGCCTGTTTCATACAACTAAATGGCTGTTACATTTAACTGTTATCATCTTTAATGCTTTACAGAGAAAGAAATTAAATGCCTGTTACATATAACCAAATGGCTGTTACATTTAACTGTTATCATCTTTTAACACCTTACAGAGAAAGAAAAATGCTGACATGAATTATGGCATCTCTAACAAGCATATTTGATCTGCTGTCTATATACCCGAAGGGAATTAAGGCATTGACAGGTCTGCACTTGAAGTTGACCTGAGAGATGGTAGAAATCCCCACCCTTAATTTACCAGACACCACCGAGATTCAAACCCACAACTTCCTGGACCCATGGAAATGAAGTCGGACAGTCTTAACCCCTCAGCCTTAGCAGCCGCCTATCAAAACATTTACAGTTCAACTCAGGGCAGTGGTCTAGCTCTATATAAATTTTTGACTGTGATATTGTACTATCAAGTGCATCTTTGTGTGCATACACGAATACAGTGTTTGTGTGAGAGGTATGTATTATGCTTATAAGTGTGTGTACAGTGCACATGTACATGAATGATTTATGTAATACAATGCAAAACAACACACAATATTTATACAATGCAACATATTACAACAAAACAAAAAACAAAACAGAATACAAAGTAGCATCAATTGAAGCACTTGCAGAGCAGCAAAGACAAATCCCTAATCACTCTGTGTAATACAATAAGAGAATGATTGTTTTTAAACAACTTTTCAAGCTCCTCAGTATGAAAGCCTCAATAATGTTACACCTTACATGACTGAACACAAAACACACCCAACACGTGACACTTCTGACAGTTAACGTTTCCATGTCAGCTGTTCGGATCTTGTCGAGAGGGGTCTCAGTTTATACAGCACCCAAAACTCTGCCCCATTCAATTTTCTCATAAACTAAAAACCCAAAAGGGAATCGACCCAACCCTCAGGTTTACTTTTTTGGGGTGACATCTAACGTCCCCGACATTTCCTTTTCCTTTCAAAATTTTGCTTAAAAGACAAAAAAATCTCCAAGGTTCTTTTTAAAATTTTTTTTAATATGTTTTTTAAATCTGATATACTGATCAAAAGTGCTTTCCCTATGCAAAATCAAAAATGAAAAATGAATCTAGTTTTTTAAAACCCTTTTCCTAACCCAAAAAATCGTAGGTTATACAAAAAAGAATAAAACACAAAAGGGACAAACGCTGAGAAACATGACATCCGGAAAAGGCCATGTGCCCATGTACAACCACATCCGGGTAAAAAACGAAAACGCGGAAATAAGCGCAATGGCGAAAAAAAAAAACCGAATAAAAAACGCTCTTCGAAACAAATCAACAAAGTAAAATTAATTTTTCAAAAAAACAAAGTATTTCTTCTCAAGTTCTTAGCCCTTCTTGAAATCTCTCTTTTCCCTACATCCACTTTTGTCGGGAAAGGCAGCC
Organism: Rapana venosa; assembly: GCA_028751875.1. Classification (NCBI taxonomy): domain Eukaryota; kingdom Metazoa; phylum Mollusca; class Gastropoda; order Neogastropoda; family Muricidae; genus Rapana; species Rapana venosa. Next base: position 62,644,314 of record CM054145.1, read on the forward strand.
TTGCCTTCATACACCTCTGAACCCCCTTCTAATTTTTGCTTTTTTCCCTGACAAAACCGAACTTCGCCCCAGTTTGGATCAGACTCCTTTCCAGCCCCCTTCTGATCCCATTCTTGGACCCCTTCCTTTCCCTTTCACCCCGGGAAAGAAAAAAATAATTCTAAAAGAAAGACTTTAAAATCATGGCCCCTTGACCCCCCCGTTCTTTTTTGACAGTCCTCCACAATTTTTTCCCCTTACAAATGAAAATTTATCTTTTGTCCGGAAATGTTCCTCCTCTAAAACCCCCTTGTCCACCCTCTACTCAAAAAAGTTTGCCTTGCCCCCAACATTCTAAAGAATATAGACCGTTTCCAATACCTTTTTTCAAAGCCCTTGAAAAGTAGTTCAAAACGCCAAAACCCCCTTCTCTCCAACAGTCTCCCCCGGGTTTATTTGCCTATCGCGTCAACCCAAAGCACTAAAAACTCCCCTTGCCCCACCAAAAAAAACTTTAACTTGCCAGGGAAAAATTTCCTCTTTTCTCTCTCGCTTATCTGACCCTTTTTGCACTTTTGCCATTCAATTTTCTCTCCCTTTCAAAAAAACTTGGGTTACTGGACAGCCCTTCCGGGTTTTAGTTCATCCCTTACTGAGTTTCCCAGCAGTCCAGTAAAAAAAGATCAGTTACCTGAAAATTTTTTGGAAGTGGTTCCCGGGGTCTGTTGGGGGCCCTTTTCTTTTCACCTCAAAATGCCCCCTTTCCCTTTAAAAAACCGCCACAGATAACCACTTTTTTGCAGATGATCTCAGTTTCAAGAGGAACCCTGAAAATCGGCCTTCTCTCTTTAAAAAGGGCCCCCTGCTTTAAGAACCCAAAAAGGAGTAAAACAAATTTTTTAGTAAAAGCGATAAAGGAACCTTTTGGGGCCCCCAAACAAAATCTCTTCCAAAAAAACTTCAAAACCAATCATATCCCCTTTTCCACTCGTAAAATTTTTGGGGTTCTTATTGAAAAACCCATAAAAAATTCCCCCCCGCCCCCACAATTCCGTATTTTTGCAATTCGAAAGTATTCAAGGCCCCAAAAAATTGGGCTCTCTCTTTTCCTCTGGCTATTGAAATTTTTTTGGGGTCGCCAGACATCAACCACCCTTCAAAGTAAAAAAACCCCCCCTAATCCCCAGAAAAAAAAACTGAGCAATTTTTCCCCTTCTTGCAAACCTCCCGGGGCCTGTGCCACAGAGGTAAATATAAGATCAGACCCTCTGTTAAAAATGTCCCAAAAACGCACCCGCCAAATTTTTTTTTTTCCCCTTTCTCTTCTCTTTTGCCCGAAATTTTCACAATCCTGGGAAAAAAACCCCCGGCCGCGCCTTTCTCTTTTCGGCCAAATTTTTATGGCTTTTATTTTCCCCCAAAACCTTTTTTTTTCCGTCCAAAACATTTTATTTTAAAACCCCAAAATTTCCCCCCCTTTCCTAGTTTTTCCCCCCCAAAAAGTAGATTTATTTCCCGGGTGGGTGCCCTTGTTGTTTTTGTTTTTTTTGGTTTTTCTTTTTTTTACTTGTCAGGTTGGTTTTGGGAAAAAAAAATTAGTAACCTTTATTTGTTTTTTAAAATTTAAAATTTCCCCAAAATTTTTTTTTATTTTAAAAAAAATTTAAACCCTTTACAAATCAAGTCTTTTCCCCTAAAAAGTGTTACACAAGCGTCCGGAACCCCATAACCCGGGGTTTCGCCAAAAACCCCGTTCCCCCTCCCCTAAAGCCGCCACCAAAATTTTTTCGGGAAATATTCCAAAATGTTAAAAAAGCACAACCCCCCAATTGAAATTTTTAAGGACCCCACACCCCCCCAAAAAAGTAACCTAGTAACTTTAAAACAGGTTAATATTAAAAATTCCATAAAAAATTTCCCTGATTTGTCTTAAAAACAAATGGAAGGATGGATTGGTAAGGGATGTGAATAAAAAATGAATTCCTAGGGGGGGGGGCCCCAATTTTGCCCCAAGAGGAACCCGGCCCATTTTTTTCTCCAAATCGCCCCTGTGAAGTTGAAACCTGGGAAAAACGAGGAACTACTCCACTAAAAAGGAAACCCGGAAAAACCCATACAAAAAGATTGGGGCATTTGGAAGTTCTCCATAAAAAAAAAAATGCAAGTCTTTTTGTTTTTTTTTCCCCCAAATAAAAGCTGAGAGCCAAATGTTTTTAAATGCGGGTTTTGAGAACGAATAAAAGGTTTTTTAAAGGCCCCCCACCCAGGGGTTTTTTTCCCCAATTTAAGGGTTTTAAATTTTTGGGAAAAACTATAAAAAATAAAGTGAAGGGGGTTTAACATAAATTGGTTTTTTAAAAAACCCCAAATTTTTTTGTTAGAAAAGGTGACTTTTAAAAGGGGACAAGAAAAAAGCCAGGCCCCTTTAAAAGCCAAAAGTAAAAAGGAAAAAATTTTTTAAAAAAGGGAAAAACAGGTGGGAAAAAAAACCCAAACCAAAAAAAAAAACGGGAAAAAGGGGGATTTATGGAAACCCAAAAAGGGTTTTTGTTTTTCCCCTTTTTAAAATTGGGCCGAAGGAATTTTTTACAATTATTTTAAAATCCCAGGTGAAACCAAAAACCCAGCCGACGTTCATGGGAAAAATCCCTGTTAAATTTTGAGACACCCACTTTGGCAGGGAAACCCGCGATAAAAAACGGGGGGTTCATTCAAATTTTTTAGGCCCCATCCCCTTCTGCTCTGTTTACCCCCTTGATCCTTGGTGGTCTGATGTTGAGTTCAGGGAAAAAAAAAAAAAATTTTTTTCTGGATCAACAAGCGGTGGTCAGAAAAAGGGAGGAACCCTTGGGAAAGAGTTCCCGGATTTTTCCCACCCAGAAAAAAATTAAAATTTTTCCCGGGCAAAATTTTAAATTTTACCCCCGTACAAGGAACCACGAAAAAAACCCCTTTTGGAAAGCGGCCACCAAAATAGGATTTTAAAAAATTTTGGGGGGTTTTAATTTTTTTAAAAAAATTTTCCCCTTTGGGTTTTTCCAGGTTCCCAAAAAATTTGGGGAAAACAAAAAAGTCAAGTAAAAAAAAATTTTTCACCCGAAAGGGAAAAACAAAGACAGGAAAATTTTTTTTCCCAACAAAGAAAAATTTTGGTTTTTTTTACCCCCGCCCCAAAAAAAAAAAAAGGGCCAAAACCTTAAAAGGTTGGGCTTCCGAACCCCCCTGGGCCAGCTATTGAGGGGGGGATTCCTTTGTGTTTATTTACCCAAAAGGGGGGGGAAACCCTTTTCCCCGGGGGGAAAATTTTCTTTAAGCCAAAAAGGGGCCCAAAGGAACCGGGGCCTTTTAGGAACGGCTGGGGGGAAAGATTAAATATCCCCCCCCGAACTTTAAAAAATTTTAAACAAAACAAAAAGGGGGGGGGAAAAAAAAACAACACAAACACCCCAAAAACCCCCCCCCCCACCCACAAATGTAAATATAATGTTGAAAAACAGATTGGAATAACCTTTTTTTTTCCCCCCGGGGAGCGGGGAACCCCCACCCTTTTTGCCACATTTTTAAAAACACAAGACCCCCAAAGGGATTGTTAGCTCAAACTCAAAATTTAATGGCATCTCTAACAAGCATATTTGATCTTCTGCTGTCTATATACCCGAAGGGAATTAAGGCATTGACAGGTCTGCACTTGAAGTTGACCCGAGAGATGGTAGAAATCCCCACCCTTAATTCACCAGACACCACCGAGATTCAAACCCACAACTTCCTGGACCCATGGAAATGAAGTCGGACAGTCTTAACCCCTCAGCCTTAGCAGCCGCCTATCAAAACATTTACAGTTCAACTCAGGGCAGTGGTCTAGCTCTATATAAATTTTTGACTTTGATATTGTACTATCAAGTGCATCTTTGTGTGCATACACGAATACAGTGTTTGTGTGAGAGGTATGTATTATGCTTATAAGAGTGTGTACAGTGCGCATGTACATGAATGATTTATGTAATACAATGCAAAACAACACACAATATTTATACAATGCAACATATTACAACAAAACAAAAAACAAAACAGAATACAAAGTAGCATCAATTGAAGCACTTGCAGAGCAGCAAAGACAAATCCCTAATCACTCTGTGTAATACAATAAGAGAATGATTGTTTTTAAACAACTTTTCAAGCTCCTCAGTATGAAAGCCTCAATAATGTTACACCTTACATGACTGAACACAAACACACCCAACACGTGACACTTCTGACAGTTAACTTACCATGTCAGCTGTTCGGATCTTGTACGTCTGAACATACCTGAAAAAGATCCCATCGGATAATCCAGCAGTCAAAAAACATAACAAACACTGAAACAAACAAAATATCAAGCAAAAAAAACAAACAAAATCTGTCCACAAGTCCATCAACCATCAACAAACAAAAACATGCCATAACTGATATAGTACATATACCATTTTAATACATATTTTTAATAATTTGTACATTTTTTTAATATAATTTACATTAACATTCACATATATATAATTATTAATGTTTCATCAAATCAAATCAAATTCTTTTTATTTCGAGGATAATACATAAGCACCAATGTGCTTTTTTACATCCAGTCCCCGTTTACAAATATCCAGCTTGCATTTAAATCTCTTACAGCAAAGAAATGTGACAGAAAGAGGAATAGTCAGAAAAACTCCCAGAAGGGGGGGGGGGGGGGGGAGGAGCAACCTTTCTACTTGTAAACACTGCACTCACTTCCACATGCGGCGTTTGACCAAGTCAGTGGCCTGCTCCACGCCCATACTCTGGTCATCCACACTCATCAGCTGACACATGCGCTGCAGCAGGCCGGGGAACTGCCTCAGATGCTGCCGCGCATACTTCAGCTCAAAGGTCCAGGCGTGGTCTACCAGGAAGATGCTGTGGGAACGGAATATAGACGCTTTACTGAAACTGCTCAAATGAGTGTGTACTTATACACCACTGCCCACTACATTACGCCTGCAGAGCTTATTATACATTCTTGTTAGCTGGATCAAGTCACTAAGGAGCTCCAGTGCAGCACTGAAACTTACATAAATTTACAAGCAATACAGGTCTTAGGCTAACTGAATCTGCTCAAGCCCATCCCTCTAATATTGGCCATACATAGGCTGTAGGCTGGGTGTGATTATATCACCCATACCATAAGCCACAGCTGACTTACTCTTCTATGAACTGATGAATTGATAGCATGAGTGCAAGGTGCAAGACATATGCTTGCACAGAAGGCCTCAGTTCTCACCAGAATTCTACCCTGCACCTACTACAGTTAACATCAGATCACAAGTTTAATGCTCTAGCAAAGTTCTAGACAATTCCACCACCTTATCTATCCCCACCCCCTACCCCGAAATCAAAGTCTAAGCTGACCAAATGCTGCCTTGGCTCTAATCAACAAAAATAAAACTTCAAATAAAATATAGCGTAACTCTAAGTTTGAACAAACATTTTGACTAAAAAGTTCTGTATCAAAATTTAATTTTCATACAAATTCAATAACTCTTTTCTTTTTTTATTGGGGGGGGGGGGAGAGAAGGGGGGGTCCTCAGTTAAAGCTCCAAGGTTTACCAATGGTGAGATTTTGCATATGCAACTGCCCCTCCCCCCCCCCCCCCCCCCCCTCCCTCCCACTTGCCCCATTTAGGCAGCTGCATTCCCACTTCAGAATGGTGTTTAAACACAACACCCGTGTGCATGCAATTGTGAAATGTTATCATCTATTCCTACTAGCACAAAATGGTCTACTCTTCAAAAAGGCAGAACAGGTTTTAAATGTGTGCACAAAATGTTCTACATGTATTCGCACCCGGGGTCTCAGTTTATAGCAGCACCCAAAGGACTCTGACCACCAGTTCAATTTTCTCATCAAACTGGGAAGAAAGGGCACAGCTGGAATCGAACCCAGACCCTCATGGTTTACTTGTTAGGCAGGTGACATCTTAACTGTCCTGACACCTTCCTTCTTACTCAAATATTTGCTTCAAAGACAAAAAAATCTCCAAGGTTCTCTTTTAATTTTTTTAGATAATGATTACTTTCTCAATCTGATATACTGCATCAAGAAGTGCATAAGTGCACCTATGCACAAATACACACATAAATGATAAATGAATACTAGTACTATTATGAATACCTTATTACCTCAAGCCAGACAAATTCATGTAGGTTATGATCAAAAGAATAAACACTAAAGGATAACAGACTAAAGAGCAAACATGACATCACAGAGATTATAGCATCATGTGCACCATGATACAACCGTGACATCCTGGTCGCAAAACGCAAACGCCGGCAACTACAGCAGCAATGGCGAAAAACAAAAACCGAAATAAACAAACAGCTTCTTCGTAAACAAATCAACAAAGTTAAAACCTTAATTCGTTCAGCAAAAACAAAGTATTACTCTTCTCAAGTTCTTGATTCCACGTCTATGAAATCTCTCTTTTCCCTCACATCCACGTTTCTTGGATCTGAGAAGGCTAGTCCTCTGCCTTCTATTCACGACCACTCTGAACTTCCTTCTATATTTTCTGCTTTCTTCTCTGACAAAGTCCGCAACATTCGCTCCAGTTTGGATCAGACTCCTTTCCAGCCTGCAACTTCTGATCCCCAATTCTCTGGCACTCCTCTCCTTTCCTTTCATCCCGCAAGCGAGAAAGAAATCGAACTAATTCTGAAAGGAATGACTATAAAATCATGTGATCTTGACCCCATACCTGCTTCTCTTTTTGCACAGTGCCTGCCACAACTTATTCCCACTATTACGAATATAGTAAACTTATCTCTTGTCTCTGGAAATGTTCCTTCAGCTCTAAAAACTCCCATAGTCACACCTCTACTCAAAAAGCATGACCTTGACCCCAACATTCTGAAGAACTATAGACCTGTTTCCAACCTACCGTTTATCTAAAGTCCTTGAAAAAGTAGTTCTAAAACAGCTCAACAACCACCTTCTCTCCAACAGTCTCCTTCCTGCGTTTCAGTCTGCCTATCGCGTCAACCACAGCACTGAAACTACCCTTGCCCACACCGTAAACATACTTCTACTCACTTCTGACTCAGGGAAAATCTCTCTTCTTACTCTACTCTACTTATCTGCAGCCTTTGACACTATTGACCATTCAATTCTTCTCTCCCGTCTTCAAAAAACATTTGGTGTTACTGGTACAGCCCTTACCTGGTTTAGTTCATACCTTACTGACCGATTCCAGACAGTCACAGTAAACAATATTCAGTCAGTACCTGCAAGATTGGAATGTGAAGTTCCACAGGGATCTGTTCTGGGCCCTGTTCTTTTCACCCTCTACACTGCTCCACTGTCACATATAATTAACCGCCATCAGATCAACCATCATTTTTATGCAGATGACTCTCAGATTCTAAGCAGCGACACTCCTGAAAATCTGCCTTCTCTCTTTACAAATATGGCCCACTGCTTTCAAGATATCCAAAATCGGATGATACAGAACAAATTACAGCTAAATGCAGATAAAATGGAAACCATGCTTGTAGGGACCAAACACAAACTCTCTTCCATCACAACAGCTTCAATACAACTTGTCAATGCATCAGTCCCTTTATCCACTGCTGTGAAGTATCTAGGGTTCATTATTGACAACACACTCTCTATGCAAAAATTCATCACTCAGACCTGCCAGTCCTGCTACTATCAATTACGGCGTATTAGTGCAATTCGAAAGTACCTGTCTACAGATGCAACATCCAAACTTGTTGCGTCTCTCATTCTTTCACATCTGGACTATTGAAACTCTCTGTTGGCTGGTCTGCCAGCATCATCAACCCAATCCCTTCAACGTATACAAAACTCTGCAGCTTGTCTAATCCTCAGAAAGAAAAAATCTGAGCATATTACCCCTCTCTTGCAATCTCTCCACTGGCTGCCTGTGCCACAGAGAGTAAACTATAAGATCAGTACCCTCTGTTACAAATGTCTCCACAAAACAGCACCCGCCTACCTCTGTGAATGTCTTCACTTGTACACTCCTTCTCGTTCTCTCCGCTCTGCTGCAGATACCTTGTCCTTACAAATACCTAGATTCAACCAATCCACCATCGGCCGTCGCTCTTTCTCTATTTTTGGTCCATTGATGTGGAATGGTCTCCCTATCTCTCCGCCAAAAGCCTTCTTATGACACTTTTAAATCCAGTCTCAAGACATATTTATTTCAAACCTAAGATTTTCCTCTCCTGCCTCATCTCATAGTTTTTCCCTGCCTTCAACAGCCTAGATTCTATTGCCCTGCCAGGGTGTGTGACCTCTGTGTGTGTGTGTTAATTGTGTGTGTGTGCATGTGTGCGCATTTGGACTTGATGGAACTATTGCTTGTCACTGGTTGTATGACTGTGTAAGAAAGAGTTGAGTGCAAGCGCTTTGATTTGTCTCTGCAAGATATAGCGCTATATAAATTCCATTAATTATTATTATTATTATAAAAAAAGCAATATATTACCTCCTCTGTACAAATCAATCGTACATATTTCCACACATACAACACAGATGTATACACAAGCGTTCCAGGCAACCCCAGTGAGATGCATCACGGGGCTTCACAAAGCACACAAAAACCAGTCCCTCATCCCATCAGTGAACACAGCCACCAATGAGTCATTGTACAGGAGAAATGATTTTCACATAATAGTAATACAGTGACACACACACACGCACATATGTATACATTTATATATGTACACACACACACAAACATGTATACAGTGATACACATAGTGACATACATGAACACATACACAGAGATGTAATATTACCTAATGCTACCTGATATACCACAGCAATATCCCAATGATTAAATTGCTCTTGAAAAACTATATATGGATGGATGGATGGATGGATGGATGGATGGATGGATGGATGGATGGATGAATAGATAGATAGATAGATAGATAGATAGATAGATAGATAGATAGATAGATAGATAGATAGATAGATAGATAGATAGATAGATAGATGCACCTTGTGGAATCAGAGGCTTTGATGCCTTTAGAGTTGTTGACGACCATCCTGTAGTGCACCACCTGGTCCTCATCTTGTTCCTGCATCTCCATTACATACTGCCCAATGTCGTAAGTCTGCAACACATACAGTGAAAATACGTCATGTGTATACATGTCCACTTCTTCACATAAGCACAGGAACCAGACTGGAAGAATATCTCCATACAAAAAGATCTGACAATGTCTGGAAGAATCATCATCATCATCAGACCCGTGACCTTGGCGGTCGTGGGGGAGACATGAAAGACGATGCCGTGGTAAGCCTCCTCCATCCATCTCGGTCCTCGGCTCTGCGCAGTAGTGCCGAGTCATTCATCCTGGTCCATTCTCTGATGTTGTCCATCCATGACTTGTTCTGTCTTCCCCTCCTTCTGCCACCTTCGAGTGTTCCCTGCAGTACTGTTTTGGGCAGAGTGTTGTGGCGGGTGACGTGGCCGAACCATGTCAGCTTTTTCTTCTTGACGATGGTGAGAAGGGGTTCCTGTGGACCTGCCAGCTGTGTTATTTGACTCTTGACAAATTCATTGGTCTTTCGTTCTCTCCAAGATATGCCCAGTAGTTTTCTATGGCATTTTGTTTCGAATGACTGGATTCGCTTTGCTGTTTCAGCAGTCAATGTCCAGGTTTCACTTCCGTACAGCAGGATTGACTGAATTAGGGCTTTGTAGAGCTTTAGTTTGATTGGGAAAACTGATCTCTTTACTTTTCCATATGGTGGTGAGTTTTGTCATGGAAGATGTTGCCATGGCTATTCTGACTTTGATTTCTGTCGTCGATCGCCCGTCCTTTGTGAGTGTAGCGCCGAGGTATTTAAAAGCATCTACTCCTCCAGTTGTTGGCCGTTCATGTAAATTTTTAGCGGTGGCATTGCTCGTTGCTGTTCACAAGTACTTTACTTTTCTCCCGAGCTCACACTCCATCCCATATGCTCCAGCTCTGTTCTCAAGTCTGGTCGTAAGATCTTGCAGCTCTGTGTTACTTCCGCCCATGAGGTCAATGTCATTGGCAAACCGTAAGTTGTTGAGGGGTCTGCCGCCAATGGAGATGGTAGAGTGGAAGTCATGGAGGGTCTCTCTCATGATGTTTTCCAAGAACAGATTGAACAGGACTGGAGATAACAGGCATCCTTGTCGGACCCCACTGTGGTTTTTGAAGTAGTCTCCGACCTGATTGTTCAGAAGGACTGCACTGCTTGCAGTGTTGTATAGTGCTTGGATGGATTGCACTAGTCCTTCTTCAATGCCAAACATTCTGAGGACTGCCACAGGCCTTCGTGCCATACTCTGTCAAAAGCCTTCTTGAAGTCGATGAAGTTGTGGAACAGGTCTCTTGATGTTGGAGATGTTTTTCCATCATGATGTGGCAGTTAAAAATCTGTTCGATTGTGCTCCTGCCTGCCCTGAACCCAGCTTGTTCCTCTGCAAGGTGTTCTTCTGCCTCCTTCTTGAGTCGATTCAAAATAACTTTGAGCATGATCTTGCTGGCGTGGCTGATGAGGCTGATTGTTCTATAGTTTTGGCATTGGCGTAAATTCCCCTTCTTGGGCAGGGGTATGATGAGTGATTGTGTCCATTCTGTTGGCCACTGTTTTGTCTCCCAAATCTTCTGACAGGAAGAATATGGAAGAATATCTCCATACAAAAAGATCTGACAATGTCTTTAAGTTTATTGTACCCCAAATAAAACTGCATGAGATGCCAAGATGTTTGCAACTAAGCGAGGTTATGTAGAGTATGGGCTGGACTGCCAAAAGGTTAAGTTAAGGCACTCATCTTCTGATCCTGATCATGGTCTTTTCTCCACACTTATAACAGATGGTATTAAATGTGGGTATAAGACTATAAACATAAAAGTGTACACTAGGGCTGTAGTCACAGGGTGGGGCTAGTGGAAACTTGGTTTATAAACACACAATTTTCTTAGTTCAGAACAAGGTAGCACAAATACATGAAATGAGTACAATGAATTATATAAGCAATGCTTATGAGTACTCCAGCAGTAAACAAAATTGCTCAAATAGATGAAAAATATGATAAGATAGCTGTATGTTTTTAAAATAGTGTGATAAAATCAGGAAAATGGTGCAAAAAAAAACCCAACAACAACAAAAAACAGCGATAAACAAGGAGGCAGATCTTGTATCACGGCAATACAAGGAATCCTGAACATTTTTTGTTTGTCAGTTCACCAGACTTTCTGAAACAATTAAGGGTTCCTGCAATGGCAATGCTTTTCTACATACATCTCCACTTATCTATCACCCTGATGGTGAGGAACGTCACATTAAACTCCAGGCCTGTCACTGTGTCAGTGATCTATGGTACCTCCTCTGTGATCTTCTGATGCACGGACTTCCACATGTGTTCAGGAACTCCTGACGATAAAAACTGGGCTTTGTACATATCTATAAACTCTTCTTCCGTCAGGCCCTGATCACCATCTGCTCTGTTGACCCCATTCGACTCCTTGGGCTGGTCTGCCATGTTGACGTTCAGCTCGGAAAAATAAAAACAATGTCTATTCTCACTGGAAACGAACAACGCGTGGTCAGAATACTAGAGGGAGTGAACTCATCACTTCCGGTTTGAAAGCAGTTGGACCTAGGCTATTTAGGCTGCACACCAGTATTAAAAAATTACTCTTTTCCTTCTGTTTTTCTATCTTACTCTTATATTCATACCCCACGTACTAAGGCATCCACAGAAATAAAAACCACTTTTGTGAAAGACTAGCCTCTGACTCAAAACTCATGTGATTTTGAACAAATTTGGTGGGTTTGAATTTTTTTGAATTTTTCAGCAAACACTGTACTCCCTTGGTCCTTTGTGTCTGCTAGCTTCCTTACAGAACTATGCATGGGCAGGGTCAAGTCAAGTCAAAGTCAAGTCAAAAACACTTTAATCATCCCATGATGGGTAATTACAATACTGACCGGCAGATAAATACCTATAATTATCTCACAAGACACAAGAAAAATACATTTCAGATTGTTATGAACATTTCAAGATAGGATAAAAAGGTAAAGGAGTCCCATAACCTATAAGGTCCTAGGGGAGCGTCAGAGACCTCACATCTCTAGGGCCAGCATATTGAGGGCGGCGCCCATCTCCTCTCCCTCGCTGCTTTACCTTCCCTGACCCTAAAGAGGGCAGGTACCCATTTACAGCTGGGTGAACTGGGGTAACTGTACTGAAGCCAAGGCGCACAAACGGTCACCCATCCAACTGGTAACCACGCTCGACGCTGCTTAACTTGGCTGGGGAAAGCGAGTGCTCCGACCACTGAGCTATCCCGTCCCCTGATAGCTTTAAAAAATTATCATACACAAACACAAACCCAGGTGCGCGCACACACACGCACCGTGTACACACACACACACACACACACACACACCAATGTAGGAATATAATGTTGTAAAAACCATTGATTGGAAAAGATATAAACTTTTTTTTACGCGTGCACGCACGCGCGCACTCACACACACGCGCACACCCATACACACACCAATATATGAACACAGTTTTATCACACATACACACATACGTGCACCTGCGCACCATAATGGCCATTGTCTAGACTCAAGACTCAAGACTCAAGAATTTAATTGTATAGGCCATACAACCCGTTACAATTCCATGGGTGATCAGGTGTGAGTGGATGTAGCATTGTGTTATAAGCACATTTTGAATGAAACATCATCAGTAATTCAATGGAAATAATAATGGATTTCAAAACGACATTTGTGGCGACTGTTGGCTAGCAAAATCATGGACTCAATTACAGTTTCACATTTAACTTTGTTACAAAGTTAGCGAAGAAAACATGCTATACGTTCTGTTTCTACAATACTGTGACAAAAATAACGCGAATGGTCTTGCTCAGAAGCATTTATAGTTCGGACATCTCCAGTATGAATCTGATCAAAACGACACAGATAACTTTGCAGTGTTTGCTTACTGTTTTTGCATTCAGATTGCATCATCAGTACTTTCAACAACATCAGACATACAAGGCTTAAGCATTCAGATGCCATCTGTGAAATCACTGTTGTAATAAAAGTGGACTGTCCTTGGATTTAGATGTCTACACATAATAAATAATAAATACAACAGAAAAAATACCAAACAGTCTAAATACAACAGAAAAAATACCAAACAGTCTGTGTAGCAAGGAAAAGTACGTTTGTATACATAATTATAACATGGCAGACAATGGGTGTGTTTCTCTAACCAACGCCTTCTTTAGCACACATATTTTCATGTGAGACTAAAAAAAGTGAACAGGAAAATAGAACATAATCTACAACACAGTTTCCAGTAGGAGAGGTAAATGTAGAGGAACCATTTCTATCACTGCCCTCCAGTAGAGCTATTGAGTATATACAGGACAGAACTTGTACACAAAGATAACAAACTTTCCCATAACTGTTAAACTGTGATCTTGCCACCATCTAAGTAGAGCAATAGGCAGATCTGTAATGAATTGTATCACTCAGTTCAGGGGTTTATCTAGCTCAAAGAGAAAAGAACATCCATCAGAATACCACGGCTGTTTGCTTACTGCTTTTTCGTTTTGATTGCATCATTAGTACGTTCAACAATATGAAGCATACATTGAGGTACCATCTATGGAATCACTGTTGTCATAACAATGGACTGTCTTGGATTAAGATGTAAATAAATCATCAATACACCAGAAAAAATACCACTTTGTTACTTAAGGTATGATCATATACAGTGTTGAGATATCTTTCACAAAATCCATACATTCATCTCTTTCAAGAGCTACTGTTCTGCCACTATCCCCACATAGTTTTGAAAATGTCTGTGATGTTGGAAACCAGTGGTATATATGTTTGAACAAAAAATAGTTCATGAAGTTTTCGGGGAAACAAAATCATACAAAAACACAAAAGGTAGGAATGAACTCCAGAGACTCAAAAGACAGGCATGAATTATCTTCCAGTGTGGAGGACAAGCCTTCCACATTCTAGGCTAGTGTGTGCACTGATGTGGGGACAAGATACACTGATCCAGTTTTTCTTGGGGCCATGATCTTGATGTCATTTCTTTTTCTTTAGAACGCTGGGGTTTGAGATGTGCTTCTTGTTTCTCCGGTGAGCAGTCGTCCAGTTTGTTGGCAGTTGTGCCTGCCTCCTGCGTGCCTGTCTGTCTGAAGCGGCCTGTTGTGGTGTGTTGTCAATGACAGTCCGTGCGCCATTGCATTGCTCGCCTCCAATGTTCAGTACAGGTGGGCTATTCAGGTTTCCTTGCGACCGACCTGGGGAATCCCCGGCATGCTTCTCTGTATTTTGGGGTGCAACTGTACCCGGCTCAGTCACATGGGAGTTTCCGTCTTCGTTTTTCTTCTTTGAGCTTGGCGGGGAGGGATGGGGGTTAAACAGCAATCCCTGGGTGGAGGGGGAGAGGGAGGAAATTGTTCTCGCTGTCATTGGTGTGTCGTCTTTCTGTCTTTGCACAGTATGTTTATCATCAGACGTCATCACATCATTCTCCTGATCTTCTCCAGTATTCGGTGCTGAAGAAAGAGCTGGCCCAGAGCCAGCAGGATCCAGCACAGCAGTACAGGGCGGAGCGTTGAGCTCCTCACACACGGTTTCATGGGGCAGAGGCCTGACCTGTTCTGTTTCCCTTGGCGACGGACTTGGTCTCTGATCACTGGTGGCATCCACCACGTTCCTGCAAGTGGTGGAAAGACAGGGGTCTGGCTCTCCCACAGTCCTTTCAGAGGTCGTAGGAGTGTTTGCCAACACCTCACTGTGAAGACAGGAACCAGAAGTGATGGGTACCGCCCCGAGATGTGGTCCTGGAGTTTCAGGGGAGGTGGATCTTGAAGTCTGGGAATAGAGAGACCTCAAGGATGTGTCAGGTCTTCTGTTGGCTTCTGTCTGCCTCCAGTTACTCCTTTCTCCTCTCAGGGATGAACAGCGTTCTTCCTCCTTTTGTCTGTCTCTAGATGAAGCTGAGTCTTTCAGGAAGCCATATCCATCTCTCTGGTGTCGTTCCTCTAGACTCCCGTGGGGGTAAGTGTGCTGATCCTTCTGGCGGTTTCTGTTGTACGTAGCAGGTCGTTGATGTCGATCTTCCACCTGCAGGCGGCCTGCTGTGAAGTAGGCCAGTTGACCCTGTCGACGATAGTGCTCCACTTCCTCCTGTTGGCGTTCAGTAAGATCTGCAGAGATCCTGATGTTGTCTCGCCGGAGGAGATCTCTCAAATCCTTGTTGGTCAGGATTTCCATTTTGTCGCCCCATCTGTGCATGTGGACAATCAGTGGTCGTGGGGAATCTCTGTGTGTTCGGCGAGCTCCTACAGGGTAACACCTTTCAACGTCAGATTCGTGCCATGTGCGTGATGATGTGTACTCGTTGAGCAGCTTGAGAACAATCTGGGAACTTTGCCAGGTATTTTCATATTCTTGTTCTCTGACACCAAGAAATTTCAAGGTGCACAGTCGGGAATTCTTCTGCAGCTTCTCCAGTTCCCATTCCAGTCGGTCCATACGTTCATGGAAGTAGCTCTGGTTTTGTTTGATATTGTGGAGGTCTTCCCTATCTTCTTGAATCCGTTCCTGAAGAGAACTCAGATCTGAAGCCAAACGATCTCAAGAGTTTTCCAGTTTTGTTAGTTTTTCATCCACTTTGTGGCAAACGTCTTCAGCATGGGTGTGAAGAATATTGTTCAAGTCAGAAAACTTGTTGTCCAACAACATTTGCACTTGTTGCATAAAGTAGGTGAAGTAGTTGTGGTCATTAAAAGTTGTTTCGTCAGTGTAATCCCGGGGTCCCGGGTTCAGTTCAATGTCTCCACTCAACAAGAGCAGGAGAAAGAACAGGCAGTAAAGAGCAGAGACAGTCACAGCAGTGCACCAGCCTGTCACTTCTGTTGTCACTGAACATGGCTGGACCAGTGGCTCCTTTCTATCTTGTTGTTGTCTTTCTCTTGCAGATATTTCCACAGCCAGGCTATAGAACTGCCCAATTTTTTGTCTGTGGGTAAGTGCTGTTGTTGGCATCTTGATGGTACCATTAAACAGTCACTGGCAATTATCAATCCTGCTTAATTAACAAAAAAACTTCATTAAAAGCAGAGAGCGTGCAGAAAACACATCTTGCTGCGACTGTGAACACGAGTTCAGTCCATGGCCATTGTCTAGTAAAGACATAAACACACACACACACACAATTTAGAAATCATTCTTGAAAGCAAAAAAGCAAGATACAGGAGTACTTATTTTCATTACCACACAACACCCACGCACACACGAACTTGACAATCAGTGGGGTATATCAGAGAATGTAAAACTGTTTGGTTAGCGCTGTTTTGAATTTAGAATTCGAATGACTACTGGAACAAAAGAATTTCTTTTTCTATTTGTTTTGCTGTTGGAGCACCGAAAGCGGCGTCCTGAAGGCAACAACTGAAATTCCGAAGACATAGCATGGGAAGGATCAGCCAAGATGGCAGTCGCTTTGTGCACAAGCTGCTGATCGCAGTATGGCTTGAGATCTCTTTGTTCTTCTCCAATTATTTTTGAGCAGATTCTAACAATTCTCCGAAGACTATTCTTGATTTTAACACTAAGGTTGTTGTACCAACAGATGGAAGCAAAACTTAAACACTCTCTATGTAGGACTTGTAGAACAAAGAAAGAATCTTTTTGTCGACAAAAAATGAGTTAAGCTTCCTTAGAAAATACAAACGTTGTTGTCCCTTTTTGACAATAGCGTCAGTGTTAGCATCCCAGTTTAATTTGTGATCAAAAATAGTTCCCAGATACTTGTACTTCGAAACATTTTCAACTTCTTGACTATGGATGATAACATGCTCAGAAGTGTGACCCGATCTTCTGCAATCAATAGGAAGATCTTTAGTTTTAGAAACGCTGTAGGAATACAGGCAGTCCTCATTTGATGATTATTTCCAACTTTCTCGTGACTACCTGGTATTGCTCTATGTCCTCAAACCCAAAAACAAGTGCACAGTCCATTTTGTCATGCTTTTAAAAAAATCCGTGAAAAATCACCAACATTTTTTTCCACTCACAGTTTATATAATCCCCAAATTAATATCGGTGTGTAGCCTGTGTTAGGCTTAGGCCTAGGTCTAGGCTACTTGACAGTCTTCAGTCTGGGAAGACTATAAAGTTGCGCTCTAGGTGTTCATCTGATGCATCGTAGGTTGTGGCTGGCCAGTCCCACACGGGAATGACAGTCACTAAGCTATAACTGAGAGCACAGATGAAATCTGACACAAATCTGTCTGCCTGAGCTGCAGCCTTTCTTCTGTTGTCTTTGCCTGGTGCTGCTGAGCAGGTGCCACTTCGAACTTGGAGAGACCTTTCTGCAGTCTGTCTCCAGGCTGACAGTCCAATGACTGTTGCTTCCCAGTTATTCTTGTCGATGTTCAGGGCTTTTAAGTCGCTCTTGCACACCTCTTTGAATCGCAGCTGTGGTATGTGGGACAGTTTCCCTGCACAAGTTCTCCATAGAGGTCTTTAGGGATCCGTCCATCGTCCATGCGACCGACATGGCCGAGCCAGTGCATATGCCTCAGTGTCAGCAGCTGGTGCATCCAGTTCTTTTCATGACAGTGTTGTTTGAGACCTTGTCCTGCCTGATGATGTTCAGGATGCGAAAAGCATTGAAAAGCATTGAGCTTTCGCTACTGGGCACCCAAAGGCCCGCTGTTGCTGCCATACAGGAGGGTGTCCACGATGCTGGCTCTGTAGATCTGGATCTTTGTGTTCTCAGTCAGCTTGCTGTTGTTCCATGCATGCTTTGTCAGTCTGGTCATGGTGGTAGCTGCTTTGCCGATGGGCTTGCTGAGCTCTTGCGTGAAGTGAGAGGGTGTCTGAGATAGTTGAGCCCAGATACACAAAGTCATGGATGACACCCAGTTTGTGGTCATTGATGCTTATGACTGGGGGAGAGTTAACATCCTGTCTCAAGACTTATGACTTCTTCAAGCTAATGGTCAGCTTTAAGTCTTGGCAGGCATCATTGAAGCAAGTCATGAGCTCCTGTAGGTCCTCAGCTGAGTGGGCGGTTACTGCTGCGTAGTCTGCAAAGAGGAAGTCATGCAAGCTTCTCAGCTGGACGTCAGTCTTGGCTCTTAGTCTGGAGAGGTTAAAGAGCTTTCCGACTAACCTGGTTCGGAGATACATACCTTCAGTTGCAGGACCAAATGCGTGTTTCATCATCACAGCAAGGAATATTCCAAACAGGGTGGGAGCCAGGATGCAACTGTTTCACTCTGCTCCATATGTTGAAAGCAGCCAATGTTGAGCCGTCAAAGACGACGGTGCCTTTCATATCTTCATGGAATTATCTGATGATGCTGAGAAGTTTGGGAGAACATCTGATCTGGGGAAGGATCTTGAAGAGGACCATCCCTACTGACCAGATCGAAAGCTTTTGTGAAGTCCATGAAAGCAACGAAGAGTGGCTGCCTTTGCTCCCTACATTTCTCCTGGAGTTGTTTGAGGGAAAAGACCATGTCCATAGTGGATCTGTTGGCATGGAAACCGCACTATGATTCATGGTAGACTTGCCCTGTGTCAGGCTCCTTAAGGGAGTGTGGCTAAATCCCCACCCATTCCCACTTTTATCTTCCCAACAACAACACAGAAGTTCCAGACTTTACTGTTCACGTTTCAAAGCAATCACATCAGACAAATACTTAGGTCCACTTCCAAACACAAATTCACCCTTCAACACACACACCATAGGTTTTAATCTGATATACCCCTCCCCTCTTCACTGACAGTTCTGAGCCTGGCTCAAGAAATGCTCCCCTCCCAGAGCACAGCAGCACACTGGCATGGTGGTGCAGCTCCTAGGCTGCTGAGGTCTTTGGGGCAGGCTGAAGTTGGGCGGGCTGTGGGGATGAAGGGAAATGGGTCAAAGGGAGAAAGAGATGGGTCCAGGAAAGGGGGATCCAGCAGCATTAAGGACAAGCAGCCGGTGATGTTCTTCAGGGCACACCAGGCAGGACCCTCTCCAGACACGACTCCCCTACTGGAGGCACACACAGGAACCTGGAACAGGCGATACTTGCTGTCCCTCAGCATACGCTGGTAACTAGCCCTATGGCATCTAGGATTATTGCATCCCTCTTAAGTTGACAAATTGTCTGTCTCTTCACACCCAACGAATTCACCCTGTACTCCCAAAAGCAATCTACATCTGAAATGTAACCCATGACTGGGGTCTATTTCTTAACGGTTTACGTTCAAATATAGTTAGGCTAATATACCTTTAAAACATCATATCACAAAAGAGAATTGTTCTTACAGGAAAACAGTAATAACCTACACTGCTGTTTAACACAAAATTGCACTAAACCCCAAACCACTCAGGATTTAACCGTATCAATTCAAGTTGAGAAGTACTGAGAGTTCCAACACTAGTAAGAACTCTCCAGACAAAAACATCAACATTTTAAAAACATAGATTAAAGACAAACAACCTTCCGTACACTATAGGAGATTTCTAACTCCACCTGATGAAACATTTACCAAAAGACAGAAGAAACCTCCCCTGAAAACATTCTACCCTCCTTTTTTTTATGTAGGAAGCCATCCACCCAAGCACTGAGTTGACACAAGACGTTGTCAACAACCCCCACAACAACACAACGAACCACCACAGAAACCAATCACATCTATGGACAAACCCTCACCTGTCACTGGGAAGGAATGGGGAGCACTTCTGCACCCCAGGGAAGACGCTGACAAGACGGGATGACACACGAAGATACAAAGACTGGAATCACAGGAGCCTGACCTTCTTCAAGGATGACTGTTCCCCCCTGCTCTTCAAGTCGAGATACAACACTACGAGGTGCCCAACAGCCGATGCTGGAACAACACACCATCCATGATGACAGCACAGCTCCAGCAGGCCCTGGCCATCCTTGTTCATTTTCCCAGTGCCGAACTGACCCAAGCAGGTGGGCCTGGACTTATGGTCAGCAGCCACTCTGGCATTGAAATCTCAAGCGATGAACTGTAGTTCTTTGTCAGGAATTCTCCTTATAGCAGCACTGAGGTCGTCGTAAATCTTGTCTTTTGCTTCTGCTGTGGATGCCAAAGTTGGTGTGTAGACGCTGATTAGACTGACTGGTCCTGGGGATGATTGGAGTTGGAGAGACAGGAAACGCTCCGTTCCTTCTGCTGGTGGGGTTATGCATCCCAGCAAGCTGTTTCTTACTACAAATCCCATGCCGTGTTCTCTGACCTCGTCTGATGGTTTACCCTGCCAGAACAGGGGGAAGTCTCTCTCCCTCACAGATCCTGTTTCTGGGAGCCTGGTTTCTTGAAAGGCGACGATGTCAGTTTGCAGTCTGTTCAGTTCTCTGTCAATGACAGCTGTCTTGCGAGCATCATATATTTTCTGCAGGTCATCAGAAAAGTCTGGTCTCGTTGTTCTTACTTTCCACATGCCCAATTTCAGACCTAAGCCTTTAGACCTATCATTCAGGCAGACTCCAAGGGTAGGCACTAGCCCCCCCCCCCTTCTCCCAATTGCTTCCCTAGACGGTACTACCCTTTCTCATGACTTCTTCCACTGCTCTATCTGCTTCTTCCGCATCTAGTCTCCCCTACTGCCAACCACCTCTATTCAATCACCTTTATAGCCTACACTTGCCTTGATTTAACACACAGCTTTAAAAAAATTATTTTATTATATATTATTTCGAGAACAATGGAATAAGCACTTATGTGCTTTTTACATTCACTCCCCGTGTTTATGCAGTTTTGTAAATTTTGTCATTCATTCCCACCAGCACACAATGGCCTACACTTCTGAAAAGCGGAACGGTTTTTAACGTGTGTGCAGGATGTTCTGCATGCTTTTGCACACGGGACCTCGGTTTATAGTCTCATCCGAATGACTTTTGGGGGGAGTGAAGTCGGCACTGATGTTAACTCCAGAGGAAAAATCCTCATGAACAAGATTCGAACCCTGGTCAGCAGATCACGAGCGCAATGTGCATCACTCTATCCACCAGGCTATCCAGTCCCTCCCTTAACAAATGGTTGACTGGCCAACACCAAAAACAGGCCGTTTGGTTTCTAATTTTTCCTGCAACAACTGTAGCAGAGACTGCCATGCACAGATTGGTCCCCAGCACCTCCATACTTTGGTCCAAATAAGGCTAGTATGGCCAAAGAAGACTTAGCCATTGTCTCTTGAGACATAAGGACCCCACCTATTTCACACACACACATGCACGCACACACACAAGTTCTTATTCTATTATCCTCGATATAAAAGAATAAAATAAAATAAAACATACGCGCGCGTGCGTGTACACACACACACACACACACACCACCACCACCACCACCAAGATTTATGATTTAATTCCTTTCATCCTTTTTGGGGAGTGAAGGATTACAAGGAAATTGAACAAGCTGATAGCAATTCACCGAGAATGATATCAGCGCCAACATGAACTTAAAAAAAATAAAATAATAATAAAAAATAAAATAAAATAGTGTTCAGCATGGAAGGAACAGTCATACTTTGATTAACAAAAAAAAAGTTTTGGTCACGTCAACGTATAAATCAGATTCAAGATCAATATCATGTGTTACGGAAACTTTGCAAGTTACTGTTTATGTCAGCATACAAATATTTTTCTTCAATTTACGGTTAAAAGATAAAGTGGTCTTCCTTGGTTAAAATTTGGGTTCTCTCCCATATATCTCCAAGAAAAAGCGTCAAAATGGCTTCCGAAGGTGGGGAAGATCACGAATGTTCTTTTCTAATTGAAACTAATTAGTCTGTTGTGTTAAACTTACACCATCAAATGTTGCAAAATTTAAATAGATTTTAACCATTTCCTCTTGCAGAGACCTTGTGCTCACACACAGATTATCTGTAACGGGTGCATTGTCATTTTCTCCATTCCCAACGCTTAGTTAGGCCTACTCCAATTTTTTTTTTTTTTAAAGAGAACTATTTTAGCTTGTTTGGAAAAAATTTTAAGCAAGCAAACACCCCCAACCAAACAAACAAAAGACCAAAATAAAAAAACAAGGCCCACGTTGATTTATCGATGTTTTATACAAATATGTATTTGTATTAAAAGGAAAGGCAGCTGGTTGCACAGCCCGAAATAATATTTTCCCCGAAAACTAACTCAGAGTTAAAGAAATTTTATTTTTATTCCTAAACTGTTCAATAAAGTAGCAAACAAACAGTAAAACCACCACCAACAGCAACACAACAAAACACAAACAACACACATACAGGGTGTGTTATTTATTTTTTTAGTTTATTCTTTTATTTTGAGGATAATGGAATAAGCACTCATGTGCTTTTCACATTCAGTCCCTGTTTATATGCTGTTTTGTCATCCATTCCTACTGGCACCCAATGACCTACTCTTCCGAAAAGCAGAATGGGTTTTAACAAGTTTGCAAGATGTGTGTGTTAGAGGTGTGGTGGTTTGGATGTTTGCCATAAAACAAAAACCAACAGGCGCTGGGGATATATATGGCCATGGGTAGAAAATATTCACCACAGTTTATATATATATATATATATATATATATATATATATATATATATATATATATATATATATATAATTCATCATTCACTTTGTCTGGTAAAAGTTTATAAACATTTTGAAACAGATTTTTTTCTGCATAGACCCCAAGCAGAAAGAATATACAAACATGTCATGTGCCTGTGTGTGTACTGCCAGATGGACCGCCGCCTCTGGAAGACATGACAGCAACACTGGAACAAGCCAAGAAAATCAGAGAGTTGAAGCTGGGAGTCCAGGGCAGTCCCACAGGCACCCACAGCAAATCTGGACCAAAGGTACATCGACTGTCAGTGATTAACAGTGCCTCTGTTACAAATGTCTCCACAAAACTGCACCCTCCTACCTCTGTGAATGTCTTAACCTGTACACTCCTTCATGTTCCTTCTGCTCTGCTGCTGATACCTTGTGCCTACGAATACCTAGATTCAATCAATCTACCGTTGGCCACCGCTCTTTCTCTATTTCGGGTCCATCGACCTGGAATGAGCTCCCTCTCTCTCTTCGCCAGAAGCCTAACTATGACACTTTTAAATCCAGCCTCAAGACATATTTATTTCAAACCTAAGATTTCCCTCCTGTTTCATATCAGAACTATCCCACCCTTCACTAGCCCATGTCCTATCACCCTGCTAAAGTATATGACCTGTGTGAGTGTGTGTGTGTGTGTGTGTGTGTGTGTGCTTTTTTTTAAAAAAACATTTGACTATTGCAATTTTATTTCATAGATTTGGTCTGCCATGTTTGTAATATCTGTTTGAACTATTGATTATTTGTCATTGGTTGTATGACTGTGTAAGATTAGGTTGAATGCATGCGCTTTGATTTGTTTTTGCAAGATATAGCACTATATAAGTTCCATTTATTATTATTATTATTTTTTTATTTATTATTATTATTCTTGTGGTAATGTCACATCATGTACTATATTGTATACTAACTGTCAATGATTATTAACTGTGCCTTCTTGTGATAGTGGTCACATTATGTGCTGTATTGTATTCTAACTGTCAATGATTATTAACACTAATAACAGTGCCTTCTTGTGAAAGTGTTCACATTATGTGCTGTATTGTACTCTGACTGTCAGTGATTATTAATAATGCCTTCTTGTGATAATGGTCACATCATGTGCTGTATTATATACTAACTGTCAATGATTATTAACAGTGCCTTCTATGGACAATGGTCACATTATGTGCTGTATTGTACTCTGACTGTCAGTGATTATTAATAATGCCTTCTTGTGATAGTGGTCACATCATGTGCTGAATTGTACACTAACTGTCAGTGATGAACAGTGCCTTCTTGTGACAATGGTCACATCATGTGCTGCACTGGCAATGATGTCTGAGTGAGTTCCAAGCTTTAGTTCTCGGAAGATCTGAAATGAAGAACTCATGAGGACCATCTCTGCAGAATTTAGAAGGGGTGTGAAGAGTAGAAGTTTTGGGGAGAGAGAGAGGTTTTATTTATTTTATTTTATTCTTTTATTTTGAGGATAATGGAATAAGCACTCATGTGCTTTTTTTCATCCAATCCCCATGTGTATGCAGATTTGTAAATTTTGTCTTCCATTCTGAGAGAGAGAGAGGGAGCAATTACTATCTTTCTTTTGTTTATTAGAGGAAATATCACCGTAAGGCAGTTCAGTGAATTGCTGGATGAGGTGAGAAGTCAGAGAAAAAAGTTGATGATATTTAGAAAGCTTTTTGATATTCTCTTTTTTCATTGAATTTCTAAACTAAAAGACAAATAGTTGTTAGATCTATGCATTCAACCAATCTTTTTTTTAAACAAAAAACTTTAGAATAAGGCAAGCAAAGTATGCATGGACTCTTAGAACTGATTCTTACTCAGCATATGTATAAATGATATACGTAACTGATCACAAATGGGGAAAAAAAAAGCCATGAAAATCCAAACACACACAAATCAAGCCAAAGACAACTATTTGATTCTGATAGATAAGGATCCGATTTTCAGACTGTCAAGAATGCCACCAGTCAAAAGCCATCATCAGCACCAGCGCCAGCACCGCACAGCCAAACAGAGACCAACACACCACCAACACCAGTGCCACAGACCAACACACCACCAACACCAGTGCCACAGACCAACACAGCACTGAAGCCAGGAGCACAGAGCGCCAAAGCAACGCCAAGCAAAAAATCTGGGTTGGGGGATTTCGGAGGCATGAAGAAAGGATTTCTCTTTGGTGGATCCAAGCCCTCTGGTGCTGCCTCAGGAAAGCAGGGGGCAAAGCCTGGTGGCCAGAGGACAGACAGTGGCACAGGGGAGTCCCCTGCACAGGCCGAGTCCATCCCCTTCATCAAACCCAAGACAGAGGACAAGAATGCCGGCCTGAAATTGGACGAGGTGCAAACAGCCATGGAGTCCACCAAAGGTTTCTTGCAAGACAAAGGTGAGAGAGAATAGACTTTATCACTTTATGATGTTGTCTTTCGTGTGCCATCTGTTTCATCGTGTGTGTGTGTGGGGGGGGGGGGGGGGGGGGGGGGGTGCGGGGGGTCAAAGTCAAAGTCAAACTATTATTTGCAGATGGCACATTGAATAAGCTGTACATTTGCTTGTGTTCACCAAGCCATTAAACTCTTTGTGTGTGTGTCTATTTACACATGTGTGTGTGTGGTGGGTGTGTCTGTCTGTGTGTGTTGTGTGTGTTTCAGAGTGGGTGACAGACGACTTATTGGAGAAGGTGCAAAAGAGTGAGACACTGAGTAAACGGCTTGGTGACCCTCGCTTCATGCAGGCAGTGATGGAGTTTCAGACAGACCCCAAGGCGGCCATGAAGAAGTATCAGGGAAATGCGGAAATACAGCAGTTCCTGAAGGAGTTCTGTGGAATGCTGGGTAAGGCTTCACATTAATGTCTTTTTGGCACAACTGATACCAAAAACAAAAAAAGTTTTTTAATGTACTCAAGTTAAGTAAAAAATTCTTAAATCATCCCATGAATGGCAATTACAATATGAATGGGAAAATAATTGATAGGAATCATAATTTTCAAAAATAGACAAGAAGCCTGCATTTCATATTGGTTTTGAACTTACTTTACTTTACTTTACTTTTTCCTTCCGCTTGTACTCTGTGGCGTTGCGGGGAGATATAACTGTCTGTCTGCTGCAAGGCGGGTAGCTTGGAGGAGGGACAATCCATGGACTTTCAGTGTTTCTACCACGAAATCACTCCAGCGTCGCCTGGGTCTTCCTCTGGCCCTCGTGCCAGAGTACCTCAAGTTGCAGGCACGCAAGACTGGCTGGTTTAGCAGCATCCGTGTGAGGTGCCTGAACCACTTGGTTCGTTGTTGTTCACTATGGTGTAGGACGGGCGTGGCTCCTACTATGTCTCTGATCACCTCGTTTCTTATCTTGTCTCTCCTGGTCTTGTTGACGGCTTTCCTCAAGCACTTCATCTCACATGTTACCAGTTTCTGCTCCAGGGCTTTTGTCAGGGGCCATGTCTGGCACTGGTAAGTGAGAGTTGGCAGGAAGATGGCATTGATCAGTTTTGCCTTGGTGCTCATAGGGATGTTAGGATGTCGCAGAAGTGGGGCAAGTTGAACCGCTTGGCAACGAACCACTTGGTTCGTTGTTGTTCACTATGGTGTAGGACGGGCGTGGCTCCTACTATGTCTCTGATCACCTCGTTTCTTATCTTGTCTCTCCTGGTCTTGTTGACGGCTTTCCTCAAGCACTTCATCTCACATGTTACCAGTTTCTGCTCCAGGGCTTTTGTCAGGGGCCATGTCTGGCACTGGTAAGTGAGAGTTGGCAGGAAGATGGCATTGATCAGTTTTGCCTTGGTGCTCATAGGGATGTTAGGATGTCGCAGAAGTGGGGCAAGTTGATAGCTGACTGCGTTTGCTTTTTGACAGCGTGTTTCTATTTCTCTGTTCAGTTTTCCATCTTCTGTGAATATACTGCCTAAGTACTTGAATTCAGTCGTCCACTTAAGTTGGGCTCCGTTGGTGTTGATTTTGAGCTTTTATGGAGTTCTACTGACTGTCATGGCTTCGGTCTTGCTTATGCTGATTTTCATGCCATAGGTTTCACAGCATGTATTGAGCTGGTCTGTGTGCTCTTGCAGCTTGTCTTTGTTATCATTGATCATGACTTTATCGTCAGCAAACAGAAGTTCGTTGAGTGCCTCCAGGTCTGAGTTGGCTTCCTTTGTGATCTGGTCCATAGATATGAAGAGCAGAGGGGAAAGGACGCAGCCCTGTCTCACCCCAGACGTCACAGGGAACCAGTTGGAAAGTCCACTTGGAGTGTGAACTGCGCTCTTGCTGTTGTTGTATACAGCTCTGATGTTATCTAAGAGCTGCCCCTTGATGTCATACTGCTCCAGGACCCTCCAGAGCTTATCTCTGTTCACTCTGTCAAATGCCTTTTCTTGGTCGACAAATACTAGGTGGAGTGCTTGATTGTACTCAAGAGCTCTCTCACTCAGTTGTCTCAGTGCAAAGATCGCATCAGTACAGCCTCTCCCTTTCCTGAAGCCAAACTGGGCATCACACAGTAGGTGTTCTGCTTTTGCTCTGGAGCGCTGTTCTAGGATTTTTGCGTACATCTTTCCTTGATGGCTGAGGAGTGAAATGCCCCTGTAGTTACTACAGTCCTTTTTAGTGCCCTTCTTTTTCCATATTGGCACTACAATAGCGTTCTGCCAGCCTTCTGGAACTCTTCTTTCCTCCCATGCCTTTTGGAAGATGGTTGTGATCCATTTGACTCCAGTCTCTCCACAGGCCAGGATGGCTTCTTTGTTATGCCATCTGCACCTCCTGCCTTCCCTTTAGGGCTAATCTTGATGGCCCTTCTTACTTTACACTCCAAGATGGTGGGTTCGGAGTGGTCTGGGTGGTTGGGAGTGAATTGTGATTGTGTGTCAGTCGCCCCTGATGGGTTTAGAAGGTCTTTAAAGTAACCTTCCCATCTCTGTATGATCTCATCCTCTTCCTGCAGTGGCTGTCCGTTTGCATCGTTGATCGCAGTGGTGGGGTCAAAGGGTTCCTCCCGTATTCGCATGGCTTTGACACTTTTGTAGAACTCTCTTGGGGAGTGTTTACACATATCGCTAAGTTCTTCACCATACTTTTTCCATGAAGCCTCCTTTGCTGCTCTCACCACCTGCTTGCTGTTTCTTCTTGCCAGTCTGTAGTTCACGTAGTCATCTTCTTGATTTGACCTCAACCAGATCTTGAAGAGTCTTTTCTTTTCTTTGATGGCCTCCTTGACTTCTTCATTCCACCACGCTGTTGCTTTTCTGGTTCCATTTCTGTCCTTCCTGTTGCTGCATGCCTCTTGCAAGGTGTCCAGGATAGCTGTTTTAAAGGTACTCCAGTCCTCCTCAACATTCATATCTGTAGGGTCCACTCCACTCAGCTTGGTTTTTAACATTCCAAGATAACTTCAAATAAAAGATAAATGAAAGTCACACTCACACATGCGAGTGCGCGCGCGACACACACACACACAGACCGGGGAGGAGGGGGGAAGGCGCTTGGGTGTGTGTGTGTGGTGGGTTGTTTTTTTAATTTTATGTGTGTGTGTTGCTGGAAGTCATTCTCTTTACAGTGTTTCTTTCTTGGAATGATTGAAGACATATCTCTTTGTTACCATTTCTCTTCTAGTCTAATACTAAACACTATGAATACTGTACTTGACAAAGTGACATTTTGGTGGGTGAATCTTGATTTATTAAAAGGAGTATCTATTGTTTTAGACCTTGATATATCAGAGTTATAGAACCCTTGTCTTTCTGTATGTAACATCTTCTGTTTTGTTGTTGTGGCTTCAGGGGAACACTTCTCAGCTCTGGGAGATAAAGAGGACAGTCAGACCCCTGCACAGGCCCCAACATCTACAAACGCAACCCGTACAGGCCCCAAAATTACAGAAATCACTGATGATGATGATGATTCCTTGTCTCCTGTGAAGTCCCCGGAATCCAGTGTTCCTGTAGATCCCCATGTACAGCAGATCCTGGCAGATCCGGCAAACAGGGAGATCCCTGATGGATCCCAAAGTCCAGCAACTGATCCAGCACCTGAGGAGTGACCCAGAGAAGGCACAAAGGTGGGGGCAGTGTCAGTGCTGCAGACTGATTACAATTGGAGAATGGTGGGGGATGGGTGGAGGATTTCAAAATTGTATTTCAGGGAAGATTAAGTGTTTAAAAGCTTTTCTATCTGTATGAGTTGTGATACTTAAGTGACAGACTTAATAAACAAGTGGTTAAGCCTGCTTGACTTCAATCCTGTGAGTACATGCAGTCATGGGTTTGATTCTTGGTGTTGGCGCCTGATGAATTAACTCATTGAGGTTGTGCCGAAGCTACTCCTCTCCTTTACTGTGATGTGCCGAAGCTTAAGAATCTGGCAGACTTACGAATTTTTTTTAAAAAAACACAGTGATGGTTAACTCAAGGGAAAGTACTCTGGCCTGTAGGGCAGTCATTTTTCTAAACACAGTTGCTTTCCTTGACCATAAGCTTGCCTAGTCTTTTGTCTGTTGGCCAATTTTGTTTGACATGTCAACAAGTGATATCTTTGGGATTTCAGGCACTCCAGTGTTATGATTCTTTAAAAAAAAAATAGTTGTACAAAAAGTGACATCACATGGATTCAGCCAGCTTCAGGGAACTTTACTTTGGTGAAAAATCATCACATTGCTTCAAGGGGACTAGTTGATGAATAGTTCAAGCCACCAGCCCTAATTTTCAAAACTTTTTACTTTTCAGCATTCAGAGACATATTTTGAAAATTTGTAAAAAATAAATACAGTCATCTATTACAAATCTTTGAAACAATCTCAAAAGAAGGCATTATAAACTTATCAATGATGTATAATGTGTATGTCATTATTATGTTGGGTGAGTCTGCTGAATTTTTCAAATATAGCCCAAATCACGCGTCACCACAAAGGCGGGATCCATTTCACTGCGACTCCAATGAGTTAATGAGATTTTTGCAATCTCCTAGGTCAACTTCAAGTGCAGACCTGCCAGTGCCTTAATTCCCTTCATGTACATACACTTGCAGGATATTGAATGTACATGTTAAAGATTCCTTAACTCATGTCAGCGTTTGGGGGGTTACGGAAACACAAACGGCATGCAATCTGTACAATGAAACGAGCTGCTCTGAAGTCAGAATGTGTCAGGTGAGGCCAGTAGGCAGACCTCCTGCAGAATTATGAGCACAGGAGAAAACCAGGCACTACACACTCCACCTTAAAAAAAACAGTGCAGAGAAGAAGAGAGAGAGATAGTTAACCCTTTACCATTCGCATATCTTACAGAGAAACTCTCTGTAGTATTCGAAAATTCACACAGTTTTTTAAAGAGAATAAGGTACCACAAGTACACGTAGTGCTGTGCAGTTACTATTGTTTACAGAGCATTCATATTTGGCCAAAATTTTCATATGAGGTCATACTTTGTTCTGCACCCCAAGATGTGTGTCCTACCTACATGTGTTGTGCTGCTGTCCCCTTTTTGTCACCAAATACAGGTAACATTGCAGTGACATCATGCTGTTAGTCTACAACTACCCTCTAACATGCGCAATATAAGTATGTGATTAAAAAAATAAGTGTGGTCCTGCCTGAATGTGTCCTCCATCGCATCCACCATCATGGCAATCCAATCGAACATTCACACTTGTCACAAAATTACTGTCACCAAGTATGCATTTTCTGAGCGGAAAGTATTCAAACATATTGAAAACAACGTTGACTAATGCGCATATATACATTATTTACAAATATATGCTCACGCCAACTATTTACAAAAACACTAGTGTGTCCTTCACCAATAGCCAGTTACATGGCTGTCACAATGCAGGTGTCACAGCCCAGTGTCGCGTCCAGGTGTGTTGGCGTGTTTCTCAGGTGAAAATACTGATTACTTTTGACAAATTTGGTTTTCGTCATAATATTAACGATCCATGACTTAGAAAATCTCAAATCAGTAGACCAGTAGAGATGAAGCCTTGGCAAATGCTTGATCCCCATCATGATCAAAACTGACAGGTAAGCCCTAATTTCCTCAGGTGTTGTTTCTGTCCATAATGATCTATGAGTAAGCTTTTTGCGGCGATCTTTTGGCTGGCATAATTGTTAGTTTTATCTGCTACAGTTTGAAAGAAATGTTGGGGCATAAACAAAACAAAGTAATCTTAGGGCTTGGCATTCAGTGGGAGAGTTTGTGCCGGCCCAGTCAGCAGCGTGAAGTCTTGCACTGTGCAAGGCACTTGTGCGCTGCGCCATATCGTCTGCTATGAAGCCAACAGAATATTATCCTCAGCATTACTTTCCGACTCACTACCTTCTCCTATTTCATCTCCTTCTTCTACATCTACTTCAACATCGGATTCAACATTTTATTCTCTTTCGAACTGTTCCACTTGAGCCAAAATAGCTTCAATTTCCACATCAGTATATTCCTCTCAAATCGTATCCTCAATTTTCCCTGCCATTTTTAGCTACAAGAAAGCGTGGGAAAGACAAAGCCAGTCACTGGCCAATTTCTTGAGAATGGGAGGCAGTGTAGCACTGAATTTGGTGCCCATTCCTTCCTTAGTTTATGCTGACCTCAGTGGAATGTTCATTCATAGTGTGCGTGTACTAGGTAGAGCTTAGTGCATGAGGGAAAATCCCCACTAGGCTGAATTGACGTCCGGCGGGCTGCGGCGGGTATAGTAGATGCGGGCGAGCAGGCATCGGTGGGCTACGGCGGGTAAAAATAGGAAAGGGTTAAGGCTGCAAGCCAGACCAAAGTTGGGTTGTACAGCGATGAAAGGCACATATATATAATTATACTCTATTTGCTTTTTTTTCCTATGACTGCTCCTGTTTTTCTCAGCCCATTGTGTCAAACATCGTTCTTCAATTTAACTGATATCGTTAGGTTATATAAAAAATATTAGACATTATTCAATGGTATGAGTGTGTGTGTGTGTAAGCTTACGTCTATGTGTTTTTTTATATAATCTTTATCTTATTCCTTTATTTCAAGAATAATGGAATGAGCACTCATGTGAGTTTTTTACTTGCAATCCCCATGTTTATGCAGTTTTGTAAGTTTTGTCATCCATTCCCCACCAGCACACAATGGCCTACTCTTCTGAAAAGCAGAACGGGTTTTAATGTGTGCGCAAGATGTTTTGTATGCATTTGCACACACAACCTGTTTATAGTCTTATCCGAAGGACTTTTGGGGGAGTGGCATTGGCACTGATGTTAACTCCAGAGGAAAAATCCTCTTGGAACGAGATTCAAACCCAGGTCAGCAGATCATGGGCGCAATGTGCATCACTCTAAACCACCAGGCTATCCTGTCTCCCCCATTGTGAGTGAGTGGGTGGGGGAGTGAGTGGGTGTGTGTGTGTTTGTGTGTGTGTGTTTGTGTGTGTGTGCACTGTGGCATTCCTACCTCAGTCTACATCTAGCTATTGCACTGTTATCTATTCATGGATGTACTCAGGGTCTCATTTCCAAGCACAGTTTAGGGCATGTATGTGTGCGAGGACGGATGCTATAGCTGAGTGGTGAAGACTGTTCAACTTCAATCCCATGCGTTCATGAATCTCGCCAGTGTCTGGTGAATTAAGAGTGGGGATTTTTACAACTCCCAGGTCAACTTCAAGTGCAGACCTGCCATTGCTTTAATTCCCTTTGTGTATATACACATTTAGAAAATCAAATATGCACATTAAAGATCCTATAATTCATGTCAGCATCCGGTGGGTTACGAAAACACGAATATACCTAGCACATATCCCTGTAGTCGGAATGTGGCTACCTTCATGGTGGGTGAAAACTGCAGCATAATAGTTATGCAAAATCTCATCATCAATGAAACTCAAGAGCTCTAGCCAAGTGTAAAAAGTGTGTGCGTGAAGATGTGTGTGCTGTGTGTCCTGCAGGTTACTGCGTGAGGGAGACAGCAGCTTCAGACAGAAAGTGGATCGCCTCATTTCCCTCGGCCTGCTCAAGTTCCAGGCTTGAACCCCCACAGGCACCTGATAAACAATTCCCAAATACAGTGCAGTCACATGAATGAGGACTTCTGTGCTCTACCTGAAAATGTGACTATTGAATGACGATATCTTTACATGTCGGAGGCAGCAGTACATATATCCGTCCTGATATATATGTATATATGTATGTATAGATATATCTGTGGAATGATGGATGGGGCGTGTTCCCCAGCTTGGAACCATGGGGGTCACCCAGACAATGCTCTCCAACTCCCTCATCCAACCTGGGAATCTCTGTGAAAGTACGTGCTGAATGACAAGTTGGCATGTATTTCAAGTACCTTTACCTCATTGGTGTCCATATACCGACTTCAGAGGAGGACTGATTGATTCGATTTAATGTCTTTAAATCATTGATTGCGAAAGGAGAAGGTGCTTGAGGTATATTTATGATGTGTTGATTTTGTATTGATGATAACAACAAAGAAGTGGGGTTTTTTATGTGTGCAGTGTATCAGTAAAAAAACAAGAAAAGTGTTGCAAGGCAAAAACTGAATTAAGTTACATGAACAAACATCACTGTGTATTGGGCAAGTGTGATCATGGGTGTGTGTACTGTGGATGTGCAGGTGTGTGTGTGTGTGTGTTCGGTTCAGTATTACTCAAAACAATCTTTTAATCCTATTTCTGACCATTCCTTGTAGCATTCCTATCTTTCTTCTAAAAAACATTATGAATAGTATTGGAGAAATGAAAGTAAATGATGAGCAGTTGGACTCAAATCTTACGAATATCCGCGTTTGTGGATAATTTGAAACTTCTTATGTCAGTGTGATTTTTTAAAAAAACATGGAAATAAACATAATGATTATGACTGATGTGTGTGTTTTGTGCATGCATGGGTGTATGTTTGCACTGCTGAAAAGAATTTTTCTCATAATTTATTTTTATTCCATGATCAGACATTCTCAATGACCAACACAAACATATTTTCCGAAACATCTTTATTACAAGTCGGATCATATTTCATAACAGATGACCGAGATATCCTCGCAGCCAAAATTTGTCACCAGAAGTTTTCATGACCTGTACAATACATAGAATAAGATCCTGAAAAAAAAAGAAAAAACCCAGATGCATTCAGTCTCTTTATGCTTTTAAAAAAAGTTTTTATTACTTCTTGTCTTTGTCGTGTTTGTTTTGCTGCCTATCTTCTGTGACAGACATGCCGTTGCTCCCTCCCTCTCTGTGTGTAGTTCATCCCCAGTTCACCACACAAGGCCCCAAACACCAGTTGCTGCATCCCTGGAGCTAGCCATGTAGCAGTCCACAGAGAGATCACTCTCATGCTGATTTAAGGCCACTGTTCAGGAGAGACCCTGCGTGCTTTTGATGATGTTCAGAAGTGTCCATTTTGATGTCATATGTGCTGTATATCACACACCAACCTTTAGATGGTGGCAGGACTAGATCAGTGGAAGAGCCAGACTGAACGAGAGATGTATACATGTCCATTCAGAGGTGGTGACCATCACCTGGCCCTCCAACATTATCTCCCACAACTTTTCACATGCTTGGAAAGTAACTCCCTATAGTCGAGAGAAGTCGAGGAACAACCAAAGATCGAGGTCACATGTAGACCAGGGCTTCATTAAGCCTCTGAATCAGAGACACGTTTCTTTTACTGCATGATGATGAATAGGATGACGATGATGCTGTGGAGAACTTACAGTTTGGTCTGCTTTGGGATTATTTAACAGGGCCATCAACCCAGCCTGACAATTGCAGATAGCTGTACTGTCAGTGGGAAATGTGAGTAACACTAACAGCCATCTGTAAAATGACAACAACAGACTGTGCCGACAGTGAGGTCCTTGTCTTTCTACTACATATCCATTGCATGCTCACCTCTCTCAAATGTCCACAAGTCTCTACTGAGGCCCAAACCTAGTCAGTCTCCCAGCATGGAATCCACTTGACTAACCACCACACCCCATGTGGTCTGCTATTCCTAGACCTCTGATGAGCACACCTTATCTCAGTCAGTCATGCTGTTTACAACCCAGCCAAGCCTCACTACCATACCAATAGGGCTGTTACCGTATTCAGTCCGTGACATTCCATGACCATCTGAGTCAAATACACTGACAGCATTAAATACTTAACACTGTTTGTCAGATATAAGATTTATGGCAAAACATTTCTCCTTTTTAAAAAAATAAAATAGAACCAGGCCATGCTGGGGATGCTAGTCCTTCAACATGATTTTTTTTTAAAAAGGTCAATCATTTAAAACAACACACACACACATACATGCAAAATACACACACACCCACACACATGCATTGCACATACACATGCATGCACATACACACACATGCATTGCACATACACACACATGCATTGCACATACACACGCACACACACACAGAGAAATAAAATGAACATGGAAACATGCTATGCAGAGCTCAGTCCCCATCCCAGTATTTCCAATATCACCTAAGCGAAACACTTCTGATGGTATGATTATTTTTATACAGGAACATTTCTGGCCTCTCATGAACAACGAAAGGGGAATACCCAGCAATGACAAAACAAAACAATCCCACAGAAGTGAAAAAAAAACATGAAAAAAACAATCAATGAAAAGGGAAAGACAGAAAAGAAAAAAAAATCGGAAATAAAAAAGAGTGACTAAAAAGGATATTTTTGAACACAAAATCTTCAGACATACTGAAGGAGTTCCTGACAACCTGCATCAAATGAATGAATGGATGAACGATGAATAAATTTCTGACAACATGAATTTCTTCACACCCCATAAGTGTAATAGCATCACTGAAGTCTACACATGTTACAAGTTTGTCCTGGAAAAAAAAAGCCAGAGGTGTTCTTTCTCAATGTCTCTGAAGAAGAAGCACCACAGTCTGGAGTTTTCCCAGGGAGTAACGAAGTCTGGTCTGAAGGATGGACAGGTCCAGGTGTTCCTGACCAACAGGTGTGTGAACAGTGAGGCCTTCAGCTGCTTCAATACATGTTGTTGTTGATGTATATGTCGACACACTCTATCCGACATCTGGAAGCCAAGGTCAGAATTTCTGAAAGCCCAAAAAAACACATCTTTTACTTTTTTTAATTAAAATTTTCCTACATCGTTTTGGGTTTTTTTTGCTGTTTTTAAACAAATTTCTTAGACAAGCAAAATTTAATAGCAACAACACCACTACCACCAGCATCTCTAATAATACATAAAAAACAAGACAAAAAAACTATCAGCAACCACAGCATTGGTGTCTGGTTTTGGAGTTTCTTTCCACGTTTGTTTTTTAATTTGTGGGGATTTTTGTGTGTGTATGTGTGCATTTTTGTTTTGTTTCTTTGTTGTTTCAGAGGGTGGGAGGATGCTTGTTTCCTTTTGTATCATTTTTACATGTAGGAGTGTTGTGGTGGTGGTGTTTTTGTTGTTGTTTTTTTTACTTGTACCCACAAAAATACAAACATCAACCAACCAAATAAATCAAAATATATTCACACACACACAGTGACACACAAACACACACAGAGGAACCATTCGCACACATACGCACACACACACACACGCACGTGCACACACACACCACACACACACGCACACACAGAGGAAACATTCGCACACATGCCATGCACTTTTATGACAAACTAATTTGTTATAACCAAATTGTCGTAAACCTAATTGTTACAACATACATACACACACACATACGCGCGCACACACACACAAACACACTCATAATAACAGTGTAAGATACAACCTTCAAAGATGTTTAAAAGTATGTCCAAATTCTAAAGACTGGCATCTCATGAGCATATGTATGTCAAATTGAAAATAAAAACTTTCTTGAATCTGTGCTTGATCTTAATATGCTCACACACAAAAATAAGAGAGAGAGAGTGAGAAAAGAGAGAGAGAGTGAGAAAAGAGAGAGAAGAGAGAGAGGAGAGAGAGAGAGAGAGAGAGAGAGAGAGATGCTCTGAAGCCTGCAACAAGAAGACAATAATATCATCTTTCCATTGTAAAAGGCAACACATCCCTCAACCTGAGGGGGTGAAGCTGAGGCCAATATGAATTGACAGGGCAAACAAACTTACAGAAACACCACACATACGGACACAACAGCATCCTCACCACTCCACTCACACACACGTTTATAACATTGGCTTGATCATCAAACTATGATGGCAGCTGACCCTGTGTCCACTTCATTTTTTTTTTCTTTTGGGGCTTTTTTTTTTTGGTTGTCTTTTTGTTCCTCAGCTTGAGCTCCAGTTGACAAATATGTCCTGCTGCCTTCAAGATATCCAAAACTGGATGATAGAGAACAAGTTACAACTAAATGCTGATAAAACTGAAGCCATGCTTGTAGGGACCAAAAACAAACTCTCTTTCATTACAACAGCTTCAATAGAATTTGGCAATGCATCAGTCCCTCTATCCACTGCTGTGAAGTATCTAGGGGTCATTATAGACAACAACACACTCTCATCACCCAGACCTGCCAGTCCTGCTACTATCAATTACGGCGTATTAGTGCAATTCGAAAGTACCTGTCCACAGACACAACATCAAAACTCGTGGCATCTCTCATTCTTTCATGTCTGGACTATTGCAATTCTCTTCTGTCTGGTCTGCCAGCATCATCTATCCACTCCCTTCAACGTATTAAAAACTCTGCAGCTCGACTAGTCCTCAGCACATTACCCCTCTCTTGCGATCTCTTCACTGGCTGCCTGTGCCACAAAGAGTAAACTATAAGATCAGTACTCTCTGTTACAAATGTCTCCACAAAACAGCACCCTCCCACCTCTAGTGAATGTCTCCACCTGTACACCCCTTCTCGTTCCCTTTGCTCTGCTGCAGATTCCTTGTACTTACAAACACCTAGATTCAACCAGTCCACTGTTGGCCGTTGCTCTTTCTCTGTTTCTGGTCCATCGATTTGGAATGGCCTCCCTATCTCTCTTCGCCAAAGACCTTCTTGTGACACTTTTAAATCTGGCCTAAGACATATTCGTTTCAAACCTAAGAATTTCCTCTCATGTTTCATTTCATAGCTATCCCTGCTTTTCAACAGCCAAAATTTCCATCACCCTGCCAAAGTGTATAACGTGTGTGTGTGTGTGTGTGAGTGCATTTGGACTTGTTAGAACTATTACTTGCTATTGGTTGCATGACCGTGTAAAGAATGAGTTGAGTGCAAGCGCTTTGATTTGTCTGTGCAAGATACAGCGCTATATAAATTCCATTTATTATTATTATTATTATTACTTAGGGGATTACAACAAAAGTGCTTCCCTTCACTTAGGGTAAACAGGGCAAAAATCTCAGACAATACCTTTTCTGTACTATGGCTGACGATTAACTACACATGCAGACAATGACAGAAAGATTCCCACCTGTCCTTTCTTCTTGATCTTCCTTGTGTGGCAGGTTTCTCTGGATCTCTTCTTGCAGAGCCCATCTAGGACTGGTTAAGGAACAAATGCGATAATATTGCACTGTCAACAATGAAAACTTATACAACACTGTAGGCCGACACACTAAGGGTACACTGATATAAGACTGGCTAAGAACAGTATTGTAGACTGAGTAAGACATACCACACTGTCAACTAAGGAAAAGTCCTACAACACTGTAGATTGACACTCTATGGGTACACTACTGACTTGACATAACTTCACCATTTTCCCCCTTTAATTTGCTGAGGAGCCACTGAAACACTGCACCTAACCCTTCAAGCAGTGTGTCTCCATCAAGTTGATGCTGGTAGAGCTCACTCTTCTGAAGGTTTCAGACTGCTGCAAGTTTCCTAGGCTGCTCTTGTGGTGACACACTCTACTGACAGGCAGTTGTTTTTATCTTGTTTTCATTTAAATTGTACGTGTATCAGTGTCAGATCCTGCATAGTTGTGTCTGAGGTGTCTGCAATAAATGTGACAATGTTGGAAGAACTGTACCCACTCTCTTCGTTTGTTTTCTGATAGCGTCATTCGATCGTGTGCGAGGTGCAACGGCCAACAACAATCATGGCCGGACATACACTCGTGAATTTCTTCTGAGCCTACGCCAATCCGCCAGTGTGTTAGCTGAGGGTCAAGACGTCAACTTTCCTTGCGAAATTCTTCCAACTGCCACCAATACCAACAGGACTTGGAAGAACATCAAAAGAAGAAAGAGGAAAGAAAGGTGGCATGAGACAAAGACTGAAAAATTTTAATCATCGGAAAACCCCGCTACCAACAGTCATACTGACCAACGTCCAATCCCTTCCACCAAAGACAGATGAGCTACAGGGAAACGTTAATTACATGCATGAGTTCAAGAACGCTGGCCTGCTCGCTTTGACAGAAACCTGGCTCACAGACAGTGTACCCAGCAGTGAGCTGTCTATAAATTGCTTTGGACACCCTATTCCACTGGACAGAGACAAACCCACCACCGGTAAAGAACAGGGCAGGGGCGTCGGCTTCTACGTCAATGAGAAATGGTGTAAGGGCCTCTTTGTGTGTGGAAGACATAGAACTGCTGTCTATATCACTCCGACTGTACTACCTACTGCGGGAATTCCCACAACTATTTTTTACCCTGGTCTATATTCATCCCAAAGCTAATGTGACCAGAGCATCCGAACATATTCTAAATCACCTGCATGTGTTAGATTCCATATCCCCTGATGCTCCTAAATTCATCCTGGGTGATTTTTATAAATGTTCACTAAGTAAAACTCTGAAGAATTATGAACAGTACGTGACCTGCCCCACAGGCAGAAATAAGACCCTGGACTTGTGCTATGGGACTGTAGCAGGTGCATATAAATCACTACCGTTGCCTTCCCTGGATTCATCTGACCATAACTGTATTCTTCTAGCACCCATATACCAGTCAGTGTTTCAGCGCCTTCAGCCCATGGTCAGGACCACAAAGAAATGGACTGCCGATAGCATAGCTAGTCTGCAAGGCTGCTTTGATTGCACTGACTGGGATATGTTTTACAATGTGTGTCTGATTTGAATGGGTTAACTGATGTTGTTTCTTCCTATATTTCATTTTGTGTCAGTAGTGTTATTTCAACAAAGGTGACAACTATTTACCCCAATAATAAACCTTGGGTTACAAAAGACCTAAAACGTGTATTACACAAAAAGAAAGTAGTATTTTACACAGGCACGGAGCAACAAAAGAAACAAGTGAATAAAGAAAAAGCTGCTGTTGCACAAGGTAGACGCGACTATAAAAATAGGATAGAAGACAAGTTTGCGGGGAACAATTTTCATGCTGCCTGGCAGGGAATAAAAAATATGTCAGCAGTAAACATGGTAGCTGCCCCACATAGGTTGAAGATTAGTCTCCAGGGGGTCTGTGACAACAACTTACCAGACCATTTAAAATGCATTTTTTACTCGCTTTGAAAAGCATGATTTTTCGGATTAAATAAATGGCCTGAAGCAATCTCTACACTTTGAGAATAGCGTCATTGTTGATGAAACGGTTATTTGTAAACACTTCAGGGCAATAAATATCAACAAATCTCCCGGACCAGATGGCATATGCGGCAGAACCCTTAAGTTCTGCGCTACTGAGCTTGCCAGCATCTTTCAGCACCTGTTCCAAGTCTTGCTGGACACTAGCCAGATACCAGTTATTTGGAAGACTTCCAATGTAATACCTCTTCCAAAGAAACCAAATCCTTCTCGGCCCAACGATTTCAGACCTGTAGCCCTCACATCACTTGTGATGAAAACATTAGAAAAGATAATAAAATCTCTCATTCTTTCCGCTACAGAGAAAGACTTTGACCCACTACAGTTTGCCTACAAGACAGGAGGAGGTGTCGAAGGTGCCAAACTGTTCATTTTAAACAAGTTGTACAACCACTCAGAAGCACCTGACTCTCATGCCAGAATATTGTTTGCTGACTTTAATTCAGCTTTCAATACAATGCAGCCTCATGTTCTTGTTCACAAAATACTTTCAAAATTTGATGTAGACTATCAAATTGTTCATTGGCTGATGGAATTTTTAACTAACAGACCACAGTGTGTTTTTGCCAATAAAATATCTTCATCGGTTAGATTTACCTGTACGGGTTCTCTACAGGGATGCGTTCTCTCACCACTTCTGTACATTCTATACACAGATGATTGCAGAAGCAGCTATGAAAATTCCTTTCTTGTAAAATTGCCGATGACAGTGCTTTTTTGTCTCTCTTATCTGGATCTGTCCATTACCATGGTCCAGCCTTCACTGATTTCGTCAATTGGTGTAATGAGGCATATCTGGAGCTAATTGTTTCTAAAACTAAAGATCTTCCTATTG
The DNA here is from genome assembly GCA_028751875.1 of Rapana venosa. Lineage (NCBI taxonomy): Eukaryota > Metazoa > Mollusca > Gastropoda > Neogastropoda > Muricidae > Rapana > Rapana venosa. The sequence goes on from CM054145.1 coordinate 62,685,304, forward strand.
ATTTCAGAAGATTGGGTCACACTTCAGAGCATGTTATCATCCATAGTCAAGAAGTTGAAAATGTTTTGATGTACAAGTATCTGGGAACTTTTTTTGATCACAAATTAAACTGGGATGCTAACACTGACGCTATTGTCAAAAAGGGACAACAACGTATGTATTTTCTAAGGAAGCTTAACTCATTTTTTGTTGACAAAAAGATTTTCTTTGTTCTACAAGTCCTACATAGAGAGTGTTCTAAGTTTTGCTTCCATCTGTTGGTACAACAACCTTAATGTTAAAAACAAGAAGTCTTCAGAGAATTGTTAGAATCTGCTCAAAAATAATTGGAGAAGAACAAAGAGATCTCAAGTCGTACTGCGATCAGCAGCTCGTGCACAAAGCGACTGCCATCTTGGCTGATCCATCCCATGCTATGTCTTCAGAATTTCAGTTGTTGCCTTCAGGTTGCCGCTTTTGGTGCTCCAATAGTAAAACAAATAGAAAAAGAAATTCTTTTGTTACAGTAGTCATTCTAAATTCAAAACAGCACTGACCAAATAGTTTTACATTCTCTGATATACCCCCCTGATTGTCAAGAGCATGTGTGTGTGTGGTAATGAAAATAAGTACTCCTGTATCTTGCTTTTGGCTTTCAAGAATTTCTAAATAACGTGTTGTGTGTGTGTGTGTGTGTTGTAGCTTATGTCTTACCAGACAACGGTCATTATGGTGCGCAGGTGCACGTGTGGTATGTGTGTGTGTTTTCTAGTCAATAGTCTTTATAAAATTGTGTTCATATATTAGTGTGTGTGTGTATGGGTGTGCTCGCGTGTGAGTGCGCGCGTGCGTGCGCACGTTAAAAAAAACGTTTGTCTTTTCCAATCAATGGTTTTTACAACATTGTATTCCTACATTGGTGTGTGTGTGTGTGTATGCAGTTGCGTGTGTGTGCGCGCACCTGGGTTTGTGTATGATTTTTTTTAAAGCTATCTTGGAATGATTATAACAATCTGAAATGTATTTTTCTGCGTCTTGTGAGATAACTATAGGTATCAATGTGCCTGTCCGTATTGTAATTGCCCTTCATGGGATGATTAAAGTGCTTTTGACTTGACTTGACTATGTTCATGTCACCCATGTTACTTCTCTATGACACGGGCATGGGGTTTTGGGGGGTTGTTGGGTGGTTTTTTTACTGTGTTGAAGATGTCATGCCAATGTTCAACATGAGACTTCACTGTACAGTTTCATCCATAGGATCATGCAAGAGAAGAGTTGGAACAAACATCAACTCCAGGGAAAAATTTATCCAATGGATACCAGTGGTTACAGTGTCTGATATGTGATCTTATCTTAAGAGTACACTGATTCAGGGGTTTTTTCTCCATTTGAAGAAATCTTACAATATTTAATCATTTTTCAACATACTTCCATCCCACTTCTTGGCTTTTTTGTGTTGGTTTTTGGTTTGATCCCAGGCTAGAGTTCCAAGGTTCACCAGAAGAGAGATTTTTGCCAATACAATTGCTCCCCTCCCATTTACGTAGCCGGATTCGAATTTCTGGGATGGTGTCTAAACCCAACACCTGTGTGCATGTATTTTTTAAAATTTTGTCATCTGTTCCCACTGGCATGAAATAACCTACTCTTCTGAAAGACAGAACAGGTTTTTAACATGCACACAAGATGTTCTGCGTGCACTCACACCCAGAGCCTTGTTTTATAGTCTCATCCAAAGGACTTTGACAATCAGTTCCATTTTTTTGTTGTCAAACTGGGAAGAAAGGACAAGGCTGGGAATCAAACCCACAACCTCACAGTTTACTTGTTAGGCAGGTGAGCATCTTAACCATCCTGCCACCTTCCTACTTCATCCCACTTTTTCAGACACAGCCTAACAGCTTGCCTTCAGTTTCCATTATCACCTTCTATACAGGAAGAAACACAGCAGGAACAAAGTGTGAGGAAAACAAGCCCTTTTCACAAGACAAGTTAACTAGGACATACAACCCAAACAATCTACATTCCATCCCTGAAGCAGGCATGTGGCTACCTTTACAGGAGGCACAAAATGGGTGCAGATGACAAAATCTTACCACTGGTGAACCCCAGAGTTTTAGTCAAGGGAAAAGCAACAACAACAACAACAACAACAAAACTAATCTACTTTCTGTTGGAAAGGATACTGAGGTTGACGTAGGGAGGAACAGCAAAGCCGAAGGACTTGGCCACCCCCTTGAGGTCCAGCTTCTCCACGTTGAAGCAGCGCTTCTCCTTGTGGGAGGCGTAGGCCCGGACAAAGCCCTTGTAGGCTTCCTTCGCCATCTTGTGCAGGTAGGCACAATGGGAGGTCGCGCCCTCCAGCTGGTCAGCCACACACAGGCAAACAGTTGTATTATGCATGTCGGGTCTACAGTGGTGTTTCACCTATGTACTGTCAACCTATGATATAATCCGTTTTAATTTTCTTTTATTTCGTTTTAGCATCCGTTTCCTAACATGTGGAATAATCAATATTGTAGGATTATGTTACTTAATGGGGAAAAGCGGGCATGCACACACACACACACACATAAGTCCTTCGGATGAGACTATAAACCGAAGCCCCGTGTTCGAACGCATGCAGAACATCTCGCACACATGTTAAATCCTGTTCCGCTTTTCGGAAGAGTAGGCCATTGTGTCCTGGTGGAAACAGATGACAAAATTTACAAAACCGCATACACACGGGGACTGGATATAAAAAGCACATGAGTGCTTATTCCATTATCCTCGATATAAAAGAATAAATAAAAATTTAAAAGCACAAAAGCTTACACACAGAATATGCTCTCACACACACACAATATATATCTCTCTCTCTCTCCACTGACACAAAAACACACACACACACACTCATCTCTCTCTCTCTCTCTCTCTCTCTCTCTCTCTCTGTCTCTCTCTCCAGAACTGACAAAAAAACATACACAAACAAACAAAACAGATGAAACAAAAAGGTATCAAGCCTGGCGATTTTACACAGCACCACTTCACCGATTCACTGACCAGTGACTGGACGTTGCACATTTTGTTCCAGGCAAACTTGAACTCCTGCACATTGATCTTGGCTTTTCTCAGGTAGTTGAGGAAGCCCACCTCATCCGGCTGCAGGATCAGCAGTGCTTTGCCGCTGCCCCCCTCCCCGCGCGCTGTGCGCCCCACCCTGTGGATGTATTCCTACACGCACGCACATGCACACACATGTACGCATATATCACACACACATACATGCACGCACGCGCGCACACACATGTACACATGTACACATGCACGCATACACACACACACAAACACAACCACGTACAGACACACATACACACAAGCAAAATGATCAGATACATTGATATCAGTCAGCTGTTCAATACCAAAAAACAGATTGGAAATAGGACAATTCTATGAAAATTTGTTACAAACAAAAAATGATAGACTGTGGGAACTGTCGAATGAGAAATCGACAAGAATCGTAACTGGTGGTCAGAATGAGGGCTTGGGTATTTTTAAACATGTTTTAAAGCAAAACGAAACATATTTATGCCTTGATATTTCAGTACAAGGTAGAATAATGGCTATTGTTTCATAATGAATCTCAACATCGAAATCCTGAGCCCACCTGCCTAAAATGGCTCCTAGCAGAAAAGTGGATCAGGTGCTAAGCGACTCATTTCATGGTGGAGCATCACATATAAGAAAAACATGGAAATGAAGAACACATGCTGATCTTCTGGCATAGACATTGGCAATCAATTAACTTGTCACAAAGTGCCCCACTGGCGGAATAAAGGTGAGAGACCTTTTCTTTTCTTCTTCTTTTTTTAAAGTTTGAGACCTACTGGAGACTGATCTCAACAGCTCATCATTAGACCTGGTGTGGCATCAGGAATGAAAAGTGAACAAGAAAATGTGGCAGAACACCATTTTATCTGTCTATCTATCTATCTATCTATATATATTATATATATATATATATATATTATATATATATATATATATATATATATATATATATATATATTCTAAACAATAACTCTACAATATGACCCAAACAAAGGCTTATTACTCTACCTGCTTTTTGTTACAGGATGAAAACAAAGCTTTGTTATGAAATAAAACCAATCTAAAAAAATGCTGAAAAATGTCAGTACTCTTCCACACAAAAATAACCTGCTGGTAGTAAGTTTAGTACCTCAGAAACCAGACACGATCAATAATCAATTCAGCCTGATAATGCTTAACCAAAAAGCAAAACATGCTTAACAAAAATAAACAAACAAACAAAACAGACGAATAAAGAGGTACAACTAAAAATTTTAAAACCCAAATTTTCTTTAAAAATATATAACTACTAATAGGAAAATAATTTTCAGTGCAGAAAGTAGCAGTACTGCTTACAGTGAAAGAGTGAAAGTGAAAGTCCTTCAGATGAGACTATAAACCGAGGCCCTGTGTTCGAACGCATGCAGAACATCTTGCACACACGGTAAATCCTGTTCCACTTTTCGGAAGAGTAGGCCATTGTGTGCCGGTGGAAACAGATGACAAAATTTACAAAACCGCATACACACGGGGACTGGATGTAAAAAAAGCACATGAGTGCTTATTCCATTATCCTCGATATGAACAAATAAATAAAATAAAATAAATAAATAAAGAGCACTCTTCATTTTCACAGAGGAAAAGGCCTGAGGGAAAAAGCACCAGCAAATAGACACAAATACAGTGACAAGTCACCTCAACAAAAATCAACTAACTGCTGATGCTTTACTAGTATTAATGCTTAACTCTAAAATAGCAAGTCTTGATGATTTGGTTCCTTTTCTATCCTGCTTCTTTTTCTGAAGATTCAGTCAGGTCACCAAAATGGATATATCATATGAAACGTGAAAAATACCATACACAAACAGGTAAACGATTGATGACTTTGTTGTTTGCTTTCTCTAAAACAAGCAATTATTATAATGATAACTATTAATAAACACTAAAAAATAAATACCAGAAAAACCTGCTTTTTGAATTTTGAAATACCAGATGAGTTTCTCCAGCCAAAAACCACACTGCAAACACAATCCCCTGCATACAAAGAGTTCCCTCACACATCTTTGGTCAGCCAATGACCTGACTCCTACCTTGGTATCACCGGGCGGGTCATACTGGATGACCCAGTTCACCTGAGGAATGTCAAGGCCTCTGGCTGCCACGTCAGTGCAGAGCAGAATGCCGGTCTTTGCTTTACAGAACCGGAAGAACATACTCGACCGCTTTGTCTGCTTCTGTTTCCCCTGTGGACAGAAGACAAATATTCACAACAAACAAAAAAGACAAATATTCTCACTGCTTCTGTGATGCTGGCAATGAATGGTCTCTGTAGTGCTAGTGACTGAAAATACTTTTTTTTTTTTAAAGCCATGATCTGTGAGAACATGGCTTCACTGAAAATTCCTGGGTTAAACAATTTGGGTGAAGATAGTTGAAAAAGTTTTATTTATACTCAAGTCCAAAACACTTTTCACACACACATAAACACACACACACACACACACACATACACACATGTGCACGCACATGTGCATACACACACACAAATGCAAACATGCATCAATCCAAATATATGTGTATGTGTGTGTGAGTATGAATGCATGCACATTCACATGCACACACACACACACACAGAGTCTATCTCTCTCACACAAATATACACATGCATCAAAACATATATGTGTGTACACACACACACACAAACACAAACACACACATACAAAACACACACACACACACTCAAAACACACTAAAAAAACCATCAACAAAATAAAAATCACACACACACACACACAAACAAAAAGGTTATCACTGACATGGACGGACATGACGGGAATGTTGATGTAGTTGAGGAGGTCATTGAAGAACTGGACGGCCATGCAGCTACTGAAGAAGACCATGATCTTGTTCTTCTTGCGGAACTTCTTCAGAATGGTGAACAGCAACAGAAAACGCTTCTCTGCTGGGCACAGGACAAAACCCTGCACATCACCACATGATAACACATCACCGCACCATACACATCACCGCACCATACACATCACCACTCCATACACATCACCGCGCCATACACATCACCACGCCATACACATTACCACGCCATACATCACCGCACCACACACATCACCACGCCATACACATCACCACATGATTAATCGTCATCATCACGAATATTATTGTTATTATGGCTTATAGCCCTGGTATCCACATAGAGCCATAATGAATCAATAGTCTAAAGGCAAGACACCTGTCTGGGGGAAAAAACAAACCACACTCACAAATTAAGTAAGAGGTCCTGGGTTAAAATCTCATACAAGGTCAGACTTTTCCCTAGACCACTAGGCTCTAACTGAGGGCCTGGGTGCTGACCTTTCAGACCAGACGATAAACGGAGGAGATACAGTATACAGTTAGGACATTATGTAAACACACACAAAAAAGAGTCAAGCTAAGCAAAGTTGGCCTTTCTCCCTGCCCCACTGCCTGTCTAACATCACTTTTTAGTGGATAGGCATTAAACCCATGTGTGCACAAGTATGCACACACACACGCACGCTCACGCACACGCGCACGCGTGCCCCAACTGACTACCCCCTCCCCACATACACACGCATGCTCTATACTCCCACCGGGTACTGCCACTTACTCACCAACCCACCCACAGAAGCAAGCGCATGCAAATACACACACTTGCACTCGCATGCGCACGCACACACACACATGCACACACAAACACACACACTCACAAAAACACACACACACTGACACCCACACAAACACACCCACACCGACACACACACACTGACCTGCTGCAATCCTTCCACTGTTGCCTGGTCTTTGTGATCGTCGACCCCCACATACACGGGTATTTTTTTGAAAGATGCGTGTACCAAAGCCTCTGTCTTCTGTGTGGCAGTGGCTGAAAACACTATCGTCTGACAATACTCTGAAAGAGAGAGAGTGAAGAAAAATAGCAAGGGTGAAATGTCGGTTATTTGCAACTATGGGTACAATTATCTACTAAAATCACAGACCGAGACAATACAAATGGTTAAACATTTATTAAATTAGTCTGACTTTGAATTACATTATTTCAACCTCATTTACCGAGTCACAGAAATAAAGAATTGAATACTGAAGCAGCCTACTGGACAGGGATTAATATAAACTGCCAATACAATAAATAAATAAATTCTTCGTCGAACGTGCAGAGAGCAAATTATTGTTGTCTGTCACATGACCAAAAATCTGTAGCGCTGCTTTTCAGCACTTGACCAGTTAGGCCCAGTGCATCCGACTTTGGCAAAGGAGAGAATGGTTAGCATTTTAATCTTTCTCAAGACAAACAAAAGGAGAATGGACCAAGAAAGCAGCAAAGAAACAAGACAGAGGTGACAGGAAGAAAAGCAACAAGGCAGAAACAAAGAGAGGGACCCTAAAGAAGGAATTCCTAGCACATCATTTCCAGAAGGTGGAGATGCTATTCAGACTAACAGGTCTCTGGCATCCCCACAGAAAATGAATAAATAAATAAACAAACAAATGCACAATGAAAGAATGTATGCAACAACAAAAAAAGACCCTGACAAAATGAATACTCGAAAAGAACAGTTGAAAAACAGAAGAAGCAGAAAAGAAAGAAACCAAGGGGCAGGCTGCTGCATGTGTCAGAGTGGGGCAGCAGCCAGCAGCGCTACTCACTGGGCAGGAGGCGGATGATCTGCTGCATCTCCACCTCAAAGCCCAGGTCCAGGATTCGGTCCGCTTCGTCAATCACCAGACATATCAGGTTCTTGAACATGAAGCCCTCCGTGTTCTGTCACACCAATCATAATGATAATGTTAGCACCAATAATCATAGCAACAATGATAATAATAACATCAACAATAATGAAAATGATGATCATCATGATGACGACGATGGTGGTGGTGGTAGTGGTGGTGGTGGTGATGAATGAGAATGAAAGGTGGTAGTTGTGGTGGTGGTGGTGGAGGTGATGATGATGACAACGAATGGTGGTGGTCATTATTGCAACAGCAGGAACAAAAAGCAACAAATATGATAACGATAACAAAAAGCAAAACAAATGATGATGATCATTGTTGTTGTTACTATTATCATCATTATCATGGCAATTTCAGAGTCATGGTGCCCCACTAAATATCGGTCTGAAAAGTGTTCTTCATTCTAACCACTAGGGTGTCCCCTCCCCCACCCACCCCCTGTATCCCCTCACCCCTCACCCACCTGAATGTGATCCAGCAGGCGACCCGGGGTGGCCACCAGAATGTTGACGCCTTTCTTCAGCTTCTTGACCTCGTCCTGCCTGTTGACGCCGCCCATCACCAGCCCGAAGGTGTGGTGGTGGTACTTGAGCAGCTCCCGCAGCACGCCAAACGTCTGCATGGACAGCTCCCGTGTGGGGGAGATGATGATGCACCCCGTGCCGTTGCGAGGCTTGAACTGCAGTTTGTATATCAGCTCCACCGCCGGGATCAGGAACGCCAACGTCTTGCCGCTGCCGGTCTTGGCCGCGCCCATCAGGTGTCTGGAAAACCATGAAACAGGATGTTTCGATTTCTCTTCCATGATTCATCTCCTTTATCACCTTTTATCTCTAAAGTCCTTGAAAAAGTTGTTCTGAAACAACTCAATAGCCATCTTCATTCCAACAATCTCCTTCCCCCCTTTTCAGTCTGCCTATCGTGCCAACCACAGCACCGAAACCACCCTAGTCCACACCTTAAACACACTTTTGCACGCTTCTGACTCGGGAAAAATCTCCCTTCTCACTCTCCTCGACTTGTCTGCAGCCTTTGACACTATAGACCACTCAATTCTTCTCTACCGTCTCCAAAACACGTTTGGTATTAAAGACACAGCCCTCACCTGGTTCAGTTCATACCTTACAGACCGATTCCACCCAGTTACTGTAAATAAGATTCAATCAGCACCTGCCAAACTGGAATGTGAAGTCCCACAGGGGTCAGCTCTCGGCCCTGTTCTTTTCACTCTCTACACTGCCCCACTTTCACATATAATAAACCGTCATCAAATCAGCCATCATTTTTATGCAGACGACTCTCAGATTCTTAGCAGTGAAACTCCCATAAATCTGCCTTCTCTCTTGACAAATATGTCCTGCTGCCTTCAAGATATCCAAAATTGGATGATAGAGAACAAGTTACAACTAAATGCAGATAAAACCGAAGCCATGCTTATAGGGACCAAACACAAACTCTCTTCCATAACAACAGCTTCAATAGAATTCGGCAATACGTCTGTCCCTCTATCCACTGCAGTGAAATATCTAGGGGTAGTTATCGATAACATGCTCTCCATGCACAAAAACATCACCCAAACCTGCCAGTCGTGCTACTATCAATTACGGCGCATTAGTGCAGTTCGAAAGTATCTGTCCACTGATGCAACATCCAAACTAGTCACATCTCTCATTCTCTCACGTCTGGACTATTGCAATTCTCTTCTGGCTGGTCTGCCAGCATCATCTATCCACCCTCTTCAACGTATACAAAACTCTACAGCTCGACTAGTACTCAGAAAGAAAAAATATAAGCACATTACTCCTCTCTTGTGATCTCTCCACTGGCTGCCTGTGCCACAGAGGGTAAACTATAAGATCTGTACCCTTTGTTACAAAAGTCTCCACAAAACAGCACCTTCCTACCTCTGTGAATGTCTTCACTTGTACACTCCTTCTCATTCCCTCCGCTCTGCTGCAGATACCTTGTGCTAATACCTAGATTCAACCAGTCCACTGTTGGCCATCGCTCTTTCTCTGTTTCTGGTCCAGTGATCTGGAACGACCTCCCTCTCTCCCTTCGTCAAAAGCCTACTTATGATGCTTTTAAATCCAGCCTAAAGACGCATTTATTTCAAACCTAAGATTCTCCCCTCTTGTTTCATCTCATTTCTGTCCCTGCCCTCAATAACCAACTCCCTCCCCCTCCCCTCCCCCATCACCCTGTCCGAGAGTACAACCTTTGTGTGTGTGTGTGTGTGTGTGGGCGCGCACGCACGTGTGTGTGTTTACATTTGTATTTGTAAAAAACTGTTAATTGTGCGGTGTATGTGTTTACATTTGAATTTGTAAAAATCTATTAATTGTAACTAGCTGCATGTGAAAGACTAGGATGAATGAAAGCGCTTTGATTTGTTTTTTGCAAGATACAGCGCTGTATAAAGTCCATGTATTATTATTATTATTATTTCAGTGCAGTCGAGCACTCCTGTGTTTTCAGACAATTTGTCAATGCTGAGTTGTGTTAATAATATAGACAAGCAAAGAACAATTGTATGCTAGCTGCAATGCAGAAAAATGATAAACTTATAAAATCTATTCACTGAGTTAAGAAAAAGAACTCCCATCTTTCAACCATTCCGTCTCCCAAATGCTGAAATTTGCAATGCTTAAAGGATTAATGCCACTACCACTGAAATACATGGCAACAATATTAAAACTGAAGTATTAAGAGTTATGAAACAAAAATCTTTTTATTCATATGAATGTAGAAATAACTCTTTATCAAGAATGATTTTTTTTAAGCTATCTCCCATTTTAGATGTTAGAAGATTCCCTCTCGTTGTCTCATCACAAGTGAGTCATTCAAGGCCTTGCCTCTGGTCACTGAAGCTCAAGTCAAAGCAAGTCCAAAATACTTCGACCATTCGTTCTGTCTAACCATTCCATAAAGACAAGACTCTGCATAGTACAACATTTATGATGTCAACACTGACAGGCACACAGTACAGTAAAGATCACAGGCAAAGAAACACATCATTTTTTTTTTGTTCCTCGGCTAGAGTTCTGAGGTTCAACAATGGTGAGATTTATGCATATATATGTGACTACGTTTTTCCCCACCATTTAGCTCACCACATTCCGACTTTGGGGATGGTGTCTAAACACAACACTTTCATGCATACTTTTTTTCCGTCATCCATTCCTACACGCACACAATGGCCTACTCTTCCAAAAGGCGAAATGTGTTTTTAATGTGTGCGCAAGATTTCTGCATGCGTTTGCACACGGGGCCTCGGTTTATAATCTCATCCAAAGGACTTGAAATACATGAACAAATTACTGAATGAGAGTGCAATACTCCCTAAGCATTCCATGTATACAGTTTCAAATCAAATTAAACTAAAACAAATCAACTCCTACACACACAACACACACATACACAAACACAGACACTCACAGACGAGAAATGTACCCACCTCCCTTCCAGCAGAGGTCTGATGGCCCGTGCCTGTATCTCCGTCATGTGAGTGAAGCCCATGTCCGCCACTGCTTTCAACGTCTGCTCACTGACCTCATTTGCCAGGGAGCTGAATGCTGTGTCCATCTGGGCTGACTGTGCCACTGCTGCTGCTACACCTACCCAACAGCGAGGATTCTGTCACAGCTGTCACCTAATCACTTTTCTCCTCTCCTCTCCTCCCTTTATGTCACTCCTTGGGCACTGCACTGAACTGTTCAGGGCCAACATTCAGGGGTTCTGCACTGAACCGTTCAGGGCCAACATTCAGGGGTTCTGTACTGAACTTTTCAGGGCCAACATTCTGGGGTTCTGTACTGAACTTTTCAGGGCCAACATTCAGGGGTTCTGTACTGAACTTTTCAGGGCCAACATTCAGGGGTTCTGTACTGAACTTTTCAGGGCCAACATTTAGGGTTCTGTACTGAACTTTTCAGGGCCAACATTCAGGGGTTCTGTACTGAACTGTTCAGGGGCAACATTCAGGGGTTCTGTACTGAAATTTTCATGGACAACATTCAGGGGTTCTGCACTGAACTGTTCAAGGGCAATATTCAAGGGTTCCATAATGAACTTTTCATGGGCACTGCACTGAACTTTTCAGGGCCAACATTCAGGGGCTCTACTCTGAACTTTTCAGGGGTTCTGAACTGAACTGTTCAGGGGCAATATTCAAGGGTTCTGTACTGAACTTTTCATAGGCACTGCACTGAACTTTTCAGGGCGAATATTCAAGGGTTCTACTCCAAACTTTTCAGGGGCGCTGTACTGAACTTTTCAGGGGCAATATTCAGGGGTTATGTGCTGAACTTTTCAGGGGTTCTGTACTGAACTTTTCAGGGGTTCTACTCTGAACTTTTCAGGGGTTCTGTACTGAACTTTTCACAGGCACAACACTGAACTTTTCAGGGGCACTGCTCTTGTTTTCTGGAGCAATATACTGAACTTTTCAAGGGTACTAGTACTCTTAGAGTTATGGTCCTTTCAGACTTTAGTGTTTACGAGGCAGGAATGGCAATCTGCTGTCACTTACTGCATTAGTGGGCCATGGTATAGTATGTGTAATTAGAACATTGATTTTGTCCATGACAGAGTATACAGTTTAGATATGAGTTTAGCTGATGACACAGTATACAGTTCCACACATACAGATTTATTATCTCAGTTCGATTTTGTTCTGTTCCTACCTACACTAAGCTTGCCTTTTACAACACTACTGTCACAATCACCTTTTCTCAATGTACATAACCACAAAAACTGTACCATTGTATGTATGGGTACACAGTAGCAGAACAGAAGAAAAAAAAATAGTGCTGCTTTGTCTTCACCTCTTCAAAGATCAATTCCTTATGAAATATAAAAAATAAAAATATAAAAAAATGTACAATGCAGGAATATTACAAAGCTTTTAAGATCATTAGAATTAAAGTAAACAATGTCAAAGACTTTGAAAGTAGAGCAAATTAACCAAACTGCAGGAAACACACACATGTATACACACACGAACACACACACACAAACCAAAACACACACACATAAAGCATAGCACACACACACACACACACACAAGTGCACGCACACACATACACACACACACACACCCGTCTAATATCACTTACAGGTGCTAAATACAAGAAAACGCACACGAACACACACACACACACATGTACACATGTAGACACCTGTGACACTCTGTGAGGCCTCACTCTCTTCATCATCCATGCCATTCTGATCTGGTTCTGCTGCTGCTGCTGCATCAGCCATCTCTGAGGCGTCCTGGTGCTCACTTTCTCCACCGTCTCCATTCTGCTCAGCTTCTGGAGCTGCATCGCTCATCCCTGCACAGCCATTAAGTCCCACAACATTCATCAGAACATCCCCTTTTCACTTTAAATTCTACTACTAGTACTAGCCAACAGGAATAAACTGCAGTTACAATAACCAAAAAAAGTCAGTTTAAAACATCCAAGTCATTGAAATGGCATATTTCTCTTCTAAAATGTAGGATGCTTTATCAGTGAGAGCATGTTAATCATCACCATAATGCAACACTGGTCATTTTTTTCCTGCATTGTCTGCAGGTAAACTGGTTTGCTTCCCAGAAAGAGTTTATGTCATTTCAACACAATTTTCTTCTTATTCCTTACAGCTCCTAGCAGAGCATAGGGCCTCAACAGCGTCCCTCCACCTTCTCCTGTCTCTGGCAAGGGTCTTGGCCACTTCCCATGTCAACACAATTTTGCCAGACACAAATTCCTCAGTTGTCACTCTCAATTCACGTTCTTTCAAGTGTGCTAAATGATGGTGATGCTTCCACATTAAGACAGTCTGTCCACAAGACTTTTTCACAGATTTTTCAATGTTGATTGTGAATGGCAGCAATTATGATGATCGTGAAATCATTGTGAAGTACATACATATTTAATGTAAAAAAATCTTTTAAGAATTTCAAGAAAATGAACTGAAAATTAAACAAAGTCTACTAGTACTACTACAAGGGGACGGGATAGTTCAGAGGTCAGAGCACTTGCTTTTCCCCAGCCAAAGTTAAGCAGCGTCAAGTCTGGTTACCACTTGAATGGGTGACCGTTTGCGCGCCTTGGCTTCGGAACAGTCCCTCAGGTCACCTAGCTGTAAATGGATACCTGCCTCTTTAGGGTCAGGAAAGGTAAAGCAGCCAGGGAGAGGAGATGGGTGCTGCCCTCAATATGCTGGCCCCTAGAGAAACTGAGGTCTCTGATGCTTCACTCCCCTACAACCACATAGGTTATGGGACATCTGTACCTTTTACTACTACCAACCACAGGTCAAACTGTTAAGTTGTACACTGTGTTTTTTAACTTTACTACAATTACTTTGTTTGCCCATTCATTTCAAGAATCAAACAAGTATTCATTATATATATGTAACAAAGAACAGTTCACAAACTTTGCTCTTTGATTGGTATCAAGAAAGCATGCACCAAAGAAAATGTCAAACATTCAGACAATTTCTTTATCTAATGATCTTGCTCTACTGGCAATATTTTTTCATGACAATAGATTAAAACTTTTCTGATTTCAATACTCACCCTCTTTCACAAGTTTTATTCTCAACTTTATTTTCTTTAATAATCTCTTCAGTTTTCTTTTATCTGCAACAGACAAAAATTGTGTGTCCATTATTGCAAAATCAATAGCACACTGTAGAGTGTAGTAATTGTTTTCTTGTGAATAACACATCTAGTGATGAAAATGTATTAATTACAATTGAATTTACACTGTTTCACAGAACAACACTCATAAAACTTCTTTCAGTAACGTAACCAACAAGAAAACTGTTTGATTCTAACCTGCTTTTTTTTAAATGGGACCTGTGCAACATAAGACTAACAAGAGGCAGTTAACGTTAGGAACAGATGACAAAATTTCAAAAGCGCAAGCACACAGGTGTCATGTTTAGACAACATCCCAGAAGGTGGAATCAGGGGGGAGAATCTCAGAAGGAAAGAATGAAAAAAGAAAGAAAAAAAGAAGGTATGAAAAACATAAAAAAAGAGGGGGGGAGAAATGAAAATGGAGAAAATAGCATGACAGGGGAGAAAGATCAGCTGCAAACTTCAACATTTTCCAATCTCCAGCGATGTCAAACCAACACCTTTTTTATGATAACTGTCACCAAGACGGCGCATAACCTACACCACTTCTGCCTGCCACAACCCTCCCTGCCATCAAAGAGGCAGGGTGGTGAAGGGAAGGTTGTGGATGGGTGGCCCTATCAGCTATGGCAGTTTGTATAATTACTAAATTATTATTTGGATGTGGAGGGCTGTGGAGGGGGGGGGGGGTGTATCACCTATGGCAGTTTGTCAATTTTTATTTGGACAGTATGCAAAACAGGTCTACTGAACAACAAAAAACACAACAAAAAAACAAGGGACAAAAAGAGATTGGACACTGTGATAGCAATGACTTAGGAAGGATGGGGGGGGGGAATGGAGGGAAAGCAATGAAGGGATCAGTGGATACAGTGGATATTCTAGGCTATGAAGGATGAAGAACAGTTTGGAAAGAGGAATTGCAAAGAAACTATAAAAAAAAACAAAATACGGCTCGATATAGTGGATAGTTCTACGCTATGAAGGATGAAGAACAGTTTGGAAAAAGGAGTTGCAAAGAAACTAAATTTTTTTTAGTTAGGCTATGTTATTCAACATAATGGGTAACAGTTAAAAACAAATTATAAACAAACCACACACAAAATCCCCTACTTTCAAACCTAATAGGCAGGTGGGAGGGGGGGGGGGGGGGTAGCCTGGTGGTTACAGTGATGTACTTGTGATCTGTTGACCTGGGTTAGATTCTCACTAAAGAGGATTTTTCCTCTGGAGTTATCAGTGTCAACTCCACTCTCCCCAAAAGATACATGTGTACCTGAAAGAAGAGAAGAAAGATGACAGATGTAAGGTAATAATTTATCATTTATCCAGTAAGTAAACAGGTTTTTGCCTTGGTGTGATCTCTGACTGGCAAAACCAGCTAGAGGAACAAAAACTGAAAAAGTCAAAACCCTGATTCAAGGAATGATTCAGATTGCTAAGTAATTAATGCAAATCAGCTGCTGACCCACTCCAAAGCCAATGCCAGTATTAGACTATTACTCTGTGTCTGAAGCTTATTAAACACACACTTTAACCGTACAGGCATGCTTCTGCAAGCTTCATCCTGGGCATGACACTGTGAAAAAAAATAGTACACTGTTGACATCTTAAAATCTTACAAATCTACACAACATCACAAGGCTATTTGAGTATTTCCTGTCAATCAGTCAACTTCTTAGCTGAACCCCCACCCAACTGATTTTACTTCACACATATGATCTTTTCTATCGTAAAAATAAAAATGAAGATTAAGACGAATTCATCCACTGAATGACTGATCCAGGTTCTGAAAATCTCATGAACATACACACACACTGTGTGCACAAAAAATATAACAAAACCACAAACAAATGTACATCTGGTTTCTATCATAAATAACCTCCATGAAAACAACAATGAAAGGTACAAAATGCTTCCGTTACCTTCATCTGGAATATCTGTTTTCAACACAGATTTTATTTCTTTCACTTTCTCCCGATCAGCTGCCAGCGAATCCATGACGTCTTCCCTCAGTAGGCTAGCGGTAGCACGAGGCCCAACCAATCTGTACCGGAAGTATGAAAAGGCCACATACTTCCGGATGCTGCCTTCATGGCCGCACTCCATACTTAACACCCCCCCCCCCCCCCCCCCCCCCCAATCCCCCCCCCCCCATTTGTTTTTGTCTTTTTTTTTTATACTGTAAACTCAAACACTCATACAGCATGTATAACTTTATGATAAACACGTTCCTGATTCACGACTCGCACGATTTTTTAGTGCAAATTTCGTAGGTTTGTATTTCTTTTATTTTTCAGCAAAAGCCACTTCATTTCTGTTTAGCCTCTCAACATCAATGTATGGGGGGTGGGGGGGGGGGGGGGGGGGGGAGCAGTAGCATAAACACTTGTCAGATGATGATCCTACATGGCATCAGTCTATTTCCTCAATCCCCCAAAGCATTCACAATGTGCAGTTGTTGGGTTGTTTTTTTTAATTCGTAAAAAAATGTATAAGAAGAGCTTTTTCTGCTCACCACTTTCTCTTCCCTTCCCATGCCCTTTAACCCCTGTGAGCATTTTAGCACTACACGGGATTTTTCAGGACTTGTCTCTCAGGCACATTGAAGCTGTCCAAGCCCATCCCTCTCACCTACAGGGCCATGCTGTGTATGCCCCTTTTATTTAATCCATCAAATGTGACATGAATTAGGGATCTTTAAAAATGCATAATTTTCATTTTGCGTTTTGCTATTCTTACAAAGTGAGCATTGCAAGAATAGGATCCTGCTTTTCCAACCAGCATGTCGAAAGGGGCGACAAAGGTGGAACCCTTCCTCCAGGTTGGGGGTGGGCACAGGGCTAACAACCCTGTCCTGTAAAAAAAGAGCAGTTACAGAACAGCAACAAAGAATCTTATACTTTGCGTGGGGAAGGACCTCCCGGGTCCAGTGAGACTCGTATGAATGCTGACAGCCAAAGCCGAGGGGAAAGTACCAGCGGGAAAAGGGAAAGCCCTTTGAACACCACCAAAACCAAGATCAGACTAGGACATTGGAACGTGAGGAAGATGTATGAGACGGGCAAGCTGGCAAGGTAACATTAGAGATGAGAAGATTCAACCTCCATGTCCTGGGGGAGTAACGAGAGTAGATGGACTGGTCTGGGAGAGTGAGAACCACCACCGGAGAAACCGTCCTCTACTCTGGAGAGATGACGACCAGCACCACGAGGGAGTTCCATCCCTCCTCAAAAAGGCGTTGAGCGATGCCTTATGGGTGGGAAGCCCATCAACAGCAGACTAATGAGTGCGAGACTGAAGGGAAGACACTCAACATCACATCATCCAGTGCTACGCACCAACCAACACAGCAGCAATGAGAGCAAAGATGACTTTTTCCACCAGCTGCAGACGAGACAGAGAAAGCCCCAGCCTGACCCCCATCGTCATCATGGGGACCTAAATGCCAAGGTCGGAAGTGACAAACACCGGGCTATGAGAGAGTCTTGGGGAAAAAACGGGTGGGGAACAGAAAAGACCAACGGGGAGAGACTTGTGGAGTTCTGCGCCATGAACAACTTAGTGATAGGGGGGACCCTATTCACGCACCGGGACATCCACAAACTGACTTGGCGTCGCCGAATGGGAGGTATGAACCAGATTGACCATCGGGTGATCAATGGTAAATGGAGACGATCTCTCCCGGATGTGAGAACCAAGCGAATTAGTGCGGATGTCGGAGCGTTTTCACCTGGTGACAGCACACATCCAGATGAACGAAGAAGAAACCAAGACCAAAACCCCTCAAGCGCGATTTTTACCCAGCGATTGAGAGACACCAACGTAAAGTCTGCATTCGTCAACGATCTGAGGAACAGATTCCACATCCTGCAGAACATACAGAACAGCCAAAGACATGATACGACATGGAAGCAGATCTGTAAACTGTATACTGAGAGCAGCAAGGACAACATCGGCCATCAAAAGAAGACCAACAATGACTGGATCCAACAAGAGACCCTCAATGCCATCAAAGAAAGGAGAGAGACCAAGAAGAGACTTCTGCAAGTAAAGTCTCCACGGCTACGAGAGAGGCAGGAAGAGTTATATAGAGAGGCACACAGGAAAGTGAAGAGACTCGCACGCCCTGACAAGAGAGAAGCCATGGACCAGCTGGCAGCTGAGGCAGAAGAGGCGGCGGCCCAAGGAGAGCAAGGGAGAGTCTACAAAATCACCAAGAAAGTATGCAACAAATTTAAGAGGAGCGCTGGGGGACCAATCAGGGGCAGACAAGGGAAACTGTTGACAACAGAGAAAGAGCAAGAAAAAGATGGGCTGAACACTTCCAGGAAGTTCTCAAAACCCACCACCACTGAGAGGACAGCCGACATCCAAGAAGCTACAAAGGGCTTGGACATTTACGTCAACCCCCAACAAAGGAAGAGTAGTGGCTGCCATCAAGACCCTCAAGAATGGCAAGTCACCAGGCCAGGACAAACCCTTGGGGCCGAACTGTTCAAGGCCGATTCTGAACTAGCAGCTGACATACTGCAACCACTGTTCACAGCTGCATGGAAGAAACGAGAAAGTACTGATGACTGGACGGGGGTGATAGTCAAATCCCCAAGAAAGGAACCCTGAGCGACGCAACAACTGGGGGGAATCACTCTTTTGTCTGTGCCAAGCAAGATATGGGCCCAAAGGGCATCATCAGAAGAATATCAGACGCTGTGGACGATGCTTTGAGGAAAGGAACAAGCCGGTTCAGGAAGCAACGGGATGTATAGACCAGATATTCACGCTCAGAAACTCACGAAAAGTGCACAGAGTGGCAAACAATGTATGTGAACTTTGTGGACTTTGAAAAGGCATTTGACAGCATACACAGAGAAGCCTTTTGGAGTATCCCTTCGACACTATGCATCCATCGAAACTGGTACACCTTATCAAAAGCTTCTATGACAACTTCAGATGCTCTGTGGGCCATAGCAAACACTATATTCGAAGTCAAGACTGGATAAGACAAGGATGTGTGATTTCAGCAGTTCTCTTTCAATCTGCCATCGATTGGGTGATGGGAAGACGACAGAAGACACCCAAGAGGGATTCGCTGGAGCCTGTTCTCAACCCCTAGACGACTTGACTTTGCGGATGACCTGGCGCTGCTGTCCCCCACACACCAACA
Source organism: Rapana venosa (assembly GCA_028751875.1). Lineage (NCBI taxonomy): Eukaryota > Metazoa > Mollusca > Gastropoda > Neogastropoda > Muricidae > Rapana > Rapana venosa. The sequence continues at coordinate 62,704,944 of CM054145.1, forward strand.
TATCCAGGGGAAGACCCGCAGACTCCAAACATTCGGACAAACAAGTGGGGTTCGTTTAGCACCAAGAAAACGGAGACAATGTCGCTCAATGTGAACCCCACCAGCCCCCGTGAAAGGAAAGGAACTGACCTGCGCCAGACAGACAAGTTCACATACCCTTTGGCAGCATCATCAAACAGAGGGCGGCAAAAAGAAGACATCCACAACAGACTGGGCAAGGCCAGGAATGTGTTTAGGGGAATGACAATATCTGGAGATCAATCAGTACAGCCCAACCCAAGCTGAAGCTTACCAGAGCTGTGTTGTGTCTACGCTCCTATCGGTTCTGAGTGCTGGAGGATGACGGAAGTGGATTTACCAAACTTCGATCCTTCCACACCATATGCCTGCGAAGAATTCTCCTGATCTTTGGCCAGAGAAGATCTCCAATGAAGACCTACTACGGGATGCAGGCAAGAAGGGCATGGGAACCATCATCACCAGAAGACGGTGGAAGTGGATTGGGCACATCCTCCGAAGAGACCCACAGTCAATTGCAAGAACAGCATTGCACTGGACCCCCGAAGGAAGGAGAAAGAAAGGAAGACCAAAAGCAACGTGGAGAAGAACTGTAGAAAGTGAGATGAAGGCCATGCAGCACTCTTGGGGATCAGTGACTAGGTTGGCCCAGAATAGGCAGGAGTGGAAGCGCTTTGTTGCTGCCCTACACACCGCTGGGTGTAATGGCTAATGATGATGATGATATGCATATATAGTCTTTGTGAATTAATGCATTGGCAGTTCTGCACTATAAGTTGATCCGGGAGATGGTGAAAATGCTCATCACCAGACGCTGCTTCCAAGGTCTGTGCCCTCGACCTCATGGGCCCATAGGATAGAAGTCAAACACTATAACCCATTCAGCCCACAGCTTTCCATCAATAGTTTCGCAAATTTCCAAATTTCCACTACCATAGGTTTCCAGGCAATTTCAAACAGCTTATCTTCATCGACTGAAACAACCCTTAGCATTACAAATTGTACAGACCACACCCCGACATAATATAACGAAGGTCTTGAGATGATGATTTATGATGATGTTGATCATGAATGGAATTCATATTTGCGCTATATTTGTAACTGTCCCGATGGTGTGTCACCTTGTCGTGGTGGGGTGGCTTGGTGCTTCAATGACCCAGAGCTTGTGGGCCTCCGCAGGTTCAACCATGCTCAAAAAGGTCTGGGGGGCGGAGCCGACTGGTCCTTTAAAGGGTTTGGGGGTTGTGCATTGGGCTAAGACCCATTCACTTAAAAACCAGTCTGTTACCGAAACTGCAACATTACTTCTTACAAGCGACATGGTGGGAAGAGTCCTCTCTGGTAGACCTATGACGCTGCTGCTGGTGAAAGCCTTGGGGAAGCCAGTGTGCCGACACTTTCTAACAACCAAGTCAACAACCGGATAGGGACTGGAACCTCAGAACCCTGTATGATACTAGTAAAACAGCAAAGGTGAGTAGAGAAAAGCACAGGTACAAACCTAAAGACCTTGGCCCGTGCGAGACCAATGGAAAGGAACCAGGCAGACAAAATTAGGAGTGGAGACACTATTTTTACTTAGACAGGAAGAAGGCCAGCCCACACACATGGAGTGCTGCTGATGAGACCCAAGCAACTCAAGTACTGCTGTCCTGGGAACCAGTGTCACCACGGATCCTCACAGCACGTTTCAACTCAAAAGGCAGAAAGGTTACCATCCTTCAGCGCTATGCTCCAACAAATACAGCAGAGTTAGAAGATAAAGAAAACTTCTTTAAACAAGTCTATACCATCATTGACAAAGCACCAAAGAGAGACCTAAAAATACTAATGGGAGACATGAATGCCAAAGTGGGGACAGACAACACCAACAGAGAACTGATCATGGGCAGACATGGCACTGGAGAGCAAAATGAAAAAGGAGAACTTTTAACAGAATTTTGCATGTTCAACGACCTGGTCATTGGAGGCACCATCTTTCCCCACAAGAAAGTCCACAAGACCACATGGACTTCCCCTGATGGCAAGACAGAAAACCAGATTGACCACATCACCATCGGGCGAAAGTGGAGAAGGAGCCTGCATGATGTCAGGGTGAAGCGCGGAGAAGATGCAGCATCAGACCATCATCTTGTTGTTGCCATCCTCAAGACCAAGCTCAAAGCCTATATCCACCGGGCAGGAAGACCATCACACAAGTTCAACGTGCAAAGCCTGAAGGAAAGAGAAAAAATAGAAGAATTCAGGCTTGAACTGGAGGTAAACAAACGAATAGCTACATTTTCCATCAATTTACATTTGTTTTGGGAACGTAGCTGACGATTTTTTTCTATCAAGTCATGTGTTGATGGAACGTAGCAAGCATAGAGTAGTGCCTTTAATTCTGTTTTGCAGTTTGCTCTTTGACCAGGGCTATTCACCCCCCCCCCCCCCCCCCCCATTCTTTCTCTGTTTTATCTTTTTATTCAGTTGTCTGTTTTCAGAGGCAGTTATAAGCTTAATGATAATTCTCAAGTGAATTTTTACTGAACTTGACACACAGTGCATTCTGTTAGAAAAAACAACCCTTTGTCACAAAGTTTGTGTTTGTTGTCATGTGGCAACAGAATATGTGTGTAGTCTGTGTGTGTCACTATGTGTGCATATTTTTAATGTCTTAGGCTTTTTTTCCTACTCATATACAATATTTTTCTTTTCTTGTTTGAATACCTAGTAAATAGTGTAATAAACTTTATAAACGCATGCAGATAATATGTCGCATGTCCGCTCAAATACACAAATACAATGAAAAATTGCATAAAAAATCACATTTCTGATGTTTTCACAAGTCGCATCTGCATACATTCTTTTAATTGGCTGCAAAAAGAGGCCAAGGGCTGAATTCTTTGTTTTGTCCTCTGCTGAAGTCCTGTTCCACCATCTCTTTCCACATCCATTTTTCTTCTCTCTTTGCCTTTTTTTTTTTTTACCTCACTTTCTCTCTTATATTTTCCATTCTCACACAATTTATTGTTTTGCATTCTCACACACATTATTACAAATTTTATTGCATAGATTTACATCCAAAGCTGAGATGAAGATGGATCAGCATACAGTCTGCCTGGAGGCAGGGTGCTTTTCCCTCAACACTGTGCATGCTGGGCTTGATTTTGTGGCAGGAGCAATGCAGAAGTGTTGTAGAGAAATCAGACATTCTCAGAGTGAAAACAGCCACTACAAAATCATCTGACAGGGCCAAAGAGAAGAGGGGAAAAAATAGAAACTGTAAGGCAAACATAGCCAGGCAGGCGTGGGGGTGTATGCCCCAGGAGCCTCCTGAAAAATTTATTTTATAACAAAAACTGTCTCTAATCACTCAGTAGTGTTGGCCTATTGTTATTTTACCATGCATAATATTTTTTAAATGTTTAATGAGTTTCATTGATATAATTATTAACTAAATCTTTACTGGCGTTTTTCTCAAAAGTGGGTTTTTCGGCTGGGTCAGTCGTTTGGCCCCTCTGTAACTTCTGACCTAATAAAAATAATCCCATGAAATTTGGCATGCTGATGTAGAAACATGTGCTGAGTGCAGTGATAGTATTTGAGCTCTGTAGCTGTTATAGTTTTTCAATACCAAGCGATAAAAAAAAATTAAGAGAATGAACATTTTTTCACATTTTTGGAGATGACATAAAACAATATTTTATTAACTAAAACATCTTTTTTTTGTGAAAGCACAGTTTAGGGCTTGTACGTGTGTGAGGACGGATGCTATAGCTGAGCGGTTAAGACTGTTCAACTTCAATCCCATGCGTTCATGAATGTCGCCAGTGTCTGGTGAATTAAGAGTGGGGATTTTTACAACTCCCAGGTCAACTTCAAGTGCAGACCTGCCATTGCTTTAATTCCCTTTGTGTATATACACATTTAGAAAATCAAATATGCACATTAAAGATCCTATAATTCGTGTCAGCATTCGGTGGGTTACGAAAACACGAATATACCTAGCACATATCCCTTAGTCGGAATGTGGCTACCTTCATGGTGGGGTGAAAACTGCAGCATAATAATTATGCAAAATCTCATCATCAATGAAACTCAAAGAGCTCTAGCCAAGTGTAAAAAGTGTGTGCGTGAAGATGTGTGTGCTGTGTGTCCTGCAGGTTACTGTGTGAGGGAGACAGCAGCTTCAGACAGAAAGTGGATCGCCTCATTTCCCTCGGCCTGCTCAAGTTCCAGGCTTGTACCCCCACAGGCACCTGATAAACAATTCCCAAATACAGTGCAGTCACATGAATGAGGACTTCTGTGCTCTACCTGAAAATGTGACTGTTGAATGACGATATCTTTACATGTCGGAGGCAGCAGTACATATATCCGTCCTGATATATATGTATGTATAGATATATCTGTGGAATGATGGATGGGGCGTGTTCCCCAGCTTGGAACCATGGGGGTCACCCAGACAATGCTCTCCAACTCCCTCATCCCACCTGGGAATCTCTGTGAAAGTACGTGCTGAATGACAAGTTGGCATGTATTTCAAGTACCTTTACCTCATTGGTGTCCATATACCGACTTCAGAGAAGGTCTGATTGATTCGATTTAATGTCTTTAAATCATTGATTGTTAGAGGAGAAGGAGAAGGTGCTTGAGGTATATTTATGATGTGTTGATTTTGTATTGATGATAACAACAGAGAAGTGGGGTTTTTTATGTGTGCAGTGTATCAGTAAAAAAACAAGAAAAGTGTTGCAAGGCAAAAACTGAATTAAGTTACATGAACAAACATCACTGTGTATTGGGCAAGTGTGATCTTCTTGACTTATCTGCAGCCTTTGATACCATAGATCACTCATTTCTTCTTTCTCGCCTCCAAAATACGTTTGGTATTAATGGCACAGCCCTCACCTGGTTTACTTCATACCTCACAGACCGGTTCCAGAAAGTTATTGTAAACAAAATTCAATCAAAACCTGTCAAAATGGAATGTGGAGTCCCCGCATGGACAGTCACTGGGCCCCGTTCGCTTTAGACTCTCTACACTGCTCCACTCTCTACATATAATAAACATAACCACCCTATTGAGATCATCATTTTCTAGCCAATGATACTCCAACTTCCAGTGCAATGCGATACTGTTGAAAACTTGCCTGTCCCTCCTGACCAAAATGTCCTACTGCTTCAAGACATTCAAAAACTGGATACTCAGAACAAGTTACAACTTAATGCCGAAAAAACCGAACCATGCTCATAGGGACCCAACATAAACTTTCCTCTAATCACAAAAAAGCTTAACCAAGAATTCGGCAATACGTCAGTTTCTTTGTCCCAACTCTGTGAAGTATTAGTAGTAGTTCTGACAACACACTCTCTATGAAAAAATTCATCACCCGACCTGCCATTCTTGCTACTATCAATAACGGCGCATAGCGCGATTTCGCAAGTATCTGTCCACTGATGCAACTTCCAAGCTTGTCACATCTCTATTCTTTCACGATTAGACTACTGTATTCTCTTATGGCTGGCTACCACATCATCTATCCACTCTTCTTCAACGCATACAAAACTCTGCAGCTCGCCTGTCCTAAGAAAGAAAAAAATCTGAACACATCACTCCTCTTCTGCGATCTCTTTAACTGTTTTTCCTGTCTTCACAAAGAAAGGATATATAATCAATACCTCTGTTTCAAATGTCTCCACAAATCTGCACCTCATATCTCTGTAACCGTCTTCACCTGTAAACACCCATCCTGTCCATTCGTTTCAGCCGCAGATACTTTGTGCTTTCCGAACACCCAGAATTCAAACAAACCACTGTTGGCCCGTCGCTCTTCTCTGTTTCTTCTGTCATCCACCTGAAGGAACCTCCCTCTTTTCACTTCGTCAAAAGCCTTCACTTGATTCCTTCAAATCCAGCCTCAAAACACACTTATTTTCTAACCTGAAGAACTTCCCCCCACATATCTGTCCTTGTCCCTAATTTTCAAACATCCTTTCACCTTCTAATGTTGTTCCGTTGTTGCGTGTTGTGTGTGCGTGTGCGTGCGTGCGTAGTGCGCGCGCATGGATTTGAAATCTGTTGCTCATTATGTTTTTAAGGAGAGTTTGCATGCCTGTAAAAGATTGAGTGCAAGCGCTTCGATTGTTTGTTTTTTACAAGATTCAGCGCTATAATAAAATCCATATATACTTCTTATTATATTATCATGGTTGTGTGTACTGTGATTGCAGGTGTGTGTGGTTCGGTTTCATGTATTACTCAAAACAATCATTTAATCTATTTCGGACCATTCCTGTAGCATTCCCTATCTTTCTGCAAAAAAACATTATGAATAGTATTGAGAAATGAAAGTAAATGATACAGTGTGGACTCAATCTTACGAATATCCACTTTTGTGGATAATTGAAACTTCTTATGTCATTGTGATTTTTTAAAAACATGGAAAAAACATAATGAATATGACTGATGTGTGTTGTGTGCATGCATGGGTGTAATGGTTGCACGCCTGAAAAGAATTTTTTCTCAATTTATTTTATTCCATATCCAGACATTCTCAAGTGACCAACACAAACAAATTTTTCCGAAACATCATTTGTATACAATCGATCATATTTCATAACAGATGACCGAGATAACCGCGCAGCCAAAATTTGCAACCAAAAAGTTTCATGACCGTTACCCTAAAAAAAACCAACCCAGATGCATTCTTCTCTTTATAAGCTTTTAAAAAAGTTTTTTTATTACTTCTTGTCTTGTCGAGTTTGTTTTCTGCCTATCTTCTGTGACAGACATAACATTGCTCCCCCCCTCTCTGTGTGTAGTTCAACCCCAGTTCAACCACACTAGGCCCCAAACACCAGTTGCCTGCATCCCTGGAGCTACCATGTAGCAGTCCCAGAAGATCACTCCCATGCTGATTTAAGCCACTGTCAGGAGAGACCTGGCATGCTTTTGATGATGTTCAGTAAGTTCCATTTTGATGTCATATGTGCTGTATATCACACACCAACCTTTAGATGTGGCAGGACAAGATTCAGTGGATAGAGCCAGACTGAAACGAGAGATGTTACAAAGTCCATTCGAGGTGGTGACCATCAACCTGGCCCTCCAACATTATCTCCCACAACTTTTCACATGCTCTTGGAAAGTAACTCTCCTAGTAGTCGAGAACCAACCAAAGTATCGAGGTCACATGAGACCCGGGCTTCATTAAAGCCTCTGATCAGAGACACTTTCTTTACTGCAATGATGATGAATAGGATGACGATGAGCTGTGGAGAACTTAAGTTTGGTCTTTTGGGATTATTTAACAGGGCCACATCAACCCAGCCTGACTATTGCAATAGCTGTACTGTCCCAGTGGGAAATGTAGTTCACCTAACAGTCCCCCCCCATCTGTACACATGACAACAACATACTGACAGTGCCGACAGTGAGGTCCTTGTCTTTCTACTACATATATCCTTTGCTTGCTCACCTCTCTCAATGGTCCACAAGTCTCTACTGAGGCCCAAACCTAGTCATCCTCCCAGCCTGAATCCCATTGAACTAACCACCACACCCCATGTGGTCTGCTATTCCTAGACCTCGGATGACACACCTTATCTCAGTCCAGTCATGCTGGTTTACAACCCAGCCAAGCCTCACTACCATTCCAAGATGCTGTTACCCCCGTATTCAGTCCGTGACATTCCATACCATCTGAGTCCAATACACTGACAGTATAAATACTTTAACACTGACAATTGTGAATATACGATTTATGGAAAACATTTCTCCTTTTTAAAAAAGAAATAGAACCAGGCCATGCTGGGGATGTTAGCCTTCAACATGATGTTTTTTTTAAAGGTCCAATCATTAAAAACACACCACACACACATGCAAAACACACTACACACGAGATGCACCCACACACATGCATTGCACATACACATTCTTGCAAAATACACACACATGCATTGCACATACACACACATGCATTGCACATACACACGCACACAAACACACCACAGAGAATAAAATGGAAACAGGCTATGCAGAGCTCATCCCCATCCCCAGTATTTACCAATATCAACCTAAGCGAAACACTTCTGATGGTATGATTACTTTATACAAGGAACATTTCTGGCCTCTCATGAACAAACGAAAGGGAATACCCAGCAATGACAAAACAAAACAATCCCACACAAGTGAAAAAAAATACATGAAAAAAACAATCAATGAAATGGGAAAGACAGAAAAGAAAAGAAAACGGAAATAAAAAAGAGTGACTAAAAAGGATATTTTTGAACACAAAATCTTCAGACTCAATACACTTCAATACACGTTGTTGTTGATGTATATGTCGACACACTCTATCCGACATCTGGAAGCCAAGGTCAGAATTTCTGAAAGCCAAAAAAAACACATCTTTTACTTTTTTTAATTAAAATTTTCCTACATCTTTTGGTTTTTTTGCTGTTTTTAAACAAATTTCTTAGACAAGCAAAATTTAATAGCAACAACACCACTACCACCAGCATCTCTAATAATACATAAAAAAGAAGACAAAAAAACTATCACAACCACAGCATTTGGTGTCTGGTTTTTGGAGTTGTCTTTCCCAGTTTGTTTCTTAAATTTGTGGGGATTTTTTGTGTGTATGTGTGCAATTTTGTTTGTTTCTTTGTATGTTTCAGAGGTGGGAGGTTGTTTTGTTTCTTTAGTATCATTTTTTACATGCAGGGTTGGTGGTGGTTGGTTTGTTTTTTTGGTTTGTTTTTTACTTGTACCCATCAGAATTCAGCACACAAACATTAACAATAAACAAACATCAACGAAATAAATCAAAATATATCACACAACACAAAGTGACTCACAAACACACAGAGAACCATCGACACATACGCAACACACACACACGCACGTGCACACACTCGCACACACAGAGAAACATAGCAGCACATGCCGATGCCCTTTTATGACAAACTAATGTTGTTATAAAACCAAATTGTCGTAAACCTAATTGTTACAACATACATACACACAGATACGCGCGCGCACACACACACAAACACTCATAATAACAGAGTAAGATACAACCTTCAAAGATGTTTAAAAGTATGTCCAAATTCTAAAGACTGGCATCTCATAAGCATATATCAAATTGAAAAAAAAAATTTTTGGAATCTGTGCTTGATCTTAATATGCTCACACACAAAAATAAGAGAAAGAGAGAGTGAGAAAAGAGAGAAAAAGAGAGAGAGAGAGAGAAGAGAGATGCTCGAAGCCTGAACAAGAAGACAATAATATCAGTTCTTTTTCCATTGTAAAAAGCAACCACATCCTCAACCTGATGGCGTTGAAGCTGAGGCCAATATGAAAATTGACAGGCAAACAAACTTACAGAAACACCACACATACGGACACAACAGCATCCTCACCATCTAAGCCACACACACACATAACGTTATAACATGGCTTGATCATCAAACCTAAATGCACTGACCCTGTGTCCACTTTCATTTTTTTTTTCTTTTGGGGCTTTTTTTTTTTGGTTGTCTTTTTGTTCCTCAGCTTGAGCTCCAGTGACCGTTTTGTCCGACAATGAAGGTAGCTGCATTCCGACTTCAGGGAATTCACTTCATTTATCCAGAACACCAATAAACCCTCAGAAATGTGCAACGGCACAACTGCACGTGAACTTCTCTGTTTTGAGATAATAAAGTGTTTGACTTTGAAGTTGTCATCCAGAGCAGTCAGAGTATTCCGAACATCTCCACAAGGTCAGACATCTGCTTTCCTTCACTTAGGGGACCACAACAAAAATACTTCCCCTCACTTAGGGGACCACAACAAAAATACTTCCCTTCAATTAGGGGACCACAACAAAAATACTTCCCCTCACTTAGGGGACCACAACAAAAATACTTCCCTTCACTTAGGAGACCACAACAAAAGTGCTTCCCTTCACTTAGGGGACCACAACAAAAGTGCTTCCCTTCACTTAGGGGAAACAGGGCAAAAATCTCAGACACCACCTTTTCTGTACTATGGCTAACGATTAACTACACATGCAGACAATGACAGAAAGATTCCCACCTGTCCTTTCCTCTTGAGCTTCCTTGAGTAGCAGGTTTCTCTGGATCTCTTCTTGCGGTGCACATCTAGGACTGGTTAAGGAACAAATGCGATAATATTGCACTGTCAACAATGAAAACTTATACAACACTGTAGGCCGACACACTAGGGTACACTGATATAAGACTGGCTAAGAACAGTATTGTAGACTGAGTAAGACATACCACACTGTCAACTTTTGGCTAAGAACAGTATTGTAGACTGAGTAAGACATACCACACTGTCAACTAAGGAAAAGTCCTACAACACTGTAGATTGACACTCTATGGGTACACTACTGACTTGACATAACTTCATCATTTTCCCCCTTTAATTTGCTGAGGAGCCACTGAAGCACAGCACCTAACCCTTAAGCAAGTGTGGTGTCCTCCTCAAGTGATGCTGCGAGCTCACTCCTCTGACGGTTTCAGAGAGTGCATGCTGAGTAATGTTCATGTCACCCAAGTTACCTTCTCTATGAACACAAGCATGGGTTTATGTGGGGGTTTTTGCTGTGTTGAAGATTTCATGGCCAATGTTTTCAATATTAGACTTCACTGTACAGTTTTCATGCAACATGAACTCCAGGGAAAAATTTCTCCAATGAATACCAGTGGTTATAGCGTCTGATATGTGATCTAATCTTAAGAGTACACTGAATACAGGGTTTTTTTTCTCCATTTGAAGAATCTTACAATATTTTAATCATTTTTTCACATACTCCATCCACTTCCTTGGCTTTTTTGTGTGGTTTTTGGTTTTGATATCACCAGCTAGAGTTCCAAGGTTCACGCAGAAGAGATAAGATTTTTGCCCAATGACAAATTGCTCCCCCTCCCATTTACGAAGACGGATTCTAATTTCTGGGATGGTGTTCTAAATCCACACCTGTGTGCATGTATTTATTAAAATTTTGTCATCTGTTTCCCACAGGCATAATAACCTACTCTTACTGAAAGACCTAGAACAGGTTTTTAACATGCACACAAGATGTTCTGCATGATTTCACACCCTGAGCCTCTTTTATAGTCTCATCCAAAGGACTTTTGACAAATCAGTTCAATTTTTTTGTTGTCAAACAGGGAAGAACAGGACAAGTCTGGAATCAACCCACAACCTCACAGTTTACTTGTTAGGCAGGTGACCATCTTAACCATCCTCCACCGTCCTACTTCATATCCCCACTTTTTTACAGACACACCTACAGCTTGCCTCATTTTCCATTATCACCTTCTATACAGAAGAAACACAGCAGACAAGTGTGAAGAAAACACCCAGCCGCCTATGCACAGTGGTTAGCGCCTTGGGTTAACGGTGGTCTGTATCTCTCGGGCCTGTTGAACGCCGTGATACATGATGATAGTAAGCATAGAGTACAACCCTGTCTAGTCTCAAAGCATATGCCACTTTCACAGCACAGCATCACACGTCATCCTCATTGTCATTTGATCATCATGCAAAAAAAAAATTGCTTCTGATTCGTTGGTCCCAGTTGCTCTGGTCTCATGGTGACCTCAAGATTCGGGTCTGCCCATAAACTTCTGTGCCTGTGGTGGTTCGTGTTGAACCTTTGGGATTGGAGGTTCACGGGGACGATTATTGGAGTGAAGTTTGTGTGGGTGCCCCACACTCGGGTGGGGCAACACACATCAGTCCTGCTCCGTGACAGAGCTAATCCTTGTCGTTAGTAGGGGCTTAGTAGGTGGTGCCTGCGTTTGTTAGCTCAGAAAAACAGGCACCACAGAACACCACAAAGGACCCAGCAGCAGTGGAGGCCCCTAGGCTGGTAGCCCACACCAGGCATGATATGGATGGGCTCCCCTATGTGGACTTCCGACCTTGCGGATGAGACATAATGAATCTGGGGTATGCTGTGCGGGGGAATGAAAATGAGTGGCGTGGAAACAGCAGGATGGGGGAGCTCACGGAAGATAGGCCAGCAAAAAAACAACAACAAAAAAGTGTGAGGAAAACAAGCCCTTTCACAACACAATTAACTAGGACATACAACCCAAACAATCACATTCCGTCACCTGAAGCAGGCATGTGGCTACCTTTACAGGAGGCACAAAATGGTGAGACGACAAAAATCTAACCCCACTGTGAACCCAAGTTTAGCAAGGGAAAAGCAAACAACAACAACAACAAAACAAAATCTACTTTCTGTTGGAAAGGATATGGTCGACTAGGGAGGAACAGCAAAGCCGAAGGTCTTGGCCACCACCCTGAGGTCCAGCTTCTCCACGTTGACGCAGCGCTTCTCCTTGTGGAGGCTAGGCCCGGACAAAAGCCCTTGTAGGCTTCCTGGGCCGACTTGTGCAGAAGTACTCTTGGAGATCAGGAGCTCCAGCTGGTGCAGGCGCCACACACAGCATACAGTTTGTATTTATGCATGTCGGGTCCACAGTGGGTTTCACCTATGTACTTTTCAACCTATGATATAATTACCGATATTTTTCTATTTCTTTTATTTCGTTTTAAAAGCATCCCTTCCTAACATATGTAATAATCAATTATTGTAATGATTATGTTACTTAATGGGGAAAAGCGGCGTGCACCACACACACACACAGCACGGAAACTTAACAGACACAGAATATGCTCTCACACACCACACAATCTCTCTCTCTCTCTCTCTCCTCACCAACACAAAAACACACACTCTCTCTCTCTCACTCTTTCTTCCAAACTGACAAAAATACATACACAAACAAACAAAACAGATGAACAAAAGGCATCAAGCCTGGCGATGACCTGTACTGATGTTGCACAGTTTGTTCCAGGCAAAGTCGAACTCCTGCACACTGATCAGGCTTTTCTCAGGTAGTTTGAGGAACCCACTTCCCTCCAGCTGCAGGATCAGCAGTGCATTGCCTCTGCCTCCCCCTCCCCGCCGCTGTGCGCCCCACCCTGGATGTATTCCTACACGCACGCATGTACACAAACACACATAAGCATTACACATCACGTGCAATGCTATGCACGCACACACATGCACAGCATACACACACATCAAACACAACCATGCACACACACACATACACAACAAGACAACAGGGCAGATAACATGATATCATTCAGATATTTTGATGTGCTGGGCTTGACTTTTGTCAGGCACTAAACATTAGCGCAACATATTTTTGCTTAAATGAAAGACAACAACAGTAGTTGCTGCCTGAGTGTTTGACAAGCAGGAAGAAGAGTCAGAATTTGTTTTTAAAAACTACAAGCAGGCTTAACCCCTTCCTTCACTGCCAGTCAAATTTGGTGCAGTGCATTCTGGTGCCAGATTAACTGTACAGAAGATGCATTCACAAAGAATCATACCTATCAACTGACAAAGCTTCTATCTTCTTTTTTTTTTTTTTTTTTTTTTTTTCTTAACTTAACCCTAGTGGCGCGGTTCCCGGAATATTCTGGTAAAGGCGGGTCTAGGCTGTGTGGCGGATCCCGGAATATTCCGGGATGACGTGGGTGATCATAGTTGAAAGCTTACTTTCGCTTTCAAAGGTCAGCCAATGAATGTTAAGGCCGTTGTAGGCCCGCAGAAAGGGGTGAAGGTCGTTTGACACACCACAAAGCAACGAAAATTTATTTGGTTAAGAGTGGTATTTTTATTTTTTTTCGACCAGCCAAGTCGTCATAACAAAACTGGCGGCCCACGTTTGCACTTAGAATTTCTTCAAGCGTTTTTTCGAGCTTTTTTACAAAATTGACAGCGAGGGGAGTGGTGGAAAGTCACATCACGAGGCTGGATTGGTGAAATAAACAAGATAGAGGCGATGAGGTAAGGATTGTGGAATATTTTGAAAAACTTTGGTAAAAATCGATCGCGATCGACTGAATCGAGCGGGTGCAGTTTTGCTGGATGGACTTCTTTCGCTACTTCTCTGGCGGATTTCGACGTCACAGATTTTTTTACTTTAATTTTGGAGGCAACCAGGCTTCGAAATAACTGTGTTTGAGTCATATCGCAAATGCTGCTGAGTACTTACATCACATGAAATCAAGCGATCTCTGTATTTTTTACATAGAAAGCCCCCCACTTCCGCACATTGGGCCGCCATGATGGTCGCGATGGCGTCGATCCTGTCGCTGAACTTTTTTCCGAGTATTTGGTGACCGAAAAGCAATACAAACTCCTTATTTTTGAAAAACAATGTCCAAGAAATAGTGTTTACTAATCATGACATTTATGCACGCGCAAGAACTTTGCTTATTGTGTTAAAATCAATCCGGGGCCCTACAGTGGAAACAGTGATCGTAGTGCGCACTGACGATTTTTTTTTTTGGATTTTTTTACATAATCATAAACACTACAACACTATTAATAAATTATACTCATTTAAAAGCTATCATCTCTTCCTTTCCAGTGTTTTTTCATTTTATAGGCTTGACACATTTAATTCAGTTTTATATATCAATATCAAGGGTTGTTTTAGCCACCCAGCTCCAAACAATGCTAGCCAATTTAATTCAGCCAATAGAAGTGAGGCTTTGCCGTCAATTTAGCGCTACAAGGGCGTTAAAGTGTATCTATCAAATCTTGGGAGAATTCCTTCCTGCGACACACTTTCAAAATGACCTTTGCTGCCCCCCCAAATATGTGACAATTATCACCACATAATGAGTAGTCCGCATTTGGCCCCAAAAAAAAAAAAAAAAAACAACCAGAGGTCAGTTTTTTAGTTGTTGGCATGTAGTCAACTGCAATGAAAAAAGGCTGTTTGATACCAAAAAACAGATTGGAATAGGACAATTCTATGAAAATTTTGTTACAAACAAAAAATGATTAGACTGGCGGGAAGTGTCAAAATGAGAAACGACAAGTATTGTAACAGGTCGTCAGAATGGTGAGGCAGAACCCCAATATATAAATATATATATTCAAACAATAACTCTACAATAATGACGCCGTGGCAAAGGCTTATTACCCTATCTGCTTTTGTTACAGGATAAAACAAAGCTTTGATATGACATAAAAACACAATCAAAAAAATGCTGAAAAATGTCCAGACTCGTCCACACAAAAATTAACCTGCTGTAGTAAATTTAGTAAACCAGAAACCAGACACCGATCAATAAATCAATTCAGCCTGATAATGCTTAACCAAAATAAACACGCTAACAAAAATAAACAAACAAACAAAACAACGAATCAACACGTACAAACAAAAACAATTAAAACCACATTTCTTTAAAAAAATATATAACAATAGGAAAAAATTCGCAGTGCAAAAAGAGCAGTAATGGCTTACAGTGAACGAGCACTCTTCATTTTCCACAGAGGAAAAGGCTGAGGGAAAAAGACCAGCAAATAGACAAAAATACAGTGCAAGTCACCTCAACAAAATCAACTAACTGCTGTCTGCTTTCTAAGTATTAATGCTTAAACTCTAAAAATAGCAATTCATGATGATTTGGTTCCTTTTCTATCCTGCTTCTTTTTCCTGAAGATTCAGTACCAAGTCACCAAAATGGATATATCATATTAAACGTGAAAAATACCATACACAAACATGTAAACATGATGACTTTGGTTGTTTGCTTTCCTTCTAAAACAATCAATTATTTATAATGATAACTATTAATAAACACTAAAAAATAAATACCAAAAATACACCTGCTTTTTGAATTTTGAAATACCAGATGAATTTCTCCAGCCCAAAAAACCACACTGCAAACACAATCCCCTGCATACACAGATCCCCTCAACACATCTTTGGTCTGCCAATGACCTGACTCCTACCTTGGCCACCCGGCGGGTCCACTGGATGATCCATCCACCTGAGAATGTCAAGGCCTCTGGCATGTCCACGTCATGCAGAGCAGAATCCAGTCTGTTGCATTTGCAGAACTGGAAGAATGTGCAAGCACGACCGCATTATGTCTGCATCTGTTTCCCCTTTGGCAGAAGAACAAATATTCACAACAAACAAAAAAGACAAATATTCTCACTGCTTCTGTGATGCTGGCAATGAATAAAAAATACTTCTTTTTTTTTAAAGCTATGATCTGTGAGAACATGGCTTCACTGAAAATTCCTGGGTTAAACAATTTGGGTGAAGATAGTTGAAAAAGTTTTATTTATAATCAAGTCCAAAAAACTTTTCACACACTACATAAACACGCATACCTACACACATGTGCACGCACTTGCGCATACCCACACACCCACATTAGAAATTGGGATTTTCCTAAAAGATCGAAATATATTTCCTCTCTAATGCCACATAAGTACAAAATATGTGTCCTGATCTGTAAAAAACTCTGAAGTTAAACACCACAGCATGGACACACAAAAGCAATCTTTACCTTGCCCATCATGGGAGAATGAATAAAGCACACTTTGACTAGAGGTGTCTAATGTAAATAATATGACAATCTAAATGTAATGGTTTCTGATGTCCGATCCCACATTCATCATAAGTATTTTGACCATTTACAAATTTATACAGACGGATCACGTCTAGATAATCAAGAAACAGGTTCTGCTTTTGTTATACCAGCGTTGAAAATTGAAAAATCATACTATGTTGGTAAATATCACTCGATATTTACAGCAGAACTAATAGCAATATTAATGGGTCTTATTTATATTCTTGATTTGCCATTGTATATATTCCAAATGCTTTAAAATCCCCATGTTACAAGAAAACTTCGAAAATTATATTAGAAATTAAGCATGTCATCCATCTCTTAACACTAAAGGGCATAAGTGTGAATTTTTGTTGGGTGCCTTCACACACTGGAATTCTTTCCCAAATGAGTGGGCAGATAGAGCTGCCAAAAAAGGTGCAAAACATGGACGGATGCATATAATTGCATGTACCTTTATCCTTAAAAGAGGGGTACAGCTTACTAGAACAAAAATCATGGAGAAAGACACCGAAACTAATCAGCAAAATGAGAGATTTTTTAAACTAGAAATGCAATTAATACCGTTAATTAAACATCGTGAACCATTCAAAAAGCTTGTCTAAATGTTTTTACGTCAAGAAGAAATGACTGCTTTATTTTATAAGAAGAAAACTAAATGCATTGATAATCAAATTCAGCAAAAATGGTAAATGTCTATGTGGTGAGAATATCACAATACTCATATACTTTTTGATTGCCAGAGTGTAAAACCTACATGCCCATTTTTTCTGAAAATTCCCTCACCAGCATATTCAATAATTTAAAACTGGCATTTGAAATTGTGAAAGGTCTTTTACCGCAGTCCCTTAGGACATTTGTTATAAGTTTGCATTAACGTTAATTACTTGTTCTTATGGGTTATTTTTATAATTCCCAGTTGCATTGCCAAGTTTCTTTATATATTTTTTGTAAAGCATGTGTTGTTTTTGGGGTTTTTAAAAAAATTTATTTTTTTATTTTTTAAATAAGACATCTACCCCACCATTAGTACCCTCTCCGCCTCGTCTAATATCACTAGACATGGAACAAACGTAAAATTGAAGTCAACAACACAACAACACACACACCATAACAAAACACACACACACTCAAAACACACAAAAAACAAACCAACAAACACACAAAATCACACATACACACAAAAACAAAAGGTTATCACTGACATGGATGGACATGACGGGAATGTCGATGTAGTTGAAGAGTTCGTTGAAGAACTTGACAGCCATGCAGCTACTGAAGAAGACCATGATCTTGTTCTTCTTGCGGTACTTCTTCAGGAAGGTGAACAGCAACAGAAAACGCTTCTCTCCTGGGCACAGGACAAAACCCTGCACATCACCACATGATAACACATCACTGCACCATACACATCACCACGCAATACATCACCGCACCATACACATCACCACATGATTAATCGTCATCATCATGAACATCATTGTTATTATGGCTTATAGCCCAGGTATCCACATAGAGCCATAATGAATCAATAGTCTAAAGGCAAGACACCTGTCTGGGGAAAAAAACAAACCACACTCACAAATTAAGTAAGAGTTCCTGGGTTCAAATCTCATACAAGGTCAGACTTTTCCCTAGACCACTAGGCACTGAGGGCCTGGGCGCAATAAATCACACACATGCGCGGCACGCCCCAACTGACTTACCCCCTCCCCACATATACACGCATGCTCTATACTCCACACCGAGTACTACTGCGCCACTTACTCACCAACCCACCCACAGAAGCAAGCGCATGCAAATACACACACACACAACACAACACACTGGACACCCAACGCACGCAAACACACCCACACGGACACACACACACTGAACCTGCTGCAATCCTTCACTGTTGCTTGTCTTGTGATCGTCGAACCCCCACATACAATGGGATGTTTGTCAAAGACCGCGCGTAGCAAAGGCGTCTGTCTTTTGTGTGGGGTGTGCTGAAAAACACATCGTCTGACGCTTCTTCTGAAAGAGAAAGGGTGAAGAAAAATAGCAAGGGTGAAATGTCGGTTTATTTGCAGCTATGGTACAATTATCCACTAAAATCACAGAACCAGAGACAATATCAATGTTAAACATTTATTATATTAGTCTACTTTGAATTACATTATTACAACCTCATTTAACGAGTCGAAGAAATAGAGAATTGAATACTGAAAGCAGCCTACTGACAGGGATTAATATAAACTGCCAATACAATTAAATAAATATCTTCGTCGACTCGCAGAGAGCTAATTATTGTTGTCTGTCACATGACCAAAAATCTGTAGCGGCTGCTTTTTTCAAGCACCTGACCAGTTAGGCCCATGCACTCCGACTTGGCAAAGGAGAGAATGGTTAGCATTTTAATCTTTCCCTCAAGACGAACAAAAGGAGAAATGGACGCAAGAAAGCAGCAAAGAAGGCAGACAGAATTGACAGGAAGAAAAGCAACAAGGCCAGAAACAAAGGAGAGGGACCCAAAAGGCAGGAATTCCTATCACATCATTTCCAGAAGGTGGAGATGCATTCGACTAACAGGTCTCTCTGGCATCCCCAACAGAAATGAATAAATAATAAACGAAAACAAATCACAATGAAAGAAATGTATGCAACAAAACAAAAAAAAGACCCCTACAAAATGAATACTCGAAAAGACAGTTGAAAAAACACAAGATGCAGAAAGAAAGAACAAGGGGCAAGGCTCTGCATGTGTCAGAGTGGGCAGCAGCAGCAGCGCTACTCACAGGCAAGAGGCGGATGATCTGCTGCATCTCCACCTCAAAGCCAGGTCCCAGGATTCGGTCCGCTTCGTCAATCACCAGACACGACAGGTTCTTGAACATGAAGCCCTCCGTGTTCTGTCACACCAATCATCATGATAATTTAGCATCAATAATCATAGAACAATGAAATAATAACATCAACAATAATAAAATGATGATCATCATGATGACACGATGGAGTGGAGGTATGGTGGTGGTGTGATGAGATGAGAAGAAAGGTGGTAGTTTTGGTGGTGGTGTGGAGGTGATGGATGATGCAACGAAATGGTGGTGTTCATTATTGCAACACAGGAACAAAAAGCAACAAATAATGAAACGATAACAAAAAGCAAAACAAAAGAAGATGATCAATGTTGTTGTTACTATTATCATCAATTATCATGGCAATTTCAGAGTCATGGTGCCCCAACTAAAAACGGTCTGAAAATGTTCTTCATCTAACCACTAGGGTGTCCCTCCCCCACCCACCCCCTGTAATCCCCTCACCCCTCACCCCCTGAATGAATCCAGCCGGCGACCCGGGTGGCCACCAAATTATTGACACCTTTCTTCAGCTCTTAGACCTCGTCCTGCCTGTTGACCGCCGCCCAACACTCAGCCCGAAGGTGTGGTGGTGGTACTTGATCAAGCTCCCGCAGCAACCGCCTAACGTCTGCATGGACAGCTCCCGTGTGGGGAGATGATGATTGTCAACCCCCGTGCCAAGATGCGAGGCTTGAACTGCAGTTTGGCTATATCCAGCTCCACCGGCGGATCAGAACGCCAACGTCCTTGGCCCGGCCCCCCCATGCCCCCCGGTTCCCCCCCCCCCCCCCCCCCCCCCCCCCCCCCCCCCCCCCCCTTTGCCGCGCCCCACCAGGTCTCTGGAAAACCATGTAAACAGGATGTTTCGATTTCTCTACCGTGATTTCGGTGCAACGTCTACCCACAATCCCTGTGTTTCATACAATTTGTCATGCAGAGTTGTGTTAATAATATAGAACAAGCAAAGAACATTGGTATGTTAGCTGCTATGCAAAAAGATAATCATCTAAATCTATCACTGCGTTAAGGAAAAAGAACTCCATCTTTCACCATTCCACTCCCAAATGCTGAAATTTGCTATGCTTAAAGATTAAACCACACCACTGAAATACATGGCAAAAATATTAAAACTGAAGTATAAGAGTATGAACAAAAAAATCTTTTTAATTCATAGAATATAGAATAACTCTGTATCAAAAATGATTTTTTTTAAAGCTATCTCCAGTTTAGATGTTAGTACAGATCCCTCCGTTGTCTCATCACAAGTGAGTCATTCAAGGCCTTGCCTCTGGTCACTGAAGCTCAAGTCAAAGCAAGTCCAAAATACTTCGACCATTCGTTCTGTCTAACCATTCCATAAAGACAAGACTCTGCATAGTACAACATTTATGATGTCAACACTGACAGGCACACAGTACGGTAAAGATCACAGGCAAAGAAACACATCATTTTTTTTTTGTTCCTCGGCTAGAGTTCTGAGGTTCAACAATGGTGAGATTTATGCATATATATGTGACTACGTTTTTCCCCACCATTTAGCTCACCACATTCCGACTTTGGGGATGGTGTCTAAACACAACACTTTCATGCATACTTTTTCCCCGTCATCCATTCCTACACGCACACAATGGCCTACTCTTCCAAAAGGCAAAATGTGTTTTTAATGTGTGCGCAAGATTTCTGCAGGCACATGGGGCCTCGGTTTATAATCTCATCCAACAGAGAAGTGGGGGTTTTTATGAGTGCAGTGTAACAAATAAAAAAACAAGAAAAGTGTTGCAAGGCAAAAACTGAATTTAAGTTTACATAACAAACATCACTGTGTATTGGGCAAGTGTGATCTTCTTGACTTATCTGCAGCCTTTGATACCATAGATCACTCATTTCTTCTTTCTCGCCTCCAAAATACGTTTGGTATTAATGGCACAGCCCTCACCTGGTTTACTTCATACACTCAACAGATCCGGTTCCAGAAAAGATATTGTAAACAAAATTCCATCAAACTGTCAAAATGGAATGTGGAGTCCCCGCATGGACAGTCACTGGGCCCCGTTCGCTTTAGACTCTCTACACTGCTCCACTCTCTACATATAATAAACATAACCACCCTATTGAGATCATCATTTTCTAGCCAATGATACTCCAACTTCCAGTGCAATGCGATACTGTTGAAAACTTGCCTGTCCCTCCTGACCAAAATGTCCTACTGCTTCAAGACATTCAAAAACTGGATACTCAGAACAAGTTACAACTTAATGCCGAAAAAACCGAACCATGCTCATAGGGACCCAACATAAACTTTCCTCTAATCACAAAAAAGCTTAACCAAGAATTCGGCAATACGTCAGTTTCTTTGTCCCAACTCTGTGAAGTATTAGTAGTAGTTCTGACAACACACTCTCTATGAAAAAATTCATCACCCGACCTGCCATTCTTGCTACTATCAATAACGGCGCATAGCGCGATTTCGCAAGTATCTGTCCACTGATGCAACTTCCAAGCTTGTCACATCTCTATTCTTTCACGATTAGACTACTGTATTCTCTTATGGCTGGCTACCACATCATCTATCCACTCTTCTTCAACGCATACAAAACTCTGCAGCTCGCCTGTCCTAAGAAAGAAAAAAATCTGAACACATCACTCCTCTTCTGCGATCTCTTTAACTGTTTTTCCTGTCTTCACAAAGAAAGGATATATAATCAATACCTCTGTTTCAAATGTCTCCACAAATCTGCACCTCATATCTCTGTAACCGTCTTCACCTGTAAACACCCATCCTGTCCATTCGTTTCAGCCGCAGATACTTTGTGCTTTCCGAACACCCAGAATTCAAACAAACCACTGTTGGCCCGTCGCTCTTCTCTGTTTCTTCTGTCATCCACCTGAAGGAACCTCCCTCTTTTCACTTCGTCAAAAGCCTTCACTTGATTCCTTCAAATCCAGCCTCAAAACACACTTATTTTCTAACCTGAAGAACTTCCCCCCACATATCTGTCCTTGTCCCTAATTTTCAAACATCCTTTCACCTTCTAATGTTGTTCCGTTGTTGCGTGTTGTGTGTGCGTGTGCGTGCGTGCGTAGTGCGCGCGCATGGATTTGAAATCTGTTGCTCATTATGTTTTTAAGGAGAGTTTGCATGCCTGTAAAAGATTGAGTGCAAGCGCTTCGATTGTTTGTTTTTTACAAGATTCAGCGCTATAATAAAATCCATATATACTTCTTATTATATTATCATGGTTGTGTGTACTGTGATTGCAGGTGTGTGTGGTTCGGTTTCATGTATTACTCAAAACAATCATTTAATCTATTTCGGACCATTCCTGTAGCATTCCCTATCTTTCTGCAAAAAAACATTATGAATAGTATTGAGAAATGAAAGTAAATGATACAGTGTGGACTCAATCTTACGAATATCCACTTTTGTGGATAATTGAAACTTCTTATGTCATTGTGATTTTTTAAAAACATGGAAAAAACATAATGAATATGACTGATGTGTGTTGTGTGCATGCATGGGTGTAATGGTTGCACGCCTGAAAAGAATTTTTTCTCAATTTATTTTATTCCATATCCAGACATTCTCAAGTGACCAACACAAACAAATTTTTCCGAAACATCATTTGTATACAATCGATCATATTTCATAACAGATGACCGAGATAACCGCGCAGCCAAAATTTGCAACCAAAAAGTTTCATGACCGTTACCCTAAAAAAAACCAACCCAGATGCATTCTTCTCTTTATAAGCTTTTAAAAAAGTTTTTTTATTACTTCTTGTCTTTGTCGTGTTTGTTTTGCTGCCTATCTTCTGTGACAGACATAACATTGCTCCCCCCCTCTCTGTGTGTAGTTCAACCCCAGTTCAACCACACTAGGCCCCAAACACCAGTTGCCTGCATCCCTGGAGCTACCATGTAGCAGTCCCAGAAGATCACTCCCATGCTGATTTAAGCCACTGTCAGGAGAGACCTGGCATGCTTTTGATGATGTTCAGTAAGTTCCATTTTGATGTCATATGTGCTGTATATCACACACCAACCTTTAGATGTGGCAGGACAAGATTCAGTGGATAGAGCCAGACTGAAACGAGAGATGTTACAAAGTCCATTCGAGGTGGTGACCATCAACCTGGCCCTCCAACATTATCTCCCACAACTTTTCACATGCTCTTGGAAAGTAACTCTCCTAGTAGTCGAGAACCAACCAAAGTATCGAGGTCACATGAGACCCGGGCTTCATTAAAGCCTCTGATCAGAGACACTTTCTTTACTGCAATGATGATGAATAGGATGACGATGAGCTGTGGAGAACTTAAGTTTGGTCTTTTGGGATTATTTAACAGGGCCACATCAACCCAGCCTGACTATTGCAATAGCTGTACTGTCCCAGTGGGAAATGTAGTTCACCTAACAGTCCCCCCCCATCTGTACACATGACAACAACATACTGACAGTGCCGACAGTGAGGTCCTTGTCTTTCTACTACATATATCCTTTGCTTGCTCACCTCTCTCAATGGTCCACAAGTCTCTACTGAGGCCCAAACCTAGTCATCCTCCCAGCCTGAATCCCATTGAACTAACCACCACACCCCATGTGGTCTGCTATTCCTAGACCTCGGATGACACACCTTATCTCAGTCCAGTCATGCTGGTTTACAACCCAGCCAAGCCTCACTACCATTCCAAGATGCTGTTACCCCCGTATTCAGTCCGTGACATTCCATACCATCTGAGTCCAATACACTGACAGTATAAATACTTTAACACTGACAATTGTGAATATACGATTTATGGAAAACATTTCTCCTTTTTAAAAAAGAAATAGAACCAGGCCATGCTGGGGATGTTAGCCTTCAACATGATGTTTTTTTTAAAGGTCCAATCATTAAAAACACACCACACACACATGCAAAACACACTACACACGAGATGCACCCACACACATGCATTGCACATACACATTCTTGCAAAATACACACACATGCATTGCACATACACACACATGCATTGCACATACACACGCACACAAACACACCACAGAGAATAAAATGGAAACAGGCTATGCAGAGCTCATCCCCATCCCCAGTATTTACCAATATCAACCTAAGCGAAACACTTCTGATGGTATGATTACTTTATACAAGGAACATTTCTGGCCTCTCATGAACAAACGAAAGGGAATACCCAGCAATGACAAAACAAAACAATCCCACACAAGTGAAAAAAAAATACATGAAAAAAACAATCAATGAAATGGGAAAGACAGAAAAGAAAAGAAAACGGAAATAAAAAAGAGTGACTAAAAAGGATATTTTTGAACACAAAATCTTCAGACTCAATACACTTCAATACACGTTGTTGTTGATGTATATGTCGACACACTCTATCCGACATCTGGAAGCCAAGGTCAGAATTTCTGAAAGCCAAAAAAAACACATCTTTTACTTTTTTTAATTAAAATTTTCCTACATTCTTTTGGTTTTTTTGCTGTTTTTAAACAAATTTCTTAGACAAGCAAAATTTAATAGCAACAACACCACTACCACCAGCATCTCTAATAATACATAAAAAAGAAGACAAAAAAACTATCACAACCACAGCATTTGGTGTCTGGTTTTTGGAGTTGTCTTTCCCAGTTTGTTTCTTAAATTTGTGGGGATTTTTTGTGTGTATGTGTGCAATTTTGTTTGTTTCTTTGTATGTTTCAGAGGTGGGAGGTTGTTTTGTTTCTTTAGTATCATTTTTTACATGCAGGGTTGTGGTGGTGGTGGTTGTTTTTTTGGTTGGTTTTTTACTTGTACCCATCAGAATTCATGCACACAAACATTAACAATAATACAAACATCAACGAAATAAATCAAAATATATCACACAACACAAAGTGACTCACAAACACACAGAGAACCATCGACACATACGCAACACACACACACGCACGTGCACACACTCGCACACACAGAGAAACATAGCAGCACATGCCGATGCCCTTTTATGACAAACTAATGTTGTTATAAAACCAAATGTCGTAAACCAAATAGTTACAACAGACATACACCCAGATACGCGCGAGCACACACACACAAACACTCATAGAATAACAGAGTAAGATAACAACCTTCAAAGATGTTTAAAAGTATGTCCCAAATTCTAAAGACGGCATCTCTCATAAGCATATATCAAATGAAAAAAAAAATTTTTGAATCTGTGCTTGATCTTAATATGCTCACACACAAAAATAAGAGAAAGAGAGAGTGAGAAAAGAAGAAAAAGAGAGAGAGAGAGAGAAGAGAGATGCTCGAAGCCTGAACAAGAAGACAATAATATCAGTTCTTTTTCCATTGTAAAAAGCAACCACATCCTCAACCTGATGGCGTTGAAGCTGAGGCCAATATGAAAATTGACAGGCAAACAAACTTACAGAAACACCACACATACGGACACAACAGCATCCTCACCATCTAAGCCACACACACACATAACGTTATAACATGGCTTGATCATCAAACCTAAATGCACTGACCCTGTGTCCACTTTCATTTTTTTTTTCTTTTGGGGCTTTTTTTTTTGGTTGTCTTTTTTGTTCCTCAGCTTGAGCTCCCAGGACCTTTTTAGTCCGACAATGAAGGTAGCTGCATTCCGACTTCAGGGAATTCACTTCATTTATCCAGAACACCAATAAACCCTCAGAAATGTGCAACGGCACAACTGCACGTGAACTTCTCTGTTTTGAGATAATAAAGTGTTTGACTTTGAAGTTGTCATCCAGAGCAGTCAGAGTATTCCGAACATCTCCACAAGGTCAGACATCTGCTTTCCTTCACTTAGGGGACCACAACAAAAATACTTCCCCTCACTTAGGGGACCACAACAAAAATACTTCCCTTCACTTAGGGGACCACAACAAAAATACTTCCCCTCACTTAGGGGACCACAAAAAAAATACTTCCCTCACTTAGAGACCACAAAACAAAAGTGCTTTCCTTCACTTAGGGGACCACAACAAAAGTGCTTCCCTTCACTTAGGGGAAACAGGGCAAAAATCTCAGACACCACCTTTTCTGTACTATGGCTAACGATTAACTACACATGCAGACAATGACAGAAAGATTCACCCACCCTGTCCTTTCCTCTTGAGCTTCTTGAGTTGCAGGTTTTCCTCTGGATTCTTCTTGCGGTGGCACATCTAGGACGGTTAAGGAACAATGGCGATAATATTGCGACTGTCCACAAATGAAAACTATACAACACTGTAGGCCGACACACTAGGGTACACTGATATAAGACTGGCTAAGAACAGTATTGTAGACTGAGTAAGACATACCACACTGTCAACTTTTGGCTAAGAACAGTATTGTAGACTGAGTAAGACATACCACACTGTCAACTAAGGAAAAGTCCTACAACACTGTAGATTGACACTCTATGGGTACACTACTGACTTGACATAACTTCATCATTTTCCCCCTTTAATTTGCTGAGGAGCCACTGAAGCACTGCACCTAACCCTTCAAGCAGTGGTGTCCTCCTCAAGTGATGCTGCGAGCTCACTCCTCTGACGGTTTCAGAGAGTGCATGCTGAGTAATGTTCACCCCCGCGACGAACAGTGGCACATGCGGGACTACGTAATCGCCCGGCAGGAGGGTTAGAGGTGATGTTTCCATTACACGCTGCAATGAGAGGACATCTGTTGGTCGGACCATCGCCTTAGTCCGCAGCAAGATGAACACAACTTGCACGCAGCTCCAACCAGCCAGCAGAAACTCCCCCAAGGAAGCCTAAACATCCAACCGCTCCTATCACTCAAGGATGGCACTACAGCAGACAAATACAAGCAGCTCTCCATAACCCCTGCAACGACTGATGTAGAAGAGATATGGGGACACCTTTAGAGACGCTGTATACAAAGCAGAGAGGTCAGGTCAGTCAGAGAAGCTCTCTGTTTCTGCTACTGGTCTCCATGTAACCCAGTACAACCTGTCGCATGTGGGGGAGGAAACCCCAATAGAAAAAAAACCCCAAAACATATGGAGACTTGGAGAGGAGATTGGCGCCAACAAGGAATATCCTAAGCCCACAGAAAAAAACATGAATGACAATGCAAAGCAATATGGACCGGATCGGTCGAGGCCCGGTTAACCACGACGCGGCTTTCCATGATCAACACCAGGTGGAAGTGACAAGTCAGCACTGGAGTTAAACATTACTAAGCGCCCTAGAGAACAGCTCACCATTGTACATGGAACGTCCTACTCCTAGCCAGTGCGGACAAAGAACTAGAGTATGAGCTTAGCCGCTATAAAGGGACATTATTGGACTAGAGAAGTGAGATGACAGGATTTGGTGACACATTGGACTGAAGAAGGCACAAGATCTGGTACATGGCCAAGAAAACATCACCACATGGGAGTGGCATTTATGTCAGACAAGGAAGTAGTTGGGTGGCATTATCACTGTACACCGGCTTTCCGCAGATTATCACATACCTCCGGGTGACAAGCCAAGCCCAAGAACATAACCATCATACAAATCCTATCCACCATACCATCTGACCATGCAGATGAAGAAGTAGAAAGAATTTTATGAAGATCTTGAAGAGACCATATAAAATACCCATGAAGGACAGACATCATCATCCAAGGGATTTTAACGCCAAAGTATCCTGACTCGTACAACCAATGGGCCTGACAGTTGGTCAGTTTGGACAGGGAGACCAACGACAGGGGCTAACGTCTCTGCTGGAGTTTGCCGCACTCACAGACTTACCATTGCCAATACCCTCTATCCCACAAAATTTAACAGGCAAGGAGGACAACCTGGCATGCGCCAAACGGCAAGATCCATAACCAAAATAGATTTTATCTTAAACCCCAACGGCCGCTCAAATCCAGCATCAACAAGCCAGAACAAGACCTACCTGGAGCTGACATAGGCAGCGACCGACCTTGTGCTGCTGGTATTCAAAATGAAGCTGAAGAAAAACAAACAGCCTGCAAACCCACGTATCAAATTTGACGTGACAACTGAAAGATCCAGATGTGCCCGAGGAGATCTTCCAAGCTAAGCTTGGCGAACTTGGCGGCATTAACCCTCCAGACAATTGACATTCAATGACCTCACCAACAACTTAATGAGGCAAGTCCGAGAAACAGCAGTTGGAGTACTTCGGTCGTCGAGGAATAAACACCAGCCATGCACTACAATGACATCTTGGACCTCTGGCGTACAAGAAGAGCACTGAAACCAACCAGTCTTCCAACCCTAAAGAATAACGAGAGGCCACAATCTGTGAAGAAGTCATGTTAAAGGCCAAGAGAAGTGGTCAGTGAATGCAATGTGATGAGATCAAAAAGCTGAAAGTGGGCAACATAAAAAGGCATACACACCTGAAGAAACTCACAAAACCTCTATCGACCAAATCATCAGTCCATTGAGACAGCTTCCGAAACTCCTCACAAGAAAAGCACAGCTCATTGAACAGGTGGTCTGAGTATTGACAAGAACTGTACAACTACCCAATACAACCTGACCAGAGCATACTAGAAGAGAAGGACAGCAACATCACCATTACCTATACTGAGGAAGAAGTGGAAGAAGCCATCCGCAGCTACCAGTTGGAAGACCCCAGGAGCAGACACATACCACAGAGCTGCACTAGCATGGTGGCGAACGATATCACACAATGTTACAGCTATCTAGTCAAGAAGATTTGGGAGACAAAACAGTGGCAACAGATGGACACAATACTCATCATACCTCTGCCCTCAGAAGGGTAATTTACGCCAATGCCGAAAACTATAGCACAATCCACCATCATCAGCCATGCCAGCAAGATCAATGCTCAAAGCTATTTGATAATCGACTAAAGAAGGAGGCAGAATACACCTTGCAAGAGGGAACAAGCGTGGCTTCCAGGCAGGCAGGAGCACAATTCGAACAGATTTTTAACTGCCAACATCCTGATGGGAAAACATCTTCAACATCATAGAGACCTGTTCCACAACTATCATCGACTTTCAAGAGCTTTCGACAGAGTAGTGGCAACCGAAGGCCTGTGGCAGGTCCACCAGAATTTTGGCATTGAATGAAGGACTAGTGCAAACCATTCCAAGCACTATACAACACCGCAAGCAGAGCAGGCCTTATGAACAATCAGGTCCGCAGACTACTTCAAAACCACAGTTGGGGTCCGACAAGATGCCTATTTCTCCAGTCCTGTTAAATCTGTTCTTGGAAAACATTATGAAAGAGACCCTCCAGACTTCCCCGCTACCATCTCCATGGGCGGCAGACCCCTCCCACAACTTGCGGTTTGCCGATGACATAGACCTCATGGAGGAAGTAACACCAGTCCTGCAAGATCTTACACCAGACCTTGAGAACAGAGCTTGAGCATATGGGAATGGAGGTGATCTCGAGAAAAGGTAAGTACTTGTGACCGCACGAGCAACGCCTCTGCTAAAATTAATATGAACGGCCAACACAGGAGGAGGTCGACGCTTTTAAATACCATTTGGCGCTACACTCCAAAGACAGGGCCCGATCGACAACGAAATCAATCAGAATAGCCATGCAACATCTTTCCATGACAAAACTCACCAAAACTCACCACCATATGGAAAATTATAGAGATCAGTTTCCCAAATCAAACTAAAGCTCTTACAAAGCCCAATTCAGACTATCCTGCTTACCGGAATTGAAAACCTGGACATTGAACCGCTGAAACAGCAAAGCGAAAATCCAGTCATTTTGAAACTAAATGACATAGAATACTACAGGCATATCCTGAGACCAACGAAAGACCCATGGATTTGTCAAGAGTCCAATAACACGGCTGGCAGATCCTCAGAACCTCCCTTCTCACCATCCGTCAAAAGAAAAAGGACCATGGTTCGCCACGTCACCCGCCACAACACCGGACTGTATCTGCCAAAACCAGTACTGCAGAGGAACACTCGAAGGAGGCAGAACGAGGGAAACAGAACAAGTCATGGATGGACATCATCAGAGAATGACAGGATGAATGACTCGGCACTACTGCGCAAGCCGAGCAGAGATGGATGGAGGAGCTTACCAACGGCATCGTCTTTCGTGTCTCCTCCCACGAACCGCCAAGGTCACGGGTCTGATGATGATGATGATGATACACAGCAGCAGCTGACACAGCTCGGCTTTGTAAACAGAGGAGCCACAAAGACTTGTTTGACGAAATGACTCTGTAATCTCCAAGCTCTTGAACACACAGCCCAACGGACATCATCAGGATCACATTTCTGATAACGACTTGGTGCCAGAGGAAAAGAAGAACCAGTATTTGCAAAATCAAGCAACTTGTACAGAACGGCTGCGTGAGATGCAGAACTACTGTGGGAAAGAAAGTCCAAAAGAGCGTCAGTCAGCTGCTGACTCTCATGACATGAAGAGCTTCCATGATGTCTCCGAGCTGTATTGGGCAAGAGCCACAGATAAACCCCTGTCTGAACCTTCCTTGGACCAGACCACCCGCGCCGACAGACAAGAACAGACATCCTTACATGGCTGGGCAGAGCACTTCAACACCTCCTCAACAAGGGACTCATCTGTATCTGATGAGCATTGCAAGCCCTCCCACAGCTACCAGTCTGTGACTCAACAGCTGCCCCTCCACCCAGCCGAGACCTGGAAAGCCTGAAGCCCGCCAACGTCAGGAAAAGCACCAGGAGTGGATGGAATCCAGCCAACATCTTACAATGTGGAGGCAAGGTCTGACAGACAACTGACCCGCCCCTGTTTCCAATCTTTCTAGAGGAAAAGGGAGTTCCCCCAGGATTCCAGGATCTTCAAATTGACCACATTTACAAATGGAAGGGAGACAAAACATGTGTGACAACCACCATAGAATCTCTCTTCATAGCACCGCGGGCAAGATCTCACCCAGCATAATACTGTAGACCGACTGATTACCATGCCTCCAACACAGTACATCCCTTAAGCACCGTGCGGTTCCGCCAGGCAGGAACATGTGACATGGTGATTGCAGTACGCCAGTTGCAAGAAAAGTGCTCGTGAGCAGAACCTAGTGCACCACATGGTCTTTGTAGACCTAACCAAGGCCTTCGACACGGTGAAACCGCCGTGTGGCTGTGGGAAGATCCTCCCTAAGTTTGGGGTACCCAAAGATCCTAATACAGCTTATTTCGTCATGCCAAGATGGCATGCAGGTGAGAGTACTGGAAAATACTTGACATGTCGGATCCATTTCCTGTGGTAAATGATGAAGCAGGCTGCGTCCTGACACCCGCACTGTTCTCTAATTCTCTTCTCTCCATGCTGATTGATGCCATCCAGACTGTGACAGGGGAATCTACATTCAGTTCCCGCACTGATGGCAAACTTTCAACTAATGCGGCGACTCCATGCTAGATCAGGGTGTCGAGGCACTGTTTGAGAGAGTTCCTCTTCGCTGATGAATGCCACGCTATGCCGCACACTCCCACAAAGTACATACAGTTCATTATGGACTGGTTCTCTACCTCCTGCAGCGCTTTGGAGTCCACCATCAGCCACAGCAAGACCGAGTCCATGAACCAACCAGCAATTTCACAAAACGCCCAGTGCCTTCCCCCCTACCTGCAGTAAGATCGGATGACACAGAGAACAGGTCAGTCGACAAGTTTTGCTACCTGGGCAGCTCCCTCTGCAGCATGAACCCTTGATGCCGAAGTTTACATTGCGGCGATCGCCCAAGGCCAGTTCTGCCTTTGGAGAACTCAACAACTAGGCTGTGGAGCAACAAAGGCATCAGGCTCAGCACCAAAATCAAAACTACAGAGCTTCGTGCTGACCACCTTGTTTGTCCTGCTGTGAAACATGGAGACATACAGCCGTCACATTCAACAGCTGAGCAGTTCACCAGAGATTGCCTACAAGATCCTTGGAATAAAGCGGCAAGGACAGGGTCTCCAACCTCCAGGTCCTAGAGAAAGCAGCCTGCCCAGCATCGAAAGGCCTACTGATCAAGTACCAAAGCTCACGCTGGACAGGACACGATTGTCCGAATGACGAGAACAGGCCGATCCCAAGAAGCAATGTATGGTCACCGAAGGAAGGCCTCCGAAAACTTGGAAGACCCTACAAGCCCTCAAGGACACCTTGAAGACAAACGTTAAAAGCCTGTGACATAGACATCGCTACCTGGAAACTGATTGCCCTTGATCGTTCTCGCTGGAGATGCTTGGCTCCAGTGGCATACAGAACGATTGAAAACAAGCGAACGGCTGGCCCATTAAGAAGAAGCGTGAGCGAAGAAAGCAGGGCTCACCTCTGGAGACGATTTCCTTGCAACACCTGTGGAAGTGCCTAAGCGAGAAGGTGCATCCAGAATGGCCTCTTCTCCCATATGAGGATACATTCTTGATAGATAAACCTGCCTGCCTACTCATCCGTCGATCCGACGGGAGCCTCAATCAACCATCCATTATATCGATATTTGTGTATAATAATAAATAATAATAATAATTACATGGAACTTATATAGCGCTATATCATGAAAAGACAAAACAAACGCATAGCATTCAACCTAATCTTACACAGTCATAATGCAATCATGGATAAAAAACAATAGTTAAAACAAACAGATATTACAACATGTGCGCTGCAGACAAAATCTATGAAAGAAATGTCAAAAGGCAAATGTTTTACAAAAGCACACACCACAATATCACACAGAACGTCACTTAGGGTCCCTAATACATTTAGCAGATTATAGGACAAAGCTCTGATATGAAACAAGGGGGGAAATCTAGGTTTGAAATAAATATGTCCTTGCGGCCTGATTTAAAGTGTCGTAACTAGGTTTCTGGCGAAGAGAGAGAAGGAGCTCATTCCAGGTCGATGGACCCAAAAAAGAGAAAGAGCGGCGGCCAACAGTGGATTGGTTGAAACTTGGTATTCGTAGGCACAAGGTATCTGCAGTAGAGCGGAGGGAACGTGAAGGAGTGTACAGGTTAAGACATTCACAGAGGTAGGAGGGTGCAGTTGTGTGGAGAATTTGTAACAGAGGGTACTGATCTTAATAATTTACTCTCTGAGCACAGGCAGCCAGTCGAGAGATTCGCAAGAGCGGGTACTGTTTGCTCAGATTTTTCTTTCTGAGAACTAGTTGAGCTGCGGAGTTTTTGAATACGTGTGAAGGGAGTGATAGATGATGCTGGCAGACCAGACCAAAGAAATTACAATATCGAGACGTGAAAGAAATGAGATAAGTGACATGTTTGGCTGTGTGCTCAGTGGACAGGTACGTTCGAATTGCACTAATACGCCGTAATTAATAGTAGCACAACGACAGGTCTGGGTGATGCATTTTTTTCATAAGATAGTGTGTTGTCGATAACAACACCTAGATACTTCTACAGCAGTGGATAGAGGGACTGATGTATGCCAAGTTCTATGAAGCTGTTGGTAATGGAAGAGAGTTGTGTTGGGTCCCTACGAGCATGCTTCGTGTTTTATCTGCATATAGCTGTAATTTGTTCTGTGTCATCCAGTTTTGAAATATCTTCAAAGCAGCGGGCCAATTTGTCAGGAGAGAGGCAGATTTTCAGGAGTAACACTGCTTTGAATCTGAGTAGTAGCCATCATCGTAAAAATGATGGTTTGATTGAATACGGTTATTATCGTGTGGACAGTGGGGGCGGTTGTAAAGAGTGAAAGAAACAGGCCTAGAACTGATCCCCTGTGGACTCCGCATATCCAGTATTGGCAGGTATTGATTGAATCTTGTACTGCAACAGTCTAAATCGGTCAGTCAGGTATGAACTAAACCAGTGAAGGCTATGCCAGTAACACCGAAACGTTATTTTGAAGACGGGAGAGAAGATTTGAGTGGTCTATCGTATCGAAGCTGCTGATAAGTCGAGTAGAGTAAGACAGGAGATATACCCTGAGTCATAACGAGTAGAAGGCGTGTTTTAAAAGTATGTACTAAGGGTGGTTTCAGTGCTGTGGTTGACGCGATAGGCAGACTGAAACTCAGGAAGAAGATTGTTGATGAGAAGGTGGTTGTTGACTGTTTGAGAACTAATTTTTCAAGGAGTTAGAAATATAAAGTAGACTGGAAACAGGTACTATAATTCCTTCAGAAATGTTAGTGGGTCAAGGCATCTTTTTGAGTAGAGGTGTGACTATTAGCAGTTTTGAGAACTGATGGAAAATTTCCTGTAACAAAGATGAGTTTACATATTTCGGTGATAGCGGTGTAGAAGTGGTAGACACTGTGAGAAAAGAGAAGCAGATGGGATCAAGATCACATATTTATAGTCATTTCTTTCAGAATTAAGCGTGATTTCTTCTCACCACTTGTCGGATGAAAGAATAGGAGAGGAGTGCCAGAGAATTGGGGATCAGGAGTGTAGTGCTGGAAGAGATCTGATCCATTTTTGGACGAATGTTCTAGACTTTTTCAGAACGAATGCTGAACTATAGAGGCAAGTTCAGAGTGGATGTGGATGGAAGGCAGAGCTTGCCTTACACAGATCCAAGAAGAGTCGATTGCAGGGAAAAGAGAGATTTCATAGACGTGGCCTCAAGAACTTGAGCAGAGGTAATACTTTGTTTTTCTTGAAAGAATTAAAGATTTGGCCTTTGTTACTTTGTTCGAAAGAGCTGCTTAATTAAATTTTCCGATTTTGCTTTTCGCCCACTGCCGCTCTAGTTGCCTTGCGTTTGCGCTTTGCGACCAAGGAGTCATGGGTGGTAAACCCATGGCGCACATGGCCTATTAGGCAGGAGACGGCAGATGTGAGGTGCAAGCTCATCAACAGTTGCTGAGACCACATAGTAGTGTATAGAGGGGGTTATTGTGTCGGGCAGAGGATTTGTGATAGGCGTTTCAGCAAGCTTGTGCAGAGAAGTTTGAATATCAAGGCCTTAAGGTTGCGACGGGTGACATACATTTTCCTTTCTGACGGCTTGCAATATTAAGAACGAAAAGAACAGCGGAATGATCAGAAAGTATGTTCATCAGTGATAGATACAGATGTGATCAATCTTGGAAACACATTAATAAGCCAGTCTAAAATATGTCCTGATACTGTGTGTTGCTTCGTTACCACTGAGCAAGAGAGTGGTTCGACAAAGACAGATCAGACGTTTGACATCAGAAGAGGACTGGGTTATACAAAATGGAAGTTAAAGTCACCGAAAATGATGACTTCTGGAAGAGGCTGTAGTGATCCAGGAGTGGACTGAAACTCTTGATGGAAAATGGAAGATTTCAGATTATACTTACGGCTTGGAGGCGGACGGTAAAGACAGGCAGAAAAGTAATAGATGGCCAGGTGTGTATGAAGTGATTTCACGACATTCGAAAGATTCAGGTGAGAAAGGAAAGGGAGTGACAGAAAGAAAGAGCAGGTTCGAGTGTACGTTATAAACAATGGCACTGCCACCTCCTCGGGAGGGTCGGGAAGAAGAAAGAGGTTTTTAATAACCAGGTGGTGTCAGTGTTTTTATTTTCGGTTCAGCTCGTGTGGTTTTAACCAGGTTTCTGTAAGAAATGTTAGATCAATGTTCTTATATCACAGAGATGAAATCAGAAACGAGGATCAGCTATACCCTCTGGGCATACAGATTGTACGTTGCAACAACACATTGAAGGATGTTAGAAGTAGCAGGAGTTGAAGATAACTGTGGTGAATTGGATCAACTGTCATGGAAGAGGAGAAGGGCGATAGTAAAGAGTGGAGAGTGGAAGAGCACAAGAAGATTGGATTGAGCGTCAGTGTAGAATCTGATGAAAGAACTGGGAAGTTCGGGGGCTAACAGTTGCATTTCCACCATGATACACATTAACAGAACACCGTTTATCAAAGTCATAACACAGGGCGAAGCAGGTGGATCAGAGGGAAGCGAAGAAGTGTTGTCCTTGTTTACGGACGGTATCGGTAGTTACTCAGAAATAGGGGGAGACGATGTAGGGGCCGCAGGCGAGGATGTCTGCCCGATCAACGGGTACCTCGTCTAGTTTTGTGGCGTTGATTCCTAAGGTAGAAATATGTTTTTAAGATCGTATGGTATATTGAAAACCCAAGTGGTAGCAAAAGCGCTCATGTCTTCGGCAGTAAGTGTCAAAATATAAATTCCAACATCATTATTATTATTAATATTATTATTATTATTATTATTATTATATTGGTGGAAAAGGAGGAGCACTGGGTACTTGTGTGGGGGAGATCTGAGCTTGTGTTTCACGTGCAATTTTTCACACGGCAGCAGGTTACAGTAAAATGTTCCACAAGGACCATCAATGTCAGTTGAACACAAATCATCAAGTCATTGAATGTTCAAAAATTTATAAGAATATGAAAATTATCAATTAAAGTAATTCGCAATGTAAATATAATAAGAAAAACCAATCTGACCAGTCATGCACGTGAAACCAACAACCACGTAGATATAAAATGTTATTGCTGACATCGAAAAAAGCACAGAAACAACACTCGAACACGGGAGATACACCCTTCTGCATCCAGAGCAAAGGCCAATCACTCCAGCATATATATATATATATAGTCTATATATATAAATATATATAAATATATATTATATATATATAATCTATATATATATATATATTATATGATTTCTGTCAGATAAAACTTATCCTTTTGATTTGGCCAGGATCCAGAAGCTTAATTGACGCATGCCCAGTTGATGAAAAGTAGGGCGGGATCACGTTACAACATCCCTCCTTATCAGTCAACATCCAGTAGCCACTCTCAAACTGGACAATGACAATGCAAATTTGACACGGACAAATGGACAAATGCCAAATTGACATGAACCAATTGACAATCGACCAATGCAATGACAAATCTTGACACAAAGAGACGACAATGACAAATTCTTTTATTTCGAGGATAATGAATAAGCACACATGTCTTTTTTACATCCAGGTCCCCGCCCGTTAGGGATTAAATCTTAATAATAATAACCCAATACTTCCTACAGTCTCACATAAAAACAAAGGGGGAAATAACCCTTTACAAAACACCTGCTCCCCCCCAACCAACCCTCCCCCCCCAAAGCAAGCAATTAAAAGAAAATCCTAAAATTACAACACCCCTACCCCCACCCCCCAAAAAACCCCTAACCAAACAAACCAAACAAACAAAAGAGATAAAAAACCAACCAACAAAGTGATAAAAAAAAGAAAACAAAGAAAACCAAAAAAAAACCCCCCAAACCACAACAAGTACAAGACCAACAACAAAGCCAAGAAAAATAACACAACGAAACTTAAGTAAGTCATAAAGATAAACATTCTACACATTGTCAAATGGTACACATACTTGTTACACATAATTATAAATATTGAAATAGGGCACTCATTAAAACATAAGTCCAGAGGCAAGCCAATAAAGTAATGAAAAGATAAAAATATGAAGCCTTCATCGATATACTATGACTATAAGCAAGACTATAAAAGGTGAGCGAGAGAGAGAGAGACAGAGTCAGAGAGACAGAGAGTGTGTGTGTGTATGTATATCAGAGATAATATCCAATATATAATTCCAAAACAGTATGCGATCCCATCAAACACTCTTTTTAATTATTCTCGTTTCAAATTATATGTCATGATAATGAAATAAATTTAATACACATACATTCCACACAATAAAAACAGAGAAACAAACCAAGAAGAAATTTAAAACTATACATCGTTTGAGGGAGAGAATATGAGTGGGAGTGAGTGAGTGAGTGAGTGAGTGAGTGCGGTGTGGGGTGTTGTGGTGTTGTTTTGTGTGTGGTGTTTGGTCGATGATGAGGTGTGTTTGTTGGGGTGGGGGTGGGGGGGGGTTAGAGACAATGACAATGAGAAGGACGCATGCAGAAGCACTGTGCGAGTCCTCCGCAATAGGCCCCAAGCAGTAATGGTAGAACCCCAGGAGATGCGTCCTCCTGAATGTCTGCAGGAACTGATAAGCAATGATTCCTCGGGGATGGAGAGTTTATAGCTGGTGCTCTCCACAAGACACCCCCCCTCCCACCCTTCCTCCTCCACTCTTGTCCTAGCATGATTTCATCAGGGGAGCCATCAAAGCACAGGCTAGTCTGGAAACAAACGCAAGGATACACCATGCCTCCTGTAAAGAATCAACCCCACGAAGCAATAGGTGGTCAACCCCAGGGGTGGCGACTATTTAGTGTTTCCAGGAAACCATAAAGAATCTCCAACCTCCCAGAAGATTTGATTCTGGATGTTTTATTCCAAACTCTGTGATCAGGGAGATCAGCTATAGTGCCTATCAATGTAGATCTCGGCTTGGTCACACATCATGAAACTGATAAATACATGATATTTGTTGATGTCTGCTTTAAAGTATGAGTGCTACATCCGTCAGGCGCATCATCACTCATCATCACTCATCCCTTGGTCGGGACGACCGTTGGGGTACCCGCACGGACGCTGCAAGTGGTCTGCCAAATGGATCTGTCCTGGACTGTTTTCAGGAGGTTGGTACAGTGAGGGCCGTTCCACTCCAAGATTTGATATCCAGCTTTGCGTGGTCGTCCCTGCCTCCTTGCTCCTTCCACCATTCCCTGCAGGACTGTCTTTGACAGGCCTGATATGCCTGTTGTGTGCCAAAAAACCACTTCAGTTTCCTCCGTTTGACTGGAACAAGCAATTGGTTCTTGTTTGCCAGCCAGTGCCTCGATCTGCTGCCAACGTATCAATGGGATTTGCGGTCTCTGTAGGTTATGTTCAGATCACGCCGCGGCCCTTCATCTCAAAGTTTTTGAATGCGACGTTCAAATCGGCAGTAAGTGTCCATGCTCACATCTGTACAAGGGCAATGGAAGTGACTGAGTGCCTTGTAGAGCTGAACCCTTAGTGTGTCTGATGTGGTTTTCATCACACTTTCGCCAGCTTAGTCATGGAGAGAGTGTCAAAGCAAGTCTGATCCTTCACCTCGTGGTGCTCGTGCCTTCTTTGAGTGATGACTGCTCCACAAGGTACTTGAAAGTTCCACCTCCATCTAGTTCTCGCCACTCATCTTGATAGCTGAGTGGGAGTGGACGGTGTGGTACTGTTCACATCGATCGTGCTCTTTTCCGTGCTGATCTCCATAAACGTGGGCATTGGCTGTTGTTTCAGTCTGGTGGTGATATCCTGGAGTTCTTCCTTCACTGCGGCCCAGAGATCAAATCGTCTGGAATCGAAGATGCAGACGGCCTTTCCTCCTAGTTTGATTGTGGTCTTGAAGTCAAGGAGGGCCTCCTGCAAGGATGTTCCCAGGAACACGTTGAAAAGAACGGGGGAATAGCGGGCAGCCTTGTCCCGAACTCCAACTGAAGTCCGGAAGAACTCCCCGATTTCTCCACCCAAGGAGGACTGGCAACTGTGGGAGCTTCATACAGCGCCTGGAAGACTTTGAAATCAGGTCCTCGGTCGAAGCCTATAGACTCTCTCATGACTTGCCACAGAGCTCTTGCCAACACTCGGTCGAAGGCCTTCTTGAAGTCAATGAAGTTGTTGTAGAGCTGTAGCTGATGTTGGAGAGCTTCTCTATGAGCATTCTGATGTTGAAGATCTGCTCGACCAGTGCTTCGACCTGGTCCTGAATCCTGCTGTTCTTTCAGATAGGTTTCTTCTGCTTGTGGTTTCAGTCTGTTCAAGGCAATGCGTAGCATAACTTTGCTTGGATGGCTTATCAGAACTGATTGTTCCTGTAATTTTGGCACTTCCTTCAGGTCGCTCCCTTCGTTGGAAGTGGAACTATATGGATTGGGTCCACTGTTTTTCAGGCCACGCTTTGCTGGCCAGTATGGCGTTGCAGATGATTGTTTAATGCCTGACATCTCTGGCCTCCGTCTTGATGAGCTCAGCCGGGAGTTGTAATCCCTGGTGACTTGCCCTCCCTTTCAGGGATCTTACTGCTTCTTCTACCTCTTCCTCCAGCCCCTGTGTGCTTTTCAGGATCTGATGGTCTGGGATCTTGCTCGTGAAGTTTTGTTCGATCAGCCTTCAGCTTGAGTTGTACAGGTCTCTGCAATATCTGTCCACTCTCTCTTCATGAAATTGGCGCTGATAAGCTCTCTGTAAGGCACTGACCCCTCGTTGTCCCTTCATAATAACGGAGGTCGTTGGCTGCTGGGACTTGGTTAGTACCTTGATGGTCTAATATACGCCTCTTTGCTGTCTCCTTCGCCATGCCTCTCAACGCTTGGAGGCATTGTTCTGACATCCAGTTCCCCATGGCCTCATCATCTCTTTATTGACCTTTTGACTGTTCCTATACTCTTCGGCCGTTTCTGGTTTTTGTTCTTCACACATGCTTTAGCTCCCTACGTTGGTCGCACAGGTCCAGATATCGTTGGTAACCCACGGTGGGTTTCTTTTTCTTCTTCTTGTCCCAAGGATCTCCAGTCCTGTCTCCTGAATGTCTTTGCTGAAGGTCTCCAGTGAGTTTTGATGTCATCTTGGATAAATTCAATGCTGCAAATCTGCCACTTAAGTCTCGACTTTAAGATTTTCAGCGACTTTCGGGGGTCCCTTCAGCTTTTCCATGTTGAACCGCAAAGCGGGGATTATCTCTTCTGGGTCTTTGGTCTTCAGTTTGATCTGTAGGGGTCATGAGTACCATGTCGGTGTGTCACTGCCAATATCTGCGCCAGGGAAACTTTCTTTGTCTGGGCTTTGGTGATGCTCGACTTAAATCGTTGGGGCCAAGATGAAGTCAATCTGGGTTATGTGTCTACCATTTGGGTGAGTGCCACGTCGTTCTTCTTGATGTCTTGTGGGTATAAGGTTTGGCGACAGTAAGATTGTGGCTGCTTGCGAATTCCAAAAGTCTGAGACCTCTTATCATTAGTTTACGTCACGCCAAAACGGCCTACTTGTCCCTCGGCCCATTGGTCCATCAAGCGTCAGTCCGATCATGGCATTCCAGTCGCCCGATCACGAGAAAGTCCTTCTTTGGAGTTGATTTGATGCGCACTCCAAATCTTCGTCGTAGAAACACTCGATTGCTTCATCATCGAAGTCTGATGTTGGTGCATAGACTTGTATGATGGTCATGTGTGTGTGTTTTGCATGCGACAACGCATGGAGATCAGTCGCTTGAGATTTGGGGTACAGCTGATGACACAGTTTAGATCCCTCTTCTTGTTGACAAAATCCTACTCCGTTTGGTGTTTGGAGTCGTCCCGCCACTATACCCTTGAGTTGTGATCTTCTACTGTAGTGTTTTCGGGGCGCCGAATCCGACCACAGCGACTTCGGCCGAGTCCAAGTATGGTCCCATTCGTAACTTCGAAGTTCATGGGTTAGCTCTTGGAGCTTCCCACAATGCGTGCAAGTACGGATGTTCCATGTACCAATATGGTCCTTTCAGCCTGGAGTTTGATCGCTTTGTTTTGCGTCCCATCGCATAATTTCCACCTGCCATCCTGAACGCTCCAATGAAGCGCGTTGTTGGTTTTCCAGGCCGCACAGATCCGGCATTCTTTCCTTGCAGTGTTGTCCATGTAGGTATTTCTGTGGGCGTGGATTGCTAGGCGGCGCCCTCTCCTTACCAAGCGCTAGTTGGCCCATAGTGGGGATTTTTTTGGTCGGGTTATCTCCCCACTGAGGACAGGTAGCACTGGGCTACAGGTTCCGTAGCGAGAGGACCACCTCTTGACTCTGACTCCGTCACGCACTCCCACATATCTCTCTGCATAAGTTCACACCCACCCACGCTCATCTCACCTCTCACTGTAGTCTAGTAGAATCTGGGGTACCACTGACATTTTGCAACCTCTTTTCCTCTACTTCTCGCAATTTTAGTTTACGAGCAGTTTTTTCATTCCAAAACCAATCCACTCTCTGATGTGGTCTCTCATTCGTTTCTTTGTCTGCTCTTCGTTAATGCAGATGTGCGTGTACATGCGCATAAACAACGCACTGCTGATATAGACTCCTTTAAGACTGACCAGGGTAAGTCTCATTATGTTTTTCGTTTTATGTCTGTTTGCCTTTTGGGTCCAGTGCGCAAAACAATGAAACAGAAAAACAAACATCGTACAAAATCTCGTCCCGAAGGCACACGAATACCTTTGCTAACTGATCAAGTCATTGATCATGATGACCTCTAAGATTTGCTGCACTATACAGTCATTGTGCACTTGTGCCCATCGCATTAACACGCATTGTGCCCAACCTTCCAGCGTGTTCGAAAGAGAGCCAAACTGTGCTCTATCAAGCAGCTGGCTGGCTGGTTGTGTCAGCATGATGAGTATGGTTTTGTTGGTAATCTTCTGCTCTTTGTCAAATGCTCAGAAAGCAGCTTTTGTCGTCTGCCAATTTTAAAACAAAAATTCAAATTCAAATTAATTTTTTTTTATTATCTCAGAGACATAGAAATACCGGTGGACACGAGCCCATTGCATAAATACAATCAAAATGTAAACATAAAATATAAAACCACACATACCCCCCCCCCCACAACACAACACACACAAACCAACACACAATCCGAACCGCAGCACGCACCCATCAAAGATCCTCAAAGAACTCCTAGCATTCATACATGGACCCACATTACCAACGAAGAATTCCGACAAACAATCACCCAACAAGTAAAGCACTACGAAGAACAAGCGGACTACT
This sequence comes from Rapana venosa, assembly GCA_028751875.1. Taxonomy (NCBI): domain Eukaryota; kingdom Metazoa; phylum Mollusca; class Gastropoda; order Neogastropoda; family Muricidae; genus Rapana; species Rapana venosa. The sequence goes on from CM054145.1 coordinate 62,747,902, forward strand.
GACAAGAAAAGGAAGCTCAGATGGTATGGACCTATGACAAGACGAATGGCTCTCCAAGACCATACACAAGGAACAGTGTAGGGGAAGTATTTTTTTTATTCGAGGATAATGGAATAAGCACTCGTGTGCTTTTTTACATCCAGTCCCCGTGTGCATGCAGTTTTGTCGATTTTGTCATCGGTTTCGATCGGCACACAACGGCCTACTCTTCCGAAAAGCGGAACGGGTTTTAATAATAATAATAATAATAACAATAATAATAATAGTAATAATGTATGGAATTTATATAGCGCTGATCTTGTAAAGCAACACACTCAAAGCGCTCAATGATGTTGAAGATATTCACCCCCGCGACGAACAGTGGCACATGCGGGACTACGTAATCGCCCGGCAGGAGGGTTAGAGGTGATGTTTCCATTACACGCTGCAATGAGAGGACATCTGTTGGTCGGACCATCGCCTTAGTCCGCAGCAAGATGAACACAACTTGCACGCAGCTCCAACCAGCCAGCAGAAACTCCCCCAAGGAAGCCTAAACATCCAACCGCTCCTATCACTCAAGGATGGCACTACAGCAGACAAATACAAGCAGCTCTCCAAGTAACCCCTGCATCGACTGATGTAGAAGAGATATGGGGACACCTTTAGAGACGCTGTATACAAAGCAGAGAGGTCAGGTCAGTCAGAGAAGCTCTCTGTTTCTGCTACTGGTCTCCATGTAACCCAGTACAACCTGTCGCATGTGGGGGAGGAAACCCCAATAGAAAAAAAACCCCAAAACATATGGAGACTTGGAGAGGAGATTGGCGCCAACAAGGAATATCCTAAGCCCACAGAAAAAAACATGAATGACAATGCAAAGCAATATGGACCGGATCGGTCGAGGCCCGGTTAACCACGACGCGGCTTTCCATGATCAACACCAGGTGGAAGTGACAAGTCAGCACTGGAGTTAAACATTACTAAGCGCCCTAGAGAACAGCTCACCATTGTACATGGAACGTCCTACTCCTAGCCAGTGCGGACAAAGAACTAGAGTATGAGCTTAGCCGCTATAAAGGGACATTATTGGACTAGAGAAGTGAGATGACAGGATTTGGTGACACATTGGACTGAAGAAGGCACAAGATCTGGTACATGGCCAAGAAAACATCACCACATGGGAGTGGCATTTATGTCAGACAAGGAAGTAGTTGGGTGGCATTATCACTGTACACCGGCTTTCCGCAGATTATCACATACCTCCGGGTGACAAGCCAAGCCCAAGAACATAACCATCATACAAATCCTATCCACCATACCATCTGACCATGCAGATGAAGAAGTAGAAAGAATTTTATGAAGATCTTGAAGAGACCATATAAAATACCCATGAAGGACAGACATCATCATCCAAGGGATTTTAACGCCAAAGTATCCTGACTCGTACAACCAATGGGCCTGACAGTTGGTCAGTTTGGACAGGGAGACCAACGACAGGGGCTAACGTCTCTGCTGGAGTTTGCCGCACTCACAGACTTACCATTGCCAATACCCTCTATCCCACAAAATTTAACAGGCAAGGAGGACAACCTGGCATGCGCCAAACGGCAAGATCCATAACCAAAATAGATTTTATCTTAAACCCCAACGGCCGCTCAAATCCAGCATCAACAAGCCAGAACAAGACCTACCTGGAGCTGACATAGGCAGCGACCGACCTTGTGCTGCTGGTATTCAAAATGAAGCTGAAGAAAAACAAACAGCCTGCAAACCCACGTATCAAATTTGACGTGACAACTGAAAGATCCAGATGTGCCCGAGGAGATCTTCCAAGCTAAGCTTGGCGAACTTGGCGGCATTAACCCTCCAGACAATTGACATTCAATGACCTCACCAACAACTTAATGAGGCAAGTCCGAGAAACAGCAGTTGGAGTACTTCGGTCGTCGAGGAATAAACACCAGCCATGCACTACAATGACATCTTGGACCTCTGGCGTACAAGAAGAGCACTGAAACCAACCAGTCTTCCAACCCTAAAGAATAACGAGAGGCCACAATCTGTGAAGAAGTCATGTTAAAGGCCAAGAGAAGTGGTCAGTGAATGCAATGTGATGAGATCAAAAAGCTGAAAGTGGGCAACATAAAAAGGCATACACACCTGAAGAAACTCACAAAACCTCTATCGACCAAATCATCAGTCCATTGAGACAGCTTCCGAAACTCCTCACAAGAAAAGCACAGCTCATTGAACAGGTGGTCTGAGTATTGACAAGAACTGTACAACTACCCAATACAACCTGACCAGAGCATACTAGAAGAGAAGGACAGCAACATCACCATTACCTATACTGAGGAAGAAGTGGAAGAAGCCATCCGCAGCTACCAGTTGGAAGACCCCAGGAGCAGACACATACCACAGAGCTGCACTAGCATGGTGGCGAACGATATCACACAATGTTACAGCTATCTAGTCAAGAAGATTTGGGAGACAAAACAGTGGCAACAGATGGACACAATACTCATCATACCTCTGCCCTCAGAAGGGTAATTTACGCCAATGCCGAAAACTATAGCACAATCCACCATCATCAGCCATGCCAGCAAGATCAATGCTCAAAGCTATTTGATAATCGACTAAAGAAGGAGGCAGAATACACCTTGCAAGAGGGAACAAGCGTGGCTTCCAGGCAGGCAGGAGCACAATTCGAACAGATTTTTAACTGCCAACATCCTGATGGGAAAACATCTTCAACATCATAGAGACCTGTTCCACAACTATCATCGACTTTCAAGAGCTTTCGACAGAGTAGTGGCAACCGAAGGCCTGTGGCAGGTCCACCAGAATTTTGGCATTGAATGAAGGACTAGTGCAAACCATTCCAAGCACTATACAACACCGCAAGCAGAGCAGGCCTTATGAACAATCAGGTCCGCAGACTACTTCAAAACCACAGTTGGGGTCCGACAAGATGCCTATTTCTCCAGTCCTGTTAAATCTGTTCTTGGAAAACATTATGAAAGAGACCCTCCAGACTTCCCCGCTACCATCTCCATGGGCGGCAGACCCCTCCCACAACTTGCGGTTTGCCGATGACATAGACCTCATGGAGGAAGTAACACCAGTCCTGCAAGATCTTACACCAGACCTTGAGAACAGAGCTTGAGCATATGGGAATGGAGGTGATCTCGAGAAAAGGTAAGTACTTGTGACCGCACGAGCAACGCCTCTGCTAAAATTAATATGAACGGCCAACACAGGAGGAGGTCGACGCTTTTAAATACCATTTGGCGCTACACTCCAAAGACAGGGCCCGATCGACAACGAAATCAATCAGAATAGCCATGCAACATCTTTCCATGACAAAACTCACCAAAACTCACCACCATATGGAAAATTATAGAGATCAGTTTCCCAAATCAAACTAAAGCTCTTACAAAGCCCAATTCAGACTATCCTGCTTACCGGAATTGAAAACCTGGACATTGAACCGCTGAAACAGCAAAGCGAAAATCCAGTCATTTTGAAACTAAATGACATAGAATACTACAGGCATATCCTGAGACCAACGAAAGACCCATGGATTTGTCAAGAGTCCAATAACACGGCTGGCAGATCCTCAGAACCTCCCTTCTCACCATCCGTCAAAAGAAAAAGGACCATGGTTCGCCACGTCACCCGCCACAACACCGGACTGTATCTGCCAAAAACAGTACTGCAGGGAACACTCGAAGGTGGCAGAAAGAGGGGAAGACAGAACAAGTCATGGATGGACATCATCAGAGAATGGAACAGGATGAATGACTCGGCACTACTGCGCAGAGCCGAGGACCGAGATGGATGGAGGAGGCTTACCACGGCATCGTCTTTCGTGTCTCCTCCACGACCGCCAAGGTCACGGGTCTGATGATGATGATGATGATACACAGCAGCAGCTGACACACTCGGCTTTGTACAGAGGAGCCACAAAGACTGGTTTGACGAGAATGACTCTGTAATCTCCAAGCTCTTGAACACACTGCACAAACGGCATCAGGATCACATTTCTGATAAAGACTGCCAGAGGAAGAAGAACCAGTATTTGCAAAATCAAGCAACTTGTACAGAACGGCTGCGTGAGATGCAGAACTACTGTGGGAAAGAAAGTCCAAAAGAGCGTCAGTCAGCTGCTGACTCTCATGACATGAAGAGCTTCCATGATGTCTCCGAGCTGTATTGGGCAAGAGCCACAGATAAACCCCTGTCTGAACCTTCCTTGGACCAGACCACCCGCGCCGACAGACAAGAACAGACATCCTTACATGGCTGGGCAGAGCACTTCAACACCTCCTCAACAAGGGACTCATCTGTATCTGATGAGCATTGCAAGCCCTCCCACAGCTACCAGTCTGTGACTCAACAGCTGCCCCTCCACCCAGCCGAGACCTGGAAAGCCTGAAGCCCGCCAACGTCAGGAAAAGCACCAGGAGTGGATGGAATCCAGCCAACATCTTACAATGTGGAGGCAAGGTCTGACAGACAACTGACCCGCCCCTGTTTCCAATCTTTCTAGAGGAAAAGGGAGTTCCCCCAGGATTCCAGGATCTTCAAATTGACCACATTTACAAATGGAAGGGAGACAAAACATGTGTGACAACCACCATAGAATCTCTCTTCATAGCACCGCGGGCAAGATCTCACCCAGCATAATACTGTAGACCGACTGATTACCATGCCTCCAACACAGTACATCCCTTAAGCACCGTGCGGTTCCGCCAGGCAGGAACATGTGACATGGTGATTGCAGTACGCCAGTTGCAAGAAAAGTGCTCGTGAGCAGAACCTAGTGCACCACATGGTCTTTGTAGACCTAACCAAGGCCTTCGACACGGTGAAACCGCCGTGTGGCTGTGGGAAGATCCTCCCTAAGTTTGGGGTACCCAAAGATCCTAATACAGCTTATTTCGTCATGCCAAGATGGCATGCAGGTGAGAGTACTGGAAAATACTTGACATGTCGGATCCATTTCCTGTGGTAAATGATGAAGCAGGCTGCGTCCTGACACCCGCACTGTTCTCTAATTCTCTTCTCTCCATGCTGATTGATGCCATCCAGACTGTGACAGGGGAATCTACATTCAGTTCCCGCACTGATGGCAAACTTTCAACTAATGCGGCGACTCCATGCTAGATCAGGGTGTCGAGGCACTGTTTGAGAGAGTTCCTCTTCGCTGATGAATGCCACGCTATGCCGCACACTCCCACAAAGTACATACAGTTCATTATGGACTGGTTCTCTACCTCCTGCAGCGCTTTGGAGTCCACCATCAGCCACAGCAAGACCGAGTCCATGAACCAACCAGCAATTTCACAAAACGCCCAGTGCCTTCCCCCCTACCTGCAGTAAGATCGGATGACACAGAGAACAGGTCAGTCGACAAGTTTTGCTACCTGGGCAGCTCCCTCTGCAGCATGAACCCTTGATGCCGAAGTTTACATTGCGGCGATCGCCCAAGGCCAGTTCTGCCTTTGGAGAACTCAACAACTAGGCTGTGGAGCAACAAAGGCATCAGGCTCAGCACCAAAATCAAAACTACAGAGCTTCGTGCTGACCACCTTGTTTGTCCTGCTGTGAAACATGGAGACATACAGCCGTCACATTCAACAGCTGAGCAGTTCACCAGAGATTGCCTACAAGATCCTTGGAATAAAGCGGCAAGGACAGGGTCTCCAACCTCCAGGTCCTAGAGAAAGCAGCCTGCCCAGCATCGAAAGGCCTACTGATCAAGTACCAAAGCTCACGCTGGACAGGACACGATTGTCCGAATGACGAGAACAGGCCGATCCCAAGAAGCAATGTATGGTCACCGAAGGAAGGCCTCCGAAAACTTGGAAGACCCTACAAGCCCTCAAGGACACCTTGAAGACAAACGTTAAAAGCCTGTGACATAGACATCGCTACCTGGAAACTGATTGCCCTTGATCGTTCTCGCTGGAGATGCTTGGCTCCAGTGGCATACAGAACGATTGAAAACAAGCGAACGGCTGGCCCATTAAGAAGAAGCGTGAGCGAAGAAAGCAGGGCTCACCTCTGGAGACGATTTCCTTGCAACACCTGTGGAAGTGCCTAAGCGAGAAGGTGCATCCAGAATGGCCTCTTCTCCCATATGAGGATACATTCTTGATAGATAAACCTGCCTGCCTACTCATCCGTCGATCCGACGGGAGCCTCAATCAACCATCCATTATATCGATATTTGTGTATAATAATAAATAATAATAATAATTACATGGAACTTATATAGCGCTATATCATGAAAAGACAAAACAAACGCATAGCATTCAACCTAATCTTACACAGTCATAATGCAATCATGGATAAAAAACAATAGTTAAAACAAACAGATATTACAACATGTGCGCTGCAGACAAAATCTATGAAAGAAATGTCAAAAGGCAAATGTTTTACAAAAGCACACACCACAATATCACACAGAACGTCACTTAGGGTCCCTAATACATTTAGCAGATTATAGGACAAAGCTCTGATATGAAACAGGAGGGGGGAAATCTTAGGTTTGAAATAAATATGTCTTGAGGCTGGATTTAAAAGTGTCGTAACTAGGTTTCTGGCGAAGAGAGAGAAGGAGCTCATTCCAGGTCGATGGACCCAAAAAAGAGAAAGAGCGGCGGCCAACAGTGGATTGGTTGAAACTTGGTATTCGTAGGCACAAGGTATCTGCAGTAGAGCGGAGGGAACGTGAAGGAGTGTACAGGTTAAGACATTCACAGAGGTAGGAGGGTGCAGTTTTGTGGAGACATTTGTAACAGAGGGTACTGATCTTAATAATTTACTCTCTGAGCACAGGCAGCCAGTCGAGAGATTCGCAAGAGCGGGTACTGTTTGCTCAGATTTTTCTTTCTGAGAACTAGTTGAGCTGCGGAGTTTTTGAATACGTGTGAAGGGAGTGATAGATGATGCTGGCAGACCAGACCAAAGAAATTACAATATCGAGACGTGAAAGAAATGAGATAAGTGACATGTTTGGCTGTGTGCTCAGTGGACAGGTACGTTCGAATTGCACTAATACGCCGTAATTAATAGTAGCACAACGACAGGTCTGGGTGATGCATTTTTTTCATAAGATAGTGTGTTGTCGATAACAACACCTAGATACTTCTACAGCAGTGGATAGAGGGACTGATGTATGCCAAGTTCTATGAAGCTGTTGGTAATGGAAGAGAGTTGTGTTGGGTCCCTACGAGCATGCTTCGTGTTTTATCTGCATATAGCTGTAATTTGTTCTGTGTCATCCAGTTTTGAAATATCTTCAAAGCAGCGGGCCAATTTGTCAGGAGAGAGGCAGATTTTCAGGAGTAACACTGCTTTGAATCTGAGTAGTAGCCATCATCGTAAAAATGATGGTTTGATTGAATACGGTTATTATCGTGTGGACAGTGGGGGCGGTTGTAAAGAGTGAAAGAAACAGGCCTAGAACTGATCCCCTGTGGACTCCGCATATCCAGTATTGGCAGGTATTGATTGAATCTTGTACTGCAACAGTCTAAATCGGTCAGTCAGGTATGAACTAAACCAGTGAAGGCTATGCCAGTAACACCGAAACGTTATTTTGAAGACGGGAGAGAAGATTTGAGTGGTCTATCGTATCGAAGCTGCTGATAAGTCGAGTAGAGTAAGACAGGAGATATACCCTGAGTCATAACGAGTAGAAGGCGTGTTTTAAAAGTATGTACTAAGGGTGGTTTCAGTGCTGTGGTTGACGCGATAGGCAGACTGAAACTCAGGAAGAAGATTGTTGATGAGAAGGTGGTTGTTGACTGTTTGAGAACTAATTTTTCAAGGAGTTAGAAATATAAAGTAGACTGGAAACAGGTACTATAATTCCTTCAGAAATGTTAGTGGGTCAAGGCATCTTTTTGAGTAGAGGTGTGACTATTAGCAGTTTTGAGAACTGATGGAAAATTTCCTGTAACAAAGATGAGTTTACATATTTCGGTGATAGCGGTGTAGAAGTGGTAGACACTGTGAGAAAAGAGAAGCAGATGGGATCAAGATCACATATTTATAGTCATTTCTTTCAGAATTAAGCGTGATTTCTTCTCACCACTTGTCGGATGAAAGAATAGGAGAGGAGTGCCAGAGAATTGGGGATCAGGAGTGTAGTGCTGGAAGAGATCTGATCCATTTTTGGACGAATGTTCTAGACTTTTTCAGAACGAATGCTGAACTATAGAGGCAAGTTCAGAGTGGATGTGGATGGAAGGCAGAGCTTGCCTTACACAGATCCAAGAAGAGTCGATTGCAGGGAAAAGAGAGATTTCATAGACGTGGCCTCAAGAACTTGAGCAGAGGTAATACTTTGTTTTTCTTGAAAGAATTAAAGATTTGGCCTTTGTTACTTTGTTCGAAAGAGCTGCTTAATTAAATTTTCCGATTTTGCTTTTCGCCCACTGCCGCTCTAGTTGCCTTGCGTTTGCGCTTTGCGACCAAGGAGTCATGGGTGGTAAACCCATGGCGCACATGGCCTATTAGGCAGGAGACGGCAGATGTGAGGTGCAAGCTCATCAACAGTTGCTGAGACCACATAGTAGTGTATAGAGGGGGTTATTGTGTCGGGCAGAGGATTTGTGATAGGCGTTTCAGCAAGCTTGTGCAGAGAAGTTTGAATATCAAGGCCTTAAGGTTGCGACGGGTGACATACATTTTCCTTTCTGACGGCTTGCAATATTAAGAACGAAAAGAACAGCGGAATGATCAGAAAGTATGTTCATCAGTGATAGATACAGATGTGATCAATCTTGGAAACACATTAATAAGCCAGTCTAAAATATGTCCTGATACTGTGTGTTGCTTCGTTACCACTGAGCAAGAGAGTGGTTCGACAAAGACAGATCAGACGTTTGACATCAGAAGAGGACTGGGTTATACAAAATGGAAGTTAAAGTCACCGAAAATGATGACTTCTGGAAGAGGCTGTAGTGATCCAGGAGTGGACTGAAACTCTTGATGGAAAATGGAAGATTTCAGATTATACTTACGGCTTGGAGGCGGACGGTAAAGACAGGCAGAAAAGTAATAGATGGCCAGGTGTGTATGAAGTGATTTCACGACATTCGAAAGATTCAGGTGAGAAAGGAAAGGGAGTGACAGAAAGAAAGAGCAGGTTCGAGTGTACGTTATAAACAATGGCACTGCCACCTCCTCGGGAGGGTCGGGAAGAAGAAAGAGGTTTTTAATAACCAGGTGGTGTCAGTGTTTTTATTTTCGGTTCAGCTCGTGTGGTTTTAACCAGGTTTCTGTAAGAAATGTTAGATCAATGTTCTTATATCACAGAGATGAAATCAGAAACGAGGATCAGCTATACCCTCTGGGCATACAGATTGTACGTTGCAACAACACATTGAAGGATGTTAGAAGTAGCAGGAGTTGAAGATAACTGTGGTGAATTGGATCAACTGTCATGGAAGAGGAGAAGGGCGATAGTAAAGAGTGGAGAGTGGAAGAGCACAAGAAGATTGGATTGAGCGTCAGTGTAGAATCTGATGAAAGAACTGGGAAGTTCGGGGGCTAACAGTTGCATTTCCACCATGATACACATTAACAGAACACCGTTTATCAAAGTCATAACACAGGGCGAAGCAGGTGGATCAGAGGGAAGCGAAGAAGTGTTGTCCTTGTTTACGGACGGTATCGGTAGTTACTCAGAAATAGGGGGAGACGATGTAGGGGCCGCAGGCGAGGATGTCTGCCCGATCAACGGGTACCTCGTCTAGTTTTGTGGCGTTGATTCCTAAGGTAGAAATATGTTTTTAAGATCGTATGGTATATTGAAAACCCAAGTGGTAGCAAAAGCGCTCATGTCTTCGGCAGTAAGTGTCAAAATATAAATTCCAACATCATTATTATTATTAATATTATTATTATTATTATTATTATTATATTGGTGGAAAAGGAGGAGCACTGGGTACTTGTGTGGGGGAGATCTGAGCTTGTGTTTCACGTGCAATTTTTCACACGGCAGCAGGTTACAGTAAAATGTTCCACAAGGACCATCAATGTCAGTTGAACACAAATCATCAAGTCATTGAATGTTCAAAAATTTATAAGAATATGAAAATTATCAATTAAAGTAATTCGCAATGTAAATATAATAAGAAAAACCAATCTGACCAGTCATGCACGTGAAACCAACAACCACGTAGATATAAAATGTTATTGCTGACATCGAAAAAAGCACAGAAACAACACTCGAACACGGGAGATACACCCTTCTGCATCCAGAGCAAAGGCCAATCACTCCAGCATATATATATATATATAGTCTATATATATAAATATATATAAATATATATTATATATATATAATCTATATATATATATATATTATATGATTTCTGTCAGATAAAACTTATCCTTTTGATTTGGCCAGGATCCAGAAGCTTAATTGACGCATGCCCAGTTGATGAAAAGTAGGGCGGGATCACGTTACAACATCCCTCCTTATCAGTCAACATCCAGTAGCCACTCTCAAACTGGACAATGACAATGCAAATTTGACACGGACAAATGGACAAATGCCAAATTGACATGAACCAATTGACAATCGACCAATGCAATGACAAATCTTGACACAAAGAGACGACAATGACAAATTCTTTTATTTCGAGGATAATGAATAAGCACACATGTCTTTTTTACATCCAGGTCCCCGCCCGTTAGGGATTAAATCTTAATAATAATAACCCAATACTTCCTACAGTCTCACATAAAAACAAAGGGGGAAATAACCCTTTACAAAACACCTGCTCCCCCCCAACCAACCCTCCCCCCCCAAAGCAAGCAATTAAAAGAAAATCCTAAAATTACAACACCCCTACCCCCACCCCCCAAAAAACCCCTAACCAAACAAACCAAACAAACAAAAGAGATAAAAAACCAACCAACAAAGTGATAAAAAAAAGAAAACAAAGAAAACCAAAAAAAAACCCCCCAAACCACAACAAGTACAAGACCAACAACAAAGCCAAGAAAAATAACACAACGAAACTTAAGTAAGTCATAAAGATAAACATTCTACACATTGTCAAATGGTACACATACTTGTTACACATAATTATAAATATTGAAATAGGGCACTCATTAAAACATAAGTCCAGAGGCAAGCCAATAAAGTAATGAAAAGATAAAAATATGAAGCCTTCATCGATATACTATGACTATAAGCAAGACTATAAAAGGTGAGCGAGAGAGAGAGAGACAGAGTCAGAGAGACAGAGAGTGTGTGTGTGTATGTATATCAGAGATAATATCCAATATATAATTCCAAAACAGTATGCGATCCCATCAAACACTCTTTTTAATTATTCTCGTTTCAAATTATATGTCATGATAATGAAATAAATTTAATACACATACATTCCACACAATAAAAACAGAGAAACAAACCAAGAAGAAATTTAAAACTATACATCGTTTGAGGGAGAGAATATGAGTGGGAGTGAGTGAGTGAGTGAGTGAGTGAGTGCGGTGTGGGGTGTTGTGGTGTTGTTTTGTGTGTGGTGTTTGGTCGATGATGAGGTGTGTTTGTTGGGGTGGGGGTGGGGGGGGGTTAGAGACAATGACAATGAGAAGGACGCATGCAGAAGCACTGTGCGAGTCCTCCGCAATAGGCCCCAAGCAGTAATGGTAGAACCCCAGGAGATGCGTCCTCCTGAATGTCTGCAGGAACTGATAAGCAATGATTCCTCGGGGATGGAGAGTTTATAGCTGGTGCTCTCCACAAGACACCCCCCCTCCCACCCTTCCTCCTCCACTCTTGTCCTAGCATGATTTCATCAGGGGAGCCATCAAAGCACAGGCTAGTCTGGAAACAAACGCAAGGATACACCATGCCTCCTGTAAAGAATCAACCCCACGAAGCAATAGGTGGTCAACCCCAGGGGTGGCGACTATTTAGTGTTTCCAGGAAACCATAAAGAATCTCCAACCTCCCAGAAGATTTGATTCTGGATGTTTTATTCCAAACTCTGTGATCAGGGATCAGGCTATAGTGCTATCAATGTTAGATCTCGGCTTGGTCACACATCATGAAACTGATAAATACATGATATTTGTTGATGTCTGCTTTAAAGTATGAGTGCTACATCCGTCAGGCGCATCATCACTCATCATCACTCATCCCTTGGTCGGGACGACCGTTGGGGTACCCGCACGGACGCTGCAAGTGGTCTGCCAAATGGATCTGTCCTGGACTGTTTTCAGGAGGTTTGGTACAGTGAGGCCGGTCCACTCCTTGATGTTGGATATCCAGCTTTTGCGTGGTCGTCCCTGCCTCCTTGCTCCTTCCACCATTCCCTGCAGGACTGTCTTTGACAGGCCTGATATGCCTGTTGTGTGCCAAAAAACCACTTCAGTTTCCTCCGTTTGACTGGAACAAGCAATTGGTTCTTGTTTGCCAGCCAGTGCCTCGATCTGCTGCCAACGTATCAATGGGATTTGCGGTCTCTGTAGGTTATGTTCAGATCACGCCGCGGCCCTTCATCTCAAAGTTTTTGAATGCGACGTTCAAATCGGCAGTAAGTGTCCATGCTCACATCTGTACAAGGGCAATGGAAGTGACTGAGTGCCTTGTAGAGCTGAACCCTTAGTGTGTCTGATGTGGTTTTCATCACACTTTCGCCAGCTTAGTCATGGAGAGAGTGTCAAAGCAAGTCTGATCCTTCACCTCGTGGTGCTCGTGCCTTCTTTGAGTGATGACTGCTCCACAAGGTACTTGAAAGTTCCACCTCCATCTAGTTCTCGCCACTCATCTTGATAGCTGAGTGGGAGTGGACGGTGTGGTACTGTTCACATCGATCGTGCTCTTTTCCGTGCTGATCTCCATAAACGTGGGCATTGGCTGTTGTTTCAGTCTGGTGGTGATATCCTGGAGTTCTTCCTTCACTGCGGCCCAGAGATCAAATCGTCTGGAATCGAAGATGCAGACGGCCTTTCCTCCTAGTTTGATTGTGGTCTTGAAGTCAAGGAGGGCCTCCTGCAAGGATGTTCCCAGGAACACGTTGAAAAGAACGGGGGAATAGCGGGCAGCCTTGTCCCGAACTCCAACTGAAGTCCGGAAGAACTCCCCGATTTCTCCACCCAAGGAGGACTGGCAACTGTGGGAGCTTCATACAGCGCCTGGAAGACTTTGAAATCAGGTCCTCGGTCGAAGCCTATAGACTCTCTCATGACTTGCCACAGAGCTCTTGCCAACACTCGGTCGAAGGCCTTCTTGAAGTCAATGAAGTTGTTGTAGAGCTGTAGCTGATGTTGGAGAGCTTCTCTATGAGCATTCTGATGTTGAAGATCTGCTCGACCAGTGCTTCGACCTGGTCCTGAATCCTGCTGTTCTTTCAGATAGGTTTCTTCTGCTTGTGGTTTCAGTCTGTTCAAGGCAATGCGTAGCATAACTTTGCTTGGATGGCTTATCAGAACTGATTGTTCCTGTAATTTTGGCACTTCCTTCAGGTCGCTCCCTTCGTTGGAAGTGGAACTATATGGATTGGGTCCACTGTTTTTCAGGCCACGCTTTGCTGGCCAGTATGGCGTTGCAGATGATTGTTTAATGCCTGACATCTCTGGCCTCCGTCTTGATGAGCTCAGCCGGGAGTTGTAATCCCTGGTGACTTGCCCTCCCTTTCAGGGATCTTACTGCTTCTTCTACCTCTTCCTCCAGCCCCTGTGTGCTTTTCAGGATCTGATGGTCTGGGATCTTGCTCGTGAAGTTTTGTTCGATCAGCCTTCAGCTTGAGTTGTACAGGTCTCTGCAATATCTGTCCACTCTCTCTTCATGAAATTGGCGCTGATAAGCTCTCTGTAAGGCACTGACCCCTCGTTGTCCCTTCATAATAACGGAGGTCGTTGGCTGCTGGGACTTGGTTAGTACCTTGATGGTCTAATATACGCCTCTTTGCTGTCTCCTTCGCCATGCCTCTCAACGCTTGGAGGCATTGTTCTGACATCCAGTTCCCCATGGCCTCATCATCTCTTTATTGACCTTTTGACTGTTCCTATACTCTTCGGCCGTTTCTGGTTTTTGTTCTTCACACATGCTTTAGCTCCCTACGTTGGTCGCACAGGTCCAGATATCGTTGGTAACCCACGGTGGGTTTCTTTTTCTTCTTCTTGTCCCAAGGATCTCCAGTCCTGTCTCCTGAATGTCTTTGCTGAAGGTCTCCAGTGAGTTTTGATGTCATCTTGGATAAATTCAATGCTGCAAATCTGCCACTTAAGTCTCGACTTTAAGATTTTCAGCGACTTTCGGGGGTCCCTTCAGCTTTTCCATGTTGAACCGCAAAGCGGGGATTATCTCTTCTGGGTCTTTGGTCTTCAGTTTGATCTGTAGGGGTCATGAGTACCATGTCGGTGTGTCACTGCCAATATCTGCGCCAGGGAAACTTTCTTTGTCTGGGCTTTGGTGATGCTCGACTTAAATCGTTGGGGCCAAGATGAAGTCAATCTGGGTTATGTGTCTACCATTTGGGTGAGTGCCACGTCGTTCTTCTTGATGTCTTGTGGGTATAAGGTTTGGCGACAGTAAGATTGTGGCTGCTTGCGAATTCCAAAAGTCTGAGACCTCTTATCATTAGTTTACGTCACGCCAAAACGGCCTACTTGTCCCTCGGCCCATTGGTCCATCAAGCGTCAGTCCGATCATGGCATTCCAGTCGCCCGATCACGAGAAAGTCCTTCTTTGGAGTTGATTTGATGCGCACTCCAAATCTTCGTCGTAGAAACACTCGATTGCTTCATCATCGAAGTCTGATGTTGGTGCATAGACTTGTATGATGGTCATGTGTGTGTGTTTTGCATGCGACAACGCATGGAGATCAGTCGCTTGAGATTTGGGGTACAGCTGATGACACAGTTTAGATCCCTCTTCTTGTTGACAAAATCCTACTCCGTTTGGTGTTTGGAGTCGTCCCGCCACTATACCCTTGAGTTGTGATCTTCTACTGTAGTGTTTTCGGGGCGCCGAATCCGACCACAGCGACTTCGGCCGAGTCCAAGTATGGTCCCATTCGTAACTTCGAAGTTCATGGGTTAGCTCTTGGAGCTTCCCACAATGCGTGCAAGTACGGATGTTCCATGTACCAATATGGTCCTTTCAGCCTGGAGTTTGATCGCTTTGTTTTGCGTCCCATCGCATAATTTCCACCTGCCATCCTGAACTGGGTGTGTAAAGCTGTTAAGAGTTTTGTAAAAAAACAACACACAGATATATTGAAACATAGCATTGAAGTCCCCTAAAGCTCTTAAGGTTATTGAAATCAACCCCAAAGGGGCTCGATTATTTGCGATATCCTCATGCGGGATGATGCAAAACCAAACTGTTGTCAAAAATGGGACAATAAATTAAATGCCAATGTCAATTGGAATGGAACTTTCAGAAAAAATCAACAGATTGACGAAATTAAACTACGTTGGTTCCAAATAAGACTTACACATAGAATATTAGCAACTAATACTGTCCTCATGCACATGAATGTAGTTCATGAAAGCAGCTGCAGCTTCTGCAGAAGAGTTCAGGTAGTATAAGCTATATGCTCTGGACTTGTGATTGTATTCCAACCTTTTTGGGCACAGTTGGAAAGATATATAAATCAAAATTGTGAAAATGCAAACAAACATAATGCTGATGAAATAATTGTATTGTTTGGATGAGATGATGCTATAGGTCTGACCACATTTTTTCATGATTATATTACATGCAAAATTTTACATTTACAGATTGCAAGATTAATAAAACAATCCATCAGTTCTATCAATTCAGGACATACTTGAAAAAGGTGTTTGAAATTGACAAATATATTTCGTTTATCAAATAACTCATAATAAGTTTGTAACTGATTGGTTACCATATAGACATATTGTCGAAATTGACATTCTCTTTGATAGCGAATTAAAGATAATCCTCTATTACCTGTCTTTTTCCCAAAATTAGCAAACTGCTGTTATATTTATTCTGATAATTATGTTATGTGTGACTAATGGGTAGTAATTATGTGCATCAAATAGTGTATGGAGGCAGGTGACATGTATCTAGTTTCCACATGGATCAGTTACCCTGCTATTGTTGTGATAGATATGTATATGTATGTATGTGTATGTATGTGTGTATATATATATAAGTGTGTGTATTTATATACATGTAATATCATCATCATCATCATCATCATCACATCATCATCATCAGTCCCGTGACCTTGGCGGTCGTGGAGGAGACACGAAAGACGATGCCGTGGTAAGCCTCCTCCATCCATCTCGGTCCTCGGCTCTGCGCAGTTAGTACCGAGTCATTCATCCTGGTCCATTCTCTGATGTTGTCCATCATGACTTGTTCTGTCTTCCCTCTTTCTGCCACCTTCGAGTGTTCCCTGCAGTACTGTTTTGGCAGAGTGTTGTGGTGGGTGGACGTGGCCGAACCATGTGTGTGTGTTTGTGTATGTATGTGTGTATGTATGCATGTATGCATATCTATACGTATGTTTGCTTGTATCTTTCCCTGTTCCCATGTGTTAGAATGTAACATTTTATTAACATTACCTCATTAGTGTAGAACATTTTTTGAATTAGTTACTTGTGACTCTATTACTTAGTACCATTTATTAACAAAATTAATGTACAAAATACGATAGCCAGCTTGAAAAATGGTGTATGTATTGATATTGAATTCATGTGAATTTATGTGTTAAAACGGTTGGGACACGGGTTAGAAACGATACTTATGATGTTCAACTTATACTTTTGTGTTCATATGCAAGAATTGAATAAAAATGTTTTTTTTTAAATAAACCTCTCTTGTTGTCGTGGATTCTCTTAAGTTTGCTAAATAAATGTTTAACACACGGGACCTCGGTTTATCGTCTCATCCGAAAGACTAGCACCCAGACCACCCCTCATGGTCTAATGGATGAGGGGAAAAGTTGCGGGCCCAATCGGGGATGAAACCACCACACTGTTCCGCACCCGGCCTTTTCGCTTTCTAGGCAGGCGCGCTACCTCTAGACCACCGATCCACTGAGTGACATTGCAACTGTAAGACAAAGTCTTTAGTTAGTGCACGTATGCTATAGACCACAGGGAAAGAAAGAACAGGCTTTTGTTGTTTTCTCCTCTGGCCCTTTCTCTCTGTCTGGAACAATGGCTGTTTTGTTCTCTGTCTCTGGCGATATCTCGTTGTCTGTTGTCTGTCTGTGTGTCTGTTTGATTTGTGCCTGGTTGTTTGCCTCTCAATTCATTGTTGATTGTGTATTGTTAATTGGTGAGTATTCTCTCTCTCTCTCTCTCTCTCTCTCTCTCTCTCTCTCTCTCTCTCTCTCTCCTCTCTCTCTCTCTCTCTCTCTCTCTCTCTCTCTCTGTTTCTCAGGTTAAAAAAAACAACGAAAAAAAAGAGTTGATATAAAAAGAATGAATGGAGAACAGACTTGGAATTGTGTCTTGTTAACAGGTGTGTGCGTAAGTGTGTGTAAAGGCACGTGCACGTGTGTTTGCATGCATGCACGCCCGTAAATGTGTGTTTTTGCACGCAAGTGTGAGTGTGTGTATGTGTTTACGTGCGTGAGTGTGCGTGTGTGTTTGTGAGTGTGTGTGTGTGTGTTGTGAGTGTATATGTTTGTTTCCGTGTGTCCGTGTCTGTCTGTCTGTCTGTGTGTATGTATGCATGTATATATGTATGTATGTATGTATGTATGTATGTATGTATGTATGTATGTATGCATGCATGTATGCATGCAATGTATGTATGTATGTACCTACGTACGTACGTATGTATGTATGTATGTATGTATGTATGTATGTATGTATGTATGTATGCATACATGCATGATGCGTGAATATATGCATGTATGCATGTATATACGTATCTACTTAAGTATGTATGCATGCATACGTTTGCACATACGTACATATGAATGTATGTATGAAGTACGTACGTACGTACTTATGTATGTATAATGTGTCACGGTTTGCATAATTCTGCGCATAATTCCGTGCATTACTCAGTGCTATTTCTCTCTGTGTGTCTGGATGCTGGTGTCTTTCTGTGTTCACATTCACATATTTTGTACATACAAGGTGAACTCCAGCTTAGTGGCACGCACATTCCCTTTTCTCTGCAATTGTGCATTCAGGTTAGCTTCTCGTGAAGTTCTTGGTCGTGAGTTAGGTTTGCTTTATCAGCTGAGTAGCAACGGCTTTAAATAGGAGGAGGTCTTGACTTCAGAGGAGGAGGAGGAGATTCAGTCTTTGGCTGAAGTTCGCTGGTCGCCATTCCAGCTGGGCTGTTGGGCGCCACGTGGTGTTGTCTCTCTATTTGGAGAGCAGGGGGAGCAGTTCCTTGGAGTAGTTCAGGCTCCTGTGAACCCGTTCTTCGTTGTTACGTCGTGTCCATCCTGTCAACGTCTTCCTTGGGGTGCAGGAGTGCACCATTCTTCCTGTGGTGTTGTATCTCTTTTTGGAGAGCAGGGGGGAGCATTTATCTTTGAGTGGTCCTGGCTCCCGGGTACCAGTCTACGTTCTTCGTTGTGCTGTCCGTTTTTGTCAACGTCTTTCCTGGGGTGCAGGAGTGCACCTTGTTCTTTCTCAGTGACAGGTTCCTGTGGGTGCCTCCAGCGGTGGAGTCGTGCCTGGAGAGGGTGCAGCCTTGTGTGCCCTGAAAAGTCACCGACGGCTTGTCCCTTGACCCTCCGTCCTTTATTCCCTGGATCCACCTCCCCTCCGCCCCGCCCGTGACCCGCTTCCCCTCTCCCTGCTATCCTGTGCACCCGTGACTCTCCCTGAGGACTTTGGCTTACCCTGAACTTTCCCTCGGTGTTTGTATGTGGAAAGCAGATTGTGACTGTGAGGGAATTGGGAAAACCTTCATCAAGCGGGTTTCAGAACTGTGCAGAAGAGGGGAGAGAATTATCAAGTTAGGATTTGGAGTGTGTGTGAACCTGTGTGTGTGTGAATCTGTGTGTGTGAAAGTGGTTTAAGTATTTGTCTGATGCGATTGTTTTCATTTTTTGGAAATCGGTGTAAAGCCATGGTTTTGGACGACTCACTGCTATAGCGGATTTGCTGTTTGCAGATTTTTCACGCGGCGGCAGCATGATACTTACTACTAATCTACTACTACTACCACTACTACTACTAATATATGGAATTTATATAGCGCTGAATCTTGTAAAAAACAAACAAATCGAAGCGCTTGCACTCAATCATTTACAGGCATGCAACTCTCCTTAAACATAATGAGCAACAGATTTCAAATCCATGCGCGCACACTACGCACGCACACACACACACACACACACACGGAACAACACTTAGAAGGTGAAAGATGCTGTTGAAAATTAGGGACAGATATGTGGGGGGAAAGTCTCGGGTAGGAAATAAGTGTGTTTTTAGGCTGGATTTGAAGGAATCAAGTGAAGGCTTTTGACGAAGTGAAAAAGGGAGGTATTCCAAGGTGGATGGGACCAGAAACAGGGGAAGGAGCAACGGCCAACAGTGGTTTGTTTAAATTCTGGGTGTTCGAAAGCACAAGTATCTGCGGTGAACGAAGGGAAGGGGATGGAGTGTACAGGGTGAAGACAGTTACAGAATAAGAGGGTGCAGATTTGTGGAGACATTTGAAACAGAGGGTAAAGATTTTTATTCTCCAGTCTTTGTGAGACGGGCCCAACCAGTGAAGAGATTGCAGAAGAGGAGTGATGTGTTCAGATTTTTTCTTTCTTAGGACCAGTCGAGCTGCGAGTTTTGTATGCGTTGAAGAGAGTGGATAGATGATGCTGGTGGGGCCACCCAAAAAGAGAATTACGTAGTCTAAAACGTGAAAGAATGAGAGTTTGTGACAAGCTTGGAAGTTGCTTCGGGGGACAGTACTTGCGAATCGCGCTTATGCCCCGTAATTGATAGTAGAAAGACTGGCGGGTCTGGGTGATAAATTTTTTCATAGAGAGTGTTTTTGTCAAGAACTATTTCCTAACTACTTCACAGAGTTGGAAAAAGGAAAATGACGTTTTTGGCGAATTTATTGAATTTTTTGTGATAGAGGAAAGTTTATTTTGGGGTCCCTGTGAGCATGGCTTCGGTTTTTCGGCATTAAGTTGTAACTTTTTCTGAAGTCATCCAGTTTTGAATGTCTTGAAGGCAGTAGGACATATTTGTCAGGAGGGAAGGCAAGTTTTCAACAGTATCGCTGCACTGAAGCTGAGCATCATCGGCATAGAAATGATGATCAATAGGGTGGTTGTTTATTATAGTGAGAGTGGAGCAGTGTAGAGAGTAAAGAGAACAGGGCCCGGACTAATCCTGTGGGACCTCCAATTCCATTTGACAGTTTTGATTGAATTTTGTTTACAATAACTTTCTGGAATCTGTCTGTGAGGTATGAAAGTAAACCCGGTGAGGCTGTGCCCTTAATACCCAAACGTATTTTGGAGGCGAGAAAGAAGAATTGAGTGATCTATGGTATCAAAGGCTGAGATAAGTCAAGAGAGTGAGGAGGGAGATTTTTCCTGCTCAGAAGCAAGTAGAAGTGTATCTAAAGTGTGGACTAGGGTGGTTTCGGTGCTGTGGTTGGGGCGATAGGCGACTGAAAAGTGGGAAGAAGATCATTGGAATGAAGGTGACTGTTGAGCTGTTTGAGAAAACTTTTTCAGTACTTTAGAGACAAAGGGTAAGTTTGAGACAGGCCTAGAATTCTTCAGAATGTTGGGATGAGGTCGTGCTTTTTCAGTAGAGGTGTGGACTATTGCTGTTTTAAGACCTGATGGAAAATTTCCTGACTGAAGAGATGAGTTTACTATTTTAGTGATAATAGGCACAAGTTGTGGAAGGCATTGTGAGAAAAAGGAGCAGGTATGGGGTCAAGGTCGCATGTTTTTATATCATTTCCTTCAGAATTGTCATGATTTCTTTTTCACTTGTGGGATGGAAGGAAAAGAGAGGAGTGCCAGTGAACTGGGGGGTCAGGGGGGCAGGGTGGAAATTTTGGGTTTTATCAAGTCTGGAGCGTATGTTTCGATCTTTGTCTGAAAAGAAGGCAGAAAATATGGATGGAAGTTCAGACAGGCTGTGGGTGTTAGGCAGAGGAGATGTTCTTGCAGATCCAAGGAGATTTGAGGTGAGGGAAAAAAGAGATTTTATGGATGTAGCACAGAGAATTGGGGAAGAGTATTAGTCTGTCTTTGCTGAATGGATTAAGAGTTTGACTTTGTTTATTTGTTTTCGGAAAAGCTGTTTGTTGATTTCGGTTTTTGACTTCCGCCACTGCCGTTTGTTGCCGGCGTTTGCGCTTCGCTATCAAGATGTCTTGGGTATACCATGGCGCACAGGGTCTGTCAGGGAGGAGTGATCAGTAGGAGGTGCATGCTCATTTAGCAGTTGGCGGAGATAGTGTTTAGTGATCAGAGAGGTCAGTGTGGTCAGAGGTTTGTGAAAACGTTCGGAAGCTTTGGAAGAGAAGGTATGAATGTCTAAGGCCTTAAGATTGCGGAAAGAGTAACATATTTCTTCTTTCTGACCAGGTTTTGTGATGTTGAGATTGGAAAAGAATGGCAGAATGATCCCGAATGCAGTTCGTTTTGGGGACAGAAACGATTTTGACAAGATTTAATGAAGCATTAGTAATCAGCCAGTCTAAAATATGACCCGATCTGTGCGTTGCTTCGTTTACCAGTTTTTAAAAGAAGAATGGTTGGACGGAGAAAGAGAAAGACGTTTGACATTGGAGAAGACTGGTTGTCGAAATGGAAGTTGAAGTCACCCAAGGAATTATAAAATTTAGTGGGAGAGAGGCTGTAGTGGTCGAGGAGTGACTGGAATTCTGGTGAAAAAAAGAAGATGTTAGGTTGTTTTTATGGCTGGGAGGTGGACGGTAAAGGCAGTAGATTGTAATAGAGTGGCCCGGTAGGTTGAGATTGATTTCGCAAAACTTCAAGATTCATGTGAGAATTGAAGGTTGTGACTGAAAGAAAGAGATGGTTCCAATATGTCTTTGAGAATGATGGCAATCCCCCCTCCCCGGGGTGAGTCGGGGGAAAGAAATGGTTTTTTTAAACCAGGAGGGTCAGCTGTTTTATTTTTGGCTCATGGCCATGTGGTTTAAGCCAAGTTTCGGTGAGGAAGGTTAAGTCAATGTTTTTTTCAGAGATTAAATCAGATATGTAGTCGGCTTTTCCATTTGGACAGACAGACTGCACATTGAACAAACAAACTTGAAGGAGATCTGAAGGAGGTGGAGAGGTTGAAGATGAAAGTGGTGAGTTTGGACAAGCATCGAGGAAGGAAAGAGGCGATGGGGGGAAAGGGTTAGGGAAGAACAACAAAAGTTTGGATGGTGAAACAGGAGTAGAAGTGGTGAAAGAACTGTGCTAAAAGGGGATTCGGTTTTTGAAACCACATGTATAATCATAAACATCAAAAACAAAAAAAACCCTTTCAGGTTCAAACAAAGAACAATCAAAAAGGGAAGGGGTGGGTGGGCTGCGCTGGGGAAGAGCCTTGTCGGGGGACAGAAGTGACGTGGGGTGAGGGGGGGGGAGAGGGAAGCCCACTGGGGATGCGTTGGCTGCCCCTGTTTGGTTTTTCAAACGATGAATGCCCAAGTGTGTTATCGCTGCTTTTTACAGGGCAAGCGTACCGTTTTTGACAATTTCAGGGCGAGCAAGCTCTAAGGGGCCCCGGCTTCCTGCCATGGGAAAACGAAAACCCCACACAGACTTGATTGATGGGGGGGTGGGGTCAGTTTTGTGAATCACGTGCAATTTTTTGAACGGCAGTAGGGTCGATTTAAAAAAAGGGTCACGAAAAAACCAGCACAGTCAGGTAAACAATTATAAGTCGAAACGAAATTTTGAAAAAATTCAAACAAAGATGAAAAAAATACATAAAAATTCAAAAAAATGATAAAACAAAGAAAAAATTTGACCCAAAAAAAATAGGGTGAAAACAAAAAAAGGATGGGAAAAATTTTTTGGAGGGGCCCGAAAAAAACCAACATCCAGCTTTAAAAAAGGTTCAACCCGTGCTGCCCAAGGGAAAAAAAGATCATCTCATCTTCTTGTGCAGTAAAAATGTTCGTGAGCCCTTTTCTAAGGTTGAAGCATTGGTTGTTGGGTGATTTTGTACCCCGTTTTTTGTTTGCGGTTGCGAGGTGCCACCCACCGCATTTTTGCAACGTGGCAAAAATGTGTCAGAAGCAAAATCGCCCAAAATGGGGGATTGATTAGGGCTGTGGGGCGGTGTTTTAAAAGTGAGGCTTCAATTTTTTTCAATGTCTAACCCACATATTATTCATAAATTCAGAAAAAATTTTTTGTCTTACTATTTTGTTTTGTATTTTTATGATTTTTTTAACTAACCCTTACGAGGGCCCTCTGTGGGGAAAAGAAAGGAGAGAAATTGGCTGTCTGGGTGAGTTGTTTGGAACTTTTCTTTGGGGTTCTGTGTTTGGTGTTGTTAGGAAGTAGATGGAGGGTGGGGGGGGTTTGCCTAATCCCTTATGGAGCATGACAGGGTTTTTTTTTTGTATGTATGTATGTTGTATGTATTATGATTTTTTTATCGTCACTATTGTGCCTCTATCTATCATCCATCCCGCCAAAAGCCGCCATCCATCCACCACCCTCCACCATCCATATCCCTCATCCATCCCTCCTTATCCATCTGTGTTCGTGTCTGTATGTTGTCTGCCCATCACTCTTTCTTTTTTCTTTTTTCTTTCTTTTTTTCGGGTTTCTTTCATAAAGCCCCCAATGAAAACCACGCTGGTCACCTGTTCACCTCTTCATCTTTCCCTTGTTGCATTACAAAATCGGCCTTACGCATGCATGGTGGTTGGTGTGAGCATTAAACCCGAGACTAGAAAATACTAGAGACCCCCCAGCTCACCCTTTCTCTCTCTCTCTTTTCAGGTTTAGAGTTTGAGTTTTTCTCCTCTCCTCCTCTCTTCTCTCTCTTCTCCCCTCTTTTCTCTCTCTTCCTGAAAAATCATGGGGACCAGCATACATTGCATGCTCTTGCCTTGTGGGTTGCTTTTTCCGGGAGCAGCTGCCTCATTTGGCGAGCCCTGCAATGAGATGGATCCCCTGTAGTGAGCACTGTGCGACTCCTGCAGAGGGAGGCAAGAGTGGAGGACAGGTGCTTCAGGTCAGTATTTCTTCTGGACTGTATGTACATCCCGTGAGACAGATAGGAAATCAGTCAAGGAGACTGTTGTGTGGGAAGTATACGAGCCAGCCATGAGGTGGGTTGTTTTTTCTTTTCATGGTTTTCTCCCTCACTTCGTAGTTCGTGGAGTTAAAGGCTAGTAGGGAGAGACTAATCCTATCTTCTCTGCCTTCGGGGGGAATGAATGTGAACCCTGTTTGGGCCCTACCTTTCGCACTGCTTCCTCAGCGAGCCTTTCGTGTAGACATAGGTCCACAAGTCTTCTGGGTAGTGGGTGTTGGGTTGTTCAAATGTGCTGGACCATTTCACCGGGGGCCACACTGAGAGTCTTTTAGTCCTAAACCAGGGATGTTGCACTGAATGAAGGCAGAAGCCCCTCACTCCAGGCCAGGACTGCTAGACATGGAGAGATCTCTTTGGGGTCATGGTGGAGAATGTCCTGATGGTGGTGTTCCAGTATGCTGCTGTGGAGAGTGAGGCTGCCTCTCTGGAATCGTCTTCTTTGTTGGTTGGGACAGTCTTCCTTTCATGTTGTGGTCTTGAGGCCTCCTGAATTTGGCAGTTTGGATGAGAATCTTTGGGTCTCAGCCATTGTTCAGAGACTGGAGTCATGTGAGAGTCATTAAATCTGATGCTGGCTTTGATTTCAAGCCCCTGAGATGATGCGGGTTGCCTGATTCCGCACCTTGCTAACTCGATCAAAGTTGGACTTGGCAGTTGCGCCCTATACTGTCACATAATATTCAAGGACTGGTCTAATTCTGCCAGTGTATATCATATCTATGGGGTCGGGATAGCTCAGTGATCAGAGCACTCGCTTTCCCAAAGCTAAGGTTAAGCAGCATCGAGCATGCTTACCACTTGGATGGGTGACCGTTTGCACGCCTTGGTTTCAGTACAGTCCCTCTGCTCACCCAGCTGTAAATGGATACCTGCTCTTTAGGGTTAGGGAAGGTAAAGCAGCGAGGGAGAGGAAATGGGCGCCGCTCTCAATATGCTGGCCCCTTGAGGTCTCTGATGCCTCACTTCCCGACGACCACATAGGTTAGGGGACACCTTTACTTTTCCTTATATCTTATCGCATACAGTAAGCATATTGATCGATGACTTTGTTGCCTTAAATGCCACTATTATGTTCTCGATTCCAGAACCATATTAAATATCTCCTGATTAACATTGGTGTAGAAGTCGAAACAGGTTCAAGATGTATGCCTTGGTTAAAACGAAGATTATTTATGGCGTTGAAAGTAGAAAGTAGATTGCAAAAGGCTTTACTACATTTTATATTGACAACTAAAGAAATTGATTTTACCTCAGCTGAATAGGTGAAGCTATGAAATGGTATTGTCTCCCGTGGGGATGCCGGGGGGGCCTGTCAGTAGAAATATCCTCACCTGGAAATTCTAAGCTAGGAATTTCTCTTTTCTATCACTCTCTTTCCTTCTGCCCTGTTCCTTTTGTTCCATTCAACCCCTTCTTGTCTATTTCCTTCCTTCTTGGTCTATTCTCCTGCCTTTTTCACAAAGACTTAAAATATAACAATTTTCTCCCAAGCCAAAGGCAGATGCACTGGGCCTGACTTGTCAGGCGTTTTACGGAAGCGTAACGCATTTCCACTCATAAGACAGACTACAATAGCTGCTGTCCGAGCGTTTGCCAAAGAAGAAAAATGGTATTGTTCTGTTCTGAAAATCGTAAATCAGGAAGGGGGTGGTAGTGGTCATAAAACACACAGCAGTACTTGGCAATATTGTCCTCTGAAACTCACAAATCTTCTATACATGGCAAATTGGGAAAAAACCGCAAATTCTACCTTCGTAGGATAATGATCTGACAGTAACACAGTTTATTGAAAGTGGAAAGTCAAAAAAGAACACACCCCCCCAAAAAAAAGGGAATTTGAATTGGAGGTCATGCATTCAATTCTTAAAGGGACAGTAAACTGAGGTTTCTAACGAATTATATATTCAGGGCACGTACAAAAGCTCACGGCAACTGTACACTTACCTTAGGCAAAACGATGTAAAAAAAATAAAAAGCCATCATTGTAAGGAAGCAAATACATTCACAAACAAAAATGAAGAACAGATCAAAGGTAACACTAGTGACCAACTCTCCCTGAGGATAGCAGCTTGGATTTCGTGCAGAGCATTCTGCCATAAGCGCTTGGACTTGTTTGCTTTACAAGTTTACCGGTTAAATCCATACATAATCATCATCATCGTAGTAGGGAAGTAGTAGTGAGTATTATAGTAGTAGTAGTAGGTGGTAGTAGTTGGGAGTGTGTAGTAGTAGTAGTAGTTAAATAGGGGTTATTGGTAGTGGGTTTATACATCTTCTTCTTTTACATCCATGCAAGGTGTGTTGATAAGAGGGAGTCGTCTTAGGCAGCAATTCAGAAATTTTGTTTACTGGCAAGGTGAGGGCAAAAGAAAGGGCAGACCACCAACATCCTACACGCAACATCAATGAGGATCAGTGGTTGGAGGAGTTACAGGATCGTAGAGCTTAGCAGAGACAGAGAAATGGCGAAGCTTGTGGCTTATGCGGAGCGAGAGATAGTGTAAACGCTGCTTCAAGCTCAACTATACTTTTATATTACAAAACTCACAATTTTTGGGCTGATTCGGCTCTGGCCTCATTTGGGCCCAAATTGCACATTTTATATGAAAACAAGGCAGTTTACCTTCATCGGCTTTACCTATCTCCTATAAAATGAAGTGATACTACTTTTGTATGTATGGCTATATAAGTATGGAATTTAGCTGAAAAGTTTTATTTGAAACAATTTAGAACTGACAAGAACTTACAATATTACTTATTAAGACTTAACAATCTTATTTAAGAACTAAACAAACCTCAAGACCTGACAAGAACTAAAACAAGAACCAATAAGAACTAAAACAGAACCTGTCAAAAATCTACAAGAGCATAAGAGGAACCTTAAAGATTTTATATAACTGTTTACATAAATATTGATAAAGATAACCTTAATGCACAAAGCTTTTACGAAGCCTATGGTTCTAGTGAAAAATATATGAGGAAATAGTCTGCTGGTATAGAGAACTTGTCCTTTTTCGTTGTGGAAAACAAAGCATTACTTAGGAACCAACTAACGTTGAACAGGTCGCAGTTACCACCACAAGGAAATTAGTTTACCTAGATTGATCTCCTTGGCAACAGAAAATGGAAAGCTTTAAGTAAAGCAACAAGTAGGTTTTTAATGGGGACTCAGGGCTGCTTATATGTGACCTGAGGTCCTAGTTTCTTGACGAGAACTTGGGGACTGTATTTTCTTTTGCGCCCTGTTTCGACAGTTGTAGTATGATAACTTTAAATATTATAAAATTTAAGCCACTAGAGAAGATGGACCAAACATATAATGAACCAAGAGAAAAGGGTAATGTCGAAACAGCCAAGATTACAGCAACCTTCCACAATCACATGTGACCATGAGTAGAATGGATTGCAAAGGTTTAATTTAAAGAATAAATTGTTTCTAAATAGTGAAGCTATAGTAGGTTGGCTGAAAAATCGCAAAAATTTAATAACAAGCAAACAAGCTATCCCAGAAGCATAAAAAACATTCCTTGACCAAAACACAACCCACCCAAAACAAATATTCAGTCTTTTTTATACTGCTTTTTCATGGCTTAATTATAATTTTAAGCAAAGCAACAACGGGCCCACGCGAACCACAAAAAAGAAGCAAACACCACAGCACACCACAAATGCACAGCTAAAAAAAACAGTTGCCTTTTAAATGTATAATAGTATATTATTTATAATATATAGAATATGGAAGTCAGAAAGACAGCTAATTTTATCCACTGCAGATTGTGTAGCATTGTCTAACCCTTTTTAGGAAAAATTCTGAAAAAAGTTATTAGGAAAATAAAAGAACACCCCCAAAAAGGGGTTGAACAGGCTTCATGTTAATTTAAAGGAATTTTCATTTAAGAATTATTAATAAGGCCTAAATAGCTTCCGGCCTGAAACCCTTACTGGTTAATTTTGGGGGGGGGGTTTTGGGGGGGGGGGGGAAAAAAAAAACCCGGTGGCTTTTTTGGGGGTTTTGGGTTAAAAGCATGGGAGACCTTGATGGGTGAGTTCGCCGGTTGAATTTCTAAACTGTGGAATGTTGAAGTTAAAAAAGCAAAGGGTAGGGGAAGGGCCGCATATTGCTGGCAAGGTCTCTGTTGCCTAGTTCCGGACACTGGTTAGGGGTAACCTTTGCTGTTTAATTTTTGCATTACAGTAAGCATATTAGTATTTGTCCCAAAGGAAATGGGTGTCGATCCAGAACGATTAAAGTTTGATGAACTGGGGAAGTCGGCAAAGGTTAAGGATGTGGTTAAAGAGAGTTTTTGGGGTGAAGTAGAAAGTAGTTGCAAAGGCTTTACATTATAATGAGACTAAGAAATTGGAAGTCGCTGAATAGTGAGCTAGAAATGGTATGTCGCGGGGAAGCGGGGGCTGCAGTAGAAAATCCCTGGAAATTAAGAGAATCCCCTTAAAAATTTCGTCTTCTGCGTCGTGTTTTCAACCTTGGTCTATTCCTCCTTCTGGTATACGCTTCTCAAGAGAACCTTAAAAAAGAAATCTCCCAAGCCAAGCGCAAGGGGCCGACTTGTCAGGAACAGGGAGCGAACATTTCACTTAAGAAAATAATAGCGTGTCGAGGATTGAAAGAAAAACAGTTATTGGTTGCTGGAAATTGAAAGGGAGGGGGTAGTGTGGAAAAACCCGAGTGGCGATTGGTTGAACCAAATGCAAGTAGGGTTGTAAAGACACTGCAAAACTTGTAGGAATAATGATTGAAGTATAAGAAGGTTTTTGAAAGTG
This sequence comes from Rapana venosa, assembly GCA_028751875.1. Classification (NCBI taxonomy): domain Eukaryota; kingdom Metazoa; phylum Mollusca; class Gastropoda; order Neogastropoda; family Muricidae; genus Rapana; species Rapana venosa. The sequence goes on from CM054145.1 coordinate 62,776,924, forward strand.
GGAAAGTATGAAGCAACCCAAAAAAGGGAATTGAATTGGGGTTCATTCAATAAAAGGGAAAGTAAGAGGTTAACGAGAAGGATTAGGGCAAGTACAAGAAGCTGGATTTTAGAACTTCTTAGGAAAGAAAAAATTAGAGCTTGTAAGGAAGGAAATACATTCACAAACAAAATGGGGAACAGATCAAAGGTAACACTGGACAACTCTCCTGGGGGATGAGCAGCTTGGATTTGTGCAGAGCATTCTGCATAAGCGCTTGGACTTGTTTGCTTACAAGATTCAGCACGGTTAAATACCTTACAAACATTCATCATTTAGTAAAATAGAAAGTAGTAGTGTAAGTTAGTAGTTATTTAGTTAGTAGTTTAGTTGTAGTAGTAGTAGTATAGTAGTTAGTATAGTAGTAGAGTAGAGTAGTATTTTTCATCATATCTTCTTCTTCTTACATCCTGCGGGTTTGTTGATAAAGGGATCTTGTTCTTAGCAGGCAAATTCCAGAAAGTGTAGTTTACATGGCAAGTGGGGCAAAAAAGAAAGAGGCAGCCACCAACATCTACACGGGCCAACATCAAAGATAAAGTGGTGGGAGAGGGCTACAGGATTCGTGAGCTTAGCAGAGACAGAGAAATTTTGGCGAAAGCTTTTGGCTTTATGGGGAGAAGATAGTGTAAAGGGCGCTTCAAGCTCAACTACCTTACTTTCATATTACAAAACTACACAACTTTTGGTCTGATTCGGCTCTGCCTCATTGGACCAAAATTGCACACTTTTATATGAAAACAAGGCAGTTTACCTTCAATCGGCTTTTACCCTATCTCTCTACTAAAATGAAAGTGATACTATCTTTTTGTTATGTAATGGCATATATAAGTATGGAATTTATGCTGAAACAAGTTTTATTTGAATAACATTTTTAAGAACCTGACAAGAACTTAACAAATATTTACTTATTTAAGACTTACGTACAATTTAAGGGAAATAAAACAAGAACCTAACAGAACCTGACAAGAAAATAAAACAAGAACCTAATAAGAACTTAAAACAAGAACCTGGCAAGAATCTAACAAGAGCATAAGAAGAACCCTGATAAGAACTTATTCAATAATTTTTTATAAAAATATTTTATAAAAATAGACAACATAATTGCAAAAGCTTTTACAGATGACATCTAGGGTTTTAGCGAGAGAAAAAAACTGTGAGAAAGTTGCTGGTAAGGAAATTGTAATCTCTTGTGCTTGGGGGTAAAACAAAGATTATTTGGGAAACAAAATAACAGTTAAAGGTACAGCAGTTACCACCACGCATTATTAAGTATTATCTAGTTAGAATCTTTCTTGGAGAAAAAAGGGTTTTGAGAAGCCTATAAAAAAAGCAAAAAGGTAGGGTTTTTAATGTGGACTCAGAAGTGATTAGATATGACCTGGCAAAAGATCCTGTTTTGTCTAAGATGCTGGAGACACTTGGCTGTGGTGTTTATGTTTGGCCCCCCTTTTGAAACAGTAGTTGCTGTTGATAATTTAAATCATAAAAAAATTTAACCAAAGAAAAAAATGGAAGAAGAACACAGTAATAAACCAAACAGGAAGAACAGGGGAATGTGGAAAACCACGAACAAAAATACAGCGACCTTCCCACAAGTCACAACAGTGACCAAAAGTGGAGAGCACGGGAGAGTTAAATCTGGCAGAGGGGGGCTGAATAAATCAAAGAAAAAATTTTAATAAAGAAAAAGCAAAAGATCTTATCCCGAGAAGCATAAGAAAAACAGTGCCTATAAAAACAGAAAAAGGGGGACCCCACCACCAAAAACAAATTTTTCGTCTTACTTGTTATAGGGTTTAAAAATTTATTGCATTGGTTATCGTTAAGGTATAAAGCAACAAGAAAACCAAAAAAGCACAACCACAGCAAGAAAAAAAGTCAAAACCCAACCCGCCACAACCAAAGCAAAGCAAACACCCTAACGTGCCCCATGCAAACTGATTAATTTTTATAAAAAATATTTAAATTTATACATATAGTAGAATATGAGTACGAAAAGCAGCATTTAAATTTTGGGCACCACACTGCAGTTATTGCTGTTCTTGCATTGTCTTTTCTTGTTGGGAAAGCCCTTCTGAAAAAAAAGCTGTTGATCTGGGAAAAAATTTGCTTTGGGGGGAAGTCCAAGCTAGTTGGGGTTTTTAAAACAGCATCCATTGTTTCAAAAGATTTGTTGATTAAAGGAAAATTTCCCCTAAAATATGTCCAAAATAAAAAAATGGCTTCCTTAGTGTGTGGTTGGGGGTTTGTGTAGTTAATGCACTTGCTTTTACAGGTTGTAAATATTGTTTTTAAAACTTCAACAAAAAAAGGAGAGACATGATAAAGCAATAGAAACAATGAACAGAGACAGGCGAACCAAAGACAAAGAATTGCTGATTTTTTTAAAGAAAAAAATTTGTCAACAGGGGGACATCCACAAAAAAACCCTTTTTGATGTTTTACGGCAATTTTGGAGTCTACATTGTGACGGCAGAAAACTATTTCCTATTTTCTAAAACCCCGCTCAGAATTTTTATCGCCCCCTTTAAGTTCAAAGAAGGCAGATTGCATTCTTTTTGGTGGGCATGCAATTGTTTTTCTTGCACAGAGGTTGGTTAATGATAGCCATTTAAAAAAATTATTTAGAATAAATAATGTCAAACTCCTAAGATATACTACATGCCCCAAAAGGCTAGGAAAGAAAGGCAGTATTAAAAAAGAGCATTGCAGCGGGAGTAAGTTTTTGAGGTTGCAAAAGTGGCTGTCTAAAAAAAGCAATAGGCAGATCTATTTTTCCCGTTCCAAGGACATTAACAGAAACCCCCCTTCATCAACTAAAGCCAAAATTATATATCAAAAAGATCTTTTATATTTACCCATGGCACAACCAGAAAAAAGGGTATAAGTATGTTTTGACTGTGGTTTGGGGCGCAGCCCCCTTTCTGAAAAGAGTGCTACTGCAACAACTTGCTAGCGGAGATCTATAGACGCGGCCCTTAAAAATATCCCCGACTTATTCAGGTGATGATGGAAAAGGTTTAAAGGAACATTTAATCGCTGTGCGAAGTAGGAAGTAGAGGGAAAAAGAGGCATACAGGGGAACCCAGATCTCAGATGGTTTTAAAGCTTTAACAAAATGTTGAAAAAAAAGACATGTCTCGTGTTTTTCCCCACCCTGTTCGGGATCATTTTCGGACTTTACGGGCTTATTATGAGGCTGATTGTCCGTAGGTTTGGCACGCTGGAGATTTCCTTCTTGGGAGAGTGTTTGATTAGTGATTGAGTCCAGGGTGTAGGCACTCTCCGGTCAGCCAGATCTTGTTGCAGATACTTGTAAGGATGTTTTTGTCACTGCTTCTCCCCGTGTTGGATCAGCTCTGCTGGGATTGTTGTCGTTTCCTGCTGTTTTTCCTTTTTTCCCAGCGATCTAATTGCTACTTCTACTTCCTCGTGTAGAATTGGGAAGTTGTCTTTATTCGATGAGGTTGGGCTGCAAGTACGCTGGAGTCGCCTGGGTGTCTGATAATGTAGAGTTCGGAACAGTTTTTTCGTCCATCTGCCAACAATTTCCTTCTTTTCTGTTAGGCAATTCCTTTTTTGTCGGGATGTTATGACTCTTGCCTGTTTCTGTTTGGTGAGCTCTTCACAATCTGGTATGCTCTTCTGCTATTATTCTTTAACAGGCTCTCTTCAATTTCTGTCATTGTTTCTCTATCCATTCCTCTTGGTCTTCCTCTGTCTCTCCTGATCTTCTTGTTTACTTCTCTGTACTCAACTGTTCTTTTTAGTGTTCTTGCTCTTCTTCAGGTCTCGTCTTTTGTCACACATATTCAAGTTTTCATCTGTGACCCATGGTTGTGTTTTCAGTGATGTTTGCCAAGGAGTATGCTTGCTGTCTCAGTCATCACTGTGTTAAATCTGATGGTCATCGTTTCGGCATCTTCTTCAAGTGCCAGCAGTGGTGCGCATATCCTCCAAATTGTTGCTTGGAAGGACTCGGCGATGGTGGGTCCTTCATTTTGTCCAGGTTGAACTTGAGTCTGGGGTTTCTTTGTTTTATTTATCTTCTTCAATCGGACTCTAAAGTTCAGGACACAAGGTCATATCGCTGCCCATGTCTGCACCTGGGAATGTCCTCGTCTTGGCTTGTTGATGCCAGATCGAAAACCGGGTTCTGCACCAGGATGTAGTCAATCTGGTTGTGATGGATCCCATTGGGTGCATGCCATGTCCAGCGTGGAGGGTTGGTTCTCCAGGGTATTGGCCAGCACCGTGTCATTGTAGCTGGCAAATTCCAGTTTGTCAGTGTCCTCGCTCATGGTGATCGCAATTTGAGGGGCCCCAGAATTTGCTCCAGTCTTTCAGTGCGTCTCCCCCACCTTGGCATTCCCTCCCCCCTGGGATGATCAAGAATCTTTCTTGTTCACCTTATCAAAGAAAGTCCTGTAGTTGGTTGTAATTCCTCTACGTCTTTATCACAATGATCCATTGTTTGGTTTCGTAGGCTTGAATCAAAGTGATGTTGAATGAGGCTGCCCTGAGGCAGATGGCCATAACCGGCTGTTTACTGGTAGTACCCTATTACCGAATTCTTGATGTTCTTGTTGACAAGCATGCCTACGCCATTTTATATCTTGTCCTGCTCTCCACTAAAAGTACAGCATATGTCCCTCTCCCGATGGTGTTCACCGTGCTCCTTCCATCTGACCTCACAGAGACCTACCGATGCCAGGTGTACCTGTCCAGCTAGTATAGCAGTTCTTGAAGTTTGCCTGTTTGGGCCAGACTTCTTACGTTCCCCGTTGCGATGGTGATGTAGTTTTCCCGCTTTGGGGGACTCGGCGATGGTGGGGTCCTTCGTCTGTGGTTGAACTTGAGTCTGGTGTTCTTTGTTTTATTTATCTTCTTCAATCGGATCTAAAATTCAGGACACAAGGTCATATCGTGCCATTCTGCACCCGGGAATTCCCGTCTTGGGTTGTTGATGCCAGATCGAAACCGGTTTTGCACCGGAGTTCATTGGTTTTGTGGCCCTTTGGGGGCATGCCTTTTCCCGCTTTGGGGGCCTTTTCTCCAGGGTATTGGGCCCCACCGTGTATTTAGCTGGCAAATTCCAGTATCAGGGCCTCGCCATTTGGGGATGCATTAGAGGACCGCAGAATTTGCTCCAGTCTTTCAGTGCGTCCCACCCCCCTTGGCATTCCATCTCCCGGTTTATCAAAATCTTTTCTTGTTCACCCTTTTCAATGAGCCCGTGTTTGGTTGTAAATTCCCCAGTTTTTCTCACATGATCCATTTTGGTGGTAGGCTTGAACAAAGTGTGTTTAAGGGGGCTGCCCTGAGGCAGATGGCATAACCCGGTGTTTATGGGGATACCCCATTACCGAATTCTGATTTCTTGTTACAAACATGCCAGCCTTTTTTAAAGCTTTCCCGCTCTCCCCTATAATAAAAAGCATATTCCCCCCGTCAGTATGGTGTTCACCTGCTCCCTTTCCCTCTGACCTCCAGAGACTACCCAAGCCCGGTGTACCTTCCAGCTTATAAGTTCTTGAAGTTTTTCCTGTTTTTGGGCCAGACTTTTTACTTCCACGTTTTCGATGGTGTGTATCCTTCCTTTGATTCTTTTTTGTAGGGGTTCCACCGTAGCACACTTGGCGCCTCCGCCCTGGTGGCAGACGGAAGGGCGCGGTCCTTGTTGACCCGGGGGGCGGGACCGATCCGGTATAAATTTTTTATTGTTGTCCATTCCCTGTGCGTGTCTTGGGCAAGTAGCCTGGTGGCGCCCATCTCTCTACAGGCGTGATTTTTGGGTTGGGTTGACTCCCCACATGTCACAGGTGGTACCGGATTCCATGGTTACCAGTAGCAGAGGACATCTCTGACCTGACGCATATTCTTCTGACACTTAAAAAAGCATATGTAATTTTTATTGGTATTCTGCCATTAAGTCTTGTAGCTGATTGTCAGGCAGTACAGTATTAGTGTAATAGATGGCTATGAGGTCAATGCGGTGTAGATTGATAATAATAAATAATGTATGGAATTTATATAGTGCTGAATCTTGTAAAGTAAACAAATCAAAGCGCTTGATCGAGGGACATTAATTGTGTCAGCTGTACTGGGTTTATGAGCAAGTTGACTTTCCGTCATGTTGTCATGGCTGTTCTGAATAGCATAGCAAATCTGAGGGCTTCAATGTCCAGGTCTTTCCAGTTAATACTAATTCCATCCATTAAATAAGAAAGTACCTTTTCTTCCCTTGCAACAAGTCCAAACACCAATGTGTACTGATTGTCCAGAGGAAAGTAAGGAAGGAACCATAGCTTTGTGGTTGATGGTTTAGTCACCGAGTCTGTTCTATGAAGCAAGTAGCGTGTCTTCTTGAATGCTATGATCTCTAATTCACTTCTGCTGGCTGATTAATAGGCAAGTGCTATGTTTACTGGTCCAGCATTTATTGCTTTACAGAAAGTTTTGTCAGCTGTATAGAGAGTGTATGGACTGATAAACTCAAACTTGATCTGTCAGTTGATGCTTAGTTTGAAGAGCCATTTATTACCTTTATGTGTTACTTTGTAAGTAATGTCATCTGCTGATTCTTCTGCTTCAACATTGGGCAACTGTTCAAGTTTAGGGAAATGAGGTTTCTTAGCTTCATCAATTGCTTTTGCGCTTGTAGTACCCTTTGTCGTGTTACTCAAAAGCATAAAAATTCACTAAACTCACATCCTTCTAAAAATCCTGTACATCACCAAGATTTTTTTAAACTCAATTGTTGGGCGGGTTTCAGGTTACTCTTATTCATGTATGCGTGACATGGTTTATTAGTATGATATTGGTTATTATTTTATTTTTAGTGTAAAATTTTGTTTTTACAGGGCAATGTTCTTTGTGTCGTCTTTGATCGTTATACAGTTTTTTCATGGAAGCCTTCTTCTAGCTCTTTAAACTGAAGTGTGTAAAGCTTTGGTTTTGGTTTCACAGACTTTCCCCCTGCTGGGTGGAAAGGGTTCCCCGTAGATAGAAGGGGGCTGTGTAAAAAAAGCCTTCGTCACAACCTATTTTTTTGTTGTGTTTAACTGAGCAGGTGCACAAAAAAACAAAGAGTTTTTTTGCCATTCAATGGGCTTTTCACCAAATAGGATATTCCCCTTTCTACATCATCAATACTCCTGCTAAATGGCGAGGGCAAACCAAACATTTTGCAGGGTGTGGGCCATAATTATATGTGAAGATGAGGGAGAGGACTCTTACACTAGCTTGGTTGAGTTTTTTTTGATGCCAGTGGGCGAAAAAACTCCTTTTCCAGTGTGCAGAAATCGCAATAAATTTCTTGCACGTAAATCAATTGGTCAATCCGTACTATGATCTTTTACTAACCCGTTGTTTTGCTTATTTTGTCCTGATTTTGGTAGAAAACCTGTGAAAGCAACCGTTTTATGTTGACGCGGTTGTCAAAAGGAATCGTTGTTTAACAGGTACACCAGACTGGATGTTTGTTAGTGTTATAAAAATTTATCTACATGAAAAAATGAAAAGTATAAAAATTTAAAAAGGAGCAAAATCGAGGTGGATCTCATATAAAACCCAAAAAACTCTTTCCTTTTGATGAGGGAGTGTTGCTGTGACAGGACGGATTTTTTTAAGTCAAGGTCCCAACCCCCTAAAATTTATTAAACCCACCATCAAGGATGATGCCACTGTGAATGCAAGGTTGTCTAATCCCATACAGTTCTATCAAAACCACTTTTAATTTGCTATCCACTGTGCAACACATGCTGTGGTGGTCATATGCTGACCACTGAACCATCCAAAAAACCCGCTAGTAAAGTCAGTGTTCGGTTTCATGTGTACTTCAGTTTTTGGGATGTGCTATCTGAGCTGCACATCCCTTGCCCACTTATTGTTTAATTTAAATCCTTTAATAATGGGATTAACGAAGGCTTAGGGGTGAATGAGTTCAATATTAAATTCTTAGACCGCATTCAGACAAAAAACAGGACAAAATTTTGCATGGGAAATCTGTATTTGTTTGGTGTGCCTGGAGGTATAAAAATGATGGTGGCTACATATATCTTTTTTTTCGAGTATGACTGTGCACTAGGATCAATAGAGCAAAAGCACAAAAAGCATGGGAAATTTCTTTTTGATAAGAGGGAAGGGTTAAGAAAAAACCCGGAAGAGAGAGGATTAAGACTGTTCACCCCTATGGTGGTGCTTGCTTTGAGACAGACCAGACAAAGGTCAAGCTCTCAAAGGGGGCACTGGGTTTGATGACAAAAGCAGTTTTGGAAATCTTGGAGACAGTATTAACTCGTGTCAACTAACCTTAAGCATCGAGCATTATCAAGATGTTTTCACTATGCAAAGCTAAGGTGGACTTTGCTATGGGCATGGTTTTTATATGCTGCCCTTTCCAACATGCAGTTAAAATAGAAAAAAATCACAAATACAATAAAAAAATTTTTTTTGTGGAGAGATGTGCAGTTGCAAAAAAATTAAGTGTAAACAACACACCGCAGCAGAGTTTTGTGGCACCCGCGCAGAAAGTGTAATACCGCACCAAACAGCAAAAGAAAAGCAACAAAACGCAAAGGGCAAGAACTCCTGCCACCTTAGGCAAAAAAAAAATTATGCCCCCTTTTCAATAGAAAGTCACTCGATGAAAATGATGCTCTATCAACTATTCTTTTTTGGCCATTGTTTTCTTTTTTAGAAAGTAAAATACCAACAAAAACTTTAAAAACCGCCCTGGTGGCAGACGGGGGGGGCGGGTCCTTTTTGCCCCCGGGCGGGACCGATCCGGTAATTCTTTATTGTTGTCCTTTCCCTTGTGCGTGTTTGGGCAATACCGGGGCGCCCATCTCTTTTGGCGTGATTTTTGGGGGGGTTGACCCCCCACATGTAAAGGGTGGTCCCGGATTCCATGTTACCGTCAGGGGGAACTCTACCTGACGCATTTTTCTGCAAAAAAAAAAAGCATATGTAATTTTTATTGGTATTTGCCTTTAAAGTCTTGTAGTGATTTCAGGCAGTACAGTATTGTGTTTTGATGGCTATGAGGTAAAATGGGGGTGTGTGATAAAAATAAAAATGTAGGGAAATTTTTTAATATGCTAAATTTTGTAAAGTAAAAAATTCAAACCCTTTATCGGGGGGCTTTAAGGGTGTCACTGTACGGGGTTTATGAGCAAGTTGATTTCCCGTCATTGTTGTCAGGCTGTTCTAAATAGAAATAGCAAATTGAGGGCTTAAATTCCAGGTTTTTCCCAGTTAATACAAATTCCATCCATAAAAAAGAAAGTCCCTTTTTTCCCTTGCAACAACCCCAAACCCCAAAGTGTATGATTGTCCAGGGGAAAAGGGAAAGGGAACCTAGCTTTGGGGTTGAGGGTTTAGTCCCCGAGTCTTTCTAGAAGAAAGTAGCGTGTTTCTTGATGCTATGATCTCAATTCCTTCTGCGGGTGATTTAATAGGCAAGTGCTATGTTTACGGTTTCCAAAGCATTTATTCTTTACAGAAAGTTTTGTCAGGTATAGAGTTTGTTGGGACGTAAACTCAAACTTGATCTGTCGTTGTGCTTAGTTTGAAGAGCCATTTTTACCTTTATTGTTTATTTGTAAAAAATGTCTTTCTGCTGATTTTTTCTGCTCAACTTTGGGGAAAAACTGTTAAAGTTTGGAAAAATGGGGTTTCTTACTTCATAATTGCTGGCCTTGTAGTACCCTTTTTGTGTATAAAAAGCAAAAAATTCAAAATTCCCCACCCTTCTAAACTCCTGTACATCACCAATTTTTTTAAGCTCAATTGTTGGGCGGGGTTTCAGGTCTCTTATTATGTATGGTCAGGGTTTATTAGTTTTATATGGTTATTATTTTTTTTTTTGTGTAATATTTAAGTTTTTACAGTCAATGTTTTTTTGTGGGTCTTTGTTTTAAAACAGGTTTCATGGAAGCCTTTTCGTCTTTAATGAAGTGTATAAAGCTATTGTGCTGGTTTCACATACTTCCTTTTGGGGGGGAAGGTTTCCCCAGTAATCAGAAGGGATGATGATAAAAAACCTTCGTCACAACTATTTTTGTGTTTTTTTTAAAACTGAGACAGGTGCAAAAAAAGAAAAGAGTTTATGCCATGTCAAGGGCTTTTCACCAAATGGTATTCCCCTTGTATCATCATAATACCTTCTAATATGGCAGGGAAAACCAACTTTTCAAGGTGGGGTCCCAAAATTATATTAAGTGACGGTAGAGTGACCTTTACATAGCTTGGTTGGGTTTTGCTGGATGCCACGGGGCGAAAGAGCCCCTTTTCCAGGTCGAAGTGCAATAACTTTTTTGCACAGTAAATCTTTGGTCAATCCAGTACTATGATCTTATATAAAACCCCTTTTTGCGTATATATTTGTCATTACTGGTAGAAGACTGTGCAAAGAAACCCGTTTATGTTACAGGGGTTTTTGTAAATGGGGAATCGCATTTTAAAGTACCCCGACTGGTTTTTGTTAGTGTTATAAAACTTTTTTTATTAGAAAAAGTAATGTAAAAATATAAAAAGATGCAAAATACGGGGCTGGATCTCACTTACCTAAAGATCTTTCCTTTTGATGGGGTAGTGTGCGGGACAAGACGCATTGTTTCAAGCAAGGCCCCCAACCCAAAAAATTTTATATTTAAAAACCCACCATCAAGGATGTGCCATTTAATCAGGGTTGTCTAACCCTTACAGTTCTATCAAAACCACTTTAATTTTTGCTACTGTGCAACGACATGCTGTGGTGTGTCATATGCTGACCACATGAACCATCCAAACCAGCTAGTAAAGTCAGTGTACAGGTTTCATGTGTACTATCAGTTTAGGCATGTGCTATCTGAGCTGCACATCCCATTGCCCACTAATTGTAATTTCAATCCTTTTAATAATGGGATTAACATGAAGGCTTATGAGAGGCTGTGCAATGAGTTCAATATTAATTCTTAGACCGCATTCAGACAAACACAGGACAAAATTCATTGCATGGGAACTCTGTATTTGTTAGGTGTGCCTAGGAGGTATAACTATGACTGGTGGCCTACATATACATCTTTCTCTTCGAGTATGACTGTGCACTTAGGATCAATAGAGCAAGAGCACAAAAATGCATGGACAACTTTCATTCTTGATAAGAGGGAAGGGTTAAGAAAACCAGGAAGAGAGAGGATTAATGACTGTTCACACCTATGTGTGGTGCTTGCTTTGAGCACAGACACAGACAAGGTCAAGCATCATCACAAGTGGCGGCACTGGGTTTGATGCACAAAAGCAGTCTTTAGGAAATCTTGGAGACAGTATTAACTCAGCTGTCAACTAACCATTAAGCATCGAGCATTATCAAGATGTTCTTCACTATGCAAAGTCTAAGGTGGACTTTGCTATAGGGCATGGTTTATATATGCTGCCTTCCAACATGCAGTTACAAATAGAAACAATCACAAACTACAATAAAAATTTTCTTATAGCTGGAGATGATGTGCAGCTTGGCAAAAATTAAAGTGTAAACAACACACCAGCAGCAGTAGTATCTGTGGCACCAGCAGCAGAAAGTGTAATACCAGCACCAACAACAGCAACAGATACAGCAACAACAACAGCAAGGGCAAGAACTCCTGCCACCTTAGAGCAAAAAAAAAGTTATGCCCCTTACAATAGACAGTCACTCAGATGAGATGACTGCTCTATCAACTATTCTTGTTTTAGGCCGACTTGTTTATCTTTATCTTAGAAAGTAAAATACCAACAACTAACATTGATAAAGCCCACAAATGCTCTGCCATAAATCCCACAACCTTACTTGCTGTTGATATCAGCCAGCTAACAACAGAACCAATTATACCAGGCAATGCATTTGCTACTTTGGTAGCTAGCTTTTTTAGTAGGTCTGCTAAGTGACCGAGTTGTTTTTTAACCCAGCCTGTGCCTGTGCCTGTGGGTGGGGAAGGTGGTGGCACTGTGCTGCTGGGGCCACCTGTCAGTGCATAGACAAGTGTGCTTATAGGGAATCCCAGTGCAGTAATTATACTGACAAGTTTTATGCCTTTCTTGCGAAACAGTGTACGAATTCTTTCGGCTAGTGTTGTGTTTTCATAAAGAATGCAGTGGATCGTTTCTTTTATTCTGCTAACCTGAGATTGTAGTTGTTGTCTATTATTGTTTAGGACCTCTAATCTTGCTTGGCATTCATCCTGCAAATTTTTTATAGGCTGTGTAACTCTTTCTTTTATTTCCTGTCCAAGGTTTGCATCATCTGCTTCTGCTAGTTTCTTCTTTTCTAGTTCTATATGTGAGTCTACTTCATCTAGCTTTGCTAGATTATTTATCAGTTCTGCTCTAATACTCTGTAGTGCTTGATTGAGCCCCATTATTTCTCGCATGGGTAGGGGTGGATCATTTATTGTTTTCAGTGCTGTTGTCTTCGTCTGCAGGTGTGAAGCTAGTTTCCAACTCTAGAATAGTTTCAGTTGTGTTTGCTGTCTGTGCTAAGTCTTGGAGTGGTAAACTTTCTCTGTTTGTTGGTAGGGTTTGTTTAGCATTTTGTAGTTGTGCAACAGCTTGTGTCGGTAGTCTGTTAGTAGTAGTAGCCAGTGCATCACTAATACCAAGTTTTCTCTGCATGGCGACACTGAATCTCTGCTTGAGTGTACTTTTTGCTAAAAACAGATTGGGATTATTTTTCTTTGTTAATAAAACCTTTTGTCCTGTGTCAGTTACAGCATACAGATTGTCTTTGTTGTCCATATCATAGTCAGTATGGTCTAGTACTTCAGGTGATGTTTGTCCCAATCTTTTGTGAAAATCTTTAACCCTGCTTTCTAATAATTCTTTTCAGAGTGAATGCAATGGTGATACTGCTGCTATCATCTGTAGGCATAAACAATCATCCATATCAATATCATAGTCCTCCATTATGCTATAAGTGTTTGTTTAATTTTTCTACTAATAGAAAAAAGATGGCACAACAAACATTTGGAGCAATCCTTGATCCATCACTGTTCACTGTTCACTGGTCCCGTAACCCGCCAGGGTCGTAGGGGCGCTGCATGGTGGACGAACGGTGGACCAGCTGGCTCCACTTAGCATGGTCGTGGGCGAGTGCCTGGGTGACACTGAAGTCCTCCCCTGTCCAATCACGGATGTCGTCGGCCCACTTTCTCCTCTGTCTGCCCCGTCTTCTCTTCCCCTGGACTGTTCCTTGCAGGATGGTCTTTGCAAGTCCTTCTGAGCGTGTTACGTGCCCATACCATCTGAGTTTCCTCTTTTTCGCCGTGGTCAGTAGGTCTTCATAGTCCCGCACCTGTTGAGTGATCATTCTGCGGACTTCATTGTTGGTGACATGGTCCTTGTATGAGATGCCAAGGAGCCTTCTGAGGCATCTCATTTCTACTGCTTGGATCCTCCTTTGTAGGTCTGTGTTCAGTGTCCATGCCTCACATGCGTAAAGCATGATTGAGGTGACTAGCGCGTTTAGTAACTTTACCTTGGTTCCGAGAGGGATGTTTCTGTCTCTCCATATGGTCTTCAGTCTTGCCATTGCTGCTGCTGTTTGTGCCGCTCTTGCTAGGATTTCCGTCTTCGATCCCTCCCCACTTATGATGGCTCCAAGGTACTTGAAATGGTCAACTGTCTCCAGTTCTTTTCCGCCGAGAGTGATCTTGGTGGTGTTTGGCTGGGCACTGTTTGTCATACAGACGTTTAAAAGATCCCCTTGGTATTAAGGGAAACAGACAGACAATCGTTATCACAAACAACCCATCAACTTTGATGAGAATCAGATTTTGACTGTTAGGTTTCCTAATCTAGGAAAAGATGATGTCATTGTTCCAGGCACAACTAGGCTTCTTTTTCAAAGTGATCTAGAGTCTGCTGGTGATCCAAACAGGACTGTGGCTGCAAACTTAGGAAGGGCTATCATAAAAAAAGATTAGTATTAAGCTGGAAGGTAGAGAAGTACTATCACTAAACAATGCAGACATATTTTAATCTATACTAATATGTGGATGACAACTGAAAAAAGAGATGACCTTGTTTATCAGGGCATACAGGATGATGGTGGACTAAAACATAGAGTAATTTCTGCTGATGTGGGAAACAAGAAAAAAGATGTAGCCATAGCAAGAGCCTATGGTAACAGGTTTTGTATTCCCCTAGACTTTGAATTGCTTAGCTCTCACATGCCTTACTAACAGGGTGCACTCAGAGACAGACTGTCATATGGGCTAACCTTTAATGACAGTTCCCATGTTATGATATCCACTATCAGTGAAGCGAGGTACAAAATATCTGGTATATCTTTAGAGTATGATGTTGTCAATCACCCAGAGCTTGCACGTTTGATTGCACAGCAATATCAGTCAAAGCTTGCTATCTATTATGAGAGAGTGCTCAAACATGGCACATTAATGAAGAGTAAAGCAGAGACTGTGTGGAACATAAATCTAAACACCCCTGCAAGATTTCTAAAAGGCATATTGATGCTGTTTAAAGAACCAGACCACCCCTTTGCCAGATCAAGCAAGAGGTTTATTAATCCCTGTATCAAGTACTTGTCATGAACTATAGAGGGACAGCCAAATCAAGTATATGCCTCCAGTTATTTACCATACCAGCACTTTGATGATGTAAGAAAATACTTTGCTGCTGGTCAACACAATGATCCCACTACTGGTCTTACAAGCAAACCTTTGCATCTACATGATGTTAGGCTTCATGAATACCTGACATCTAAATATGCGTTGTGGGTTGACTTAAGGTCAACAGATGATGATAAGCTGCATGGCTCAGGAAGAAGCATTGAAAACGGGTCAGAAGGAATAACTATTCAGATAGAGAAAGAGCAAGAATATGATAAACCCATAAAAATATATCTATAATTTGTAGTGATGGATGCACAACTCAACATAGAAGGAAACAGACTAAAAGAAGTTGTATACTAATGCATTGGTTAAGTTTTCTACCAAAAGAGCCCCATTGTTCTCTAATATGGGGGCAGACTGATTGTGGAAAGACTGTATTTGTATTAGATTTATTACAAACAGTGTACAAAAATCATTTCGATTTCATTGTTATATTGTGTCCGGCACTGCACAACAATAAAACATACAGAGAGAGAAGCTTTATTTGGACAGATGAGAATATAATTATAGTCGACCCCCTCTGACAGGCTAATTGAGTGTTTGGAATACTACTACAGGTTGTTTGTAAATACAGTAACGTTATTTCTTATAGATGACTCCTCAGCAGCGTGCCACATTATTAAGAAAAGGAATAGTTTGTCTAAGCTTGCTTTCAGTGGGAGACACCCACAAATAAGTTTTTGGATTCTGACACAGAAATACAATTCTGTATTAAAAGATTTTCGTGAACAGTTAAAGGTAGTAGTTCTCTTCCACATGAAAGACAGAGATGGGTGTAATAATTGCCTTCAGGAGAATGATGTTATTACAAACAGACAAGAAAGAGAAAGGATAAAACTTAAACTAAGAAGCTCAAAACATGTAAAGCTTATATTAAAAACAGATCAACCAACTAAGCACTGTGTTGTGTGAAACACAATAACTTTTTTAAAACACACACATAAACAGACAGACACACACACTGCACATAGCTAGCCTCAAGGCTTGCTCTCAGGGCTAAGGGAAGCAGGCACAAAGTGGGCGAGGCCTATCACAGTTTCCAGTTCTTTCTAGGTTTTAGTGACGTAGGCTACAAGATCACACTTCTTAGGCTAGGCTACATCTGGCTTGAGTGTGCTCAGCCATTTCTCACCAAGCCAGGAAGGGGACTGACGTGTTTCTGTTCAGTGCTTCCTCTTGTTATTCAAGATCACAAACTGTGTGAATGGTTTAATAGAATATCTTCAAAACGAATGTGATGAGTCCTATTAATTCTCAAAGAATTATTTTTTAGAAGGTGAAAAAAGAGGTTATTCACTGTGTTACTCTGTTTATTAGGCGAGCTCTGACTAGACAAACTTGTGGTAGCAGTGTTAGTTAGGCAAGCTTTGACTAGGACTAGAGCAAACTCGTTGGAGCCTACTGCGTTGGAGCCTACTGTGCAGCAAAAACAAGAATCTTATAACAGATTTAGCTGCAAAGTAATGTTTTAAACATAGGCTGTGAGGTAATGTTTTAAAACTAGGACAAGTAGTCTTGGCAGGACTATCTGTCCTAGTTTGCTCTAAAACTAGGTATCATTTGAGAGGAGGCACAGGTCCCTATGTTCCAATAAAGTACATCATGGAATTTCACTCAAACTTTGACTTCCCAAGGTAAATGATTGTTCAAATATGTTTGTATTTGATTTCACATAGTTTACCGTAACTTCATGGCATGTGCTAGCAGAGTATGCTTGACAAACCCTTCTTCTAACAAGAGAGAGAGAGACAGGGACAGAGACAGTGACAGTCATACAGACAGACAAAGAGATGTGTCCAGATGTGGCTTGTATCAAGACGTGTCTAGATGTGTTCAGATGTGGTTTGTGTCGAGATGGCTCTAGATGTGGTTTGTGTCGAGATGGCTCTAGATGTGGTTTGTGTCGAGATGTGTCCAAATAAGATTTGTGTCCAGATGTGGTTTGTGTCGAGATGTGTTCAAATAAGATTTGTGTCCAAATGAGGTTTGTGTCAAGATTTGTTCAAATAAGATTTGTGTTCATATGTGGTTTGTGTTGAGATGTGTGCTCATGTGGTTTGTGTTGAGATGTGTCCAAATGTGGTTTGTGTCAAGATGGTTTAAATAAGATTTGTGTCCAGATGTGGTTTGTGTTGAGATATGATCAAATGTGGTTTATGCTGAGATGTGTCGAGATGTGTCCAGATGTGGCTGATGTGGTTTGTGTCAAGATGTGTTTAGATGTGGCTTGTGTCCAGATGTGTTCAGATGTAGCTTGTGTCCAGATGTGTTCAAATGTGGTTTGCGTCCTGATGTGGTTTGCGATGAGATGTGTTCAGATGTGGTAGTTCTGCCTCAACCTTGCATTCCCTGAACAGTCTGGTAGGGGCTGCCTTTCATTCAAAGAACAGTCTCGCAGGGGCTGCCTTTCATTCAAAGAACAGTATCACAGGGGCTGCCTTTCATTCAAAGAGCAGTCTTGCAAGGGCTGCCTTTCATTCAAAGAACAGTCTTGCAGGGGCTGCCTTTCATTCAAAGAACAGTCTTGCAGGGGCTGCCTTTCATTCAAAGAACAGTCTTGCAGGGGCTGCCTTTCATTCAAAGAACAGTCTTGCAAGGGCTGCCTTTCATTCAAAGAACAGTATCACAGGGGCTGCCTTTCATTCAAAAAACAGTCTTGCAGGGGCTGCCTTTCATTCAAAGAACAGTCTTGCAGAAAGTGTCACCGTTCAGCAACAACTCTTTTATTGTCCTTAAGACACCTAAAGCCTTCCATAACAATGGAAATCTACAGAGTCAACAGGAGCTGCAGTGTGGTGGTGAAGCATTGAACCCCCCCCCCCCCAAAAAAAAAAAAAATCCCAAAAACAAAAAAAAAACAAACAACAAACAAAAAAGACCCCAAACAACCCACCAAACAAACAAACAAACAGAAAACAATGTCCCCCCCCAAAAACCCACAAACCCAATTGCTAAGTAAGTTGCTAAAATACTAATGTTAACTGGTGACTGAAACATAAAACTAAACGTAAAAATATGAAAATAAGAATTAAGCCCAACTGTGTACAGTCGTGTGAAAAAAGCTTTTTCCCTATCAAGATCATCATCATCATCATCATTAGCCATTACACCCAGCGGTGTGTAGGGCAGCAACAAAGCACTTCCACTCCTGCCTATCCTGGGCCAACCTAGTCACTGATCCCCAAGAGTGCAGCATGGCTTTCATCTCACTTTCTACAGTTCTCCTCCCATGTTGCTTTTGGTCTTCCTTTCTTTCTCTTCCTTCTGGGGTCCAGTGCAATGCTGTTCTTGTGATTGACTGTGGGTCTCTTCGGAGGATGTGCCAATCCACTTCCACGGTCATCTGGTGATGATGGTTCCCATGTCTTCTTGCCTGCCTCTCCATAGTAGGTCTTCATTGGAGATCTTCTCTGGCCAAAAGATCTGGAGAATTCTTCGCAGGCATATGGTGTGAAAGGATCGAAGTTTGGTAAGATCCACTTCCGTCATCCTCCAGCACTCAGAACCGTACAGGAGCGTAGACACAACACAGCTCTGGTATAGCTTCAGCTTGGTGTTGGTGCTGTACTGAGTTGATCTCCAGATGTTGTTCATCTCCCTATACACATTCCTGGCCTTTCCCAGTCTGTTGTGGATGTCTTCTTTTGTGCCGCCTCTGGTTTGATGATGCTGCCAAGGTATGTGAACTTGTCTGTCTGGCGCAGGTCAGTTCCATTCACTTTCACAGGGGCTGGTGTGTTCACATTGAGCGACACTGTCTCTGTTTTCTTGGTGCTAATACGAAGCCCCACTTGCTGTCTGAATGTTTGGAGTCTGCTACCACACCTTCTGAATGCACGCGTGTGTGTCGGATGCATGATTATGTGAGCCCCAGATTCAGATAGTGACACACTGATATAACAGGCACAAGCCTGACTGATTCGCTGATAAAAGGAAAGGCCAATAAACAAGGAGGAGTAAGCCAACAATATACAAACATATCAAAAGCCCAAAGTCCGGGTTGGAACTGTTTGGTGGTTTGATCCCTGAGTGGGCCGAAACTTTTTCCCTATCCATTAGGTCATGAGTGGTGGTCTGGGTGCTAATCTTTGGGATGAGACAATAAACCAAGGTCCCTTGTGTTACACATAATTATTTAGCATGCGTAAAAGAACACACGGCAGCCAGAGAGTTGTGCCTGGAAAAATTCTGAAGAAAAAAGCCACTCTGATAGGGAAACAAATATAGTTGCAGACAAGGAAAGAAAAAAAAGGGTGGCGTTGGTGTTGTGGCAACTTGTATTATATTGTGGCGTGAACATATATTTGTAAATAATGTATATATGCGCATTAGTCAACGTTGTTTTCAATATGTTTGAATACTTTCTACTCACAAAATGTAGACTTGGTGACAGTTATTTTGTGACAAGTGTGAATGTTCGATTGGATTACCATGACGGTGGATGCAATGGAGGACACATTCAGGCAGGACCACACTTATTATTTTGTTTACTCACATACTATATTGCCCATGTTAGGGGTAGTTGTAGACTGACAGCATGATGTCACTGCAATGTCACCTGTATTTAATGACAAAGAGGGGACAGCAGCATGACACATATAGGTAGGACCACACTCTTGGGGTGCAGAACAAAGTATGACATCATATAATATTTTGGCCAAATATGAATGCTCTGCGAACAATGGTAACTGTACAGCACTTTGTGTACTTGAGGTACCTTATTTTCTTTTTAAAAAAACTGCGTGAATTTTCGAATACTACAGAGAGTTTCTCTGTAAGATATGCAAATGGTAAAGGGCTAGAGGTAACGCGGCTGCCTAGAAAGCAGAAAGTCCAGGTTGCAAGTGTGTGGTGATTTGATCCCTGATTGTGCCCTCCCCCCCCCCCCTCCCCATCTTTTAGACTGTGAGTGATGGTCTAGGTCTTAGTCCTTCAGGTGGGACGATAAATTGAGGTAATCGTGTACAATACTCATTTATTGCACGTAAAAGAACCCACGGCAGCAAGAGAGTTGTTCCTGGCAAAATTCTGTGGACAAAGCCACCTGAGAGGAAAGCCAATACATATTGAGGCAGGAAAGATTTTTTTTTTAAAAGTTGCGCTGCTCTTGTGGCGACGCGCTCTTCCTGGCGAGAGCAGCCCGAATTTCACGCAGAGAAATCTGCCGTGACTTAAAGGGAAATACAATACGATACAATACAATACAAAACAATACGATGCAATAACTACGACAACAAACATACATAATAAAAAACAACAACAAAAAACAACAACCCCAAATCAAGAGAGCATAATTATATGAATAGCTATTCCCAGCCATTAGCAATACTCACAGTTCACAGGGTGGAAAAGCCGTAGCAGACAGAATCATACCGCCAACAGCATAGACAATGGAGAGATATATAATAGTTCTGTGCAGAAAAAAACGCTGTGTGTGTTGTCGATAAAGACCCCTAGATATTTCACAGCAGTGGCTAGAGGGACAGACGTATTGCCGAATTTTATTGAAGCAGTTGTGATGGAAGACAATTTGTGTTTCGGACCTACAAGCATGGCTTCGGTTTTATCTGCATTTAGCAGTAACTTGTTCTGTATCATCCAATTTTGGATATCTTGAAGGCAGTAGGACATATTAATCAAAAGAGAAGGTAGATTTTCAGGAGTATGACTTCTAAGAATCTGAGAGTCATCTGCATAAAAATGATGGCTGATCTGATGACGATTTATTATATGTAAAAGTGGAGAAGTGTAGAGAGTGAAAAGAACAGGGCCAAGGACTGATCCCTGTGGGACTCCACATTCCAGTTCGACAGGTGATGATTGAATCTTGTTTACTGCAACTGTTTGGAATCGGTCTGTGAGGTATAAACTAAACCAGGTGAGGGCTGTGCCTGTAATACTAAACGTTTTTGAAGACAATGAAAATTGAATGGTCTATAGTGTCGAGGAGGTCACCTTCGAACACAACGGACAAACATATATATTATATATATATATATATATATATATATATTTTATATATATATATATAGAAGAGAGAGAGAGAGGAGAGAGGAGAGAGGAGAGAGAGAGAGAGAGAGAAGAGAGAGAGAAGTGAGGAAATGCTGCACAAGTCTTAAGTCGGGTAGTATTTGTGTTTACTGGGAGAGAGTCCAGACACTACACTATAAAGATCATATCTTTCCACTAGCTTAAGTACTTCTTGTGCTCCAGGCTGCTATACTGTTTTCTTTGTCGTCGAACGCTCAGACAGTAACTCATTGTTCTCTGTCATAAGAACGAAATAGCTTTGTGCTGCCGTTAATCACCTGACAAGTCAAGCCCAGCGCATCCGACATCGGCGTGTTTTGAAATCAGAGTGGTCATTCTCCTAAGCTGGCTGCTTTCACTGCGCTGCAGAGTCAGTCTGCCCTTGAGGCCATCCTCCTCCTCTGCCTTCACAGCCGTGGAGAGACAGGTCTTTCTGTTCCGCCTGTTTCACTATTGGGATGTTCTCTTGATATGTGACGTCTGTGTGTCTGTGTGTGCGTGTGCGTGTGCGTGCGTTGTGTGTGTGTGTGTGGTGTGTTTGTGTGTGTGTGTATGTGTGTGTGTTTGGTCAGAATGGAAATCCTTAGAAATGTCCCAGTTCTTTCTTGACCCTGCCATCTCCTCCAAACGTCTGTTGATTGTCGTCAACGTAAGTGCACAGTGACATTGTGTAACCGATACTAAAGACCACATCGGTTCACGAGATGTTACGTCACAAAGTTGGACACTAAAAGCTCTTGTTTATTTTAGAAAAGCTTTTCTCCCCCAAAGTCGGAACGTGACTACCATCATCATCATCATCATCAGTCCCGTGACCTTGGCGGTCGTGGAGGAGACACGAGAGACGATGCCGTGGTAAGCCTCCTCCATCCATCTCGGTCCTCGGCTCTGCGCAGTAGTGCCGAGTCATTCATCCTGGTCCATTCTCTGATGTCCATCCATGACTTGTTCTGTCTTCCCCTCTTTCTGCCACCTTCGAGTGTTCCCTGCAGTACTGTATTTGGCAGAGTGTTGTGGCGGGTGACGTGGCCGAACCATGTCAGCTTTTTCTTCTTGACGATGGTGAGAAGGGGTTCCTGTGGACCTGCCAGCCGTGTTATTTGGCTCTTGACAAATTCATTGGTCTTTCGTTCTCTCCAGGATATGCCCAGCAGTTTTCTATGGCATTTTGTTTCAAATGACTGGATTGGCTTTGCTGTTTCAGCAGTCAATGTTCAGGTTTCACTTCCGTACAGAAGGATAGTCTGAATTAGGGCTTTGTAGTGCTTTAGTTTGATTGGGAAACTGATCTCTTTACTTTTCCATATGGTGGTGAGTTTTGTCATGGAAGATGTTACCATGGCTAGTCTGACTTTGATTTCTGTCGTCTATTCCTTTGTGAGTGTAGCGCCAAGGTATTTAAAAGCGTCTACCTCCTCCAGTTGCTAGCCGTTCATGTAAATTTTAGCAGTGGCGTTGCTCGTGCTGTTCACAAGTACTTTACTTTTCTCCAAGCTCACCTTCATCCCATATGCTCCAGCTCTGTTCTCATGTCTGGTCGTAAGATCTTGCAGCTCTGTGTTACTTTCGCCCATAAGGTCAATGTCATCGGCAAACCGCAATTTGTTGAGGGTCTGCCGCCAATGGAGATGGTAGAGTGGAAGTTATGGAGGGTCTTTCTCATAATGTTTTCCAAGAACAGATTAAACAGGACTGGAGATAACAGGCATCCTTGTCGGAACAGATCTCTCTGATGTTGAAGATGTTTTTCCATCAGGATGTGGCAGTTAAAAATCTGTTCGATTGTGCTCCTGCCTGCCCTGAACCCAGCTTGTTCCTCTGCAAGGTGTTCTTCTGCCTCCTTCTTGAGTCGATTCAAAATAACTTTGAGCATGATCTTGCTGGCATGGCTGATGAGGCTGATTGTTCTATAGTTTTGGCATTGGCGTAAATTCCCCTTCTTGGGCAGAGGTATGATGAGTGATTGTGTCCATTCTGTTGGCCACTGTTTTGTCTCCCAAATCTTCTGACAGATAGCTGTAACATGTGTGATAACTGTTTCACCACCATGCTTGAGCAGCTCTGCTGGTATGTTGTCTGCTCCTGGGGACTTTCCTACTGGTAAACTGCGGATGGCTTCTTCCACTTCTTCCCTCAGTATAGGTAATGGCGAGGGTACTCTTGATGTTGCTGCTTCCTCTTCTATTTTGCTCTTGTCAGGTTGGATTCGGTAGTTGTATAGTTCTTGACAGTACTCAGACCACCTGTTCAATGCAGCTGAGCTTTCTGTGAGGAGGTTTCCGGAGCTGTCTTCAATGACTGATGATTTGGTTTGAAGTGGTTTTGTGAGTTTCTTCAGGGTGTCGTATGCCTTTTTACTGTTGCCCACTTTCATGCTTTTTCGATCTCATCACATTGATCACTGATCCACTTCTCTCTGGCCTTTAACATTGACTTCTTCACAAGATTGTTGGCCTTCCCGTATTCTTTAGGGTTGGAAGACCTGGTTGGTTTCAGTGCTCTTCTTGTATTGCAGAGGTCCAATATGTCATTGGTAGTCCATGGCTAGTGTTTATTCCTCTGACGACCGAGTACGTCCTCTGCTGTTTCTCGGACTGCCTCTTTTAAGTTGTACGTGAGGTCATTGATGTCATTGTCCAGGAGGGTTATTGCCGCAAAACGTCCGCCAAGCTTAGCTTGGAAGATCTCCTCGACATCTGGATCTTTCAGTTTTTCCACGTCATTGTGGGCCAAAAAGCAGGTCGAATCTACACAACATCTCTCCATTGGTGAACCTTGCAGCTCTAGCCGAGGAACGGAAAAATGCTGTTTTTTTTCTCATTCTGCATCCAATGTGAAAAAGGTAAAGGTGTTCCATAACCTATTTGGTCGTATGGGAGCGAGGTATCAGAGACCTCAGCTTCTCCAGGAGCCAGCATATTGAGGCATTGTCCATCTCCTCTCTCTCGTTGCTTTACCTTCCCTGGCACTAAAGAGGCAGGTACCCATTTACAGCTGGGTGAACTGGGGGACTGTACTGAAGCTAAGGCGGGAAAATGATCACTCATCCAATTGGCAACCACGCTCAATGCTGCTTAACATTGGCTGGGGGACAGCGAGTGCTCTGACCACTGAGCTATTCCGTCCCCGCTACCACTGTATCCAGAAAAAACATCATGAAAATGGTACTATAGAATTTGTTTCCCAACTAGATTTCTAAAAATGTAATTGTGTTAGTTTCTCAGGAAACGCACACGCTCCATTTTCCCAAAAGCAAAGTGACTGCCTTCTCATATCTTTATTTTCTCGTGTTGGTTTCCTAGGAAACGTACAAACTTCATTTCCTCAAAAGAGAAGTGACTGCCTTGCCAGATTTTTCGTTTTTGTTTTGTTTCGTTAGCTAGGTCGGGAGTTTTGGGGGTAACGCACAGTGAAGCTGTTGACCAATCTTCTTCATTTATGTCAGGGGTGTGTCGAAGCTTGGGTTTGTGGTCAAACCTGTCTGTGTCCCCACTGCCTTCTGTCCTTACATTGTTAATTTTCCTATCTGCCTCTTTGTCTCCCCCTCCCCTCCTCTTTCTGCCCCCCACCCCTCTCTCTCTCCACACACTCGCACACTCACACACACACACGCACAAGCACAGACAAACACACACACACACTCACACACTCGCAAGATGGGATAGCCTAGTGGTTAGAACATTGCGCTCGCAATCTGACCCCCCGGGTTCGATTCCCGTTCAAGGGGATATTTTCGGCTGGAGTTAACATTAGTGCAGACTCCACTCTCCCCGAAAGTCCTTCGGTTGAGACTATAAACCGAGGTCCCGTGTGCGAACACACGCAGAACATCTTGCGCACACGTTAAATCCTGTTCCGCTTTCGTTAGCATAGGCCATTGTGTGCCGATGGGAACGGATGACAGAATTTACAAAACCGCATACACACGGGAACTGGATGAAAAAAAGCACGTGAGTGATGATTCCATTATCCTTGATATAAAAAAGAGCACTTGGGACAATTTTCTGGAGAATCAGTTTAGCTGGGCCTCAATATTTTGTAACGAAGCAAGGCCACTGTGGTTCCCTTCGTCTACACTGGACTTCAGTATGCTGTCTACGCTTTTGTGGTTGTTGTTGGTGGTTTTTTTTGGGGGGGGTTGGGTGGGGGGGTGGGGGGTGTTTGGGTGCTTAGGAGAGGTGGTACATTTGTAAACCTGGCAGTAGCATTCCCTCGGGATGGACGGGAGCATGGTCCTCACTTGGCACTCAACCTTCACTTCTGGGTCTGGGTCTTAACCAACCCACTCCCAGTAACCGCTTCTACTGGCAGGCGAAACGTTGTGAGGGGCTGGTTCATTCTTACTCACCAGTAGAGTCTTGGAGAGGAGATGGGTACCACCAAGCTTCCTCAGCCCACTGCAAGGACATGATGGGAAAACAAAACAGAAAGACATGCCGGATCGGTTGAGGCCCGGATCAACAATGACCGCGCTACCCACTGCATGCCTCCAGGGTGGGAGTGACAAGTGCGCTACTGGAGCAAACCAACTCTAAAGCTTCCAGCTTAAAGGAGTAACCATCGGAACATGGAATGTAAGGACTCTATATCAAACAGGAAGAGTACAGGAACTCACACGTGAACTAAAATGATATAAATGGGACATCCTAGCGCTTGTGGAAGTCAGATGGTTTGGCTTCGGAGAAACAACCACGCAAGACGGCCACAAGATATGGTACAGTGGAGAAGAGAAACTACATCAACACGGAGTAGGCTTCATTGTCAGGAAAGAGATTGTGTCAAGCATCGTCAGCTGCACACCAGTATCCAGCAGACTCATCTCAATCAGAGTTTCTGCAAAACCCCAGAATCTCACCATCATCCAAGTGTATGCTCCAACATCTGACTACGATGATGACTAGATAGAAGAATTCTATGAACAACTTGAAAACGTCATCTCCAAAACGCCCAAAAAAGACATTCTTATTGTGGAAGGCGACTGGAATGCTAAGGTGGGACCTGATGCCTATGACACCTTGACAGGAACCACAGGATGCTTTGGACTAGGAGAAACAAACGAAAGAGGACAGTGGCTGCTGGAATTCGCAAAGAAGCACAAACTAACTCTGGCTAACACACTCCACCCTCACAAGCCATCTAGAACATCAACCTGGCGCTCACCAAATGGTCTGATTCACAATCAAATTGACTACATTCTGTCATCCCAAAGATTCAAATCCAGCATAAACAAGGCAAACACAAGAACATTCCCAGGAGCTGACATTGGCAGTGACCACGACCTTGTACTTACCACCATCAAGCTGAAACTGAAAGCAAAACAACAGCCAAAAAACCCAAGCATAAGATTTGATCTGGAAAAACTCAAAAGATCCAACAGTGGTTGAGATCTTCCAAACCAACATTGGAGGAAAGTTCGCCGCACTCACAGCCATCGACAATGATGTGGACACACTAGCCAACAACATCAAAGAAGTGCTATTGACAGCAGCACAAGAAACATTAGGAAGAAGCAGAACAAAGAAACAACCCTGGGTGACAAATGAGGTTCTTGACCTCTGCGACAAAAGAAGAGAGCTTAAGAAACAAAAGTTCACAAGACAAGACGCCAACGCCAGGGATAGCCACAGAGAAGTGAGGAAAAAGATGAGAGAAGCCAAAGAAGCGTGGATAGAAGAACAATGCAACAGCATCGAAGTTGGAATGGCCAAGGGAAAAAGCAAAACAGCTTACGACACTCTGAAATCCCTAACTAAAACCACACAGCCTAAAGCCTCTGTTATTGAAGACAATGAAGGAAATCTTTTAACGGAAGGCAATGCCATCCTCCAACGCTGGACGGAATACTGTGAGGGATTGTATAACTACCCACTACGCCCAGATACCAACATAGTTTCTGACAAACCCCCTGAACACCAAGATAAAGACCCACCAATACTCAGGTGTGAAGTAGACACAGCTATTAAACAATTGAAGAAGGGGAAGTCCCCTGGAATCGATAACATCCCAGCTGAACTAATAAAAAATGGAGGGTATGAAACAGCAAGGCGATCCACAGAACTTTGTCAGTAGATTCACGACATCAAAGACTGGCCAGAAGAATGGACACAGCCTCTTGTAATACCCCTACCAAAGAAAGGAAACCTCAAGCAATGCCAGAACTACAGAACCATCAGTCTCATAAGCCATCCTAGCAAGATCATGGGGTGGGTAGTCCTCAACAGATTGAAAAACCAAGCAGAAAAACTCCTGGCAGAAGAACAAGCCGGCTTTAGACCAAAACGCAGCACAATGGAGCAAATTTTCAATCTGAGAATTCTGATAGAGAAACATCTCCAACACCAAAAAGACTTGTATCACAATTTCATAGACTTCAAAAAGGCCTTTGACAGGGTATGGCATGACGGCCTCTGGCAAGTACTCAGGCACTTCAACATTGAGAACTGCCTCATTGAAGTCATCAAGGCACTGTACGAGAACGCAAGAAGTGCAGTTTTTATGAACAATCACATGGGCGAGTTCTTCAAGACCACAGTTGGGGTCGTCAGGGCTGCCTTCTCTCACCTGTACTCTTCAACCTCTTCCTCAAAAATATCATGACAGAGACACTGCAAAACCACCACACTTCCATCTCCATTGGTGGAAGACCCCTTTGCAACCTCAGATTTGCAGATGACATTGACATCATGGGCGGCAGCAAACAAGAACTGCAAAACCTAACAGATAGTCTATCAGATTGAGCGAGCGCATATGGCATGGAGGTCAGTACAGAGAAATCAAAGATCATGGTCAACAGCACAAGTAATGACAGCACGGAAAAAAAGATGAATGGACAAATACTGGAAGAGGTGAGCCAATTCAAATACTTAGGCTCTATCCTAACAAGAGATGGCACATCAAACAATGATGTGAAAGCTCGCATTGCAACAGCAACATCTGCTCTAGCCAGATTCGAGAGGATTATCAGAAGCAACAACATCAGCTTCTGCACCAAATACCACCTCTACAAATCCCTCGTGAGATCTATCCTCCTATATGGCTGTGAATCAGGGATTCTGTCAGCAGAGCTAGAGAGGAGAACCCAAGCATTCGAGAACAAGTGCCACAGAAGATTCCTCAAAATATCATACAAAGAACACAAGACCAACAACTATGTGAAAGAAGAAATCAAAAAGCGTGTGGGCCCCCAAGAACCTTTGCTCTCCACCATAAAGAGGAGAAAACTGATGTGGTTTTGTCACACCACAAGACACAACACCTTAGCAAAAACCATCTTGCAAGGAACAGTCGAAGGCAAGAGAAGAAGAGGCCGCCAAAAGAAATCATGGATTGACAACATCAAAGACTGGACCGCCTAACACCCCTGCAACACCTTCTACTAGCCACCCAGGATCGTGAAGCATGGACACAGATCTCTGTTGCGTCTTCTCTCATGTCGCCCCTACGTCCTTTGGGACATGGGACTGAGTGAGTGAGTGAGTTGGGGTTGGCAAAATGCTTCGTCTGTCTCTAATGGTGAGCATCTTGAGATGGCGCAGATTACTCTGGAAAAACCCAAGAGCTTTTTCTTTCTTTTTAAAAAAAAGATGAAACGACCTTGTGTTGTGTGTGTGTGTGTGCACGTGTGTGTGTGATGTTGTTATTGTTTGTTGTTGATGGTGGTGGTGGTGGTTTTGCCATTTGTAAGAGATTCAAATCTTAATGATGATAATAATAATAATAATAAATGGAATTTATATAGCGCTGTATCTTGCACACACAAATCAAAGCACTTGCACTCAACTCATTCTTACACAGTCATGCCACCAATAGCAAGTAATAGTTCTAACAAGTCCAAATGCGCGTACGCGTTATGCACTTTAGCATGGTGATGGAATTTTTGGCTGTTGAAAAGCAGGGATAGCTATGAAATGAAACAGGAGAGGAAATTCTTAGGTTTGAAACAAATATGTCTTGAGGCCAGTTTTAAAAGTCACAAGAAGGCCTTTGGCGATGAGAGATAGGGAGGCCATTCCAAATCGATGGACCAGAAACAGAGAAAGAGCGACGGCCAACAGTGAACTGGTTGAATCTAGGTGTTTGTAAGCACAAGGTATCTGCAGCAGAGCGAAGGGAACGTGAAGGGGTGTACAGATGGAGACATTCACAGAGGTAGGAGGGTGTTGTTTTGTGGAGACATTTGTAACAGAGAGTACTGATCTTATAGTTTATTCTTTGTGGCACAGGCAGCAGTGGAGAGATCGCAAGAGAGGGGTAATGTGCTCAGATTTTTTCTTTCTGATGACTAGTCGAGCTGCAGAGTTTTGAATACGTTGAAGGGAGTGGATAGATGATGCTGGCAGGACCAGCCAAAAGAGAATTGCAATTGTCCAGAGTGAAAGAATGAGAGAAGTGACAAGTTTGGCTGTTGCATCAGTGGACAGGTACTTTCGAATTGCACTAATACGCCGTAATTGATAGTAGCATGACTGACAGGTCTGGGTGATGAATTTTTGCATAGAGAGTGTGTTGTCAATAATGACCCCCTAGATACTTTACAGCAGTGGATAGGGGGACTGGTGCATTGCCAAATTCTATTGAAGCTGTTGTAATGGAAGAGAGTTTGGTTTTGGTCCCTACAAGCATGGCTTCAGTTTGATCAGCGTTTAATTTTAACTTGTTCTCTATCATCCAGTTTTGGATATCTTGAAAGCAGTAGGCCATATTCATCAAGAGGGAAGGCAGATTTTCAGGAGTGTCACTGCTTAGAATCTGAGAGTCATCTGCATAAAAGTGATGGTCGATCTGATGACAGTTAATTGTATGTGACAGTGGAGCGGTGTAGAGAGTGAAAAGAACAGGGCCCAGAACTGATCCCTGCGGGACTCCACATTCCAAACAGGCAGGTACTGGCTGAATCTTGTTTACTGTGACTGTCTGGAATCGGTCAGTCAGGTATGAGCTAAACCAGGTGAGGGCTGTACCAGTAACACCAAACATTTCTTGAAGACGGGGAGAGAAGGATAGAGTGGTCAATAGTGTCGAAGGCTGCAGATAAGTCGAGTAGAGTGAGGAGGGAGATTTTCCCTGAGTCAGAATCAAGTAGAAGCATGTTTAAGGTGTGAACTAGGGTAGTTTCAGTGCTGTGGTTGGCGCGATATGCAGACTGAAACGCAGGAAGAAGACTGTTGGAGAGAAGGTGGTTGTTGAGCTGTTTCAGAACTATTCTTTCAAGGACTTTAGAGATAAAAGGTAGGTTGGAAACAGGTCTGTAATTCTTCAGAATGTTAGGGTCAAGGTCATGCTCTCTGAGTAATGGTGTGACTAAAGCAGTTTTGAGAGCTGAAGGAACATTTCCAGAAACAAGAGATGAGTTTACTATCTTTGTGATAGCGGGTATAAGCTGATATGATAAGATGATAGTGACAATGACGACGATGATGATGATGATGATGGTGGTGGTGGTGGTGGGGGTGGTGATGATGGTGGGGGTGGTGATGGTCGTGGTGGTGGTGATGATGATGGCGGCAATTGATTTGGTTCTGGGGAGGAGGAGAAAAAAACGAAGGGGCAGTGGGGAAGATCAAGAAGACGATACCCTCCTCCCCCAAAATACCACCAACAACAAAACAATCCATCCTGTTTGAGGTTTATACAGAAAGCAACTGGTTTCTCTGTTGCCTAGGGTGAATGATGATGATAAAAATGATAATAATGATGATCATGATGATGATGATGATAGTAAAAATAGTAGTAGAGCAGCAGCCGCAGCAACAACAACAACAACATATCAATGAGAAATGCTGGCAAAAGCTATGTGACTAGCACCAGAGTACAGAAACAATGAAGAATAGAATAAAACCTCATTAATTTTCTTGTTGTAGGGGGAGAAAGCCCACATGTCATGCATGGCATCGCTGACTCCTGTCAATACATCGTTTATTCCTTGGCTGCCTCTTTCTTGAAATTTCCTTCTGCTCCAGTTGGCTTTTCAAACCAAGTCGCTTCAACAGCCCTGTCTATGTTGGTGTCTCTGTGCTCTGCGAAGTAGCCAGAAGATAGGCCACAGGGTGGGGGAAGGCCTGGGCCCGGGAACCCAGCAAGGCTGTGGTCACCCATACTGACCTGGACATGTCCACGTCTGTGGTGATGACCACACTGCACGCTCCCAGCCACAACCCGCACAGCAAGTCCACAATGACCATGGCTGACACTCGCCTGGCTACCAGCAAGTCTCTTGATGGCTTCTGCCCCGTTTTTAACTGCCACAGGAGAGAGCAGCGTTCCTGAAGGACGGTGGAGATGTACCCCTGACCGCTCAGGGTGGTAAGGTTGATTGCCAGAAAAACGCCGCCTGTGAAGGAGAGAATGTCAGCATGGTGTGTGGAGTCCTTCCACAGTGACACTAAAGGTTGACACACGCCTGAAGTGATGTAGATGTTCGGATGCAGCCGCATGAGTGGTGTGAGGGGCAGTACTGCCACAATGAGTCCCCCAGCCCAAACCAGCAGACAGGCCGCATTGCTGGACTTTGAGGAGAAGGCAAAGTGTGTGGGTGAGAGACGAAGAGCTAGGCAGCGGTCCAATGTCAGAAGCCAAGCCAGGCATGTTGACGTGACCGCTGACGTGACCAAGACTATGCCACATGTCAGACAGACAGAGCCGTGCCTCCAGGATACGTCCTCCCACAAGTAAGAGCCCTGGTAAATCTGATCTGCCAATGTTATTGTTGCTAAATACAGAGCCATCAGAATGTCACTGCCTAAACCGTGTGCCATAAACACCCAAATACTTGAGCTGCCCTCGTCTCTTTTGATGGACATATAATGGACAATGGCAAGGGCATCACAGAGGAGAATGCTGAGAGTAAACACAGCGAATGTTGCCCTGTAAAATGCAGACTGCAGCAAAGACTGACAGGAAGAGATAACGTCTGAAGGTCCATGACAGTTGTTGATGTTGAAATCAGAGGGAAGGACACTGGAGCAACACAGCTTGTAGTTGTCCACATACAAAGTCTGAAGCCTTGACAGACTTTTGAAGAGGGTCCTAGGAAATAGGCTGACGGGATTTCCACGCAAGTCTATAGCACGAAGCATTGTAAGAACCTGCAACCCCGTGCCAGCTATCTGCTGTATACCACTGGAAGACAGATTCAGCGTTACTAAGCGATGAAATGGAAGTAAGGTGTCACTATTAAAAACGCTAGTCACAACTCCAGAAATACGTAAGTGCTTTAAGGAATCTATAGACAAATTAGTAGACGGCTGTGAGGTGAACATTGAAGACAGAGGGTTGAGGGAGAGGTCGACTTGGGAGAGTTGGGATGACATGCGAAGCTGTTGTATGGAGACATGACTGATGACATTGTCACTGAGATCTAAAATGATCAGATTGGGAAAATACAGCACTCCAGTCTCATTCAGACTGCAACGGGACAGGATCAGATGAATCAGCATTAGATTGCGACGTAGTTGTGATGGCATCAGTCCACTTCCACTCGCATTTAAAAACCGCATGTCCAGAAATAAACTGGCCTTAAATGGCTCACTGCATATGAAGGCCAGACCATAGCAAACACACTGCACAGGGCAGGTCTTTTGACACACAGTTCATCATCCTTTTGTGGGCACTGGAAATGGTTGTCACACAAGTGGAATGGATGAAGGCAGACCCTGGAGTCACGACAACGGTAATGCCCAGGACAGAGGTACCTGTCACACTGGGCCTCGTCCTCTTTTCCCCGGGCAGTCGTTGATAGTGTTGCATCGCAGGAATACAGGCATGCAGTAGCCGTTGTCTGGACACTGGAAGTGTGTTTCTGGGCATTCTATGCTGTCTGCTGTTCTGTTGCCTAATGGCAGGTAGAAGGCTGACCCTGAAGGTGTTCCATAGTACTCATCTGAACAGCCAATCTGAAAGAGGGATGAATAGGGAGTTGTCATTAAGGGCTACCCCTAACAATACCAAAAAAAGAAGAACCCAGAAAAACTCTCTTCCATCATATCATGCCGACCAAACAGCTTTAGTGTTGAATGGCGTGAACCTATCTGGATAAATACGTCACTGCATCATATTAAGTAGGAGTACATCAGTGACATTACAAAGCATTACTAGTATACCACCAAAACATTAATGATTTTCCACACAAATTAAAGTGAATTGACAGTGCACAAACGTAACTGATTCACTTGGTCAATTTTTCTGTGCAGAATTAGTTGAAAGTGTCTGCATTCTCTTCCTGAGAATCAAGGCTGTTTCTGACTCTACTTACTGTTCTATGTCGCACACAACAAAAGTTAAGTACACAAGTTGTGAATATCATATTTTTATGACAGATGTCACCTCTCTAAGCGAGCACATAAGTTTTCTATTAATGACATAATAGAAAAAGACATTATGAGCAAAATGATGTGGGTTGCATAGAAGTGTTCCCATAATGATGCATCAGACTTGTTCCCTGTAAAAATAATGTAGTTCGGCATTTGATTTTCTTATTCTCGGTCTTATATACTAGATCGATAAATCACAAACTGACGTAGCAACGCTTTGATGCCGTGTTTGCCTATGATAAAAAAGAGGATGTACATTCCTAAGCAACTAAAGACTTTCTCAGATACCTGAACGTTCTGGGCTCGCTTTCCTGTCTTGCCCTTCCTCCCAGTTTGATGGAAAAAAAGGAACTGAATGTCAGAGTCCTTAGAATGAGACTATAAACCAAGACCCAGTGTGCAAATGCCTGCAGAACATCTTACAATACAATACAGCACAGTATAAAACAACATACTGGAATACAATACACTACAATATAATACAAATACATTGCAATGAGTTTTCAAGGAGCTAATTAAACGGAGAGCACATCAGGGCAAACTGACATTGGATGGCTGGTAAAAGGGACGCGGCTTTTTGAGGAAGAGGGGCTTGTTGTGCCCATCAACGTAGAGCACAGCCGGAGGAGAGGGCCGGAAGACGCCCTTGAAATGGGTGGCCATGCAGTTGACCTCGCAGTCATCTTCATCTTCTGACTTCACGCAGTCCTCTCTGCCATCACACCAATGGTTTATCTGGAAACACTGAAAACATGCAACACATCGTGCATCAGAGGGAAGCATTTCCCCTGAAGTCGGAATGCATCTACCTTCATGGTGGGCAAAAAAGCAAAACCCTCCCACCCACCCCCCAAAAAAAGAAGAAATCCCAGTAGCAAAAAAAAAATCTCACTCTTCGTGAACCTGGGAGCTCTAGCCGAAGAATGAAAAAAAATAAAAGAAGGAAAGTGGCAGGACCGTTAAGATGATCCACCTGCCTAACAGGTTAATGTGAGGCTCAAGGTTTGATTCCCAGCCTTGCCTACTCCCCCCCCCCCCCCCCCCCCCCCTAGTTTGATGAGAAAATCGAACTGAATGTCAAAGTCCTTCAGATAAGAATATAAATCGATGCTGCATATTGCATCATGCCCGCAGAACATCTAGCACACATATTAAAAGCCTGTTCCGCCTTTTGGAATTGTAGGCCATTGCGTGCTAGTAGGAACGGATGACAACATTACTTTAAAGCAAGACTCGCATGCACACAAGTGTCATGTTTAAACACCTTCCCCGAAGTCAGAATGCAGCTACCTAAATGGTGGGCAAAAACTGTCACACACTCAAAAATCTCACCATTGATGAGCCACTGAGCTCTAGTCAAGGAACAAAAGAAAAGAGAGGGAAAAAAAAGATACTTCATGTACCAAATATGGGCAGACACTTCATGAACCAAAAATGGCAGAATATAGCAGTTATTTTCATCACCTCTCAATTGCATCAGTAAGTCTTTTAAGGCAGATAACAAATGGAAGCACCATTGGAGAGTAACTGAGTCTCTGTTGAATTCCTCTAGCGTCACTGAGACACTTGTTTCACTTCACTTGAGGTCACTGAGACACTCGTTTCACTTCACTTGGCGTCACTGAGATACTCGTTTCACTTCACTTGGCGTCACTGAGATACTTAATAATAATAATAATAATAATAATAAATGGAACTTATATAGCTCTATATCTTGCAAATACAAATCAAAGCGCATGCATTCAACCTAATCTCACAGTCATGCAATCAATGATAAATAATCAAGAGTTTAAACAAACAGATATTACAAACATGGTGCGCTGAAGACAAAATCTATGAAATAAAATTTCAATAGTCAAATATTTTTCAAAAGCACATACACACTCACACAAGTCGTATACTTTAGGACATGGGTTAGTGAAGGTGGGATAGTTCTGATTTGAAACAGGAGGGGAGAAATCTTAGGTTTGAAATAAATATTTCTTGAGGCTGGATTTAAAAGTGTCATAACTAGGTTTCTGGCAAAGAGAGAGAGGAAACTCATTCCAGGCGATGGACCCGAAATAGAGAAAGATCGGCGGCCAAGGTGGATTGGTTGAATCTAGGTATTCGTAGGGACAAGGTATCTGCAGCAGAGCGGAGGGAACGTGAAGGAGTGTACAGGTTAAGATATTCACAGAGGTAGGAGGGTGCAGTTTTGTGGAGGCATTGTAACAGAGGGTACTGATCTTAGCATTTACTCTCTGTGGCACAGGCAGCCAGTGGAGAGATCGCAAGAGAGGGGTAATGTGCTCAGATTTGATCTTTCTGAGAACTAGTCGAGCTGCGGAGTTTTGTATACGTTGAAGGGAGTAGATAGATGATGCTGGCAGACCAGACAAAAGAGAATTGCAATATTCCAGACGTGAAAGAATGAGAGAAGTGACAAGTTAGGCTGTTGCATCTGTGGACAGGTACTTTCGAATTGCACTAACATGC
The DNA here is from genome assembly GCA_028751875.1 of Rapana venosa. Classification (NCBI taxonomy): domain Eukaryota; kingdom Metazoa; phylum Mollusca; class Gastropoda; order Neogastropoda; family Muricidae; genus Rapana; species Rapana venosa. Next base: position 62,812,433 of record CM054145.1, read on the forward strand.
GATAATTGATAGTAGCAGGACTAACAGGTCTGGGTGATGAATTTTTGCATAGAGTGTGTCTTGTCGATAACAACACCTAGATACTTTACAGCAGTGGATAGAGGGACTGATGTATTGCTGAGTTCTATTGAAGCTGTTGTAATAGAAGAGTTTGTGTTTGGTCCCTACAGCATGGCTTTGATTTTGTCTGCATTTAGTTGTAATTTGTTTTGTGTCATCCAGCTTTGAATATCTTCAAAGCAGTGGGCCATATTTGTCAGGAGAGAAGGCAGATTTTCAGGAGTAACACTGCTTTGAATCTGAGAGTCATCTGCATAAAAGTGATGGTTGATTTGATGACAATTTATTATATCTGAAAGTGAACAAAATAGAGATACTTCTTTCACTTCACTTGGCGTCATTGAGACACTTGTTTCACTTCACTTGGCGTCACTGAGATACCTGTTTTACTTCACTTAACGTCATTGAGACACTTGCTTCACTTCCTTTAGCGTCACTGAGATGCTTGTTTCACTTCACTTGGCGTCACCGAGATACTTGTTTCACTTCACTTGGCGTCACCGAGATACTTGTTTCACTTCACTTAGCTTCACTGTATGAGTACCTGTTAAATTCCTCCAGTGACACTGAGATACTGAGATTCTTGTTTCACTTCACTTGGCTGCACTGTATGCCATATATGGATCGGTGGTTTAGATGTTACTCACCTGCCTAGAAAGTGAAAAGTCTGGGTTCGATTCCTGTGTGTGCCTAAAACTCCCCCCCCCTCTTCCCCCCAATCCACTAGGCCTTGAGTTGTGGTCTGGGTGCTGTTCTTTGGGATGAGATGATGAACTGAGGTCTCATGTGCAACACGCATTCTTAGCGCACGTAAAAGAACCACAGCAACAACAGAAATGTCCCTAGCAAAAGTCTGTGGAAAGAAACCCCTCTGAAAGGGAAAGAACTATGCATGCCGACAGTAAAAGAACAAAAATAATACTGGGTAGTGCTGCTTTTGTGGCGAAGCGCTCCCCCTAAGAACGCTCCAATTTCACGCAGAAAAATGTGCAATGACTTAATTTTTATATTTTATTCTTTTATAACGAGGATAATGGAATAAGCACTTATGTGCTTTTTTTTTTTAAACTTTCAGTCCCCGTTTGTTTGCGGATTTGTGAATTATTTCATCTGTTCCCACAGGCACACAATGGCCTACTCTTACGAAAAGAGGAACAGGATTTAACATGTGCGCAAGATGTTCTACGTGCGTTCGCACACTGGAACTCGGTTTATAGTCTCATCCGAAGTGGCATACATGATCAAATATGTGAAGGAGGTAAATCCCCAACACATAAAACTGCTGTTCTAGTTATCTATTTATTTATTTATTTATTTTGAGGACAATGGAATATTCAATCTGCTGACCCAAGAGCGAATCCCATTCAAGTGGATATTTTCCCCTGGAGTTACATCAGTGCCGAGTCCACTCCCCCCAGAAGTACAGTCCGGATGAGACTATAAACCGAGGTCCCGTGTGTGAACGCATGCAGAACATTTTGTGCACACGTTAAAACCTGATCCGCTTTTTGGAAGACTAGGCCATTGTGTGTCAGTGCGAACAGAGGACAATATTGACAAAACTGCGTACACACGAGGACTAGATATAAAAAAAGCATATGAGCTCTTAATTCCATTATCCTCGAAATAAAGAATAAAAAGTGAATACAATATTTCTCCCTCATTTCTGCAGATACACTTGTTTCTTAAAACGGAATAGGGAAATGACACCAGTGAAAGGGTACCTCCCGGGTGAGACCACACTGCATGGTGCCGTTCCCCGAACAAAGAAAGATGTCCCCATCCTGATCAACACCAGCAGCATCATCAGCATCAACAGACAATCTAGCAGGGCTTGGATACACGCACCACACTTCATCACTACCACCCAAACAGTCAGGCCGATGGTCACACACTAACGTGTAAGGTACACGCTCCTCTTCTTCACACTCAAACGGTGGGGGTAAGGGATGGGTCAAAGGGGCGGAACATCCTCCCCCTCCTCCCCTCCTCTCCCCCCTCCTCCTCTTGGTTTTTGATTCCCCCAGCAGTCGCTCTTGGCATCGCAAGCCAGAAAGGCGTGTGTAAAGTGGTGGTCGGGACACATGATCAGACTGGGTAAAGTTGTGGACGACACGTTTGGTTCTGTGAGTGCTGGTGCCATGTGGATTGTTTTCCAAGCTTCAGAAGTGTTTTGAGAAGGTTCGAATTCACACAGATAACCAGCAATGTATTTTTGAGTGCAGGAGATGATGCCGATGTCTGTATTGCCCACGATGGGCACCATTCCACAGTAAGGTGTGGTTGGAACGTAATTCAGTTCACGTGACAGGTGATAGCCCACTGTAGAGTCTTCAAGGATAATCTCCTCTTTGTAACTGAAATAGAAATAAAAGAAAAGAAAAGGTTTTGTGATCTCTCTGTGTCAAAGTTGGTGAATAGTGCCGACTTGGTGGAGGTCGTGAACGTAGTGGTGCTGGTGGTGGTGGTGGGGGTGGTGGGGTGTGTGTGTGTGCGCGCGTGCGTACGAGTGTGTGTGTGTGTGTGTGTGTGAGTGTGTGTGTGTTTCATGTATTTTTATTTATTTTATTGAGTCTTTCATTTCAAGGACAATGGAATAAGCACTCATGTGCTTTTTTACATCCAGTCCCCAAGTGTATGCAGCTTTGTGAATTATGTCATCAATTCCCACCGGCACAAATTGGCCTACTCTTCCAAAAGGCAGAACGGGTTTTAACGCGTGTGCAAGATGTTCTGCGTGCGTTCGCACATGGGATCTCCGTTTATAGTCTCATCTGAGTGACTTTTAGGGGGAGTGGAATCGGCACTGATGTGTGTGTGTGTGTGTGTGTGTGTGTGCGTGTGTGTGCGTGTGCGTGTGTGTGCTAGTTCAAGTAAAAATGTTAACTTCTGAAACTTGATTTGATTAACATAGTTCATACACACACACACAACACACAACACACACACACACCACATACACACACACACACACACACACACACACGGTTTATAGTCTCATCCCAAGGACTTTTAGCGGGGGTGGAGTCGGTGCTGATGTTAACTCCAGAGGAAAAAATCCTCATGAGCAAGATTCAAACCCAGCTCAGCAGATCACGAGCCCAGTGCACATCACTCTAACCAATAGGCTATCCTGTCCCCATGTTTTCCGAAGTTACAAAATTAACTTTCTTGTTTGCAAAGTGAGATGTGTGCGCATAATTTCATTTCAGTCAAAAGAAAAGCATAAATATGTAAGAGAATCAGCAGTGTGTAGATTTCATTTTAGACTAAAGAATAGTATAAGTATGAAGGAGAACAAGCAGTGTGTAGATTGGTTAGAAAAGAAAGGCTTTGTCATGGCAAACAAGTTTCCTTTTGTTATGAGATGTGCTCTGACTGCTAGACTTTCATAGAGGAGAAATGAACCGATCCTCATATGCAACGATCATTTAGTGCAGACAAATATCCTATACCAATCAGAGAATTATTTCTGAATAATTCTGTAGAAAACAGCCATTTCTATTGTGGGACAAGTATTCAAACTAAGCAGACCATAATTATCTAATATGGTTGTTCTCCACTCGTGGGCAATAAACTGTCCCTTGGGAAAGCACTTCATATCTTACACAGAAAAATCAGCCGTGGCTGTTTGTGACATACAATACAAGTCATTACTATCCAATACAACCCAATCCAATCTTATTCAATGCAATGCAGTGTAACGCAATCCAATACTTTTACTCACAAGAAGAGAACACTTTCAGAAGCCATTGGGTGTTGAGGTTTTACGGTGCTTTATGAGCGATACATTTAGTCAGTCACTCAGGTTTTAACTTACATAAGTGGCAGGTCAGGGTGGGTAGACTGGGCACCCACAAACATGCTAAATATCCTCTCCCTGTTCCAGACCACCTCCAGGAGAGCCTCCCTCTCCAGCTTTGAGTTCAGGCTGACCAGCTGGGCTCCCAGTGCCTGACACTGCGTCTTGGCGTCGAAGTAGGTCAGGGCTTTACCCGGTCTCTTCAGGAAATAGCACCTGAAACAACCCTCAAGTGACATGACTGTATGTGACATGCAATAACCTGACCTGACTGTATGTGACATTCAATAATCTGACCTGACTGTATGTGACATACAATAAGCTGACCTGACTGTATGTGACATACAATAACCTGACCTGACTGTATGTGACATACAATAACCTGACCTGAGTGTATGTATGTGACATACAATAACCTGACCTGACTGTATGTATGTGACATACAATAACCTGACCTGACTGTATGTGACATACAATAACCTGACCTGACTGTATGTATGTGACATACAATAACCTGACCTGACTGTATGTGACATACAATAACTTGACCTGATTGTATATGACATACAATAACCTGACCTGACTGTATGTGACATACAATAACCTGACCTGACTGTATGTGACATACAATAACCTGACCTAACTGTATGTGACATACAATAACCTGACCTGACTGTATGTGATATACAATAAGCTGACCTGACTGTATGTGACATACAACAACCTGACCTAATTGTATGTGATATACAATAACCTGACCTGAGTGTATGTGACATAAATAACCTGACCTAACTTGTATGTGACATACAATACAAGGCTGTATGTGACATACAATACAAGGCTGTATGTGACATACAACACAAGGCTGTATGTGACATATAAGACAAGGCTGTGTGTGACGTACAATACAAGGCTGTATGTGACATATAAGACAAGGCTGTGTGTGATGTACAATATAAGGCTGTGTGTGACGTACAATATAAGGCTGTATGTCACATACAATACAAGGCTGTATGTGGTATACAATACAAGGCTGTTTGTGACTTTGAATACAAGGGTGTATGTGTCACACAACAAACCAATATGAAATGAAGCTTTCTTGTGTTTTTCGAGATCATGATTCATATCAATGTACCTGTCAGTATTGTAATTGCCAATCATGGGATGATTAAAGTGTTTGCGACTTGACTTGACTTGGCTGCCATCTTCCCACCACGAGCAATCACCGAAGAACTTCACCACCCTGCACTATTTTGGTCATGTGTCACGAGCAGGACAGAAGTCAGATGTGCTGGGCCTGACTTGTCACGTGCTTAACATCAGCACAACGCATTTTCCCTCATATAACAGACAAAAACAGTTGCTGTCTGATGAAGAAGAGGGAAACTATTCCCATCCAGGTAGCAGGTGCATGCTGGGCATGCCTTTCCTATCAGCTTGAACTTGCTGCTCTCGTCCAAAGAGCGGACAGAGTTTTAGTATGTGTATGAGATTTCTGCATATGTGCTTGCAATCCGGACTTAAGTGTGGAGCCTCACTAAAGGATGTTCAGGGGAATGGATTCAGTGCTAATGTTAACTCCAAGAGAAAATTTTTTCCTAAAGGCACACCTCAGCAGAGCCTCAAGCCTGCATTCCCAATGACTGCAAACAAATGAATGTGAGATGAGCGAACAATGAGGAAATTTTTGATATTGTATAGCAGTATCAAAGAAAGAATGAAAATGCATGGTAATGAAATGTGTGACAGTGGTAACATATATGACATTTCAAAGTATGTGATAATATATTACAAAACAAAATGTAACAAGCCATCACAGTACCAAATGAGTGACGATCTATGGTGATGAAAATATAAGACAAAGTATGGCAACATTAGATACAAGAATAAAGGGGAAAAAGCGCATCTTTAACCTGTCCCCCCCCCCTACTTTGGTGGACTGTACCTTCCTTGCAGGAGGAATCCCCCTTGCTGACAAAGAGGCTGGAGACAGGATGCTTCGTCTTCCATTCCTTCACACTCTGCAACCAGATTGCAGAGCAGGTGAGGTTTAAACCTGGTCCACTCCGGTACCGTGCAGTTCCACTTTCCACTGGCTACTTTCTCTGGCTTGTCCTTCTTCTGTCAACACACCATACAAGTCTGCCTGTAGTCACCTCTTGTGTGCAGTTCTTTGGGTTAGCCACATGCAAACATGCTCAACATTCACCACCAATTTTGCATAGAGTACAGGTTACAGTTTATTGAGCATTTCTGGTAGAAACGGATCTTACTGGTGCTCGGGGCACTACGCTTTTTACAACTGGATGGCCATACGGGTTTTTCTTCTTCCTATATTTTCTTGTCTGAAAGTTTCTTTGGAAACCTTTTCTTCACAAGTTTTGAAATGAACGAAAAAACTTTGTGAGCAGATGCCTCATCGTCATGATGTTTGTTGGAAAGCTCTGTTATCAGTTTGTCTTCTTCATCATAATCGATGAAAATCGAGTCACAATTCTGATCACTGTCAGTTACCTTTCTTTCGGGTTTGAATTGGAGCAGGGGCTGTCTTTGTTGAATATGCGTTTTCCTCCAGCCTTTGCCTACTGTGCTTCTTGTGGGTGTGCATTCTTTAGAAAATAACATCAACATGAAACACTCTAACTTTTGATCTACACTCTGAAATCAGCATTCCAATTTTGCATCCAGTGTTCTCAGACCTGATTCCTGAGATTTTCTTTCCCTCCATATGTTCTTCACAGGATTCAGGAGTGGAACTACAGAAAGGTCTGTTACACTGAACCCAACACTAAGTGGAAAAGGTTTTCAGTATAGGTTGACCGAGGCGACACTGAGTGTGGAACAATGTGGGAAACAAGGCATCGCGGTGCCAGCACAAACCTGGCTACCTGATGACACGGCCTGGAAGAGCATGCTGCCTTCTTGTGAGTGATAAGAGAAAGAGTGGACTAGTTTCAGACTAAATTGGAGGGAATAAAATGTTTTTTTTCTAGTTTGATGCTGAACAAACGCACAAAAACAGCAACAAAGAGTACTCCTGGCTTAACCCTAGCATGCAGTGATTGTTCCACTAGCTTCGAAAAAAAGTGAGAGAAAAAAGTTACAAGAACCACGATGTCTAAAGCAATAGATCTTCTATATGCTTCTCACCCAACTGATCTGGGTGGTCACTATGTGCAGACTGACTCGTTTTGTGCGTGTTCTGTGGCCACACATCGTATGATTTCCCAAAGCTAAGGTTAAGCAGCAGTGAGCGTGGTTACCAAGTAAAATGGTGACCATTTGTGTGCCTCACCTTCAGCACAATCCCCAAGTTCACCCAGCTTTAAATGGGTACCCTCCTCTTTAGAGACAGGGAAGGTAAAGCAGTGAGGGGAAGGAGATGGATGCCTCCCTCAATATGCTGGTTGCTGGAGAAGCTTAGGCCTCTGACACGTCACCCCTCAAACGACTGCATAGGATCACCTTTACCTTGATCTTTTACATGAACCATACATAGCCAGTTTTCTTACCAGAAAGTTAGAATCAATACAGACAAAGGCTTTAGCAAAGTCTATAAAAATTGCGCCCGGTTAAGATATTATTCTTGAAACTTGAATGCCATTGCTCTATGAGATTGTTGAATGTTTTATGGCATGAATGATTTTCTTTAAATCCACTTAGACTAAGATGAAATAAGCACTACTCAGTAAAATGTGATGGGAGTTGTTGCATAAGATGCATTTGGAAAGGTTTTGCATAATATATATATATATATATATATATATATATAATATATATATATATATATATATATATATATATATAATTATATATATATATAATAATATAATATATATATATATATAATCGAATTCAGTCGATAATTAGAAGGGTCATTTGCATGTCTGGATTTTAAAAAAATCAAGTAACACTCTGAGGTCTTTAACATTTGAGAATTAAAGCCTATTTTTATGAAGAGATTAATAATATAAGTAAGGTATTTGGATATTACTGATGCAAAAATGTTCCTCTATTTACCATCTAATGTGTATAAACGACGGGGTTTGTTTCCTCCAAAGAACTCAATTCTTGATACACTTCATGCACACCAAGAAATCTATAGAAGTTTGGACTTTATTGACTTGGAGGTACAACACATTTTTTTGAAATAAGTAAATCATCGAATTCTGTGTAATTGACATTTACATTTTCCCCCCAGCTATTGTACAAAGCTAGTGTTTCTTGATAATGTCTGCAGATAGTCCTGTCATCATCATCATCAGACCCGTGACCTTGGCGGTCGTGGGGGAGACATGAAAGACGATGCCGTGGTAAGCCTCCTCCATCCATCTCGGTCCTCGGCTCTGCGCAGTAGTGCCGAGTCATTCATCCTGGTCCATTCTCTGATGTTGTCCATCCATGACTTGTTCTGTCTTCCCCTCCTTCTGCCACCTTCGAGTGTTCCCTGCAGTACTGTTTTGGGCAGAGTGTTGTGGCGGGTGACGTGGCCGAACCATGTCAGCTTTTTCTTCTTGACGATGGTGAGAAGGGGTTCCTGTGGACCTGCCAGCTGTGTTATTTGACTCCTGACAAATTCATTGGTCTTTCGTTCTCTCCAAGATATGCCCAGTAGTTTTCTATGGCATTTTGTTTCGAATGACTGGATTCGCTTTGCTGTTTCAGCAGTCAATGTCCAGGTTTCACTTCCGTACAGCAGGATGACTGAATTAGGGCTTTGTAGAGCTTTAGTTTGATTGGGAAACTGATCTCTTTACTTTTCCATATGGTGGTGAGTTTTGTCATGGAAGATGTTGCCATGGCTATTCTGACTTTGATTTCTGTCGTCGATCGCCCGTCCTTTGTGAGTGTAGTGCCGAGGTATTTAAAAGCATCTACCTCCTCCAGTTGTTGGCCGTTCATGTAAATTTTAGCGGTGGCATTGCTCGTGCTGTTCACAAGTACTTTACTTTTTTCCGAGCTCACCTCCATCCCATATGCTCCAGCTGTTCTCAAGTCTGGTCGTAAGATCTTGCAGCTCTGTGTTACTTCCGCCCATGAGGTCAATGTCATCGGCAAACCGTAAGTTGTTGAGGGGTCTGCCGCCAATGGAGATGGTAGAGTGGAAGTCATGGAGGGTCTCTCTCATGATGTTTTCCAAGAACAGATTGAACAGGACTGGAGATAGCAGGCATCCTTGTCGGACCCCAACTGTGGTTTTGAAGTAGTCTCCGACCTGATTGTTCAGAAGGACTGCACTGCTTGCAGTGTTGTATAGTGCTTGGATGGATTGCACTAGTCCTTCTTCAATGCCAAACATTCTGAGGACCTGCCACAGGCCTTCGTGCCATACTCTGTCAAAAGCCTTCTTGAAGTCGATGAAGTTGTGGAACAGGTCTCTCTGATGTTGGAGATGTTTTTCCATCATGATGTGGCAGTTAAAAATCTGTTCGATTGTGCTCCTGCCTGCCCTGAACCCAGCTTGTTCCTCTGCAAGGTGTTCTTCTGCCTCCTTCTTGAGTCGATTCAAAATAACTTTGAGCATGATCTTGCTGGCGTGGCTGATGAGGCTGATTGTTCTATAGTTTTGGCATTGGCGTAAATTCCCCTTCTTGGGCAGGGGTATGATGAGTGATTTCTTTTATTTTATTTTTGGAAATCATTTCAAGGATGCCACTTTATTCTGTTTTTTTCCTTAAACTTTTCTCTTTTTTTCTTGTTTGTTCAAAACCACTTCAAACCAAATCATCAGTCATTGAAGACAGCTCCGGAAACCTCCTCACAGAAAGCTCAGCTGCATTGAACAGGTGGTCTGAATATTGTCAAGAACTGTACAACTACCCAATACAACCTGACAAGAGCATAATAGAAGAGAAAGCAGCAACATCAAGAGCACCCTCGCCATTACCTATACTGAGGGAAGAAGTGGAAGAAGCCATCCGCAGCTTACCAGTAGGAAAGTCCCCAGGAGCAGACAATATACCAGCAGAGCTGCTCAAGCATGGTGGCGAAACAGTCATCACATATGTTACAGCTATCTGTCAGAAGATTTGGGAGACAAAACAGTGGCCAACAGAATGGACACAATGACTCATCATAGTCCTGTACCTGACCATGAAATATACAAGGAGGATAGTTTACCAGCTAACTGGTTGGTTGCTTTTAAGAAGTACTTTGGATCCTTTTAGACGATATGAAACATTTCTTTTATTTTATTTTTGGAAATCATTTCAAGGATGCCACTTTATTCTGGTTTTCCTTAAACTTTTCTCTTTTTTTCTTGTTTTTCTTTTCGTTCATCCGCCACAGCCTTGACATTCACCAATGATGATATTTTACGTATGCAACCGTTATTACCTATCATAAAGGTAGCCACATTCACACTTGGGGGATAAACTCTTTACCTGTTGATTTTAATATACTTTCACAGAAAGATTATGATTAAATTGGTGGTTGATCACTAGCTTTAATCCGTTTGACTCTGAGAGGGGCGTGACGATCAAGGACTGAACTGATGGAAGGCTGTTCAAACAAACTGCAAGTGCGTTGCCTGGGTCAGTAAACTAATAGACATCAGAGAAGATTGTTTTAGATACGTATGACAACAATCTTCTACATAAAATTCTCTATTGCCACGAAAAGAAATGTGCTTGTGTGTACTAATTGGAATTTTAGTAAGACAGAGAGAGAGAGAGAGAGAGAGAGAGAGAGAGAGAGAGAGAGAGAGAGAGAGAGAGAGAGAGAGAGAGAGAGATAGAGAGAGAGAGAGAATGACAAAGACAATGACAATGACAAATTCTTTTATTCGAGGATAATGAATAAGCACTCATGTGCTTTTTTACATCTAGTCCCCGCCCGTAGGGATACATCTTAATAATAACCCAACACTTATACACTCTCACCGAGAGAGAGAGAGATAGAGAGAGAGAGAGAGAGAGAGAGAGAGAGAGAGAGAGAGAGAGAGAGAGAGAGAGAGAGAGAGAGAGAGAGAGAGAGAACTCAAACTCAAACTCAAACTCAAACCGAAGGATTTATTCACAAAAAAGGCCATTGGCCCATACATAAGGGGGTTGCCCAACTGCTTAGTATTTTGGTGGGGGTAAAAGCTATAGTAACGATAACATGTTACTGTAAAATAAAAGTCAGCTACAAAAATATGACTTAAGGAAAAATCCCTCTTATATTCTGAAAGCTTTACACAAATATAAAGTGAGGCTGCGCACAAACTCAGGATAAACTTGATGCCGGGATTAAAAACAGAGTCGAAATAAATTAGGCTGTCTACTATATTTAAAACGAGGATGTAGTTCTGCCTAACATCCCTAAATACTGGACAGCCAACACAAAAATTTACTTCATCCTCTGGTGCTTGCTTACATAATGGGCATAGCAGCCGATGTCAATATCATGTTCTTGTATCTGAATTTATGAACATTTATATCTGATACACCAAGTCTAAACTTAGACATAATTTTTTTCAAATTGTTTATCAATATCAAGTTTTAGATAAGGTTTGATATCATGCGAACTTAAAAATTGCCTGTACATTTGAAATCTTTCACTTTTTGGTATATGATCACTCCATTGTTGCCATCAGCAGTCAACCAATCTTTGGGCCCGAAAGCTTATAAAACTCTCTACAATTTCCGATCCTTGATTGAGCCAAACAAATCCAAACCCGAGTTCAACAAACAGGTACGTATAGTGTTGCCCGTTTTTTTCCCCCTTTTACATCTAGATCATAAAGCATCTTGCAGGATTTAAAAAGGTATCCTGCTCTCATTCAAAAGCAGAATCTTAATCCCAAAAACTAACGCATCTTATAGCAGCATTACAGAGAGAGGATATCTATTAGTTTCACTATAAGAAGAATCATTAGGTGTACGTCTATCTAAGCCTAAAACTGCTTTAAAGCAAAGAGGTGCACTGATTCACAAGTCAAGTCATGTCAAGTCAAGTCAAAACATTTAATGTGTTACAGCTGCATCCAAGCCCCAAATCTTTTCACCATATTAACACAGTGGGCTGTATTTGTGCATCAAATATCTTAGTGAACAAGTCAAAAGAGTTATTAAATTTAATATTCGTAGTTTTTTCAACACAAATAACAAGCTTCATTTACCTCGACTTGCCAGATCTTACATGCCAGTTGTGAAACTAAGCTTAGTAGAAAAACAGATTTCCTAAATATTTACATACATTAACGACAGGCATGATATTTCCCTTGTACAACCATTTTATATCAGCACTAAATAGCCACCTTTTCTGAATACAACGATATTACTCTTACTCAGATTAACCTTAAGATCAATGATGTTGCAGCAATGTTTAAGCTGTTTAATGCTTTTGTAAGCCCACAACTGTTTCAGATAGCAGGATAACATCATCAGCAAGCAGAAAAATAAACAACTCTGAGAAATCTTGGGGGAAATTGGCACCATGTTTACCATTATTTATGACGTCTCTGGCTAACTCATTGTAAAAACAGAAAACAATAAGGGCTACATACATCACCCCGTTTAACACCAGTGGTAGAGTATATTTTATCAGTCACTTTAGTTCCCCATGTTATTTGCTTCTGACAATTCTGATACATGGCTCTCAAAAAACCCTCGTATAAAATTTACCCTTCACACCATTTTTCAGGAGAATAGGCCACAACAGTTCCTGTTTACAGGAATCAAATTTCATTTTCAAAGTCTATAAATGCTAACATAGAGCTTATGGTTATGAGAAAAACTGTGTCTGTACAAACGCAAGCAGAGTAAACATATGATCTATAGTGGAGTATCCTCTCTTAAAACCAGCTTGGTGATTACCTGTAATATTATTTTTCATTAAACCCCTTCCTGAACGTAT
>CM054145.1:62825632-62840632 GCA_028751875.1 Rapana venosa
CCGTTTGGAGTGAGTTAACAGAATGCTAACTGTTTTGTTTAAAAATAATTCTTTTATATCGAGGATAATGGAATAAGCACGTATGTGCTTTTTTACATCTAGTCCCCGTGTGTTTCGGTTTTGTAAATTCTGTCATCCGTTCCCACCGGCACACAATGGCCTACTCTTAAGAAAAGCGGAACAGGATTTAACGTGTGCGCAAGATGTTTTGCGTGCGTTCGCACACGGGGCCTCGGTTTATAGTCTCATCCGAAGGACTTTTGGTGAGAGTGGAGTCTGCACTGATGTTAACTCCAGGGGAAATGTCCCGTAGAACGGGAATCGAACCCGGGTCATCAGATTGCGAGCGCAATGTTCTGACCACTAAGCTATCCTGTCTCCCACTGTGGCGGAATGAGTACGGCTGTTTGAGGGATGCAGCTCCATGAGCTAAAATGCTATCGGGCCGGCAGCCTCAGTGGACCAGCGGTGTAAAGGTAACGCACAGGGCTAAAACGTGAGAAGTTGAGGCTATTCCCGCTGAAGTGGACCTTTCTAATAGGTTCCCTGTGAAACACACCTTTCATGCACGCAAAAGAAGCCTGGCGCAAGACAGTTGTCCCAGGCATAGTTTCCTGTAAAGAAAGTCACTGTCACAAGGATACATTTTGCATGGTGGCAAAACAGTTATCACACATGTTACAGCTATCTGTCAGAAGATTTGGGAGACAAAACAGTGGCCAACAGAATGGACACAATCACTCATCATACCTCTGCCCAAGATGGGGAATTTACGCCAATGCCAAAACTATACAACAACCAGCCTCATCAGCCACGCCAGCAAGATCATGCTCAAAGTTATTTTGAATCGACTCAAGAAGGAGGCAGAAGAACACCTTGCAGAAGAACAAGCTGGGTTCAGGGCAGGCAGGAGCACAATCGAACAGATTTTTAACTGCCCATCCTGATGGAAAAACATCTTCAACATCAGAGAGACCTGTTCCACAACTTCATCGACTTCAAGAAGGCTTTCGACAGAGTATGGCACGAAGGCCAGTGGCAGGTCCTCAGAATGTTTGGCATTGAAGAATGACTAGTGCAAACCATTCAAGCACTATACAACACCGCAAGCAAGGCAGTCCTTCTGAACAATCAGGTCGGAGACTACTTCAAAACCACAGTTGGGGTCCGACAAGGATGCCTGTTATCTCCAGTCCTGTTTAATCTGTTCTTGGAAAACATTATGAGAGAGACCCTCCATGACTTCCACTCTACCATCTCCATTGGCGGCAGACCCCTCAACAACTTGCGGTTTGCCGATGACATTGACCTCATGGGCGGAAGTAACACAGAGCTGCAAGATCTTACGACCAGACTTGAGAACAGAGCTGGAGCATATGGGATGGAGGTGAGCTCGGAGAAAAGTAAAGTACTTGTGAACAGCACGAGCAACGCCACTGCTAAAATTTACATGAATGGCCAGCAACTGGAGGAGGTAGACGATTTTAAATACCTTGGCGCTACACTCACAAAGGACGGGCGATCGACGACAGAAAGCAAAGTCAGACTAACCATGGCAACATCTTCCATGACAAAACTCACCACCATATGGAAAAGTAAAGAGATCAGTTTCCCAACCAAACTAAAGCTCTACAAAGCCCTAATTCAGACTATCCTGCTGTACGGAAGTGAAACCTGGACATTGACTGCTGAAACAGCAAAGCGAATCCAGTCATTTGAAACAAAATGCAATAGAAAACTGCTGGGCATATCCTGGAGAGAACGAAAGACCAATGAATTTGTCAAGAGCCAAATAACACGGCTGGCAGGTCCACAGGAACCCCTTCTAACCATCGTCAGGAAGAAAAAGCTGACATGGTTCGGCCACGTCACCCGCCACAACACTCTGCCAAAAACGGTACTGCAGGGAACACTCGAAGGTGGCAGAAATAGGGGAAGACAGAACAAGTCATGGATGGACAACATCAGAGAATGGACCAGGATGAATGACTTGGCACTACTGCGCAGAGCCGAGGACCTAGATGGATGGAGGAGACTTACCACGGCATCGTCTTTCGTGTCTCCTCCACGACCGCCAAGGTCACGGGACTGATGATGATGATGAGAGGGATGTCATTTCAGATCACTGGACCAGAACTAGAGAAAGAGCGACGGCCGACTGTGGATTGGTCGAATCTAGGTATTCGTTAGCACAAGGTATCTGCAGCAGAGCGGAGGGATCGAGAAGGAGTGTACAGGTGAAGACATTCACAGAGGTAGGAAGGTGCTGTTTTGTGGAGACATTTGTAACAGAGGGTACTGATCTTATAGTTTACTCTCTGTGACACAGGCAGCCTGTGGAGAGATCGCAAGAGAGGAGTAACGTGATCAGATTTTTTCTTTCTGAGGACTAGTCGGGCGGCAGAGTTTTGTATACGTTGAAGAGAGTGGATAGATGATGATGACAGACCAGCCAGAAGAGAATTGCAATAGTCCAGACGTGAAAGAATGAGAGACATGATTAGTTTGGATGTTGCATCAGTGGACAGGTACTTTTGAAATCTGCACTAATACTCCGTAAATGATAGTAGCATGACTGGCAGGTCTGAGTGATGAATTTTTTTCTGAGTGATGAATTTTTGCATGGACAGTGTGTTTGTCGATAAAGACCCCTAGATATTTCACAGCAGTGGCTAGAGGGACAGACGTATTGCCGAATTCTATTGAAGCAGTTGTGATTGAAGACAATTTGTGTTTCGTACTACAAGCATGGCTTCGGTTTTATCTGCATTTAGCAGTAACTTGTTCTGTATCATCCAATTTTGGATATCTTGAAGGCAGTAGGACATATTAATCAAGAGAGAAGGCAGATTTTCAGGAGTATCACTGCTAAGAATCTGAGAGTCATCTGCATAAAATGATGGTGATCTGATGACAATTTATTCTATGTGAAAGTGGAGCAGTGTAGAGAGTGAAAAGAACAGGGCCAAGGACTGATCCCTGTGGGACTCCACATTCAAGTTCGACAGGTTGATGTTTGGGAATCTTGTTTACTGCAACTGTTTGGAATCGGTCTGTGAGGTATGAACTAAACCAGGTGAGGGCTGTGCCTGTAATACAAACGTTTTTGAAGACAGAAGAGAAGAATTGAATGGTCTATAGAGTCGAGGAGGTCACCTTCGAACACGACGGACAAACACACACACACACACACACACACACACATATATATATATTATATTTATATATATATATATATATATATATATATATATATATTATATATATATATATTATATATATTATATAATATATATATATATATATATATATATATATATTATATGCTGCACAAGTCTTAAATCGGGTAGTATTTGTGTTTACTGGGAGAGAGTCCAGACACTACACTAAAATGATCATATCTTTCCACTAGCTTACGTACTTCTTGTGCTCCAGGTTGCTATACTGTTTTCTTTGTCGTCGAACGCTCAGACAGTAACTCATTGTTCTCTGTCATAAGAACGAAATAGCTTTGTGCTGCGGTTAATCACCTGACAAGTCAAGCCCAGCGCATCCGACATCGGCGTGTTTTGAAATCAGAGTGGTCATTCTTCTAAGCTGGCTGCTTTCATTGCGCTGCAGAGTCCAGTCTGCCCTTGAGGCCATCCTCCTCCTCTGCCTTCACAGCCGTGGAGAGACAGGTCCCTCTGTTCCGCCTGTTTCACTATTGGGATGTTCTCTTGATATGTGACGTCTGTGTGTCTGTGTGTGCGTGTGCGTGTGCGTGCGTGTGTGTTTGTGTGTGTGTGTGTGTGTGTGTGTGTGTGTATGTGTGTGTGTTTGGTCAGAAATGGAAATCCTTAGAAATGTCCCAGTTCTTTCTTGACCCTGCCATCTCCTCCAAACGTCTGTTGATTGTCGTCAACGTAAGTGCACAGTGACATTGTGTAACCGATACTAAAGACCACATCGGTTCACGAGATTTTACGTCACAAAGTTGGACACTAAAAGCTATCGTTTATTTTAAAATGCTTTTCTCCCCCAAAGTCGGATGCGACTACCGTCATTGTGGGCCAAAAAGCAGGTCGAATCTACACAACATCTCTCCACTGGTGAACCTTGCAGCTCTAGCCGAGGAACGGAAAAATGCTGGGTTTTTTTCTCATTCTGCTTCCAATGTGAAAAAGGTAAAGGTGTTCCATAACCTATTTGGTCGTAGGGGAGCGAGGTATCAAAGACCTCAGCTTCTCCAGGAGCCAGCATATTTTGGCGTTGCCCATCTCCTCTCTCTCGTTGCTTTACCTTCCCTGACACTAAAGAGGCAGGTACCCATTTACAGCTGGGTGAACTGGGGGACTGTACTGAAGCCAAGGCGGGCAAATGGTCACCCATCCAACTGATAACGACGCTCGATGCTGCTTAACATTGGCTGGGGGACAGCGAGTGCTCTGACCACTGAGCTATTCCGTCCCCGCTACCGCTGTATCCAGAAAAGCATCATGAAAATGGTACTATAGAAATTTTTTCCCAACTAGATTTCTAAAATTGTAATTGTGTTAGTTTCTCAGGGAACACACACGCTCCATTTTCCAAAAAGCAAAGTGACTGCCTTCTCATATTTTTATTTTCTTGTATTGGTTTCCCAGGAAACGCACAAACTTCATTTTCTCCCAAAGCGAAGTGGCTGCCTTGCCAGATCTTTCTTTTCTTTCTTTTTTGTTCGCTAGGTCGGGAGTTTTGGGGGTAACGCACAGTGGAGCTGTTGACCAATCTTCTTCATTTATGTCAGGGGTGTGTCGAAGCTTGGGTTTGTGGTCAAACCTGTCTGTGTCCGCACTGCCTTCTGTCCTTACATTGTTAATTTTCCTATCTGCCTCTTTGTCTCCCCCTCCCTTCCTCTTTCTACCCCACCCCTCTCTCTCTCCACACACTCGCACACTCACACACACACACGCACAAGCACAGACAACACACACACCACACACACCCACACACACACACACACACACACACACACACACACACACACACACACACACACACACACTTGCAAGACGGGATAGCCTAGTGGTTAGAACATTGCGCTCGCAATCTGACGCCCCGGGTTCGATTCCCGTTCAAGGGGATATTTTTCCCTGGAGTTAACGTCAGTGCAGACTCCACTCTCCCCAAAAGTCCTTCGGTTGAGACTATAAACCGAGGTCCCGTGTGCGAACGCACGCAGAACATCTTGCGCACACGTCAAATCCTGTTCCGCTTTCGTTAGAGTAGGCCATTGTGTGCCGGTGGGAACATATGACAGAATTTACAAAACCGCATACACACGGGAACTGGATGAAAAAAAGCACGTGAGTGATGATTCCATGATCCTCGATATACAAAAGAACACTTGGGACAATTTTCTGGAGAATCAGTTTAGCTGGGCCTCAAGATTTTGTAACGAAGCAAGGCCACTGTGGTTCCCTTCTTCTACACTGGACTTCAGTATGCTGTCTACGCTTTTGTGGTTGTTGTTGGTGGTTTTGGGGTTGTTGTTTTTTTTTTTTGGGGGGGGGGGGGGGGGGCTGGGGGTTGGGGGTGTATGGGGTGCTTAAGGAGAGGTGGTACCTTTGTAAACCTGGCAGTAGCATCCCTCGGGATGGACGGGGGCACTGGTCTTCACTTGTCACTCAACTTTCACTTCTGGGTCTGGGTCCTTAACCAACCCACTCCCCAGTAACCGCTTCTACTGGCAGGCGAAACGTTGTGAGGGGCTGGTCCATTCTTACTCACCAGTAGGAGTCTTGGAGAGGAGATGGGTACCACCAAGCTTCCTCAAGCCCACTGCAAGGACATGATGGGAAAAACAAAACAGAAAGACATACCGGATCGGTCGAGGCCCGGATCAACAACGACCGCGCTACCCACTGCAAGCCTCCAGGGTGGGAGTGGCAAGTGCGCTACTGGAGCAGACACCAACTCTAAAGCTTCCAGCTAAAGGAGTAACCATCGGAACATGGAATGTAAGGACTCTATATCAAACAGGAAGAGTACAGGAACTCACACGTGAACTAAAAAGATATAAATGGGACATCCTAGCGCTTGTGGACGTCAGATGGTTTGGCTTCGGAGAAACAACCACGCAAGACGGCCACAAGATATGGTACAGTGGAGAAGAGAAACTACATCAACACGGAGTAGGCTTCATTGTCAGGAAAGAGATTGTGTCAAGCATCGTCAGCTGCACACCAGTATCCAGCAGACTCATCTCAATCAGAGTTTCTGCAAAACCCCAGAATCTCACCCTCATCCAAATGTATGCTCCGACATCTGACTACGATGATGACTAGATAGAAGAATTCTATGAACAACTTGAAAATGTCATCTCCAAAACGCCCCCAAAAGACATTCTTATTGTGGAAGGCGACTGGAATGCTAAAGTGGGACCTGATGCCCATGACACCTGGGCAGGAACCACAGGACGCTTTGAACTAGGAGAAACAGACGAAAGAGGACAGCGGCTGCTGGAATTCGCACAGAAGCACAAACTAACTCTGGCAAACACACTACATCCTCACAAGCCATCCAGAACATCAACTTGGCACTCACCAAATGGTCTGATTCACAATCAAATTGACTACATTCTGTCACCCAAAAGATTCAAATCCAGCATAAACAAGGCAAACACAAGAACATTCCCAGGAGCTGACATTGGCAGTGACCACGACCTTGTACTTACCACCATCAAGCTGAAACTGAAAGCAAAACAACAGCCAAAAATCCCACGCACAAGCATTAATCTGGAAAAACTCAAAGACCCAACAGTGGTTGAGATCTTCCAAGCCAACATTGGAGGAAAGTTCGCCGCACTCACAGCCATCAACAATGATGTGGACACACTAGCCAAAAACATCAAAGAAGTGCTATTGACAGCAGCAGAAGAAACATTAGGAAGAAGCAGAACAAAGAAACAACCCTGGGTGACAAATGAGGTTCTTGACCTCTGCGACAAAAGAAGAGAGCTTAAGAAACAAAAGTTCACAAGTCAAGAAGCCAACAACAAATACAGGAATAGCCACAGAGAAGTGAGGAAAAAGATGAGAGAAGCCAAAGAAGCGTGGATAGAAGAACATTGCAACAGCATCGAAGTTGGAATGGCCAAGGGAAACAGCAAAACAGCTTACGACACTCTGAAATCACTAACTAAAACCACACAGCCTAAAGCCTCTGTTATTGAAGACAAAGAAGGACATCTTTTAACGGAAGGCAATGCCATCCTCCCAACGCTGGACGGAATATTGTGAGGGATTGTATAACTACCCACTACGCCCAGATACCAATATAGTTTCTGACAAACCCCCTGAACACCAAGATAAAGATCCACCAATACTAAGGTGTAAAGTAGACACAGCTATTAAACAATTGAAGAAGGGAAGTCCCCTGGAATCGATAACATCCCAGCTGAACTACTAAAAAATGGAGGGAATGAAACAGCAAGGCAATTCACATAACTTTGTCAGAAGATTCACGACACCAAAGAATGGCCAGAAGAATGGACACAGTCTCTTGTAATACCCCTACCAAAGAAAGGAAACCTCAAACAATGCCAGAACTACAGAACCATCAGTCTCATAAGCCATCCTAGCAAGATCATGCTGCGGGTAGTCCTCAACAGACTAAAAAACCAAGCAGAAAAACTTCTGACAGAAGAACAAGCCAGTTTTAGACCAAAACTCAGCACAATGGAACAAATTTTCAATCTGAGAATTCTGATAGAGAAACATCTCCAACACCAAAAGGACTTGTATCACAATTTCATAGACTTCAAAAAGGCCTTTGACAGGGTATGACATGACGGCCTCTGGCAAGTACTCAGGTACTTCAACATTGACAACTGCCTCATTGAAGTCATCAAGGCACTGTACGAGAACGCAAGAGGTGCAGTTTTTATGAACAATCACATGGGCGAGTTCTTCAAGACCACGGTTAGGGTCCGTCAGGGCTGCCTTCTCTCACCTGTATTCTTCAACATCTTCATCAAAAACATCATGACAGAGACACTGCAAAACCACCACACTTCCATCTCCATTGGTGGAAGACCCCTTTGTAACCTCAGATTTGCAGATGAAATTGACGTCATGGGAGGCAGCAAACAAGAACTGCATAACCTCACAGATAGTCTATCAGATTGAGCGAGCGCATATGGCATGGAGGTCAGTACAGAGAAATCAAAGATCACGATCAACAGCGCAAGTAATGACAGCACGGAAATAAAGATGAACGGACAAATACTGGCAGAGGTGAGCCAATTCAAATACTTAGGGTCCATCCTAACAAAAGATGGCATATCAAACAATAAAGTGAAAGCTCGCATTGCAACAGCAACATCTGCTCTAGCCATATTCGAGGGGATCATCACAAGCAACAACATCAGCTTCTGCACCAAATATCACCTCTACAAATCCCTCGTGAGATCTATCATCCTATATGGCTGTGAATCATGGAGTCTGTCAGCAGAGCTAGAGAGGAGAATCAAAGCCCTCGAGAACAAGTGCCACAGAAGACTCCTCAAAATATCATACAAAGAACACAAGACCAACAACTGTGTGAAAGAAGAAATCAAAAAGCGTGTGGGCCCCCAAGAACCTTTGCTCACCACCATAACGAGCAGAAAACTGATGTGGTTTGGTCACACCACAAGACACAACACCTTAGCAAAAACCATCTTGCAAGGAACAGTCGAAGGCAAGAGAAGAGGAGGCCGCCAAAAGAAATCATGGATTGACATCAAAGACTGGACGCCCAACCCCTGCAACACCTTCTACTAGCCACACAGGATCGTGAAGCATGGACAAAAGATCTCTGTTGCGTCTTCTCTCATGTCGCCCCTACGTCCTTTGGGACATGGGACTGAGTGAGTGAGTGAGTGAGTTGGGGTTGGCAACATGCTTCGTCTGTCTCTAATGGTGAGCATCTTGAGATGGCGCAAATTACTCTGGAAAAAACCAGGAGCTTTTTCTTTCTTTTTAAAAAAAGATAAAACGACCTTGTGTGGTGTGTGTGTGTGTGTGGGGTGTGTGTGTGTGTGTGTGTGTGTGTGTGTGTGTGTGTGTGGCATCGTGTGTGTGTGTGTTGTTGTTATTGTTTTTTGTTGATGGTGGTGGTGGTGGTTTTGCCATTTGTAAGAGATTCAAATCTTAATGATGATAGTGACGATGATGATGATGATGATGGGGGTGGTGGTAGTGGTGGGGGTGGGGATGATGGTGGTGGTGGTGATGGTTGTGGTGGTGGTGATGATGATGGCGGCAGTTGATTTGGTTCTGGGGAGGAGGAGAAAAAAAACAAGGGGAAGTGGAGGAGATCAAGGAAGACGATACCCCCTCCCCCAAAATACCACCAACAACAAAACAATCCATCCTGTTTGAGGTTTATACAGAAAGCAAATGGTTTCTCCGATGCCTAGGGTGAATGATGATGATGATGATGATGATGATGATGATGATGATGATGATGATAAAAATGATAATAATGATGATGATGATGATGATGATAGTAAAAATAGTAGTAGAGCAGCAGCCGCAGCAACAACAACAGCAACAACAACAACAAGATATCAATGAGAAATGCTGGCAAAAGCTATGTGACTAGCACCAGAGTACAGAAACAATGAAGAATAGAATAAAACCTCATTAATTTTCTTGTTGTAGGGGGAGAAAGCCCACATGTCATGCATGGCATCGCTGACTCCTGTCAATACATCGTTTATTCCTTGGCTGCCTCGTTTCTTGACCTTTGCTTCTGCTCCAGTTGGCTTTTCAAACCAAGTCGCTTCAACAGCCGCTGTCTCTGTTGGTGTCTCTGCTGCTCTGCGAAGTAGCCCAGAAGATAGGCCACAGGGTGGAGGACAGGCCTGGCCGGCAACACCAGCAAGGCTGTGGTCACCCATACTGACCTGGACATGTCCACGTCTGTGGTGATGACCACACTGCACGCTCCCAGCCACAACCCGCACAGCAAGTCCACAATGACCATGGCTGACACTCGCCTGGCTACCAGCAAGTCTCTTGATGGCTTCTGCCCCGTTTTTAACTGCCATAGAAGAGAGCAGCGTTTCTGAAGGACGGTGGAGATGTACCCCTGACCGCTCAGGGTGGTAAGGTTGATTGCCAGAAAAACGCCGCCTGTGAAGGAGAGAATGTCAGCATGGTGTGTGGAGTCCTTCCACGTGACACTAAAGGTTGACACACGCCTGAAGTGATGTAGATGTTCGGATGCAGCCGCATGAGTGGTGTGAGGGGCAGTACTGCCACAATGAGTCCCCCAGCCCAAACCAGCAGACAGGCCGCATTGCTGGACTTTGAGGAGAAGGCAAAGTGTGTGGGTGAGAGACGAAGAGCTAGGCAGCGGTCCAATGTCAGAAGCCAAGCCAGGCATGTTGACGTGACCGCTGACGTGACCAAGACTATGCCACATGTCAGACAGACAGAGCCGTGCCTCCAGGATACGTCCTCCCACAAGTAAGAGCCCTGGTAAATCTTATCTGCCAATGTTATTGTTGCTAAATACAGAGCCATCAGAATGTCACTGCCTAAACCGTGTACCATAAACACCCAAATACTTGAGCTGCCCTCGTCTCTTTTGATGGACATATAATGGACAATGGCAAGGGCATCACAGAGGAGAATGCTGAGAGTAAAGACAGCGAATGTTGCCCTGTAAAATGCAGACTGCAGCAAAGACTGACAGGAAGAGATAACGTCTGAAGGTCCATGACAGTTGTTGATGTTGAAAATCAGAGGGAAGGACACTGGAGCAAACACAGCTTGTAGTTGTCCACATACAAAGTCTGAAGCCTTGACAGACTTTTGAAGAGGGTCCTAGGAAATAGGCTGACGGGATTTCCACGCAAGTCTATAGCACGAAGCATTGTAAGAACCTGCAACCCCGTGCCAGCTATCTGCTGTATACCACTGGAAGACAGATTCAGCGTTACTAAGCGATTAAATGGAAGTAAGGTGTCGCTATTAAACACGCTAGTCACAACTCCAGAAATACGTAAGTGCTTTAAGGAATCTATAGACAAATTAGTAGACGGCTGTGAGGTGAACATTGAAGACAGAGGGTTGAGGGAGAGGTCGACTTGGGAGAGTTGGGATGACATGCGAAGCTGTTGTATGGAGACATGACTGATGACATTGTCACTGAGATCTAAAATGATCAGATTGGGAAAATACAACACTCCAGTCTCATTCAGACTGCAACGGGACAGGATCAGATGAATCAGCATTAGATTGCGACGTAGTTGTGATGGCATCAGTCCACTTCCACTCGCATTTAAAACCGCATGTCCAGAAATAAACTGGCCTTAAATGGCCTCACTGCATATGAAGGCCAGACCATAGCAAACACACTGCACAGGGCAGGTCTTTTGACACACAGTTCATCAATCCTTTTGTGGGCACTGGAAATGGTTGTCACACAAGTAAGATGGATGAAGGCAGACCCTGGGTCACGACAACGGTAATGCCCAGGACAGAGGTACTGTCACACTGGGCCTCGTCTTCTTTTCCCGGGCAGTCATTGATTAGTGTTGCATCGCAGGAATACAGGCATGCAGTAGCGTTGTCTGGACATGAAGTGTGTTTCTGGGCATTCTATGCTGTCTGTGTTCTGTTGCCTAATGGCAGGTAGAAGGCTGACCCTGAAGGTGTTCCATAGTACTCATCTGAACAGCCAATCTGAAAGAGGATGAATAGGGAGTTGTCATTAAGGGCTACCCCTACAATACCAAAAAAGAAGAACCAGAATAAACTCTCTTCAATCATATCATGCCGACCAAACAGCTTAGTGTTGAATGGCATGAACCTATCTGGATAAATACGTCACTGCATCATATTAGGTAGGAGTACATCAGTGACATTACAAAGCATTACTAGTATACCACCAAAACATTAATGATTTTGCAACACAAATTTAAGTGAATTGACAGTGCACAAACGTAACTGATTCACTTGGTCAATTTTTTTGTGCAGAATTAGTTGAAAGTGTCTGCATTCTCTTCCTGAGAATCAAGGCTGTTTCTGACTCTACTTACTGTTCTCTGTGGCACACAACAAAAGTTAAGTACACAAGTTGTGAATATATTTTTATGACAGATGTCACCTCTCTAAGCGAGCACATAAGTTTTCAATTAATGACATATTAGAAAAAGACATTATGAGCAAAATGATGTCAGTTGCATAGAAGTTTTAATAATGTATGGAATTTATATAGCGCTGAATCTTGTAAAGCAACAACTCAAAGCGCTCAGATTTTTTTCTCGAGGATAATGGAATAAGCACTCAAGTTTTCCCATAACGATGCATCAGACTTGATTTGATTTGTTGCTTTACAAGATTCAGCGCTATATAAATTCCATACATTATTATTATTATTATTACTTGTTCCCTGTAAAAATAATGTAGTTCGGCATTCGATTTTCTTATTCTCAGTCTAACATACTAGATCGATAAATCACAAACTGACGTAGCAACGCTTTGATGCCGTGTTTGCCTATGATAAAAAGAGGATGTACATTCCTAAACAGCTAAAGACTTTCTCAGATACCTGAACGATCTGGGCTCGCTTTCCTGTCTTGCCCTGCCTCCCAGTTTGATGGAAAAAAAGGAACTGAATGTCAGAGTCCTTAGAATGAGACTATAAACCGAGACCCAGTGTGCAAATGCCTGCAGAACATCTTATAATACAATACAACACAGTACAAAACAAAACAACATACTGGAATACAATACACTACAATATAATACAAATACATTGCAATGAGTTTTCAAGGAGCTAATTAAACGGAGAGCACATCAGGGCAAACTGACATTGGCTGGCTGGTAAAAGGGACGCGGCTTTTTGAGGAAGAGGGGCTTGTTGTGCCCATCAACGTAGAGCACAGCCGGAGGAGAGGGCCGGAAGGCGCTCTTGAAATTTATGACCATGCATTTGAACTCGCAGTCATCTTCATCTTCTGACTTCACGCAGTCGTCTCTGCCATCACACCAATGGTTTATCTGGAAACACTGAAAACATGCAACACATCGTGCATTAGAAGGAAGCATTTCCCCTGAAGTCGGAATGCATCTACCTTCATGGTGGGCAAAAAAGCAAACACCCCCCCCCCAAAAAAAAAAAAAAAAAAAAAGAAAGAAATCCCAGTAGCATAAAAAATTCTCACCCTTCGTGAACCTGGGAGCTCTAGCCGAAGAATGAAAAAAAAAGAAGGAAAGTGGCAGGACCGTTAAGATGATCCACCTGCCTAACAGGTTAATGTGAGGCTCAAGGTTTGATTCCCAGCCTTGCCTACTCCCCCCCACCCTCCCCCCTTTGATGAGAAAATCGAACTGAATGTCAAAGTCCTTGAGATAGGAATATAAATCGATGCTGCATATTGCATCATGCCCGCAGAACATCTAGCACACATGTTAAAAGCCTGTTCCGCTTTTTGGAATTGTAGGCCATTGCGTGCTAGTAGGAACGGATGACAACATTACTTTAAAGCAAGACTCGCATGCACACAAGTGTCATGTTTAAACACCTTCCCCGAAGTCAGAATGCAGCTACCTAAATGGTGGGCAAAAACTGTCACACACTCAAAAATCTCACCATTGATGAACCACTGAGCTCTAGTCAAGGAACAAAAGAAAAGAGAGGGAAAAAAAAGATACTTCCTGTATAAAATATCGCAGACACTTCATGAACCCAAAATCGGCAAAATATAGCAGTTATTTTCATCACCTTTCAATTGCATCAGTAAGTCTTTTAAGGCAGATAACAAATGGAAGCACCATTGGAGAGTAACTGAGTCTCTGTTGAATTCCTCTAGCGTCACTGAGACAATAGTCCAGACGTGATAGAATGAGAGAAGTGACAAGTTAGGCTGTTGCATCTGTGGACAGGTACTTTCGAATTGCACTAATATGCGGTAATTGATAGTAGCAGGACTAACAGGTCTGGGTGATGAATTTTTGCATAAGAGTGTCTTGTCAACAACACCTAGATACATCACAGCTGTGGATAGAGGGACTGATGTATTGCCGAGTTCTATTGAAGCTGTTGTAATGGAAGAGAGTTTGTGTTTGGTCCCTACAGCATGGCTTTGATTTTGTCTGCATTTAGCTGTAATTTGTTCTGTGTCATCCAGCTTTGAATATCTTCAAAGCAGGGGGCCATATTTGTCAGGAGAGAAGGCAGATTTTCAGGAGTTACACTGCTTTGAATCTGAGAGTCATCTGCGTAAAAGTGATAGTTGACTTGATGACAATTTATTATATCTGAAAGTGAACAAAATAGAGATACTTCTTTCACTTTACTTGGCGTCATTGAGACACTTGTTTCACTTCACTTGGTGTCACTGAGACACTTGTTTCACTTCCCTTAGCGTCACTGAGATGCTTGTTTCACTTCACTTAGCGTCACTGAGACACTTGTTTCACTTCACTTGGCGTCACCGAGATACTTGTTTCACTTCACTTGGCGTCACCGAGATACTTGTTTCACTTCACTTAGCTTCACTGTATGAGTACCTGTTAAATTCCTCCAGTGACACTGAGATACTGAGATTCTTGTTTCACTTCACTTGGCTGCACTGTATGCCATATATGGATCGGTGGTTTAGATGTTACTCACCTGCCTAGAAAGCGAAAAGTCAGGGTTTGATTCCTGTGTGTGCCTAAAACTCCCCCCCCCCTTCCCCCCAATCCACTAAGCCTTGAGTTGTGGTCTGGGTGCTGTTCTTTGGGATGAGATGATGAACTGAGGTCTCATGTGCAACACGCATCTTAGCGCACGTAAAAGAACCACAGCAACAACAGAAATGTCCTAGCAAAAGTCGTTGTGGAAAGAAACCCCTCTGAAAGGGAATGAACTTGCATGCGACAGTAAAAGAACAATAAATAATACTGGGTAGTGCTGCTTTTGTGGCGAAGCGCTCCCCCTAAGAACGCTCCAATTTCACGCAGAAAAATGTGCAATGACTTAATTTTTATATTTTAT
>CM054145.1:62845632-62860632 GCA_028751875.1 Rapana venosa
ACCTGGTCCACTCCGGTACCGTGCAGTTCCACTTTCCACTGGCTGCTTTCTCTGGCTTGTCCTTCTTCTGTCAACACACCATACAAGTCTGCCTGTAGTCACCTCTTGTGTGCAGTTCTTTGGGTTAGCCACATGCAAACATGCTCAACATTCACCACCAATTTTGCATAGAGTACAGGTTACAGTTTATTGAGCATTTCTGGTAGAAACGGATCTTACTGGTGCTCGGGGCACTACGCTTTTTACAACTAGGTGGCCATACGGGTTTTTCTTCTTCCTATATTTTCTTGTCTGAAAGTTTATTTGGAAACCTTTTCTTCACAAGTTTTGAAATGAACGAAAAAACTTTGTGAGCAGATGCCTCATCGTCATGATGTTTGTTGGAAAGCTCTGTTATCAGTTTGTCTTCTTCATCATAATCGATGAAAATCGAGTCACAATTCCGATCACTGTCAGTTACCTTTCTTTCGGGTTTGAATTGGAGCAGGGGCTGTCTTTGTTGAATATGCGTTTTCCTCCAGCCTTGCCTACTGTGCTTCTTGTGGGTGTGCATTCTTTAGAAAATAACATCAACATGAAACACTCTAACTTTTGATCTACACTCTGAAATCAGCATTCCAATTTTGCATCCAGTGTTCTCAGACCTGATTCCTGAGATTTTCTTTCCCTCCATATGTTCTTCACAGGATTCAGGAGTGGAACTACAGAAAGGTCTGTTACACTGAACCCAACACTAAGTGGAAAAGGTTTTCAGTATAGGTTGACCGAGGCGACACTGAGTGTGGAACAATGTGGGGAACAAGGCATCGCGGTGCCAGCACAAACCTGGCTACCTGATGACACGGCCTGGAAGACCCTGATGCCTTCTTGTGAGTGATAAGAGAAAGAGTGGACTAGTTTCAGACTAAATTGGAGGGAATAAAATGTTTTTTCTAGTTTGATGCTGAACAAACGCACAAAAACAGCAACAAAGAGTACTCCTGGCTTAACCCTA
This sequence comes from Rapana venosa, assembly GCA_028751875.1. Classification (NCBI taxonomy): domain Eukaryota; kingdom Metazoa; phylum Mollusca; class Gastropoda; order Neogastropoda; family Muricidae; genus Rapana; species Rapana venosa. Next base: position 62,846,627 of record CM054145.1, read on the forward strand.
GCATGCAGTGATTATTCCACTAGCTTCGAAAAAAAGTGAGAGAAAAAAGTTACAAGAACCACGATGTCTAAAGCAATAGATATTCTATATGCTTCTCACCCAACTGATCTGGGTGGTCACTATGTGCAGACTGACTCGTTTTGTGCGTGTTCTGTGGCCACACATCGCATGATTTCCCAAAGCTAAGGTTAAGCAGCAGTGAGCGTGGTTACCAAGTAAAATGATGACCATTTGTGTGCCTCACCTTCAGCACAATCCCCAAGTTCACCCAGCTTTAAATGGGTACCAGTCCTCTTTAGGGACAGGGAAGGTAAAGCAGTGAGGGGAAGGAGATGGATGCCGCCCTCAATATACTGGTTGCTGGAGAAGCTTAGGCCTCTGACACGTCACCCCTCAAACGACTGCATAGGATCACCTTTACCTTGATCTTTTACATGAACCATACATAGCCAGTTTTCTTACCAGAAAGTTAGAATCAATACAGACAAAGGCTTTAGCAAAGTCTATAAAAATTGCGCCAGTTAAGATATTATTCTTGAAACTTGAATGCCATTGCTTTATGAGATTCTTGAATGTTTTATGGCATGAATGATTTTCTTTAAATCCACTTAGACTAAGATGAAATAAGCACTATTCAGTAAAATGTGATGGGAGTTGTTGCATAAGATGCATTTGGATAGGTTTTGCATTATATATATATATATAATATATATATATATATATTATATATATATATTATATATATATATATATATATATATATTATATATATATATATATATATATATATAATCGAATTCAGTCGATAATTAGAAGGGTCATTTGCATGTCTGGATTAAAAAAACAACAAGTAACACTCTGGGGTCTTTAACATTTGAGACTTAAAGCCTATTTTTATGAAGAGATTAATAATATAAGTAAGGTACTTGGATATTACTGATGCAAAAATGTTCCTCTATTTACCATATAATGTGTATAAACTACGGGGTTTGTTTACTCCAAAGAACCTAATTCTTGATACACTTCATGCACACCAACAAATCTATAGAAGTTTGGACTTTATTGACTTGGAGTTACAACTTTTTTTTTCAAATAAGTAAATCATCGAAATCTGTATAATTGACAGTTACATTTTTTCTCCAGCTATTGTACAAAGCTAGTGTTTCTTGATAATGTCTGCAGATAGTCCTGTACCTGACCATGAAATATACAAGGAGGATAGTTTACCAGCTAACTGGTTGGTTGCTTTTAAGAAATACTTTGGATACTTTTAGATGATATGAAACATTTTTTCTTTTATTTTTGGAAATCATTTCAAGGATGCCACTTTATTCTGGTTTTCCTTAAACTTTTCTCTTTTTTTTTCTTGTTTTTCTTTTCGCTCATCCGCCACAGCCTTGACATTCACCAATGATGATATTTTACGTATGCAACCGTTATTACCCATCATAAAGGTAGCCACCTTCAGACTTGGGGGTAAACTTTTCCCTGTGTTTTTAATTTTACTTTCACAGAAAGATTATGTTTAAAAATTGTTTTCTTTTAAAACCATGGTGGTTGATCACAGTTTTTAATCCGTTTACTTGGGGGGCTGGCGAAAAGGGGACGAACGAGGAAGGCTGTTCAAACAAATGCAAGTTTTTCCGGGGTTTAGAAACAATGCATCAGAGAAGATTGTTTTACATCCTTTGCAAAAATCTTTACAAAAAATTTTTCTTTTGCCACAAAAAGAAATGCGCTTTGTGTACAAATTTGGAATTTTAGAAAGAGAGAGAGAGAGGAGAGAAGAGAGAGAGAAAGAGGAGAGGGAGAAAAGGGAGGGAGAGAGGAGAGAGAGGAGAGAGAAAAACTCAACTAAAACTCGAACTCGAACCGGGGATGTTTTACAAAAAGGCCTTGGCCTAAAAAGGGGTTGCCAAAAACTGCTTGTTTTATGTATTACAAAAAGTAGCTAAAAAAATATGACTTGGAAAAATATCTTCTTATTCTAAAAAGTTTACACAAATTTTTAAAGTGAGGCTGCGCACAACCTCAGGATGCTTGATGCCAAAAGTAAACAGAGTCAAAAAATTTGGGTTGTCTACTATATTTAACAGGGATGTATTCTGCCAACATTCTTAATATGGACAGCAAACAAAAAGTGCTTCATCCCCGGTGCTTGCTTACATAAGGGCATAGCACCTGTGTCAATATCATTTTCCCCTGTTCTAAATTATGCATTTTTTCTGATACCCCAAGTCTAGACTTAGAATAATTTTTTAAATGTTATTCAAAACATTTTTTGATAAGGTTTGACATATGCGAACTTATAATTTTGTCTTACATTTGAAATCTTTCACGTTTTGTATATGAACACTCCATTGCTGCCTTTGGGCAGTCAATCAATCTTTCCCAAAAAGCGTTAAATTAAACTCTCTACAATTTCCAAAACCCTTTGATTGACCCAAAAACACACCCAAACCCCGAGTTCACACAAACGGGTCGTTTTTGTGTTCCCCAGTTGTTTTTCCCTTTGACATCAATCTAAAGTATCTTGCGGGATTTAAAAGGTACCCTGCCTTTTTAAATTTGCAGAATTTTAAATCCAATATCAAACGCATCTTAAGCAGAAAAAAACAGAGAAGGGTATCTATTATTTTCATATAAAAAAGTCATTAGGTGTACGTTTTTCTAACCCAAAAAATTGTTTTAAAGCAAAGGGGTTTGCATGTTTCAAAATGTGTTACAGCTGATAAAACCCCCAAATTTCTCCCAAATTTAAAACACAGTGGGTTGTTTTTTGGCAAAAAATATCTTAATGTTAAAGTCAAATAGTTATATTCAATATTATGTTTTTTCAAACACAAATAAAAGCTTCGTCTACCCTTCTTACCAGATCTTTACAGCAGTTGTAAAACTAAACTTAGTAGAGAAACGTTTCCAAAATATTTATATTCTTAAAACGACGGGGGCATGATATTTCCCATTGTACAATCATTTTTCATCAGCAGTAAATAGCCCCTTTTTTAATACAACGATATTACTCTTACCAGATCAACCTTTAGATAAAGTAATGTTGCGCACTTTTTAAAGGTTTAACTGTTTTTGTAAGCCACAAGTTTCAGAAGCAGGATAAGTTATCAGCAAGCAGAAGAAAAAACAACTCTGAAAATTTGGGGGGGAAAAGTGGCACCTGTTTACCATTATTGTGCTCTCTGGCAAAAACTCATTGATAAACAGAAAACAAAAAGGGGGCTAATACTCACCCTTTTTAAACACCAGTGGTACTTTATTACGTAGTAACTTATTTCCCACATCTTATTTTGCTTTGACATTTTTGGTAATGGATCTAAAATCGTAAATTCCCCTTCACTTTTTTTTTCAGGAGAATGGGCCACAACAATTTCCCGTTAACAGAATCAAATATTTTTCAAAGTCAAAAAATGCTACACAGAGTTACGGTTATGAGCAAAGTTTCGTACAAACGCAAGAGAGTAACATATGATTATAGGGAGTTCCTCTTTTAAAAACCCTTTTGGGTACCCCCCTGTAATTTTTTTTCATAACCCATTCCTGTAACCTATTGTTAAAAATATACTATATATTTTACTTTAGTCACAAATAGGAATTCCCCGGTGTTAATAGGGTTATAAAAACTTCACCCTTTTTATGCAAATTTGTATTTTTGTTTTTCAGCCCTTTTCGGGAAAAAGCCCACATCAAAAATTTTGTTGAATAGTTTTAGAAGAAAGCACAAATTTTCCCCTCCATATTTTAGCAATTACCAAATGATTTTGGGACGGCTGTTTTTCTCACTCTTTATTTCTAATCCCACTAAATTTCATCTTTAATTAGGACAATAAAAATTTCTTATTCAGTTTTTATCACTGTCAACATCAGTAATTTGGATTTGGTTAATGAGTCTTTCTCCAACAGGGTTTTTGAAAGTTGAAACCACTGTAAAACTGAAACTATTTTTGGCTGACTTTTTAAAAAAGCCCCTTCTTAAACTTTTTTCAGAAAGGGTTTTGAGAAAAATCGTTGACATCATTCGAAGTAAGGTCTTTATTATATTTTCTTTTTTCTTCAACATATTCCCTTTTGTGAACAGTACATTTTTTTGTCCTCGTTTCTTAATGTTTTTCAAAAGACTTCAAAAAGTTTTCTGCCCTTTAATTTTTTCATATTTTAAAACTTCTTTATCAAATCAGTTTTTTGATGGCCCTTTTTGAATGTACCTGTTTTTCATAATTCCATGGCTTTTATGAAACCATTAAACAAATCAAGCCCTTAAAATTTTCATCAATCAAAAAAAAGGCTTTAAAAAACATGTCACCATGTTCACTTGTGGGATTTTTTTTTAAAAACTGACAGTTTTTCCCCTCCCATAAAAACTTTTCCAAACAATGGCTCCTCGTTTCCACACCTGTTTTATATACCGATTGAATATAATTCGACGGAAAGGTGTTTGGGAATCAGAATGTCAGCAAAAAACAAAGACATGGTCAAAAATCTGAGAAACAAATCACTGACATAAAAAAATCATTAACACTACATCCTCCATCGAGATGTATGTTGCGTCCTTGTTGGTCACCATTACATACGCCATTTAAAAATTTGTAAAACTAAAGGGTGCACATATTCAATAGAATTTGTATAATTGCAAAAACAAATCTAAAATTTACGATTGGTGGGGGGAGACTACTTTTACTTTGGACATTGAACTAAAGTCATTTTCTACATGCTGACAAGAAAAGTTTGAACCAGCCCATGGCGCAGGTTTTAGCGCCTGGTTACGGACTGGAAGGCCCGGGGTTCGATTCCCATAAGAGTCATAGGGATTTTTTGGACTCGGGCCGGCTCCTCCCCAGAAGGTGTGTTGGGTAGTTGGAAAGCGGGGACCACAGTTGAGCTTATCCAACTTAATGATGCAGTTTGAGAGTGTTTGCTCAAATTCCGACAACATGCAGGTTTCTGTATCTCTGGGGCCCTGGTTATGCAGGTTTTTTTATGATATGTGTAAGTACAGCTCTGTCAAGTAGTCTCAAAGCATATGCATTTCAACGCAGAAATTAGTATCCTCATTGTCATTTATCCAGCATAAAAAAAAAATTGCCTCTGATTCCCTGGGCCCCCTTGCTCTGGTTCATGGTGACCTCAATTCGGTTTGCCCTACACTTCTGCCTGTGGGGGTTTGTGTCAAAGCCCTTTGGGGGGAAATTTTTGGGGGACGGGCATTTGGGGGGATGTTGTGGTGGGTTCCACCCGGGGGGCAACTCCCACTGGCTCCGCGACGAGCAAAACTGTGTTATAGGGGGCTTTTTAGGTGGGTCCTGAAATGTTAGCTCAGAACAGGGACCACGAACACCACTTAAGTGACCCAGCAGCATGCAGGGCCCTCTGGCTGGTGGCCCCCCGCGGCCTTTTAGTGAGGGCCCCCTGTGAACCTCCAACTCGAGGATAAAAACATAAAAAATCTGGGTATGGTTGTGGCGGGGGGATTGGGAAAAGGGAGTGGGAAAGCAGGGCGGGGGTGTCACGAAGATGAGGCGCAAAAAAAAAAAAAAAAAGAGAAAAGTTTTAGGTCTTGCTGTTTAAATCTCCCCATTGTATTATACTACTTCATTCAGTGTCACCCCGCAAAAATTTTCTTAACAAAACCCAAAAATAGCAATTCCATTACATTGTCAAACTTTTTTTAAAAAGGGGAACCTTCGGTGGGATAAACACCATTAAGCAAAACATTTCTTGCTGTACAAAGGATTTGTCAAGAGAAAAATGCAAATATTAGGGTATGGAAATTAAAAAAATTCCCCAGGGGAGTAAACCCTGCCTTATTAAACAAACTAATCCCTTTTTGTCTCCCTGATGGCCCAACTTTAATTCCATTACAGAAGGGCCTTTTAAACCCGAAAAACATCTGGCTGGACATTTCCAGGGAATTTCTGTCGACATAAAAAATCAAAGCTACACACATAAGATACAAATCCCATCAAATTTTAAAAACAATCCAATTTTCATTCCAAGACAAAAAAAAAAAAAGTTTTATTGTTTTTTCTCTATTGCCACAATTCAATTGACCCCACCCATCTAGACTGCACTTTCACCAATTACATTGACTGAAAGAACCGCATTTATTTCTGTCAACAGCGTTAAAAGGGGGCCTTTAACAGACTGCCAAGAATTTTTCTAGGTGCCTTAAAGAGTGCAAAACGTAGTTTGCAACATACTTAGGGCCATTGTGAACAATATTCACTGGGAAACAATGATCTGTTCCCCCGGGAGATATGGTAAAAAAATTAAGTTATGCAAAAACTCCTGGGAAATGGACAATTTTGCACTTTCGGTTTACCAAAGATAAATCGCCCCCACCCTTCCCCCCTGCTGCCCACCACCCAGTAAAGAATACCAACCAGGCTAAAATATGGTACACCATTAGGATCAAAACATCTCTCTCCTTCTCTTTTCCTCTCTTTTTTTGGGTTGTGTGTGTGGTTTGTGTGTGTGTTTTGTCGTTTCCTTTTGTTTTTTATTTTGTTTATAGCAGCTTTCTCATTGATTTCATTTTGTTGATGCCAGATTTAGATAATATAACCCATATAACCATATAACCCAATATAACCCACTGTATCTCTTTCTCTCTCTCCCATATCATAATAATGTTGTTTTTGTTTATTGAGCGCTTTGATTTGTTGCTTTTTAAAAATTCAGCGTATAAAAATTCCATACATTAAAATTTTTTTATTTTTATTTTATTTTTATATTATTATTATTATTAAATTTTTGTTATTATTATTTTATTATTTTTATTTTATTATTATATGTTTTTTTTGAAATTATTGTTGTGATCACTAAAGTGTCCCAAGACCCCATGAAAAAAGTATGCAAAACTTATCTGTTTCTCTTGGGAATAAAGATTTTCAATCAATATTTTTTGGCCCCCTTTTACTTTGTTGTAGCTGTCGTCTGTGTGCCTGTCTGTTATCTGTTGTCTCTATTTTTTTCATCTACTGTTTTCTTTCTGTGTTTTTTTTGTGAAAATACTTTATTCATAACTTTTCCAAAGAATCGATGCTATAGACATTAAAAACGTACAAAAAGCTTTTTGTCTTAACTGTCTGTGGTCAGGAAAATAATTAAGTTTATTTTCGTCTTTAATGCTACCAAAGGGGAAATGCCTTCACCTGTGTGTGTGGTTGCATGAGGGGGGTGGGCAATGTGTGTTTTGGGGTGTTATGGGGAGTGTTTTAAATTTACCTATTTGTCAATCTAAAAATAGGAACCTTGCCCCGTGTGCGCGCGCACGCATGTGTGTGTGTTTGGTTTTGGTGGTTGTGTGTTTAAGGGTTTCTGCGTGTTTTATATTGTCCATCTTGTCAAACTAAAAATGGTGTCTTCATTTTTTTTCTATCTTACAGTCTTCTTCTATCTAGATCTTATGTTAAAAAAAGGGAAAAATCCCTCTCTCTGTGTGCAACATTATGTTAGTCTTTTGTTTTAAGTGTTTCACTTTTAAAAAAATACCAAAGATCAAAAGGAATAATTGGGAAAAAATGTTGTGGTGGCAGCGTGCGGCGTGTGTGTGCACGTGGTGTTTTTTTGTGTGGTGTGTTGTGTGTGTTTTGTGTGTGTGTGTGTTTGTGTGTTGTGTGTGCTTGTGTTGTTTTAATACATTAAAATGACAAAAAGAACTGAAAACAGTAACCAAGTAATGATTTTAAAAAAAAACAAAAACAAACAAAACTTCATTTTTATAAAAAAATGTTTCCCAAGGGACTTGACTGCAAACCCTAGCAAAATCAAAATTATATCTACATCTTTGAAAACTTCTTCATAGAAGTCTTAGGAAAAGAAGGGAAATAAGGTATAAAAAAAACCCGGCAGTCAAGCATGATATGACATTGGAAAAAATAATCTCCCATAAATATTCACATTTTGCTGAATTTTTTACAAACATTTAGTCTCATTCTGAAAAATAATGCCTTTAGTTGCGTCTCTGACAGCATCTTTCAGTTTTTCAATGGATAATGTTTTCAAACCGCTCTTCCCATTAGAATTTTTTTCAGGGGCTGTCCTTTGTGCTGAAGACTCCCAAAATTTTTTTAAAAGGTACCTGTTCTAATAATGGTAAAATTATCCTACCGAAAAGGAATATTTAATGCTGTGTCACTGTCTCATTTGACATTTTTAGCGATCTATCAGCCCCCCTCATTTGAAATTTAGCCCCTTTTGTGGAGTCCAATTAAAAGGGCTTTTTACCTCTTAACAATAAAGTTTATATATACTTGATATCTAATATTTTCGACATTTTTTTAAATTTAAGTTTTAAAGCATTAAAAACACTTCAAAATACACAAAAAAAATATATATATTTTCGTGCATGTGTGTGTGGATATTTTTTTTTAAGTTTGGAAAATTAATACAATATAAATGTGCCCTTTTGTGTCTTCGGATTTTTTTTTTATTTATTTTATTTTATTTTATACCCCTTTTAAATCACGAGATTTCTATGCGTGAAATTGGGCTGCCTCCCCAGGGAGAGCGCGTTCCACAAGAGGGGCGCCACCCCTTTTTTTTTAAATTTTTTTCTTTTGGTCTGCAAATGTATTTTTTTTCCTATTGAGTGGCTTTTTTCTAAGAATTTTGCCCGGGCAATCCTTTTTTGCCGTGGGTTTTTTTTTACGTGCGCTGAAAATTTTGTGTAACCGGGGGCCCCGGGTTTTTCGTCTCATCCGAAAGACTAGCGCCCAGACCACCACTCATGGTCTAATGGATGGGGAAAATTTTCGGGCCCAAACGGGGTACGAACCACGCACACACCCGACTCGGACTTTTCGCATTCTAGACAGGCGCGTTACCTCTAGACCACCGATCCACCGATTAAAGTGATTATGATTCGTATCAGTGTGCCTGTCAGTTTTGTAACTGTCCTCCATGGGATGATTAAAGTGATTTTGACTGTACTTGACCTGTACTTGGTCAGCTGTGCCTGTCAGTTTTGTAACTGTCCTCCATGGGATGATTAAAGTGATTTTGACTGTACTTGACCTGTACTTGGTCAGCTTAGATTAGGACCCATAGCAGGCCCAGAAACACGGCTTGCTTACAGTTGTTCAGCTTCACTATTTGATGAGATCCCTGCTGCAGTTGCTGTCAACTTTGTTGCAGTTGCTGACAGCTTTACATCCATTCCTGATGATGTACTGGATGATGTCACTGAGAGCAGAACTGTCTAGTTAAAGACTCCTGACTTTGCACAAAATATCCTTCATGAGATCGTCCTTGTCCTTATCCCTGAAAATGCTCCACAAGTGGACGTCAGGCTTGTTGATGGTGCTGCTCTCATCTGAATGCCATCACCAAAGCTGACAACTACCTCTCAGGCATATGTGGATGTCATCTGTCTTTCCAGACATTACGTGCCAGCTTGGTTCATTATCACGGGTTTTCATTGCTTTTGATGTCTATGGCTGACAGCTTGAAGTTTGCTACATGGAAAAAAGCCAGGTTCTGGGTACTTAAAGAAGGGTTATGGCTTCAGCACAGATTCCAGGAAACTGGCAACATTTTCTGCAGGTAAATGAGAACAAAAATGAACTGTTCAGGTTCCTCACAGAGACTCATTTGGACAGAGCACAAGTCCATGACAAGATCCTTATATGTACAAGCGCCAAGAAAACCCTGTGCTCATCCAGCAAAGACACCAGCAGACTAGAACCTTGTAGCCATGAGGAAGCAGACACTCCTCTAACGCTACATGTGGATGACTGTATCACAGAGGCCTTGCAGAAAGTCTTCATTAGGACAACGGATACTGATGTAGTTGCACTTGCTGTTGCCTGTGTCCAACTGCAGTTCATGAACTGCAGATTGCTCTTATAGTTGGGAAATACTTTAAATACCTAACATTCCACACAACTGCCACTCAGCTTGGTCCAAATTACTCCAAAGCCTTGCCAGCCTTCCCTGCATTGACAGGGAGTGACTATGTGTCCTTCTCTGGAAAAGGAAAGACTACAGCATGGAATACATGGGCTGCATAACCACAAGTGACTGATGCCCTCCATTTCATGATGGAACAACCAGCTACCCTGCCAATACCTGGCTCAATGATGGAGGTTCTTCAACGTTCTGTTGTATGACAGGACCAGTGGATTGCAAAGTGTGGATGGCACTGGGAAAAGGATGTGCACAAAGGGAAGATGGCAGCTGGGACACAATCCATTTATTTTCAGTGTGCTCCAGCAGCATACCATATGAGCTGTTTACCAAAGGGGTCTCATCATTATGGGGACAGTGTTTGGTGAAAGCACCAGGCCTTCCTTGCCCTGGACTATGGGTTGGCACAAAGAAAAGGATCATAGATGGAGGGAGACCTGTGTGGACTACACTGCTACAGGGAGAGGAAGCCATCAAGAACTGATCCACTGTGGCTGCAAGCTGCCTGTGGAGAACATATGCTGACAATGCTTCAAAGCCAGTTTGCAGTGTATGGCCTTGTGTACATGGGGTGGATGTGATGATTGCAGTAGGGATCAGAGCACATGCCAGTACTTTCCTTTTTCCTGCAAGTTCAGGTGTGTGTGTGTGTGTGTGTGTGTGTGTGTGTGTGTGTGTGTGTGTGTGTGTGTGTGTGTGTGTGTGTGTGTGTGTGTGTGTGTGTGTGTGTGTGTGTGGAAGTGTGTGTGGAAGTGTGTGTGTGTTTGTGTGTCTGTGGTTGTTGTTTTTGTTTCCATGGTGCTGTTGCTACTGGTATTGGTCAAATGTTGTTCTCCTCTTTCTACAAATCCTGGTCAACCAAATCAGTGAACATCATCATTACACTGTCACAGTGCACATGTGTATGTATATGTGTGTGTGTGCATGTGTGTGCATGTTTGCGCATACACATGTATGTGTGTGTGTGAATGAAGATATACATCAGCTCCATACATTATAAAACATAAAGTGAAATCCTGGAGCCATGATTTTGTGTTAGATAAACAAAGCAATATTCTTTTTTTCCCAAATACTTATGTATGATAGATTATGCAAAAATCTAGTATCAGTCATTGATGTGTGTATTCTTCCAATCATTTTTGATGCCACAAAGAAATTATGTATAATTAATTAAGAGCTGCTTCAAAAATAGGAAGATGAACAAGTAAAGATGTGTTATATTTTTTGCGGTCTTTGAAAATTGGGTCATATATCTTTGATAATCAAAATAAGTGGGAAACAATTGGCCAATATGGTGTTTTCCATGCCAATATTGTAGAGGAGGGTCCAAAGTATGTGTATGCCAAACTTCAGCCCGTCACTCTAATTTGCAGGGTTTGACCAATATTCTTGCATTGGCAGCTGGACTATTTTAAAAAAAAACTGCCTACAGCACTCATGGCCTAGGCCAAAGTCAGACCTGTCTTTGTCTTGCCCTGTGCATGGCCATGTGTCATGCCTCACTGTGCTAAGCCCCATTACGTGAGTGTCTAACTGAGTCGGAGTGACCAGTGTCTGTTTATTTTCCTACCCTGTGAATTGAGACTATGGCAGGATGAGTGTATGGTCCAGCCGACAAGCTATTCTCTTCTTTGAAGATCATTAAGGGCCATCCTTTCGCCATTAATGATCAAATGATCAAAGACCATTCTCACATTTTTTCCCGTCTGACCTATCACTCTTCAAGTATGGGGTCAGATTGGGCCTAATATCTCTAACAGTTTGGGAAAAATCGTCGTCTACAAAAATCCTTGAATCTTTCAGACAAGTTTTTTCCTTCAATATCCTAAGCTTATCTTGATAAAAACAACACCTGGCAATAATGGGATAGTTGGGTTTAGAATTTATCATGTGCACTCTATCAAACTGACATCTGCTACATCAATTTTTTCCGAAAGAAGATTTTTCATAACCATTTCACAATCATCTCCAGTCTCATTACTTTTCTTTTCCATGCCATGAATAATGATGTTGTTCTGTCTTGACCGGCCTTCTTGATTGTCTGCTCTCATTTCTAGCTTTTCCACTCTGTCCATTAGTTCTATATTTGATTGTTTCAACTCTAAATTTTTAGTCCTAAGATTGTTCATGTCTTGTCTAATATCACACATTTCCTCTTTTATAGCATCAACATTGTCCAGATTTGTATTTCATTCTTCATTCTCTCTGTTGTTGTCTTTAACAAGTTCTCCACTTTCTCCATCTTGGCTGTCATCGTGGTAAATGTTTCCTCAGGAGCCACTGTAGGAGAGGACTCCTGTCTACAGTGTATGGTTGTAGGTGTGGTGGCGGCCACATCTGCACTTACTTTAGTTTTCCGTGCACTTTTTCCTGTGATGGTGCTACGACCACCAGCACCACTCATCAGGCTGGTTTGCCTCAGCTTGCGTCCTTGGCCAGCAGATTTAGGGGAGGGGGGTCCGGGGTTCGTCTCCACATCTTCACAGCGAAGCAAAAGACCCTCCCAGAAGAGATAGGTGAGGGTCAGTCCTAACAGGACACCGTCTCGCCTGATTTTTAGCGTCAGGATGGAGGTCGCAATGGCCGATTTAAATTCTGCCCGTTTCGACATGAAACAGGCAAATTCTGCCACAAATGTCCTGCAGACAGCCCTGTAAAACTGCAACGATATTCCCATCCTCGTTATCTAACTGTGTGCAAACAATGAAAAGCTAAGGGCACTTAAAACTAGTTACTAGTTCACAAAAACACTAGAGCGATTTCTGCACGTCTTCTTCTTCATATTACGTGATCTGTGCGAGAGAGAGAGAGAGAGAGAGAGAGAGAGAGAGGAGAGAGAGAGAGAGAGAGAGAGAGAGAGAGAGAGAGAGAGAGAGCATACACATGCCATGAATAAAAAGACGATATAATTCACAGGAAACACCAGTCTTTACACTACTGTCACAGCAGTATGCACATACCTTGTGATATGTGAACATCATCCTGAAACGATAATGAGTCGTTTTTCTTCCTCTTAACTTCAGCCTCCCTAGAGCTACAAGTAGCCTCAAGTTATTCTCCGACACAACAGGCCCAGCCATGCTGAAGATACATTTAGTGTACACCTCACTCACTCCACACGATGAACTGTTCCATTCGGTATTCCTCTGCTCTGTCTGATATGAAGTGAACTCCTGTTGCCCAGACTGTTCTGATACCAGAAAAGTCCGAACAGACTTGTTCATGGACACATACTTCACAGAAAAGTCTGTTGGAGACAACTGAACGGGACTATGGCAGTTTTTGTGCATCCCGTCAGGGTTTGTTTGATCTGCTTGAGAATTTGCCTTTTCTTTGCTTAGATACTTGTCTTCAGTAAGGCGTGCATAGATATCCTGGCTGCAAGTTGCACTTGTTTCAAAGGGTGTTATTAAGTAGGGAATGCTGAGCATGATAACATGGTCCCTGGGAACCATGAAGACAATCCAGTTGCTGTAGCCAAAGCGGAAGAGCTGTGTTACTCCCGGGAGAAGGTCATTTTGGATGTAGCCTGCGGAATGAGTGTTATATAAGTCAGACATGTAGTGAAATCATTTAAAGACAGATGGACGGATCATGATCTAACCATTTCTTGTTGATTTAGAAAATGAAGCTTTTCATCAAAGTCTTCTACAACAAAAAATATAAACAAACAAGAAAAGAAAACTAGCATTTGATCAACCAACCCGCTAGCCAACCAAGCAACCCACTAATCAACCAATAAGTTTAATCAACCAACCAAAAAACCAATTCAGTCATTGAACCAATGCAATCAATCAACTAATCAACCCACCAACTAGCAACCAATCAAAGAAACACGTACTGTTGAACATTTCAGAATAAGAACGTTTGATATAATAAAATATACGATCATATACTTTTGGTTGTTAACCTCCTATCACTTGAAAGGAAACACGTTGTCCAAAAGATGTGCAATTTTCACGTGACTATAAAATGAACAGGCCCTACAAAATGTACCCCTTAACATCTTACCTGAAAACTGTGAAACATGCTGTACACCCACAGATAAGGGGCTGTGTGGAACTGAAGTATAAGCATTCTGCTTGGGA
>CM054145.1:62865632-62870617 GCA_028751875.1 Rapana venosa
AGATAAAAAGGAACAAGACAAAACTGTATGTCAGGGAAACTGTATGCCAGTGATGTCAGGTATCTATGCAGAGGCAGCTGTGGTAACGTTGATGAGGTTTAGCACTTGTGGCATGAAAACCAGCCCTTATTTGATCGTACGTTTCTCTTGATGCACACAATGGGGCTTCTTTTCTGGTCATGTGATATTTTTAGTTTATTGTGTGTGGTGGTGTGTGTGTGTTTTGTGTGTGTGTGGGGGTGGAGAGAGAAAAGAGAGAGAGAGAGAAAAAGAGAGGAAGAGAGAGAGAGAGAGAGACGAGAAGAGAGAGAAGAGAGAGAGGGGTGAGAAAAGAGAGTGTGTGTGTTTGTGTTGTGTGTGCTATGTTCATGTTTAATGGCATCTGAAACCATAAATAAAGCCATTTTGGACACATAGGAGAGACGTAATACATCAAGGCGTATGTAATCTGATATTTAGGAAAGTGGCAGTGTCATGTAATATGTCCCAATCCACTGTTTTGACACACTTGTGTCATGTAAACTGTCACAATGCACTGTTTTGTCACAGTAGTGTTACATAAACTGTCACAATGCACAGTTTTGTCACAGTAGTGTTACATACACTGTCACAATGCACTGTTTTGTCACAGTAGTGTTATGTAAACTGTCACAATGCCCTGTTTTATCCCAGTTGGTGATATCATCCTGTTCAGGAATCCTGCAGCTGAGCTTTCAGGTATTTCAAAATGTCCGCTCCCGCTTCGGGCGTCTCTCTCCACCCATATTCATGGTGTACAGGAACGGGTTGACGGCCGCATTGAGGGGCATCACTAAGGTGGCCATGGCCACGTTGACATCACTGGGCAGAGACAGCCCTGCAGTGGACAGAACACCCAAAACACCGATGGGAAAACCCACAGAGAAAACTGTTGCTCCCACAGGATCAGGCACGCCTATTTTCAGGTCATGTCCTTTGGTGCCGGAATCCACCGATCCCATGGAGTTAACGCGAACAGCCAGGTAGATGGCACTTTGACCCGCTGCTAGGGCCCCAGAAAGAGGACCATGTTAGGACGATCAGAAATAGCGAAGGAATACCTGTGGCCCACAGAAGTCTTGCTGGTAAAGGGCGGGGGAAAACGCAGATTCCTGTCTGGCCGTAGAAACTCCAGTCAGCATGGGCAGGGAAGGGGGGAACGCTGACCAGCACAATGGCCAGCACCCAGTGGACACAGCAGGCCAGCTGGGGCAGATCTCGGGTGGAAGTGGACACGACTGAAAGGAAACCGAATCACCAGAAACCTGTCCAGAGTGATAGACAGATAGCAAAGGCCGCCCATTTCATTGGACACCAGCGCCATGAAGCCCGCTGTCTGGCACATGAAGCCTTTTCCTCCATTCAATGTCGTGCAGCAAGTAGGAGTTATGAACAGCCTGCCCTGCTGCCCCACGATGATCAGGTAGACACCCATCAACCCATCAGACACACACAGGTGGGTGACGAAAACGCTGTACCCAAACCTGTGGATGACTCTGCACCAGACCCCTGATGACCAGACTGCTGACGTTGCCCACAGGGGCCAGCACAGCGAACACGGACATGACCACACGGTAGACATTGGAGCTGAGCAGGTTACTGCAGAAGACACGTCGTTCCGGGGGGCGTGGCAGTTGTGGGGGTTGAAGTGTGGCGGTAGCAGCGGGGGGCAGCAGAGTTTGTAGTTATCTGTCAGCATCTGCTGCAGGTCATTCAGGTTCTGAAACAAATCTGTTTGGAAAGGGTCAGCCTGCTTCCTCGCAAATCCACAACTTGGACAGAGGACAGAGACTGTGGCTTGGAGTTGAGCAGATGTTCAATACCACAGCTTGTCAAATTCAGATGACGTAAATTAACCAAAAACTATCAAATACACCAACATCTAAGTACTGAAAAGAAATCGATGATAGATCAAGTTTCACTACAGGAGGAAACACGTGTGGTTCCAGAACAGGTTTTTGCAAATAATGAAAATTATGGGATTTTTAGATAGCAGTATTCTCTAAGATTGGTAAAAAGATAATGTCAGTTAGGTCAACTGAGGTGATTAAGTTCGCACCTCAAATCAAAGTTTGTAAATTAGGAAGTGAAAGACGGTCAATACCTACAAGATGACAAGTGAAAAAATTTAGAAAAATTAACATAATCATCTTCGTTTAAATGACGAAAACTCCACATCGGGATTGCTGACGTCCAAGGCTCGAAGACGGTTGGGAAAAAACCCCCATGTGGATGTCATGCTACAAGTCAAGTCCAGGCCAAGACAGGAGCAGTTTTGGGGGCAGAGGAATCGCAGAGTAGTTCGTCATCGTGCTGAGGACACTGGACAATGTCATCACACACGTGATCATGGTGGAAAACAGATGGCAGATCCCCGACATCTGTAGTAGCCAGGACAAGCTGCCTGCTCACAGCCCAGCTCTCCTCCTTGCCTGGGGAGTCGTACATTGCATTACAGCGTGTAAACACGGGCAGACAGTACCCCCCGTCATGGCACGGTAGTGAGTATCGGGGCAAAAAACTTGAGGTGGAGGTGGAGGAGGAGGAGGAGTCCTGTGTGGCGGTGGCGGTCACTTCTGTGACATTCACCATGAAGAAACTTCCTTGACCATCCAGTTGGACCACGGCTGGAGGGGGGACAACGTTCGGGTAGATTTCTGTCAGAGGTTTCCGCTGGCACTCTTTTTCGTCACTGCCATCCACACACCATAGTCGGCCATTGCACAGCTCCGCTTGAGGATAACACTGCAACACACACATACACATAAATACACACATACATACACACATATACACACATGCGTTTGCTCTCTTAAACCTGAAGTTCTAACACAGCATTATTAGCCGCACTCCTCCCTCTACGTCATTTCTCTTATCTCAGACAAGTGACCAATAAAAATTGATCTACCAGTAGGCTACCTCAACATAAACAATGCAACCAATAGAAAAGATGACATTGCTAGCATACTATTTAATGATGGTAATGAGTTTCATTTGTTTGGCTTTGCTGAATCCCGCCTTTCTTCAAATATAACTGATGCAGACATGCACGTTCCAGGATACCAAATATTTCGCCAAGATCCCTACAAACCAAAAACTACAGGCTTTTTACATATTTTGCATCTTCATTATGCTTTCAAAGGCTATACAATTTTGATGTGTATGATATGGAATCGATTTGGGTAGAAATCAAATTAAAGCACAGTAGTCCACTTTTGATAGGATTCATATACAGAAATCCATCAGAAACCACTAACTGGTTTGATAGATTCTATTCTCTAATGGATGAAGTTGCACTTTTAAACTGTGAAACTATTATTCTTGGAGATTTTAACATAGACTTACTCAAACCTAAACGAAATCACAACTATATGATACTTGGTCTGGAACAACTAATAGACAAACCCACACATATAACAGATAACTCAGTAACTTTAATTGATAATATATACACTAACGCAAAACAACACATAGCTGAAGTATGTGCTCCAACATGTGGATGCAGCGATCATAATCCTGTCTGCTGTACTTGGTTTAAGCGTCACATAAAAATTCCTTAAGTTGGGCATAAAACTATATATTACCGAAGATTCAAACACTTCTATGAGGATACTTTTCTTTCAGACCTGATGAATTTACCATTACACGATGTATATCAAATTAGAGACCCCAATGAAGCTGCTGAGTTTTGGGTTAACACATTTATCTCAGTGTATGACAAACATGCTCCCTTTATAAAAAAAAAAGTTAAGAAAAAAACCAACCCCCATAGGATAAAAAAAAGCATAGAATCAGATAACTAAGACACCATCTGAAAATCCATGGTAAAATGAACAATTTGGCACAAGGAATAAAGTGATTCCTTAAACCACATCAAAGGTATTACTTTCAACACTTGTAAATTTCCACTAGGTCCCCGCCAATTTGGAAAGCACCAAAAACATTATGTAATAAAATGTTCCAAAAAGTCAGCAGTTCATTAAAGACATACATCTGAAGGGAATTAAACAGCCATTTTTCCCAAAAGTAGCAAATAAATTTATAACAGTGACAAAATCAAGCGAAAATGAACTTCATTACCCACAATAATATATTAATCAAAACAATTACTTTTCATTTTAATATCTAGCCAAGACCAAATTTTACGTATTAGAAAGCATAAAAAATGCAACGAATCTAGAACACATGATTAGACAATTAAAATGCGCGGATGATAAAACGGCTAGCCGGTTTTTGAAACATGCATATCTATACAACTTGTGTATTGAAAAAGTGTTTTCCTCTCAAGTTTAAAAGAGGCGAAAGTTATACCTGGCCATAAAACAGCACTGTTCTTCTCCTTTATTCAGGCCAATTTCAACTCTCTTACTATTTTAAACCATTTAAAAACACATACAAACAATCCCTAAATTCCTACTTTATAAAAAAAAGTCTATTGCAGAGGGTCAATGGGGTTCGAAAAACTATTCCTGTCACACTGCTCTATCTCAGCTCACTGATAAATCTCCTACACAATATAAATGACAAAAGTTTACTGGCCTCCTTTTGTTGTTTGAAAAAGCATTGATGTTATCAACCATCTTTGTATTGCGCAAATTAGAATGTACAAACTGCCCACCTGAATTATCAACTACTAAAAATTTTTGTCTAATGGCAGCAGCTGTATCTGTAAAATTAATCAAACATCAAACTAAATACCCATTAGATATGGGGTCCCAAGGCTCAGTAATTGGACCACTCTTGTTTCAGTTATGTAAAGATTTACCTGTTTTAATAAAATGTAGCTGTGAAATGTTTGCTGACGATACCACTCTCTTTGGGTGACTCAGACTCCAGCAGATTAAAATCGCAAACTAATACAGTATTGACAGATGATTTTGGGGGCTCGATTAAACCACATGTCCTTAAATGTACAAAAAACAAAGTGATGTACGTTTCAGCAAGACAGGAAAAACAAAAAATTTAAA
>CM054145.1:62871117-62873617 GCA_028751875.1 Rapana venosa
AGCTTGTACTAATATCACACTTCTACCAAAAAACACTAAACTTTAGTAAATAAAACCACATCATAACAACTTCTTCTTCTACTACTACTACTACTACTACTACTACTACTACTACTACTGAATGGAATTTATAAAGCGCTGGATCTTGTAAAACAAATCGAAGCGCTTGCGTTCAAATCATTTACACACATGCAACTTTCCACACATAATATCAGGATAAACACATATCAAATAATCACATAACCACCCCCTCCAAAAAAAAACCCCAACCAACAACACCCCACGCCTTTTATAAACAGTCCACTCCTTTCACAAATAAACAACAACTACACCAGCAACGTCAACTCTTTATAAAAATAATAAAGAAGTCTCAGGACTCTCTACTTCAGAAAAACCACGCTCAACTGCTGGCGTA
The DNA here is from genome assembly GCA_028751875.1 of Rapana venosa. Taxonomy (NCBI): domain Eukaryota; kingdom Metazoa; phylum Mollusca; class Gastropoda; order Neogastropoda; family Muricidae; genus Rapana; species Rapana venosa. The sequence continues at coordinate 62,871,533 of CM054145.1, forward strand.
GAGGGGACCGCCACTCCAACAACCAACCAGCTCCCATCACAAACAACCGGCCACTACCGCCTCTACAATCCCGGATCTCCCCTGTCCTCCCTCCATTTAATCATCCAGCCACCAGTGTGCGTGTTCCCATTCTTGCAATGAAAGTGAAAACGCCATGGAAACTGGTCCCCATTATAAACTTAGAACAACGGCCACGCAACGATCTGGCAAAGAAAACTTAAAAAAAAAAGAAAAGAAAAAAAGACAAACAAGAGACCCCCCCCCCTTCCTTAACCCTGGCCACTCACTAGTATACACCTACCGGAAGCATTTAAAAGTCTGAAGCCATTTTTGGGGTACAAGGAAAACAAAGCGTATTATGGAGAGAAAAAACAACCCCCAACCCAAATCAACCCCAGCGTTTTAAAATGACAGAAAGAAGTGGTACAGGGCCCGTATAAAGAAAACAATGTTCTATCACAATTGGCTTCCAGTCAACGTCAGTTGAACACGAAACCTTAATGGTATATAGAACCAGGTTTTTGCATCGTAGGTGATAGAGTAATTCAATCATTTATTTATCGTTAATTTCTCTCTTTACTTTTCTATAGTTACTTAATCATTTATTTATAAATTCATTTCTTATTGAATTTTTTTTATTTCGAGGATATTGGAATTCTCACTTACGTGCTTTTTTTTTATTTTTTACATCCAGTTCCCATGAACATGCTGTTTTCTAAATTGTTCCATCCATTCCCACCGGCACAAATGGCCTACTCTTTCGAAAGGCGGAACAGGTTTGAACAGTCATGGCCGGTGGTATGGATTGCATTGCATTGTATCGCACTGTGCGGTGCTGTATTGGATTGTTGATTTTCTGATATTACTGTGTCATGAAATGAACGTGACCAGCATGCAATCTTGCCCCTGGAGAGGAATGGGCTCCGCCAGGTTCACCTTGCCCATGACACACTGCCTGAAGTGCCCGCATCTCTCTGTCTCTGTCTGTCTTTGTCTCTCTCCCTCTCTTTCTCCCCTTTCTCCCCTTCTCCCCTCTCTCTCCCCTTTCTCTCCGTTTATCTGTCTGTCTATCCCCCTCTGCTGTCTGTCTCCCCCTCTTTTCTACGATCTGGCTGTCTGTGAGTCTGTCGTTTATCTTTTAAGGTTCTGTTTTCTTTTTTTTACCTCAGTGCTCTCGCTCTCCTCTCTCCACACACACACGCGCGCACGCCACACACCACATACACATACACACACACAACACACACACACACACACACACCTCTCCTCTCTCACACACACACACACACACACACAAACACACACAAACACACACACACACACACACACACACAACACACACACACACACACAAACAACAAAACACACACAAGAAACACACACACACACGAACCTATTTCACAGAAAAAAACTAGCAAGAAACTTGGCCAGATCTCTAATGATCAAAACCATCCGTTTCAAACACACAGGTCCTCGCCTCCGAACAGAACACACACCACACCACACCACACCACATCACACCACATCACATCCCATCACATCACACCACATCACATCACATCACATCACATCACACCCCATCACCACCCATCACATCACATCACACACCACACACTCACGTACACACCACATCACATCACACCACACCACACCACCTCACATCATCACCAACACACTGGACACCATCATACACATTCACACCCCATCACGCTGTCCCCAACAACACAAGCCAACAACCTAACATGACAACCATCACTACACTGCTCCATCCATCACGCACGGACCATCAATGTCTGTCCCACACACACAAACACCAACACAACACACACACACAACACTTTTTCTCGATGTCAACAGGGCAGTGACATTACAGTAATGACACTCTAAATCGCTAGATTGACCAAAGTTCATAGTGGCCGATTATCGTGAATCAACAGTATAATATACGCTAAATGATGAAGTGTTGCAGAGTCGTTCAGCTATTTAACGAACGTTAGTGTGAAACCTGGACCATATCAGCAGACATTGAAAGAAGGATACCGGCAATGGAGATGAGGTGCTTTCGCAAACTCTTTGGTATCTCAT
>CM054145.1:62878617-62908617 GCA_028751875.1 Rapana venosa
ATTCTCTCTCATGCTGAAGTTGGATGCGCTGGGCCTGACTTACAGACAACACTAGTTGCTGTTTGAGCGTTCGACGAAGAAGAAGACTATTTCTCTGAAGCGTTGCCGGACAGCTTGCGTGCCTGCAAGAATTGCCGTGTAAGGTAAAATCTTCACTAAGTGCAACACTTCGCTAAGCCGAGAATGAACCTAACAGGGCATTTCAGCCCAACGATGTTATTATATTTAGATATTGCTAAGCTCCGTAACCTTTCACCTTAGGTCTTTCCTTTCTCTCTCTCTTTAAAGAAGACGGAAAGAACTGGAATCGGGGTGAGGGTGTGGGTGTGGGTGAGGTGGGTGGGGTGGGTGGAGAGAGAAACGGCAGCTAAAATATCGAGTCAGCGTTGTTTCAAACCCAGTTCTTCCACTTTCCTTTTCACGAAATGATGATGCAAGTTGGGTGTGTCTGTAATTATTTTTAATTCTTTTAGAAGCTGATATACTATATTTAATAATTCGTGATTCTGTGCGATCTTCTACAAGCAGAATGTACATATTCTTTCTTTTTTCCCCTCCTTATATTTCGAAGATAATGGAATAGGCACTCATGTACGTTTTTTACATTGAGTTCCCGTGTGTATGCAGTTTTGTATATTTTGTCATCTGTTCCCACCGATAGACAATAGCCTACTCTTCCGAAAAACGGAACATGTTTTAACGTGTGCGCAAGATGTTCTGCGTGCGTTCGCACACGGGACCTAGGTTTATACTCTCATCCGAAGGACTTTTGGGGAGAGTGGAGTCGGCATTGATGTTAACTCCAGAGGAAAATCTCTTGAACGGAATCGAACCCGGGTCAGCAGATCATCAGCGCAATGCCCAACGCTCTAAAACAACCAGGCCACCCTGCCATATGGACAGGAAGCTTCTGGCAGGTCTGCATATCAGTTAATTTGGAAAAAAAATCCCATCCTCATTTAAATCACAGACGCCTACAACCGGGATTTTCCCCATGAGCAGAGAAACTTGCAGTGTCAGGGGGAAAAACTGCATCGATAATCTCATCCCCTCATTACGGCAGACGATTGCTTCATTTATTGTGAAAGGTCAAGGTGTACCGCCCGCCATTATCATTTATTTCTTCACCGATTTATTTCTCATCTTCCAATGTGCACTGTCTGCCTGCCTTGAAGAAACAGTTTATTGCCAGAGGTCAAAGGCAGACGACATGAATGACCTAATTATATCACAACACCCAGAACAACACACACTGTATTGCCGATTTTGAAGGAAGCGTGCAGCGGAACATTGACACACTGAAATTCCCCAGTCAGCACAATCGGTATGGTGGCCGTAAAGTCAACCACCCGTCTCGACAATGGTAGGTCTGGGGTTCAAATTCTGAAGTCGCAATGCGGCTACCTAAATGGTAGTGGTGGTGGGGGGAGGTGGGTGGGGGGGGGGGGGGGGGGGAGGAGACGGTCGCATATGCAAATAAATCACCTTTGGTGAACCTCTGACCTCCAGACAAGGAACGAAGAAAAAAAACCTTCTGAAGCGAAACTGGACTGCTCTCTCTCTACAGATGGAGACTATAGACCGAGGTCCCGTGTGCGAACGCACGCAGAACATCTTGCGCACACGATAAAACCCATTCCGCCTTTCGGAAGAGTAGGCCATTGTGTGCCGGTGGGAACGGATGACAAAATTTACAAAGCTGCATACACACGGGGACTGGATGTAAAAAAAGCACGTGGGTGCTTATTCCATTATCCTCGAAATAAAAGAATAAATTCAAAATAAATGGTTTGGGCGTCGGCACGTTTTCAGTGAGGTTAAAACGTGGATTTAAACCAAAATGTCGTTCCTCGGCTAGAGCCCCGAGGTTCACCAATGGTGAGATGTTTGCATATATGCCAGTTTCTACCCACCATTGAGGTAGCCGTATTCCGACTTCGGGGAGAAACGTGGATCCGTGGTCTAGCCGGGATGTACTTGTCTAAAAACTAAAAAAGCGAAATTTTGCAGGTTCGGTTCCCGTCTAAAGCCGGATTTTCCCCATCTGCTATACCTGGAGTGGTGGCCTGGGTGGCTAGTCCCAAAGAGAGAGGAGAGAGAGGAGGGAGGGAGAGGGAAAGAGAGAGAGAAGAGAGGAGAGAGAGAGGAGTAAAAAGGATACGATGAAGGAGAGGTAGAGTGAGATGCATAGCAGAGAGAGAGAGAGAGAGAGCAAGAAAAAGACATACATACATACATACGTATACGTACGTACGTACATACATTACATACATACATACATACATACATACATACATACATACATACATACATACAATACATAATCATGACATATACATAATCATACTACAGACAGACAGAAGAGGGAGGGAGGGCAGAACATTCTAAAATACTCAGTGATTATTATAAGCGAGGGATGGGTGGAAGTGACGGGTGGGGGTGGGGGGCAGGGGTGGGGGATACAGACGTCAGAAATATTACAGCAGGTAGTGCCGGTGTCGTTTAGTTTAAGAGGGAATGGGTTTTGTGTGTGTGTGTGTGTGTTGTGTGTGTGTGTGTGTGTGCAAGCAAGCGTGCATGTCTGCCTGAGGTGGCGGAGGAGGGGGGGGGGGGGGGGGTGGCAAGTGAAGGGGGAAGGTCAAAAAGCAGAGACACCGGCAGACAGGGCGAGGCGACAACAGCTGTAGTGTTGTGCAGCGCTCTTGACGGTGAAGAGGCCATTGACACCCCCCATCTGTCTGTCTGCCCGCCCGGACACTGCTTGTGTCAACACACCTACACAGTATGGCTTGCACGCCGTGTCAATAGTCTTCATTAGCCATGTTTGTCAGCACACGATACTACACTATTCCAGAAATGGTCGTAGGGGCGTGGCACTTATTCTGTCCTGTTTACGATGAAAGCCCTGATTAATACATGCACAGTGACTTTGTAAGCATGATTAAAAAAAACACAAAAGCTTGTGTTTATCTGGCTAACAGCCCGTTTTCTTCTTTTGAAAAACAGTCCTTCATTTCACAAAAAGCATGCGTAACACCACGAAACACTACTTAAGACCACCCCCACCCCCCACCCCCACACACACACCTATCCCCACCCACCCACCCACATACACAAAAGACCGTCTTTTTTGACCGAAACAGTCCCCTTTCTTTCGCCACAAACAGAGTTCTTAAAAAAATGACTGGTACAGAAAACTGGTTTTCAGGATGAAAATTATTCTTGTGTTGAACTACAATTTCCTTTTTTTTTGAAAAAAATATAACTGGGTCATCAATGATTGGTAGTGTCAAAGTTTTAAAATAGTAATTCTGGTCTAAGTACGTAGCTCATTTTGACACGTGTTTCCTAAGTTTCAATGGAAAACTTGCAATTTTCCTTGTTGTTGTTGTTGTTGTTGTTGTTGTTCTTCTTCTTCTTCTTTTCTTCTTCTTCTTCTTCTTCTTCTTCTTTCTTCTTCTTCTTCTTCGTGTCGTCGTCGTCGTCGTCGTCAAATGCCCAGACAGCAACTTTGTTGCCTATCATATGAGCCAAAAAATATGTTGCGCTGCCGTTAAGCACCTGACAAGTCAGGCCCAGCGCATCCAACTTCGGCGTAGGACAGAATTGCTATCTGAATTAAAAAAATGTAGTTCTGGATTAAAAGGCAGGCGAAATGGACGAATAAGGCAAACCCCTCTCGCCCCCCAAAACAACCCCAGACAAGAAGGAAGTGACAGAAATAAAAGGAACAAGGCAGAAACAAAGCGAGGGATAGAAAAGAGGGAATTTCTAACACTGAATTTCCCGAAGGTGAGGATGCTATTTATACTGACAGGACCCTGGCATCCCCACGGGGGATAATTCTGACCTAAGCTACAGCCCATTTAGATACGCATTTCCTACTTTTTTTAAAATGAAAAAACTTGCAATTTTCTTAATGAAAAGTATAATCTTTGTGGCTTTTGATACATTCAATCAGCCATAGATAACGTTTCTCAACGACCTTCACAGCCACAAGGCTACTGATGTTAGGAGCTCTGAAACACTGCAGTTTTTCTCGGTGAAAATTAAAATATTGCGGTTTCTGACGCGGTTGGTCTCCTATAGATAATATTGACAAATCACCACGGCTGTCTCGCTGATATTGCTATTTGGCTATTTTTCCCCCCTATTGTTTTCCTCTCAGATGTGGAGCAGAGCACAAAATGTTATTGCTTCTGTATCGCTCTGAGCTGATAATTTCAAGACTGCTTTTAAGGCCTCTGTCACAGTGAAGTGTTTTTCACATGCAAAAAAAGACTGTCCTCTTCTTTCATTCGCGCGCACGTGTGTCTGTAACTGTGTTCTTCCATTTAATGTCTATTCACAATAAGTGATAATTATTAGACTAGAGAGAGAGAGAACTCGAACTCGAATGATTTATTCACAAAAAGGCCATTGGCCCATACATGAAGGGGGATTGCCAAACTGCTTAGTATTTTAGTGAGAAAAATAAGTAACACAAAAAACCAGTGTTAATGTATACCCACAACTACCACGATAAAAATCAGTTCCAAAAAATATGACTTAAGAAACCAAGATATCTCTTATTCTAAAGGCTTTACACAAATATAAAGCAAGGCTGCGCACAATCTCAGGGTGACTAGATGCCATGAGTAGACAGAATCTAAATAAATTAGGCTGTCTACTATACATTACCGGAATGTAATTCTGCCTTACATTTTCTAATACTGGACAGCACAGCACAAAATGCACTTCATCTTCCACTGTTTGCTTACACTAGAGAGAGAGAGAGAGAGAGAGAGAGAGAGAGAGAGAGAGAGAGAGAGAGAGAGAGAGAGAGAGAGAGAGGAGAGGTTGTGAACTATAGGAAGGAACATCTGCCCCTCTGTCTCTTATCTCAGAACAGATGTGGTTGATTTTCATTTGTTTGATTAGTAGTTTTCTTCATTGTGTGTGCGCGTTTGTGCGTGAACGTGTGCTTGTGTGCACATGCGTGCGTGCTTACGTCCGTGCGTGCTTAAATGCGCGCGCGTTTTGTTTTTGTTTTGTTTTGTGAAATGTCTATTCACTACATGGTGATTTAGACACACCCGCATTCTTACCAAAGTACCTATTATTACACACCCCATCTCTCTCTCTCTCTCTCTCTCTCTCTCTCTCTCTCTCTCTCTCTCTCTCTCTCTCTCTCTCTCTCTCTCTCTCTCAACCATCACTAAACATCCGAATCCGAATCTCTTTCTTTCTCTCCCTTACATATAATTATATATATATAACTAATTACAGTAATAGTATTACAAGTGAAGAATACATGACTTCAGCAACTGACATTATGAATTGTTGCGAGTCATATAAAATCTTCTTGACTAGTACAATGAATGGTGGAAAAGTGTGCACATGTGTGTGTGTATGTTTGCGTGCGCGCGCGTGCACGCACATGTGCGTGTGTTTGCGCGCGCGCGTGCGTGGGTACGTGCGGTAGGTCATGGCGACATTCAGGACACAAATTACACGGATCTGATGCTAGTCTGATAGACACAGACACCCCCTCCCTCCTCTCCCCCTTCTTCCCCCCCCCCTCCCATATCCAACACAAACGGACGGACGAACAAAAAACGAAATGATTTCCATTAAGAGAAAGGAATATGCAGACAGACAGACAGACAGACATACAGACAGACAGACAGACAGATGGTTCATTGGAGAGATACAAATGGTGGATCGGTGAATGTCTAGAGGTAACACACCTGGCTAGAAAGCGATAAGTCCGGGTTCGAAGTGTGTGGTGGTCCGATCCTCGTTTGGGCCTGAACCGGATTGGGCCCGACCCTCACCCCTACCCCATCCACTGGACCGTGAATGATGGTCTGGATGCTAGTCTTTCGGATGAGGCGATAAACCCAGGTCCCGTGTGTCACGCATAATTATTTAGCGCACGTAAAAGAACCCACGGCAATAAGGGAGTTGACCCTGGCAAAATTCTGTAGAAAAAAGCCACTCTGATAGGGAAACGAATACAGTTGGAGACAGGAAAAGAAACAAAAATGGGTGGCGCTGCTCTTGTGGCGACGCGCTCTCCCCGAGGAGAGCAGCCCGAATTTCACGCAGAGAAATCTGCCGTGACTTTGAGTGGTATACAAGACAGACAAGCGGTTACACAGGGGAGGGGGAGAGGGTCATACACTGGCATCATATTTTCAGGGCAAGGGCCGGGTAAAAATAACAAGGTATGTGAATGCCTGTCTGTAACCCTTGAAAAATCATTCCTTCCTTCCTTCCTTCCTTCCTTCATTTATTCATTCATTCATTCATTCTCTCTCCCTCATTAAACCACACATACCCACCTACAACCACCATCACTGCTGCTACTACTACTACTACTACTACTACTACTACTACTACTACTACTTCTACTACTACTACTACTACTACTACTACTACTACTACTACTACTACTACTACTACTACTACTGCTGCTGCTGCTGCTGCTGCTACTCCTACTGCTGCTATTGCTGCTGCTGCTGCTGCTGTTGCTACTACTACTACTACTGTGGTGACGAGATAGCTCAGTGGTCAGAGCACTCGCTTTCCCTTAAGCAGCGTCAAGCGTGGTTACCAGTTGGATGGGTGACCGTTCACCCAACTGTAGGTACCTGCTTATTAGGGTCAGGAAAGGTAAAGCAGCGAGGGAGAGGAGATGGGCGCCGCCCTCAATATGCTGGCCCTTGAGAAGTTGAGGTCTCTGATGCCTCGCTTCCCTACCACCACATAGGTTATAGGACACCTTTACCGTTTACTACTACTACTACTGCTGCTGTCGCTGATGTTGCTGCTGCTGCTACAACTACCGCCTAGGAAACAAACCATCCAACTAAAACAAAAAGCCAAATCCAACCTTAATATCTCTCTCAGAGTACAGGCTTACGTGCTTCCGCGTGGACATGCCGGGGTCCTGTCAGTATAAATAGCATCCCCAACTTCTGGAAATCCTGTGCTCGGAATTCCCCCTTTTCTATCCCTCTCTTATTTTCTGCCTTGTTCCTTTTTCTTCCTATCACCTACTTCTCGTCTTTTTTTTTTTTATAACCTTCTTGGTCCATTCTTCTGCCTTTTTCTTTTGCCAGGAAGACTTAAAAGCTAAATAATCCTCTCCTATGATGAGGTTGGATGCGCTGGGCCTGACTTGTCAGGCGCTTAACTGCAGCACAACGCATTTTTGCTCATAATGACAAACAATAGCTGTTTTCAGAGCGTTCGAAGAAGAAGAATAAGTAGTAGTAGTAGTAGTAGTAGTAGTAGGAGGAGGAGGAGGAGGAGTAAGAGAAGTAGTAGTAGTAGTAGTAGTAGTAGTAGTAGTAGGAGGAGGAGGAGGAGGAGGAGGAGTAGGAGTAGTAGAAGAAGAAGTAGAAGAAGAAGATTAAAGTGCTACACAGACATTTTAGACTCTGGGGAAAGCACGAGTTGTCTTGTTCTGGTTTTCCCCACTTCTGTTTCGGTACACTGTCTGTTCCATCTTCAGCAATTTTCTGTGACTATTTAAACCTGTTAGATAGGTTTAACTGTTCGTCTGTCTGCCTAATCAAGTTTCTCTGTTTGTCTGCCCGCTTGTCTGTCTGTCTGGCCATCAGGCTGTCTATCTCTCCATCTGAATGTCTCTGTGTGTGAGTGTCTATCCATCTGTGCGCGTGTGTGTGTGTGTGTCTGTCCATCTGTGTGTGTGTGTGTGTCTATCCATCTGTGTGTGTGTGTGTGTGTGTGTGTGTGTGTCTGTCCATCTGTGTGTGTGTGTGTTTGTCTGTCCATCTGTGTGTGTGTGTGTGTGTGTGTGTCTATCCATCTGTGGTGTGTGTGTCTATCCATCTGTGTGTGTGTGTGTGTGTCTGTCCATCTCTGTGTGTGTGTGTGTGTCTGTCCATCTGTGTGTGTCTATCCATCTGTGTGTGTATCTATCCATCTGTATGTGTCTGTCCATCCATCTGTGTGTGTCTATCCATCTGTGTGTGTTCTGTCTATCCATCTCTGTGTCTGTCTATCCATCTCTGTGTGTCTGTCTTTCCATCTCTGTGTCTGTCTTTCCATCTCTGCGTGTGTGTCTATCCAACTCTGTGTCTGTCCATCCATTTGTGTGTGTCTGTTCATCCATCTCTGTGTGTCTGTCCATCCATCTGTGTGTGTGTGTGTGTGTCTGTCTGTCTGTGTGCCTGTCTGTGTGTCTGTCTGTGTGTCTGCCCCTGTATCTGTGGGGTGATTTAGAGCGCTCAGCTGCAGACTCCACAGAACACTTTCCATTTGCATAAAGCTTGCCAAACATCAGCACTTCATGGTTTGCAAATCTGTCCGTCTGCTTGTCAGTCTGTTTGTCAGTCAGTCTGTCTGTCCGTCTGTCTGTCCGTCTGTCTGTTTGTCTGTCTGTCTGCCCCTCTGAATATCAGCTCGTGATCTTGTTGTCAGGGAAGCTCTCTCTCTCTCTCTCTCCTCTCTCTCTCTCTCTCTCTCATCCCACCCCTTCTCTCTTTCTCCCCCTCTCTCTCTTTTATTTTCATTATTGGCATGTTTTTTTTTCTCTTTTATTTTTCACTCAATCTCTCTCTCGCTCTTTAACGTTTTTTTTTTTTTTTTTTACACGAGCTATGAATAAATACATAAATTCATGCATATACATCTCACATAAAAAAAAAACAAATCACCATTTCCATAATGTGAAAAACTGTCTCCGCACGCACGATTGAGGCGTGTGTTTTAAGTGCTTTTTCTTCTGGTTTCTGTCACACTGACTTTAACGTTTTAAGAGAGAGAGAGAGAGAGAGAGAGAGAGAGAGAGAGAGAGAGAGAGAGAGACAGAGAAGAGAGAGACAGAGAGAGAGAGAGGAGTCACGCACAGTCAGATAGACAGACACACAGAGAGTCAGAAACACAGACTAACAGGCTAGTGATTCAAAAAACATAACCAAACTATCAAGGAAGCATTTTGTGTGTGTGTGTGTGTGTGTGTGTGTGTGTGTGTGTGTGTGTGTGTGTGTGTGTGTGTGTGTTGTGTGTGTGTGTGTGTGTGTTGTGCGCGCGCGCGCGCGCAGTGCCAATAACAATTTGACTGTCAGACTGATTGCTGTGTAACACCGCATCGCACTGGCTTGTACACACACACAACACACACACACACACACACACACACACACACACACACACACACACACACACACACACACAAAACACACACACACACACACACACACACACACACACACACACATAACACACACACACACACAGCGCGCGCGCACACACACACACACAAAGACAGAGACAGACAGATAGGCACACAGACACACAAAGTTGACACACATTGCAATCATACTCTAAAAACCATATTTGTTAAAACAGAAAGAAAGAAACAAAACCTAAATCTACATTTTCTGGACTCTGGAGTCTACACCACCATACTTATAGCGAAGATGCCAAATCGATGAGAGCGTCTTGTGTCTACGTACAAGGATATGGCAGCTTTCGGCTGTAACTAACAAACAACTTCTCTCCCTTAATCGCCCTCCCTTTACTTACTACATTCTTGTGCACTTTGGAAAACTTTCTTTTCATTGTTCAAATCAACATTTTACTACAACTACTAATACTACTGTTGCTGCTACTGCTACTGCTGCTGCTGCTCCTCCTCCTCCTACTACTACTGCTACTACTACTGCTGCTGCTCCTCCTCCTGCTACTTCTGCTGCTGCTGCTGCTGCTCTCCTCCTCCTCCTGCTGCTACTACTACTATTACTGCTGCTGCTGCTCCTCCTACTGCTACTTCTGCTGCTGCTGCTACTACTACTACTACTACTGCTGCTGCTCTCCTCCTACTGCTACTTCTGCTGCTGCTGCTACTACTACTACTACTGCTACTTCTGCTGCTTTAGTTCTTATTACTGAAAATACTACTGCTTCAGTAGCGGCAACCACTACTACTACTACTACTACTACTACTACTACTACTACTACTACTACTACTATCGTAAAATGTCTGATCATAGCAGACATATATTCTCTCTCTCTCTCTCTCTCTCTCTCTCTCTCTCTCTCTCTCTCTCTCTCTCTCTCTCTCTCTCTTCTCTCTGTATATTATATATATATTACGGTGAAAGCCATTCCTGTTTCAGGTTCTATACCTCCCCCATCAGTTGAATAACAAAAAATCCGCTACTCTTGGCCTTGGTTCAAATGAGTAAATTGCAAGTACTGAATTCGCTAAACAAGAAGGTAGAGCGTCAAATACCAAGACAAATTCGACATTTAATCAAACTTGCGTCTTTTACGAGACAGCCAATCGTGCTTATGGTAAGGTCTGACCACGTGACAGAATCGGAGAATGTGATTGGATAAACGGATCAACCTGAACAAAATGGATGACTGGTCAAGTATTCTGATAGACCTCAAGGGTGTTGCTACTGACTAAAAGTAAACCCCACAACAGGAATAATGAAAAAACTGAAGCAAAGCTCTTTTTCGTTTAGAAGAGAATGTCTAAGTTTACCGAACTGTTGGAAAGGTTACCCCAGAAAGGACAACCCCCCCAATAGGTACGATAAGTACAGATGTTCTTACAACTGACTTGTAACTACAGACAGACAGACAGAAAGACAGACAGACAGCACCACACAGACACACACACTGCACATATCACACACACACACTGCACACACACAACACACACAGATCACACACACAGAACTAAACACACAGACAGGACAGGACACACACACACCACTGTGTGACGCATCACTGCAATACAACAGTCAACAAAACTCTATCTTAGACTGCTCTTCAACTATGCACCTCCCCCCCCCCCCCCAACACACATACACCCTTATCCCACTGTTCATCATAACTCCCCCATCCCCCTCTCGTCCAACATTTGGACACGAGATAAAAGATCGTTCCTGATATCTGCAGTAAAAACAGAAATACACCTGTTGCATCATACTTGTGACCATTGTAGTTATGACGTCATGTGATGTCACAATTACATGATGTCACAGTTACGTCACCACTCTAATGGGGTTTTTACAGCTAGCTGAGCAATGTATGTATTCCTCCACCAAGGAGGAAGGTAGCAGGATGGTTAAGACGTTCACCTGCCTAACACGTAAACTGTAAAGTTCTGGGTTCGATTCCCAGCCTTTCCCTTTCTTCCCAGTTTGACGAAAAATTGCAACTGAATGTCAAAGGCCTTTGGATGAGACTATAAGCCAAGGCCGCGTGCGCGAATGCACGCAGAATATCTTGCACACATGTTAAAACCCGTTCTGCCTTTCGAAAGAGTAAGCCATTTAATGACGGTAGAAACAGATGACAAAAATCTTTTTAAAAAGCCGCATGAACACAGGTGTCGTGTTTAGACACCAACTCCAAATTCAGAATGCGGATACCTAAATTTGGTAGGGAAAGAAACTGTCACAAATGCAAAAATCTCACCATTGGTGTTCGAACCTAGGAGATCTAGTTGAGGAATGAAAAAAAAAACCTTCCCACTAATACTGCGTCCTGAAATTTCTTTATTACGTGATGCTGGAAAATGGCAGTCAGAATATCAAGTCATGGGTTGGGATTGGTAAGAAGACATGTATATTTATGCTGTGTGGTTATGTTGAAAGCATATGCTGAAAGCATAAGACTTTGTTATATCTACAGTCACAGTCAGTGTTACATGTAAATATTGTTCTGTATTATGTACACACTTGTGCATTTTGTTCTTTGATTTTGCGTTTATTTGGTAAGATAGTTACAGATTATTACCCACTTTACATTTACAATTCAGATTTGTACACACATACAATGGTTTATGTTGTTGCTGTTTTTTTGTTTTGAAAGATTCATGCCAAATTCTAATGAAACCCAATCAAATACATTTTTAACAAAACAAAACTACTTTTCTTTGGAAGTACAAAAGAATCTAGACTTTCGTAACATGGTCTGCCTACTCAAGAACTATAATCTTATTCACTGGAGTAGATATTACACACCACCAAGAACATGACATGAAATCACTTCAGACCAAACAAAAGCGAGAGGCTGTAAATCCCTAGGTCATTATAAAACCATCAACCACACGGTTCACCACACGCGAATTCTCAACCACGATAACAATCAGCCGATGCACATTCGACACAACCCACACAAACCACGTTGCGAAAAGAATAACGGAAGTTCACAATATTTTCGCCGGAAGTGCATTTCCACTCCACTCCACACACAGATCAAACCAATCCAGAACATTTCAGAATGAGGATTTTGCCAGTTGAGGTTTCCAAAGTCAGCTGTAGCTAGATGCCTTTCCCCTACATTGATGATGTTTGCTTATGTTGTATGAAGATTGAATAAACCATGTTTAAACCCAAGCTAGCTGACTAATGCAGGGTGAATCCCTGAAGAGGAGAAAGAGACTGCTGAAGCAACATGACTTGTGGGTAATCTCCTGCCTCACAATCCGCCCTTTAATTTAAACACTTGACGTCACACCTCAGTCACGTGACAGTTAATTGTTGGCGTGGCAGTGTGGCTGGTGGTGGTACAGAGAGATGCAGCTCCCTCCTTCCATCCTTCCATCCCTCCCCCCTCCCTCCTTCCCTCCCTCCCTGCCGGCTGCTGTGGGAGCCTGTCTGCCTGCCTGGTTGCTTGCTTGGTTGGTTGGTGTGATGGAACACAGCTCAGCTCCATTATATACTCTGTTCAGTTCAGGACATAGTTCATAACAGCTAAAAGAAAAAGGTTATTTATTTTAATATGTTAAATTGAGGATTATGGATAAAAACTCATTTGCTTTTTTTTAAACATCTAGTCCCTGTATGTATGCGGTTTTGTAAATGTTGTCATCTGTTCCCACTGGCACACAATGGCCTACTCTTACGAAAGGCGGAAGAGGATTTAACATGTGCGCAAAATGTTCTGCGTGCGTTCGCACACGGGACCTCGGTTTATAGTCTCATCCGAAGGACTTTTAGGGGGAGTGGAGTCTGCACTGATGTTAACTCCAGGTGAAAAATCCCCTTGAACGGGATTCGAACCCGGGTTGTCAGATTGTGAGCGCAATGTTCTAACCACTAGGCTATCCCGTTCCAAAGTAAGGCGAAGTAAGACCAAAAGACGCAAGTCTTGTTTGGTAGGACGAATTTCCTGTTTATTCAAGAACCTTTCTCTGGCTAAAAGATTGACCAGGTCGACTCAAAGCTTAAAAACCCTATAGTCTACACGTTACAGTGAGAACAAGGAAATCAGTTCCCAACTAGTCTAGTGGTTAGGATTTCGCACTCTGACCGTGACGGCCGGGGTTCGATTCCCTGTCTGAAATGACTTTTAGAGGACAGATGTTAAAACGAAAAATCCCTTCTTAGTAGATTGATGTTAAAACGAAATGTGCCCTTAAGGAAAATGTTTTGCAATGAAATCGTTAACAAACATTGACAGCCAGTGACGAGATTTCACGTTTCGTTCAGATGTATTACAATTTAGATCTTATGTACAAGGTGGATGGTGGCAGGGTGGTTAAGACGTTCGCCTGCCACCAAGCAAACAGTCAGGTTCTGGGTTCGATTCCTTCAAATTGCTTGTTTTAGCACTCGTTTCGTTTTACGCTGAAATAGTATTCTGGCTGTTGCTGTAAGTGTTTACATTTGTATTTGTGTTTGTATACCACTTTAAGTCACGACGGATTTCTCTGCCTGAAATTCCGGCTGCTCTCCGCGGGGAGAGCGCGTCGCCACCAGAGCAGCGCCACCCATTCTTTATGTGTGTTCTTTTCCTGTCTGCATGCATATGTTTGATTCTGTATCAGAGTGGCTTTTTTCTGCAGAATTTTGCTAGGGACAACACTCTTTGTTGCCGTAGGTTCTTTTATGCGCGTTAAATGCATGTTGCACACGAAACTTCGGTTTGTCGTCTCATTTGAAAGACTAGGACCCAGACCACCACTTAGGGCCTAGTGGAAGGGGGAACAAGTTCCGGGCACAAACATTGGCCGAACCCGGACACTCCGCTTTCTAGGCATACACTGTGATTTGATAGAGAAGCTGAGCGTCATCTGTCTGGTTGTGTGTGTGTGAGTGTGTGTGTGTGTGTGTGTGTGTGTGTGTGTATGTGTGTGAGAGTGTGTGTGTGTATGTGTGTGTGTGTGTGTGTGTGTATGTGTGTGTGTGTGTGTATGTGTGTGTGTGTATGTGTGTGAGAGTGTTTGTGTGTGTATGTGTGTGTATGAGAGAGAAAGAGAGAGAGAGAGAGAGAGAGAGAGAGAGAGAGAGAGAGAGAGAGAGAGAGAGAGAAGAGAGAGAGAGAGAGAGAGAGAGAGAGAGAGAGAGAGAGCGAGAGAGATAAGTGTGTGTGTGTGTGAGAAAGTATGTATGTATATATATATGTGCGAATGCGTGGATGGATGGAAGGGGGGGGGGGGTACAGGATGTGTAAGGCGTGTCACATGCTAGACATGACATAGGCCCTATCCCCCAGATTCCTGTTGGAATGACGAAGATCAATAGAAGTATTTTGTGCACCAGATGCATACATAAGTGTTTGTTATAGATCACAGGGGTTGTGTTGCCAGTGTCACTTAGGCCGTTTATTCTGTGTTTTAGTTGTTCTTTGGTTGGTTGGTTGGTTGGTTGTTTTGTTGTTGTTGTTTAACAGGCAGTCAGCTGTGTGCCATGCATGGGCTTGACTCAAAACTCCGATAGTAAGCCATTCATTCATATCATTCATTCATTCATTCATTCATTCATTCATTCTCTCTCTTTCTTTCTTTCTTTCTTTCTTTCATGCGTTGTTCATTTATTAACTTGTTCATATATCCCTTCGTTTATTCCACATCTCATTCATCAATTTGTTCTTTCAATTATTTTTTAAATAGTAGTTTATTTACGTGCACTAGTTGTCAAAATGAGTTTCTACTTTCAAACATCATTAAAAATGAGTTTCTACTTTCAAACATCATTAAAAATGAGTTTCTAATTTCAAATATCATTGAAAAATGAGTTTCTAATTTCAAATATTGAAAAATGAGTTTCTTACTTCAAATATCATGGACCACATACATAAAAAATATTTATTTATTCATTATTTTAATTTTTTTAGACTGTTTTTAATATCTTAATAGAATCGAGTATTACTTTAATTGATATTTGTCTTATCATACAACATGTTATAACAATTTGGTTTATGTCAGAAAAAAGCATGATATTATGTTTATATGTTTACTGTTTTTATGTATGCCTTGTACCCCGCTTGAATTTCTCTGTCTCTGAGGTGATAAAGGGTTTGAATTAGAATTATTTTTCTTTGAAATAACTTTGAGAAACTGAGGTCATGTTGACCTCTTCTTCATCCTCACTTTGTTGCAATTCAAGTCATAGGGTAGAAAATTCCTGAAGTTTGGTATTTTTTCATGACGAGATTTTACTTGTGTCCTGTTGTCGTTCCCATGACGAGGCCCCTGCAGTCGGCATGACGGTAAACATCATGACTGATTCAGAGGACTGTCATTGTAAAGTCACAGCCTTTACCAATCAAGTTGAAATAGTTGCGTTGTTCTGACATTTGCTGTCTGTCTGTCTGTCTGTCTGTCTACCTAGCTAACTACCTACCTAACTACCTACCTGACTACCTTCCTAGCTACCTACCTACCTATCTATCTGCCTACCTACCTACCTACCTACTTATCAATCAATCTATCTATCTAAAAAATTTTTTAGTTCCTCGGCTAGAGTTCTGAGGTTCCAAAACGGTGCGATTTTGTGTATGCAACCGTTTTTAAAAAAACCATAATGAAGGCAGCCGCATTCCTTCCTTCATTCGGGGATCTGATGATACATTTCAACCTGTACAGACAAAGCTGTCCGAAACTGGCACCGAGTAACCTTCCAGACACAGCCAGGCCTGCTGAAGCTTCCCGTCCATTGCCTCTATCCACACCTTGTCTAAGAACTCAATATGCGCGTCTTCTTCGTCGAAGGTACAGACAGCAACCATTGTTATCACTCATATGAGCGAAAATGCGTTGCACTGGGGTTTAACGCCTGACAAGTCAGGCCCAGCGCATTCGACTTCGGCGTGAGAGAGAATTGTAATCTTTGAGGTCTTTCTGGGAAAAAGAAGGCGGGAAAATGGCCCAAGAAGGCAGAAAATAGACAAGAAGGATTTATGACGGAAATAAAAGGAACAAGGCAGAAACAAAGGGAAGGATACACAATTTTCAGAAGGTGGGGATGCTGTTTACACTGACAGGTCTCCAGGTACAACATGCAGTTGAGCACATTCTGCACAACTGAGTTTTGTGCATCTATGCATCATTGGCCATGAAAATAAGCAGTTTTCCATCCCAAGATGGAAGTGCACCCTATGCTTTAAGTGTTGCACCCTTACACCGAAGCGCAGAAAACTTCGCGACCCCTAATCCTGAATTTTAGTGCAATCGAAATATCTGTTGGTTGCAGTGATAATGTAATCTTAACATAATCTGAAAATGCATTTCGGTAATAATCTTTTAGAATGAAGTGCGTTAGATTAAACTACAGTTAATGTTTCGTCCTAAGGAGTCGGGACAGCTCAGTGGTCAGAGCACTCGCTTTCCCCCAGCCAAGGTTAAGCAGCATCGAGCGTGGTTACCAGTTGGATGGGTGACCGTTTGCGCGCCTTGGCTTCAGTGCAGTTCCCCAGTTCACCCAGCTGTATATGGGTACCTGCCTCTTTAGGGTCAGGGAAGGTAAAGCAGCGAGGAAGAGGAGGTGGGCGCCGCCCTCAATATGCTGGCCCTAGAGAAGTGAGGTCTCTGATGCCTCCCTCTCCTGCGACCACAAAGGTTATGAGACACCTTTACCGTACTTTTTATTTTAGAATGGTGTGCTTCAGAGGTAAAACTACAGTTAATATTTCTATCAGCGACTTCACCGGTGGTCATTCTATTAGGGTGCCAGCGGAAATATCCGATTTAGAGCTGTAAAATCCACCATAACATTATCTTCAACATCTGAACGACATATCTAAACCAACATGACATCCTTGTATAAAACTGCAGGAAGTTGATCTCGTCTGCTCTAAATCCCCCGAACAGACGCTTCACTTTTTAACCCTTCAAGAACGTCACTTGCAATAAATTAAAAAAACACACAACTCCATGTCGCTATTTCGCACCAATGGGAAATTTCGATTTTTTTCCGACAGACAGACAAATAAATGGCATGTTAGACATCGTGTTACAGGAATTTGTCTGCCTGCGACAGCTGGGAGACTGGACTGACGGTCGATTGGGCGAAAAACGACACCACGCATCTTGATTGATGGGCCAGTGAAAGACAACTCTGGATTAGTAATGCGTGAACAAGGCTGAAATTCTAGTTTTTTCCCTCCTCGGTCTGAAAAAGTTAACAAGGATAAATTGGGTAGAGAAATGGATTTCTCTGCCTTGTGTTGTCTTCTGTTGTGTTTTGTTGTTGAATTGTGTTGTCTTCTATTGTGTTTTGTTGTTGAATTGTGTTGTCTTCTATTGTGTTTTGTTGTTGAATTGTGTTGTAGTAGAGAAGTACTTAGTTGATTTTGTCGCGTGCCCAAAAGAAAGTGCTGTGAATTGGATTGTAAAGTATTCTGTTGCAAAACATTATAGTCATATTAGATTCTTCTGCATAAAGTATGGGCATGTAGTCGAGTCCATGCCTTGTAAAATAATCTTACTCACCCACACACAACCACTGACGCACGCACACGCGCGCGCGCGCGCACACACAAACACACACACATACAATGTACCATCTGGAAATAAAAATTTTACTTGACTTCACACACACACACATACTCACTCACTCCCCCTCTCTCTCTTCCTCTTCCCTCTCTCTCTCTCACCATGCCCTGCACTCAACGTCTTCCAAGAGTGCTGGCCCCTTTATCCGGGGCCTTTCAGTCACGTGCACAGTGACGTCACGGCAGGACTCTCCCTCTCCCCTCAGCCCAGATTCTGTCTAGACAACCCTGTCCCGCAGGTGTTATTAACATTTCAGCCTCTTGCCCCATTCTTTCCAAAAGTCCTGAGAGAGAGAGAGAGAGAGAGAGAGAGAGAGAGAGAGAGAGGAAGGGAGAGGGAGAGAGGGAGGGAGAGAGAGAGACAACTTGAACTGGGATCAAGAGAGAGAGAGAGAGAGAGAGAGGGAGAGAGGAAGGGAGAGGAAGGGAGGGAGAGAGGGAGGGAGAGAGAGAGACAACTTGAACTGGGATCAAGAGAGAGAGAGAGAGAGAGGGAGAGAGGAAGGGAGAGGAAGGGAGGGAGAGAGAGAGAGAGATAGAGAGAGAGAACTTGAACTGGGAGCAAGAGAGAGAGAGAGAGAGAGAGAGAGAGAGAGGAGAGAGAGAGAGAGAAAGGGAGAGGAAGGAGGGAGAGAGGGAGGGAGAGAGAGAGAGGGAGAAAGAGAGAGAGAGAGAGAGAGAGAGAGAGAGAGGGAGGGAGAGAGAGAGAGAGAGAGAGAGAGAGAGAGAGAGAATGAATGATCTTTATTTTTCAAGAATTACAGACAAGCATTTACAGAGAGAGAGAGAGAGAGAGAGAGAGAGAGAGAGAGAGAGAGAGAGAGAGAGGAGAGAAGAGAGAACAATGAACAATGAACAAATTTTATTTATAGAGGGTTATAGAATAAGCATAACAATAGCTTTTTTACACCAGCCCTCTGCGAACAAACAAACAACAACAAAAATCGAAAGTAATTGACGTGCAATACATAGCATGAGAGAGAGAGAGAGAGAGAGAGAGAGAGAGAGAGAGAGAGAGAGAGAGAGAGAGAGAGAGAGAGAGAGAAGAATGAATGATTATCATTTTTCAAGAGTTACAGATAAGCATTCACAGGAGAAGAGAGAGAGAGAGAGAGAGAGAGAGATGAGAGAGAGTAGAGGGAGAGAGAGAGAGAGAGAGAGAGAGAGGGAGAGGGAGAGAGAGAGAGAGAGAGAGAGAGAGAGGGAGAGAGGGAGAGGGGAGAGGGAGAGAGACAGACAGACAGAGAGAGAGAATGATTTTTATTTTCAAGGGTTACAGTACAGATGAGCATTCAGAGAGAGAGAGAGAGAGAGAGAGAGAGAGAGAGAGAGAGAGAGTCCGTCTTGACCAAACTGTGAACATAAAAGTAGGTCATGTGTATTTTTTTGCAATTGAGGTCCCTAACGTTATTTCTTATTTTCTTCTTTTTTTTCTTCTTCCTAGCTAGTGTAAAGATTATGTTTTTTCTCTGCGTGAAATTCACACTATGCTCCCTGGTCAGAGGTCTTCGCCCACAAGAGCAGCGCCACCCATATTCATTTCTTTTTACGTCTGCATGTGCACTTGTTTCCCAATCCGAGAGGTTTTTTTCTATAAGAATTTTGCCAGGGACAACTCTTTTGTTGCCGTGGGTTCTGTTACACGCACGTGCGCTAAATGCGTGTTGCACATGGGACCTCAGTTTACCGTCTCATCCGAATGACTAGCACCCAGACCACCACTCTTGGTCTAACGGACAGGGGAAAAGTTTCGGGCACAAACGGGGAGCGAACTCAGACCCAGATCAGACCCGGACTTTTCGCTTTGTGGGCAGGTGCGTGACCACTAGACCTCCTATTCCTCAGAGAATGAAGACTTGGGCCTGACAAAGGAGATCCAGAAGCTCCCTTGCCTGAAGGAAAGCCTTGCCATCAGTGCTCCAGCCAGTATGGCGCTGACTGACCCAGATATTGAGGTAGATTGCCGGACAGGTCAAGGTCAAGGTGAAGGTGAAGCCTTCTTTGGCTGCACATCGGTATTAATTTGGGGGTCATGTAGTATTGTATAGAGTGCGAGTCGAAAAAAAATGTTGGTAATTTTCACAGATTTTTTAAGTATGAAAAAATGCACTGTGCACTTGTTTTTGGGGATTGAGGACATAGAGCAATACCAGTTTGTCACGCACACACCTGTTCCGCTTTTCGTAAGAGTAGGCCATTGTGTGCCGGTGGGAACAGATGACAAACTTTACAAAACCGCATACACACGGGGACTGGACGTAAAAAAGTATATAAGTGCTTATTCCATTATCCTCGATATAAAAGAATAAAAAAAAAGTTGGAAATAATCATCAAATGAGGATTGCCTGTATTCCTGAAGCGTTGACCCCGCGCATGCATATTGCGCGGTAAGGAAGCTAGCAGACGACAAAGGACTGAGAGGGTACAGTGTTTGCTGAAAAATTAAAAATTGTCAAACCTACCAAATTTGTTCAAAATCATATAAGTTTTGAGTCAGAGGCTAGTCTTTCACAAAAGTTGTTTTGTATTTCTGTGGACACCTTAGTACGTGCGGTATGAATATAAGAGTCACATAGGAAAACAGAAGGAAAAGAGTGATTTTAATACCAGTGTGCGGTCTTTGGCACCATACACAGCACCATACTTTTGTGTGTGTGTGTGTGTGTGTGTGTGTGTGTGTACGAGATTTCACACACCTGTTCATTAGCATCCACTTTTTCAACTGGCATTTAAAAAACCTACTACAAATACCAGAAACTATCTCACCTGACAAGAAGAGTGCCTTGAGCCCAATACCCTATCTTACTGACAGTAGTTTGAAAGGTTACATCTATCAGTATCTCAGATAGTGAGAAAAAAAATCGTTTGGAAAAAAACCCGGAATGTTTCCGTTCCATTAAACAAAAACTGACCACTACCAAAAATGACCACTTTGATTCCACTACGGTAAAAAGATATCTCGGTAATAAGTCAGTCGGATATAGTTCGTTGCCATAGTTGTCCATGACCTTTCGAAACACAGATTTAAAACTTTATTCTCTCACACATCGAAAACTATTTCTAAGGCTGGTAGGTATCTGAATCGTATTTTTGAAGGTCATTAAAATTAATCAGAATAGTTGCTGGCGTTGGAAAAGTATGGAATACTTTTATTTTGTGTTTTGGAGTCACGTAAATCAGGTTTCATCATCATGTTTTGGTTTTTTTTTGATTACGTAAAATCAAATACTGGCCCAAAGTTTCAGGTAAAATCGTGTAGAGCTACAGGATATTGGCACAGTCTAAAAGCACAATTTGATTCATTGTCTATGGACTTTTAAACAAAGAAGAGTTAGTGGACTTGTTTATGTGGAAAGTTACGTTTTTGGTTGCACTGAGATTTGATTATCATTCATTCATGTTGGTAGTGTTTTTGCTTCTTATGACATGTTCAGAACAGAATTGTACTGGGGCAGAGACATATGCAGGAAATGTCCAAAACATTTTGTCAGCTATGAATATTAAGGAAAACTTGCCTTTTTTACTCTTCTGTACTCCCCCGTGGGAATGTCGGGGGCCTGTTAGTATAAATATTATCCTTTCTGGAAATACTGGGCCAGGAATTCCCACTTTTCTATCCCTCTCTTTGTTTCTGCCTTGTTCCTTTTCTTACGGTCACTTCATTCTCTTCTATTTTCTGCCTTCTTGGTCCATTCTCCTGCCTTTTCCCTCCCAGAAGGACTTAAAAGATGACAGTTCTCTCCCACACGGAAGTCGGATGCACTGGGCCTGGCTGACTGTCAGGCAGTTAACGGCAGTCAAACGTATCCGACGACGTAGAAGAAAAACTTGCCTTATTTACCCTCATGTATTGTTTTATGGAAATATCGTCTGCGTGTCAAATTCAGTTGCTGTTACTAAAAGCTATATTTGGTGTAGTGTCGGTATCCCACTTTTCCTAAAATTGGCCGATTTCTTAACTTTGTATCGAAACCTAGAATCAGGTTGTAAAATCCTGATTGACTCTTTCATATTTTACGTTCTGGACTCTTCTGACTGTTTGTGTTAGGTAGAAACATCACGATTCGAAATCGTTTGGTATGTGACAGTGGCCTTTAGTTAAACGGTACCAACATGTACTTTTTTCTGAGTTTTGCTTTCTTGAGTTGGAAAACATTTTCCGGAAGAAAAGACACTCGTAGTAATGATGCCTTTTGAGCACAATGATATCAGCTTTAAAAGCTTGTTGTTGCTATTCTGATCATGATTGTTGTCATCGAGAAAATAGAGTGTGGAAAAAAAAACAAGTGCAGGTAATCAGTTACAACTTCATTCTCACCACAAAAATAATTGTTGTCAAACATTCAAGAAAATTAAAATAATCCATACAGACGTTGAAAGCAGCATTTCAGGAGTAATTGAGTCAGAACCATGCCCTTGGCCTAACAATACGATTTGTTTGATAAAACCTGTTGAAACGAAAGTTCCTGTGTGACATAGGCCTAACTCTTAATCGCAGGGAAGCGGGGTCTGTATTGCTGTCTCATTAATACTGATCACTACTGCTGCCCCCACAAAGAGGATCAGCGTACTGCTGCCATGCCCTGCCCTGCCCTGCCCTGCCTTACCCTGCCCTGCCCTGATCTCTACCAGCCACCCACATCAATCAGCTTAATATGCTATGTCAGGGTCATATCAGCTCAGACATGCTGTTGTGTATATACTGACGATATCAACAACAGCAACAACGATGTTGTGTACCTGTCATCTACAGGACAGATCCCTTCCCCGTGGGGTGGCTTGTCAGTATAAATAGCATCCCCAACTTCTGGAAATTCTGTGCCAGGAATTTCCTCTTTTCTATCCTTCTCTTTGTTTGCCCCCTCGTTCCTTTCCTTCCTATCACCTCCTTCCTGTCTGTTTTCTGCCTTCTTTTCCTCCAGAGTGACTTAAAAGATAACAATTCTCTCCCACGCCAAAGTCGGATGCGCTGGGCCTGAGCTGTCAGGCGCTTAACGGCAGCGCAACGCATTTTCTCTCTTGATTATGACAGACAACAGCAGCTTTTGTCTAAGCGTTCAACGAGGAAGAAGAACGAGAGTAAGAAAAGAAAACCAAAGGACTCGATCACATCTCTCTCTCTCTCTCTCTCTCACACACACACACACACACACACACACACACACACACACACACACAGAGCGCGCTCGCAAGCACAGCATTCCTTCCCTTTCCCCTCTTTCCCAGATTTCCACAAAAAAGGCCAAGCCTTTCATCCAGCAAGCAGTAAAAATGACAGAGAGCAATCACCACAACCTCTGTGGCACGCACTGCTGACAGCCAACACAGCAGTGAGGCCAGCATAGACAGCAACAGACAGACACAGCAACAGTAGACATCTAGCCACACATCTGTCTATGCTTATGGCCACACACCACTGGTATATTGATAGGTTCCGTAACATTTTTATTCTGTATTGATTCAAAATCAGCTCTGCTGGCCTTTTGAAATTCGCAAGGTATGCTGCAGGCCGACATTGTGTTTGAAAGGAATGGTTTGGTGCACTGCATCACGACAATAGGCGCAGAGTTAGATTTGTGCTGGATGCCATCACATTGGGGACTGTACTGGAGTGAGACAGTGGATGCTTTTGCTAAGCAAGGCACTTCAGAAAGTGTGAATTGAATACAACCAGTTTAGAATTACCAGCAGATGAAATCAGATGGGTCTTGACAAAATTCTGTAAACTCTAAACTTTAGAAACTACATTTGGAAGTCTTTCTACTCCAAGAAAGGTACAGGCAATTTAAAAAAAAAATTACGATTAAATTATTGGAACACAAAATATCTAAAAAATGTCCCATGCTCCTGTTATCACTCTCTTACGATCCAGCAGTTACTTTCTTAATGTCCTATTCTTAAAAATTGTATATAGAGAAGGGAATTGATACGAGTTCAAAACATGGGACGTTAAAAAACATACGAATCTTGGCAATTTATAACATCAATTGCTAAAGCCATAATTATACCATTCAACAGAAGGAAAGTTACTGTAGTCTTTCCCAGGACCCTGCATACTCTCGTCTTCTTTCATCAACAGTTTTATTGTAAACGTTAGCTTGTGTAAATCACCTAGAAGTGAATAGACGTCAAACCAAGGAGAAAAGAAAACCTTGATAAGTAGTACCTTTTAAGAAGCGTTATATAAAACTCCTTTGGCTAATTTGACATATTCTTTTTAGACAGAAAAATATGCTCTGCGTGCTTGTCTATGGGATCCAAGAAATACAGTAATGCTATAAATGCAAGAACGATGAAAATGATCATGAAGTTTTTCGACGCTGACGACGCAACGAATGACATAGCTTTGTGTGTGAAGAGATTGGCAAGACACCAAAGAAATCAGAGAATCTGTCTCTGTCTGTCTCTGTCCCTGTGGCTTGAAAATCAAGAAGTTTTCGATCCCCAAACCTCTCCATATTCGTGTGCGTTGAAGGCTCGTTTCTCACAGACCAATATTTATGGCTACAACTAATGCACTTTGAGGGTTGCGCAAACTTCACACAGTGTAATAGGAATATAGCGTGATGTCAGCCCAAACCTCGCTGCAGTCTGCAGCCTAAATCTGCTTCATGGGCGGCAACTCTGCCTGGCGGGGGACCTAGCATGGCGTGCGTGTGCACTCGCCGATGGAAGGGAAGGCAGGAGGGAGGGAGGGAGGGAGGGGAAAGATCTCGGTGATAACTGACCAATACTTCACTCCCTAATCCCCTCGTTGGGGATTGTCAGCCAATCAATGAGGACACTAAGTCTGCCTGGCCTCCCCTCCACCCCCCTGTCTTCTCTCCCCTTCTCCCTTTTTCTTCTAAAGGCTGTAGCACAATGTTAGAGTTGTTGCTATGCTCTTGATACGCCTGCCCCAACATAACGCCCTTGGTAGGTCAGCCAGAGTATGCACACTGTTTATTACCACAACTTGGGCATAAGTGTGAGGTTGTACATGCACACTGGATCAGATGTTTACATGTGTGGCTTTTTATTTAAGTACCTCACCATTGAGGCAACCATACTTCGACTTCAGAGGATTTTTTTCTCCCTTCAACGAAAGTGTACGTTATTGAGCTATTGAGTTATTGAGCAGCAACAGCAGCAGCAGCAGCAGTAGCACTAAGTCCGTGATGTCAGCCAATATCTCCTCAGGCTGTCTGCAGTTAGAAAGACACTTGGGACAATTGCCTGTCGACACAGTGTAAAGAAGGACAACTCTGTCGTGTCAGAGTCCACTTACTTTTCTTCTGTCAGTTATTGTTGGTGACCCCTCCTCCTCCTCCCCCATTCCTGTCTTCCCACCCTCTCTTTCCTCTTTGGTCAATGTCTTTCTCTGCTTCTTTCTGTCTCTGTTTCTTTGTCCCTGTCTTTGTCTTAACTTTTTGTATCTGTCTTTCTCTCTGACTCTCTATCTTCATCTCCATGTCTGTCCGTCTGTCTCTGTCTGTCTGTCTGTCTGTCTGTCTGTTTGCCTCTCTCTTGACCTAAGGCAGAAAGTGGTTTATCGATTCTTCTTCATCTTTTGCAGTGGATTATCTGGAAATACAGGTCACTCGCCTGTATAATTTTGCTCCACTATTTTGTTGTTGTTGTTGCTTGCTTTCATTATCGGCTGTTTTTACAGTGACGGGGCGGTAATTGGATGACCTCCCATGCGCTCAGAGTCCTGTGGTAGCGTTCTGTTTCTAAACTGGGACACACCGGCAAATTGTGCGACACTGTTTCTCTGGGTGGTGATTTAAATCTCTCTGTTGCATACTGTTTTGCCTAATCTGAGAAATGTAGAATTTATACAGCCACTTAATTGTCTAACTGTGCCATGCACTTCGGATTAGTGCAGCGATAGAAGGTTAGAAATCTCTACTCTGTTATATCATATGGATGACGTTTATTCACAAACGCCATAGCTACTTAGAAGGGGGATAAGCATGGCTTAGAATGTCCATAGCTTAGACGAGGGATAAGCATGGCACAGATTGTCCATAGCTTAGAAGGGGGATAAGCATGGCATAGAATGTCCATAGCTTAGAAGGGGGCATGGACAAATGTCCATGGCTTAGAATGGATAGCATGGCACAGATTGTCCATGCTTAAAGGCGGATACATGCTTAATGTCACTGCTTAGTAAGGGAAGCATGCTTAGAATGTCCATAGTTTAGTAGGGGTAAGCATGCACAGAGTATCCATAGCTTAAACATAACATGACTTGAGGATTAGTGCAATACATCTGCTATAGCCGTACATCAACTGCTTTCTTAGCATGAAGCATAGCTTATAGTCAAATATCAGTAAAAACCTTATGAAAAAGTTTTTGAGATAATTCAATCAGGCATGAAGCAAATCACTTCATTCTGAGAGAGAACAGAAAGACAGACAGACAGACAGACAAGGAGGAGAGAGAGAGAGGAGAAGAGAGAGAGAGAGAGAGAGAGAGAGAGAGAGGAGAGAGAGAGAAGAGATGATTTTTCCAGGGAGAAAGAGCGATAGGGTAGGGATTCGGATATTTTAAAGTTAAAACAGGCATCTTCTGAAAAAACCCACCCACCCAAGAATGCATGGTCGGGATAATCCATCTTGAGTGGTTTCTATTTTCCATCAATATTTTAGCATCACAGAGTCAGTACAAGCTACAGGCCACAAAAACAATAACAAAGTTCACAATATATCGACCCAAAGTGTCAGAAATGATTAAATAGCAGTATTGACACTAGAAATTCGGAGCCACGGCCTTCCTTCAACGGGACAGAAGAAAAAATAGTGGCAACAACAACAATGACAACAACCCCCACCACCCTACCCCTGCCCCCTCTGCTGTGTGACAAACTAATGCTATTTTGATAACCACATTTCTGTCTCTTTATCTGCTTTCTGTCAACTCAGTCAGTCCTTTCTTTTGACCTTTCAGAGATTGATTACAGCAGCAGCAGTAGTAACAAAAAACAGCAGCAACAACAACAACAGCAGCAACAGCAACATCAGCAGCAGCAACAGCAGCAGCAGCAGCAACATCAGCATCAGCAACAGCAGCAGTAGCAACAGCAGCAGCAGTAGCACTAAGTCCGTGATGTCAGCCAATATCTCCTCAGGCTGTCTGCAGTTAGAAAGACACTTGGGACAATTGCCCGTTAGCACAGTGTAAAGAAGGACAACTCTGTTCGTGTCAGAGTCCGCTTACTTTTCTTCTGTCTGTCAGCTCTTTTTGGTGACCTTTCCTCCTCCCCCCCCCATCCTCTTCCTCCTGCTCCTCCTCCTCCCCTATCCTCAATCGCTCAGTACTTTCCAATTCCCTTTGGTCTTTAACCGCTAGCAGTAAGACATTTATTGATTTTTTCTCCACCTTTTAAAGGGATTTTGTTTCTTTCAGGAAATTCTGGGCCATTCACCTGTAGTGTTTCTCTGTCTCTCCCTCTCCTCCTCCATTCTTCGTTTTCACGTTTGATTTTCTGTTTTGGCTGTTTATAACAATCATTTAGTAGAATGTCACGGGGACTTTGGGTTTATATTATGGAGCTGGGATTGTGTAATGTACTGGTAGTGTGTGTGTGTGTGTGTGTGTGTGTGTGTGTGTGTGTGTGTGTGTTGTGTTGTGTGTGTGTGTGTGTTGTGTGTGTGATTGTGTGTGTGTGTGTTGTGTGTGTGTGGTGTGTGTTGTGTGTTGTGTGTTTTGTTTTTGTGTGTGTGTGTTGTTTGTGTGTGTGTGTGTGTGTGTGAATGTCAAAGTCAAGGTCAAAGTGTGTGTGTTTGTTTGTGCGTGTTTGTGTGTGTGTGTGTGTGTGTGTGTGTGTGTGTGTGTGTGTGTGTGTGTCAAAGTAGATATAATAATAATAATGTATGGAATTTATATAGCGCTGTGTGTGTTGTGTTGTGTTGTGTTGTGTGAGTTGTGTGTGTGTGTGTGTGTGTGTGTGTGTGTGTGTGTGAAAGTCAAAATGTGTGTGTGTTGTGTTGTGTTGAGTGTGTGTGTGTTGTGTGTGTGTGTGTGTTGTGCTTTTGTTTTGTGTGTGTGTGTGTGTGTGTGTGAGTGAGAGAGAGAGAGAGTACGTGTCTTCATACTCAATAATTTTGTACTTGAGTATTTGACCTTCTACATTGTTTTCCTGACTTTTCTTTCTGGAATAAAAAGGTCAAGAGAAAGGACCAAGGAGGCAGAAAAAGTGACAAGAAGGAGGTGACAGGGAGAAAAGGAACAAGGCAGAAACAAAGAGAGTGGGATAGAAAAGGGGAAATTCCAAACACAGATTTTCCAGAAGGTGAGGATGCTATTTATAACTGACAGGGCCCCAGCATCCCCACAGGGGAACACGTCAATCCACCAACAGCAGCATCCACAAAAGTCATCTCTCTTTACAAGTCCCGAGCTAGTCAGACACACACTGCAGTGTGGGTGACTCTCTCACAGCAATCAGGAAACAGAAGCAGTGTTATCGATTGATTGATTGACTGATTGTTAAAAGTCTGTTTTTCATTCATTCATATTTTTTTTTATTTCGAGGATAGTGGCAATAAGCACTCAAGTGCTTTTTTTGTACATCCAGTCCCGGTGTGTATGCAGTTTTGTAAATGTTGTTATCCGTTCCCACCGGGACACAATGGTCTACATTCTACAGGTCTTCTCCCCACCCTCTAAAGCATGCCATAGCGGGCGCGCGCGCACACACACACACAAACACACACACACACACAACACACACACACACACACACACACAACACCACACACACACACACAACACACACAACACACACACACACACACACACACACACAACTACAACACAATACACATAGCACAAATCCACAGACACAACCCCCCACCCCCAACACACTTGGCCACACTGCACGACGATCATACACACACACACACTCACACATAACAAAATGTGTGCAGCGTTGATGGAGGGATAATAGATGTGAATTTACCCCCTGAGATGCCAGTAATCCGTGGCAATGGTGGATCGGAGGTCTAGAGGTAACGCACTCCCGAACGAAAAGTTCCGTGTTCATGTGTGTGGACCGTTACGAACCCCATTAGTGCCGAAATTTTTCCCCCAACCACGAGACCGTGAGTGGTGGATAAGACGATAAACTGACGTCCCAACTGTATCAAGCATTTAGGACACGTAAAAGAACCCACGGCAACAAGGGGATTGTCCCTGGGAAAATTTTGTAGAAAAAAGCCACTCTGATATGGAAACAAACACACATGAAGACAGGAAAAGAAATGGGTGGCGCTGCTCTTGTGGCGACGCGCTCTGCAGGGAGAGCTGCCCGAATTTCATGCAACAGCTATGCTGGGACCCTCGTCCATCCCCCCCACCCCCCCCCCCCCCCCCCCCCCCCGCCCCCTCTCCCTGCTTGTTACACAACTGTATTCAACACAATACAATACAAAGCAAAACACCACACTACAATACAATACAACACAATAATGAACAGAACATTACAATACAACACATACAACACAATACAGTACAATACTAGCTACAGGCCAATTGCTTTGACCTCACACACTGGCAAGCTAATGGAGAGAATTATTCTTAAAAGGCTGATGTACTTCTGTGATAAAAATAAAATAATCCCCGTCAATCAAGCGGGTTTTCGAAAAGACAGATCTGCGTAGATAACTTGGTTAAGCTATCAACGCATATAAAAATTCAGTTTGCAAGAAGAAAGAACGTTCTTGCAACATTTTTTGATATAAAAAGAGCGTATGATCAAGTTTGGCATGCTAAGTTGCTGTGTAAACTAAAGGATCTGGGTTTTTCTGGGCATTTTTATAATAATATTAAAAGTTTTTTGACTAATAGAAGTATACAGGTTAGAGTAGCTAAATCATATTCTAGTTTTAGATCTCTTCATATGGTACTTCCCCAAGGTTCTGTAATATCGCCTCTCTTATTTAATGTTTTGCTGCATGATCTTCCTATGAAATTGTCGAAGGAAGTCGTCTTAGTACAATATGCAGATGATATATGTATGTGGATGAATGTTTCTATGAAACGAAACAAACCAAAAAGAGCGTTAAACTACATTAAAAAGGTATACCAGAACCAGCTTAACAACATCGATAATTATATGCTCGAAAATGGATTTACTTTATCCACAGAAAAAACGTACACTGTGCTTTTTAACAATGGAAGTAATCCAGATGACCTACCAGCATTTAGAATTGGGACCAACATGATTGAGTATAAAGACACCGTAAAGTTCTTGGGTGTTATTC
>CM054145.1:62916117-62918617 GCA_028751875.1 Rapana venosa
AAGACAGTTTTTTCAACTGCTAGGATGCTAAGTTCACATTAAATGTTTTCGAAAAAATCTAGTTATACAAACGAATGATTTTTTTAATAATCATGTACTAATCAGTATATATGCAAAGTATTTTTTTGTATTCAAATACTGTCTTGAACCGCGAAATCTGACTATGTATGATATGAATAGTGATGATGTACATATGCATACACTAGGCACTTGCAAGTCTGCATAGAAGCAGCCCTGGATATCATAACAATTTCTAACCTCTAATCCACAACGATCTGCAGCCATTCAAACTGACAATCACAAGATAAAAATGAAAAATAATGGTCTGCTATGATATTTAAAGCATTTGTTAAACTTTTCCTTCTCCTTCGTTTTGACAATTAAAATGTTATAATTGAAGGAGATTGGCAAGTTACGTCTGTTATTTTTGTCAGTTTCTCTGTCTGTCTGCCTGTCTTTCTGTCTATCTGTCTGTCTATCTGTATGCCTATCTGTCTGTCTGTTTGTCTGTCTGTCTGTCTGTTTCATAATTCTCCATCCCTGCTATTTCTGCTCCCTGTGATGGTTCTGTAGCTGGAATGTTTACAGTCTATTCACCATGCTAATGACGATTTCAGACTCGAAATAAACAAAGCGATAAAAGGAAGAAGCATTTGACATTAGAATGAATTATGGCAATGAGAACATGGAAACCTTGAAAAATCAATGGATTTAGATGAAAGAAGAAAAAGAATCATGCAAGCTTGTTTAAAAAAAAGACATGAATAGGCAGAGAGAGAGAGAGAGAGAGAGAGAGAGAGAGAGAGAGAGAGAGAGAGAGAGAGAGAGAGAGAGAGAGACGGAGAGAGAGAGAGAGAGAGACAGACAGACAGACAAGACAGACAGAGAGACAGAGAGAAAAAGAGAGAGATGAAATAAAATCATATTCTTTAGAGGATAATAAGTAAGCACTCGTGTAACTTTTATACATCCATCCCCGCCCTTACCAGGGTAAAATCATGGTAGACAGAGGAGAGAGAGAGGATAGAGAGTGAGATGAGAGAGAGAGAGGAGAGAGAGAGAGAGAGACAGACAGACAGACAGACAGACAGACAGACAGAGACAAAGACAGAGACAGAGAGGAATTTTAACACACACACCACAAGTCACGGCGTCACAAGCAAAATCACGATCATCTCGCTTTTGTGTTTTGCTCGTTGTACAAACGACATCAAAGGTCAGGGTAACACGATTCCAGATATCAAACTGATTCAGGTTAATGCTTTTGACCTCTCCTCCCCCCCCCCCCCCCCCCCGTCCCCCCCCCCCCTTCCACCTCTGACAATACAGTTTTCCCCCCGATTTTTGCAGAAAGTTCCAGAGACTTCTGCTTCGTCACACCGCGCGCATTGATTTGGAAAGATGGCTGACTTCCGGTGTTATTGTTCTTTTTTGTTTTAAACTGCTTAACTTCTTGGCAAGCAGTGATACGGTTTGCTTTTATGCCCGTCTTCGTTTCCAGTTACAACTGGTTTATATTGTTGTGTAATTGTCATGGAAAGTTAACTTGACCTGGATGATATGTGAAATCTATTAATTAACTAATTAATTCTTTTATCTCGAGGATAATGGAATAAGCACTCACGTACATTTTTTTTGACATCTAGTCCCCACATGTCTGCGGTTTTGTCAGTTTTGTCATCCGTTCCCACCGAAACACATTGGCCTACTCTTAAAAAAAGCGGAATGGGTTTAAACGTGTTTAAAGGTATGATAAGTGACACACACTTGTACTCTGACAGCCTCCCTTCCCTTTTGAAATCCCACCCCCTCCCCAAACACTCTTCCTCCTCGCTCCTCCTCAAGTGTAGGAGATGCGTTACTCTATCCATACTTAGGGAGGAGACTCTAAACGATTCAGACCAGTGTGCTGACAGACTTGTCCAGGGCAAGGGACCCACGCCAGCTGAAAATGGAGAAGAGCCCCTTGATTGTCCTGGCAAAGGTGGTGGGTTCCATTCCCAACCGACCATCCAACTAGGGATGGGGCGACCTTAATTGTAGGGGGGAAAAATGGTCGCATACGCGACCTCAGAGCTCTAGCCGAGGAACGAGTCCCGTCTCCCCCCTTTCCCTCCCCCCCGGCCAAAAACAACAACAAACGAAACCAAAGAAAACCAATAACAACCCCGTCCCCCAAAGAACAACCCCCTTCCCCCCCAGAAAAAAACAACACAACCCAACAACAACACCCAAACCCCGCTTCATTCCACAGTGCCCCTTTCCATTGCCCCCCCCTTTTCTCTAACTCTCTGTCCTGTCTGTCTATTTGTCTCTGTCTCTTCTTCTCTCTCTCTCCTTCCCTCCCTCCCTTCCTCTCTTCCCCTCTCTCCCCCTCTCTCTCCTCCCTTCTCTCTCTCCTCCCTCTCTCTCTCCCTCTCTCTCTCCTCCCTCCTCCCTCCCTCTCTCCCTCTCTCTCCTCTCTCTTCCCCCTCCCCTCTCTCTCTCTCTCCTCCCTCCC
>CM054145.1:62931117-62933617 GCA_028751875.1 Rapana venosa
AGAAGAAGAAGAAGAAGAAAGAAGAAGAAGAAGAAGAAGAAGAAGAAGAAGAAGAAGGAAAGAAAAGAAAAAAGAAGAAAGAAGAAGAAGAAGAAGAAAAAGAAGAAGACGAAGAAGAAGAAGAAGAAGAAGAAGAAGAAGAAGAAGAAGAAAGAAGAAGAGAAGAGAAGAAGAAAAGAAAAGAGAAGAAGAAGAAGAAGAAGAAGAAGAAGAAGAAGAAGAAGAGAAAGAAGAAGAAGAAAGAAGAAGAAGAAGAAGAAGAAGAAGAAGAAGAAAGAAAGAAGAAGAAGAAAAAGAAGAAGAAGAAGAAGAAAAGGAGAAAAAAGAAGAAGGCCTACCCAAACCAGAGCAGAGCAAGGCAAAAGAAACTAGAGGCACAAAGGGCATCCCAAAGTGGTAAAATGTCATCATCCAAAATTAATAACCACAGAGATGTGGAATAAAATAAAGCGTCAAAATTGTGTTGTGTTGCACTGTATTTTGTGTTGTATTGTTTTGTGTTGTATTGTGTTGTAGTGTAGTGTTAGTGTTAGTGTTAGTGAAGTGTAGTATTAGTGTTAGTATTGTGTAGTGTGATGTAATGTGGTTTAGTGTAGAGTAGTGTAGTGTAGTGTAGTGTAGTTGTAGTGAAGTGTAGTGGTAGTGTAGTGTAGTAAAGTGTAGTATTAGTGTAGTGTAGTGTTGTGTTGTAGTGTAGTGTAGTGTAGTGTAGTGTTAGTGTAGTGTAGTGTATGTAGTGTTAGTGTAGAGTAGTGTTAGTGTTAGTGTAGTGGTAGTGTAGTGTAGTGTGGTGTAGTGTAGTGTTTGTGTTGTGTAGTGTTAGTGTAGAGTAGTGTTAGTGTTAGTGTAGTGTAGTGTAGTGTAGTGTGGTGTAGTGTAGTGTTTGTGTTGTGTTGTGTAGTGTTAGTGTTAGTATAGAGTAGTGTTAGTGTAGTGTAGTGTAGTGGAGTAGAGTGCAGAGCAGTGTAGTACAGTGCAGTGTAGTGTAGTGTAGTGCAGTACAGTGTAGTGTAGTGTAGTGTGCAGCGCAGCGTAGGGTAGTGCAGTGTAGTATAATGCAGTGCAGTGTAGTGTAGTGTAGTATGCAGCGCAGCGTAGGGTAGTGTAGTGTAGTATAATGCAGTGCAGTGTAGTGTTGTGTAGTGTGCAGTGCAGTGTAGTGTAGTGTGCAGCGCAGCGTAGGGTAGTGTAGTTTAATGTAATGCAGTGCAGTGCAGTGTAGTGTAGTGTAGTTTAATGCAGTGCAGTGCAGTGCAGTGTAGTGTAGTGTGCAGCGCAGCGTAGGGTAGTGTAGTATAATGCAGTGCAGTGTAGTGTAGTGCGCAGTGCAGTGTAGTGTAGTGTGCAGCGCAGCGTAGGGTAGTGTAGTGTAGTATAGTGCATACTACTTTAAGTCACAGCAGATTTCTCTGTGTGAAATTCGGGCTGCTCTCCCCGGGGAGAGCGCGTCGCTACAAGAGCAGCGCCACCCTTTATTTTTTCTTTTCCTGTCTGCAACTGTATCTGTTTCCCAATGAGAATTCTGCAGAATTTTGTTAGGGAGAACTCTTGTTGCCGTGGGTTCTTTTACGTGCGTTAAATAATTATGTGTAACACACGGGACCTTGGTTTATCGTCTCATTCGGAAGACTAGCGCCCAGACCATTAGTCAAGGTCTAGTGGATGAGGGGAAAGGTTCGGGCCCAAACGGGGATCGAACCACCACACACTTCGAACACGGGCTTTTTGCTTTCTAGGCAGGTGCGTTACCTCTAGACCTCCGATTCACTGATGTTTATCCACACACTAAATAGTTTCTACAATGATTCACAGCAGCGAAAGACATCAGCACATCGGTGTGTTTGTAACTTTTTTTTTGACTGTCTGTCTGTCAGTCTGCTGTCTATCTGTCTGTCTGTTTGTCTGTCTGTTCCTGTGTCAGGACTTTAAGATTCAGATTTGCTATGTCAGGAGTGATGATGATGATGATGATGATGTGTTTATTGTTTTTTGGGAGTGGTAATAAATGACTGTTTTTCTGTTTCTGAAAGATAATAGCTATTTTATGTTCGGCTTGCATGTGGGGGAAATGGTCGATACATGAATAAACGTTTTTGTTTTCCGTTGTCTGTCTGTCTGTGTCTCTCCTCTCTCTCTCTCTCCATCCACACACACACACACACAACACACACACACACACACACAACAAACACAACCACACCACACACACACACACACACACACACACACACACACACACACACACACACACACTGAAATGTGTTCAAGGTGTAAAAAACAAAATACCCAAACCATCTGCATTTGTGTTGTTTTAAATCATTAATCAATCTTATGAATCGTTTTCAGAGAGGAAAGGACGTTTTAACTGTCTCTTCAGCTAAAAGCAAACCCGTTTATTGAATTGCGTTGACTTTTCTTTTTGTTCGTAAAAGAGTGTTTGAGTGATTGATGTCAGAATAATTCTTTTGGAAACAAACCAAAAAAAACTTCACAAGTAAAG
>CM054145.1:62941117-62946117 GCA_028751875.1 Rapana venosa
AGTGTGCGGTGGTTTGATCCCCGTTTGGGCCTGAAACTGTTGCCCTTATCCACTAGACCGTGAGTGGTGGTCTGGATTCTAGTTTTTCGAATGAGACGACAAAACCGAGGTTCCGTGTGCATGTAACACGTATTAAGCTCACGTAAAACCCCCTCACAGCCACAAAGAGACTTGTTCCTGGCAAAATTCTGTAGGAAGAATAAGCCACTCTAAAAAAAGGGAAACAAATACACATGCAGACAGGAAAAAAAAAGAGTAAAGGGTGGCG
Source organism: Rapana venosa (assembly GCA_028751875.1). NCBI lineage: Eukaryota > Metazoa > Mollusca > Gastropoda > Neogastropoda > Muricidae > Rapana > Rapana venosa. The sequence continues at coordinate 62,941,386 of CM054145.1, forward strand.
CTGCTCCTGTGGCGACGTGCTCTGCCCTGGGGGGAGAGCAGCCCGAATTTCACGCAGAGAAATCTGCCATGACTTCAAGTGGTATACAAATATACAAATACGCAGCACGCGCCACAAACCATTGTGACAGTAGTACAGCAGACTTCCATAGCCCCCCTCCTCCCCCAGTGTTCCAGACTCTGTGCCCCCCAGCCTCCTCCCCCATCCCCCCCTACCAGACTGAGGGTTTCAGAGCCATCTCCGAGCACATCAAACAAGTGACGGATACGTGATCTTCCAATTCGAAAGACCCCCCCCCCCCCCCCCCCCTCTCCTCCCGAAGTCGAATTGCAGCTCTCTCAGCGGAAGCTAAAGAAAACGGTCGCATGTGCAACATCTCTCAACTGGGGAACCTTTTACTTCTGTTTATTCCTTCTTTTATATTAAGAATAATGGAATAGGCGCTCAGATGCTTTTTTTTTTTACATCCAGTCCCTGTGTGTATGCGGTTTTGTAAATTTTGTCATCCGTTCGGAGTTCTAGCCGAGGAAAGGAAAAAATGACCCCACCCCAAAACTCCATGACGTAGTAAAGTAAAGTATGTTCTTTCGAGCCAGAAGGCCCATAGAGCCGGAGCTTATCCCGGTTTCTGTAGCGTTAAGCGAACTGATGGTTTTTCACCACCCCTGTGACAGGACGCTAGTCTGTCGCCAGATACTTCCCCAGCAGAGCTGGTACCCACTTGTACACCTGGGTGGAGTGAGGAAAATAGGAGTAAAGTGTCTTTCCCAAGGACACAACACCGAGCCGAGCGGGGATCGAACCCGCGACCTCTGGATCACGAGTTGACCGCCTAAACCACTCGACCACGGTGCCTCCCTAAACTCCATGACGTACCCCCAATCTTTCCACACAGCTAGCCCACAGCAGACTAAGCTCTGGTTGAAAATTTCCCTAAAAAGTAAAAGGAATCGAACGCAAAAGCCTCCAGTGTACAGACTTCTGCAGTAAACCACCCCACCCAGCTGTTGGGTTAGTAGACATCGATATGAGCAGACAGCAGTACACTACAATACTGTCTGTCTGTCTGTAAGCCTTTCTGTAGGCCTTTCTCGCTCATCCTGATTTCATTTCTTTTCTTTTGTGTGCTCTCTCTCTCTCTCTCTCTCTCTCTCTCTCTCTCTCTCCCTCTTCTCTCTCTCTCCTCTCTCTTCTCTCTCTCTCTCTCTCTCTCTGTCTCTCTCTCTCTCTTGTCTCTCTCTCTCTCTCTGTCTCTCTCTCTCTCTCTCTGTCTCTCTCTTTTTCTATCGCTGTCTCGTGTCTGTCTTTCTCTCTCTGTCTCTGTCTTTCCGTCTGTCTTCTCTTGTTCTGTGGTGTGTATGTGTGTGTATGTATGTGAGTGTGGGAGTGTGTGTGTGTGTGTGTGTGTGTGTGTGTGCTTCTTTGTCTGTCTCTGTCTCTGTTTCTCTTTCTGTGTCTCACTCTGCGTGTGTCTTCTGTCTCTGTATCTTTCTTTCTTTCTTGCTGTGGTGTGTGTGTGTGTGTGTGTGTGTGTGTGTGTGTGTGTGTGTGTGTGTGTTTGTCTTTGTTTTTCTCTGTCTGTCTCTCTCTGTGTCTGTCTCTGTCTGTCTGATTGTCTGTCTCATTCTCCTTCCCTCCTCCTCTCTCTCTCTCCCCACCTCCCTACCTCCCCCCAAATCCTCTTGACTTTTTTTTCCACAAGCAGACGTCTTCAGAATGCAATGAAAAGGCAGTAAAGCTGTCGTATATCAGAAATGTACTGATGACCATACACACACACACATACACACACGGAGTCCTGACTACACACACACACACACACACACACACACAAACACATACATACACAACAGAGTCCTGACAACACACACACATAATCCTGAAGAATACACACACACACAGTCCTGACTACACACACACACACGCACACACAAACACACACACACAAACACACACACACACACACACACACAGTCCTGACTACACACACATACACACAAACACACACACACCACACACACACACACACACACACACACACACACACACACACACACCACACACACACACACACACACCACACACACACACACACCACAACACACGCTGCAGCCCTATCCTAAAAACAGAGCCAGGGCTATTTTCTTCTGATCAATGGATAGGCTTGATGACACACAAACCAGCCGACAAATAAATACACTGGACAAATAAACAAACTGACAAATAAACAAGCAAACACAATAAACAAACTGACAAATAAACACACTAACAAATAAACAAACTGACAAATAAAGAAACTGACAAATAAAGAAACTGACAAATAAACAACTTATCATTTCTTCTTTGGACATAGCTTTGTTTTCTTATAATATGATCTAAGACACTAAAGGGCAAACTAGCAAACAAAACATACAAGCAGACGTACAGCGTTCTGCTTCTTGTTATGTCACAGACAAGCAAGCAAGCAAACAAATAGACAAACAACAAACAAACAAAGAAGCAAGCAAACAGACAAACAAACATATAAACAAACAAACAAAAACAAATATCGAAAAGGTCACCACAGACACAAAAACAAAAAAAGTCCAACAAAGAAAAAAAATCCATGTATCTCATCAAGTCAAAGTCAAAACGAACTAACTCACACAAAAACGAAATGATCTCATCAAGTCAACTTACAAAACAAATTATCTGAACAAGTCAAAGTCAGAACAAAAACTCACTCCCTCACTCACGCACTCACACCAGCAAACCCAACGAATGACTCACCATGACCACGGCCACCACAGTCCAGTCCCTCACCACTTGAAAACCAGCTCCTCCCACAGTTTCATCCGCATCTTCACCCCTCACACAACCCTGCCTCCCCCCTCCCCCCTGCCCCTAATCAGGTATCCATCCAGGTCATACTTAACGAACCCACACAGGGAGGGGCTCCCCCCCACCCCCCACACATGATGATGATTATTCACAGCCACAGCGCTCCTCCCCTGCAGGGCCCCCATCCACTCCTCTAGGAGTCAGGAGAAGTCAAAAACGGCCCCGGCATTGTGGAGTGTGATGTGCTTGGCACAGGAGGAGAAACAGAGACTGGAGGACAGTGGGGGACAGTGGCCACCAGTGCTTTGCTCACAGACCCAGACCCAGACAATCACTGTGACACGGCTGTCTGTCCCCTGTTTTTTTTCTCTGGCTGGTCGTAGCAGCGGCATCGCCCGCCTTGTGCAAAAACAATAACAGCCTCGGCTTTAAGGTTATGTTACACGGGTGGCGTCTCTCTCTCTCTCTGTCTCTCTGTCTCTGTCTCTCTCGTCTCTCTGTCTTGTCTCTGTCTTTCTCTCTCGTCTCTCTCTCTCTCTCTCTCCTCCTTCCTCTCTCTCTGTCCTCTCTCTCTACGTCTCTCTCTCTCTCGTCCTCTCTCTCTCTCTCTCTCTCTCTCTCATCTCTCTCCTCTCTCTCTCTCTCCTCTCTCTCTCTCTCTCTCTCTCTCTCTCCGCTCTTTTTTCTCTCTCCAAAAGCCCGGGTCATGTTAGGATATTACGATTTAAGGGGAAAGCGTTTTTAAAACTGATGTGTGAAGAATCAGAATCCGACATTATTTCCTGTCATAAAAGCCACTTAGACTTCCTGGTCACAACGAAATAAATTCGTAAGTAAGAATTCAATATAAAAATGAATAATAGTATTCTCTGGTCAGCGTGACTGAAACGATGTGCATTCTGTCTCATCTTGACCGATCTCTTTTTTTTTTTTTACAAAGAAGGTAAAAACAGTAATCAGCTTCATGATCATCTGTTACAATCGCGAAGCTTATTTTGTCTACCCCTTTCATATTTTTGTTGACACCAGCATTTATCTTTGTTTGGGATATAAAATACAGTCATCCAGTATATGAAACTCGTCCTCTCTCCCTCCCCCCCTCTCTCTCTGTGCGTGCACACGCACGCGCGTGTGTGTGTGCGAAGCAACTTCTGAGATTCATATCCTTTTTCAAAGGTCAAATTCTGAAAATGCAACGACCTGCCGTTTAAACGAAATTAACCATTAATTTTCATGAAGGTTTTCAGCAGAACTGTTGTGTGAGAGACAAGACAGCTCCGTGCATCCCTGTCTTCCCCACACCCACCAGTCAGCCTCAGAGGCAGCGGCTCTGGCATCAGCCATGGTTTCTGACACGTCCACAGGGGTGACAGACAACAAAACTGCTGCCTTGGAAAACCGATGAACGTGTGTGGTGAAGCAACTTCAGAAAATCCCCATCCTTTTTCAAAACTGAATGTCAAATTCTGAAAATGCAAGGAAGGACCTCCCGTTTAAACAAAATTAACCATTTCATTAAGGTTTTAAGCAAAATTGTTGTGTAATGTTGGAAAAGGGCTTTAAAAAATGTAGTGTCCCATATTCAGACAGTGTCGCTGCATTCCCGATTTCTCGGATATCAAACTCTGGACAATTCAGCCCCAAACTGACATGCCGACCTTAGAAAAGAACAGATCAAGAAATGGTATGATTGAAATAATTTTATGGCTTTTGTATAAAAGGGTATGATGGAAATAATTTGATGGCTTTTGCACAAAATGGTATGATGGAATTAATTTCATAGCTTTTGCATAATTCTATGAATACCACTGATGCAAGAATCTGGCTTATTAAAAGAAAACAATCAAGCTTTAACTCATTCTTGTCGCTTTTAGCTCATGTGCATAAGAAGACAATACACTGGCAGACGTTA
>CM054145.1:62953617-62956117 GCA_028751875.1 Rapana venosa
GTGTAGTGTGTGTTGTGTGTTGTGTGCGGGGGGATGGGGGGTGGAGGGGAGGGGAGGGAAGGGAAGGGGGAGGGTGTGTGTGGTGGGGGGGGGGGGGTGGAGGTTGGGTGTGCGGGAAGGTGGGGGGGGGGGGAGGGGACGTGTGTTGGGTGGTGGGTGGGCGTGTGTGTGCGTTTGTGTGTGTATGAGAGAGAGAGAGAGAGAGAGAGAGAGAGAGAGAGAGAGAGAGAGAGAGAGAGAGAGAGAGAGAGAGAGAGAGAAGAGAGAGAGAGAGAAAAACACAAATAGAAACAGACAACAGCTAATCCGTCTGATTGAGAAAAAAGATCACACACACACAAACAAACAAACGCTATCCATTCAACAACACAACACACACACACACACACACACACACACACACACACACCAACCAACACTCAGACAGACAAATAAATCCTTATCCACCACAACCACCACCCTACCACCCCTACCACCCCCCAACAAAAACAAACCAAAAAACCCCCTTCACCCACCAAAAAACCCAAAACAAACAACAACACAAAAACAAAAAGACCCCACAAAAATTCCCTTCAGCTGTATTCATGACCACTAGATGAAGACTAGTGATACTGAAACAACTCCATGAATACCGCCGCCGCCGCCGCAGCAACAAGGGGAGGCTATTTGGGTTGGCAAGGGACAGCACCCTCACCCACACCCATATATTTACATGCAAGCCAGGCGGCCTCAATCCTCTGTCTGTCTCTTCCGCATGGCATTACTTTTCCAAGCTCTGGCTCCTACAAGGTCTGTAAGACTGGGTAGGATGGCTAATGGAGGGAGGGAGGGAGGGAGGGAGAGAGGGAGAGAGAGAGAGAGAGAGAGAGAGAGAGAGAGAGAGAGATTTAATTTATTTGTTTATTTTATTCTTTCATTTCGAGGAATCGGAATAAGCACTCATGTGCTTTTTTCCATCAAGTCCCCGTGTGTACGTAGTTTTGTAAATTTTTTCATCCGTTCCCACCGGCACACAATGGCCTACTCGTCCGAAAGCGAAACGGGTTTTAACGTGTGCGCAAGATGTTCTGCGTGGGTTTGCACAGGGGGCCTCGGTTTATATTCACATCCGAATGACTTTTGGGAAGAGAGAAAGAGAGGGAGAGAGAGAGAGGGAGAGAAAGAAAGAGGGAGAGAGAAAAGAGAGAGTGAGAGAGAGCGAGAGAGAGAAATGACAATGACAATGACAATGACAATGACAAATTCTTTTATTTCGAGGATAATGAATAAGCACACATGTGCTTTTTTACATCCAGTCCCCGCCCGTTAGGGATACATCTTAATAATAATAACCCAATACTTATACAGTCTCACAATAAAAACAAGGGGAAATAACCCTTTTTTTAACCGAAAGAGGGGAGCGAGAGAGAGAGAGAGAGAGAGAGAGAGAGGAGAGAGAGAGGAGAGAGAGAGAGCGAGAGAGAGAGGAGAGAGAGAGAAGAGAGAGGAGAGAGAGAGAGAAAGAGAGAGAGAAAGAGGAGAGAGAGAGAGAGGAACGAGAGAGAGAGAGAGAGAGAGAACGAGAGAGAGAGAGACTGAGGGAGAGATGAGAGAGAGAGGGGAGAGAGGGGCCAGAATGAGAACAGCAAGTGTTTAGGTATTGTCCTGTCTGAGGCTGTTGTTGTGTGTGTGTGTGTGTGTGTGTGTGGTGTGGTGTGTGTGTGTGTGTTTGTGTGCGTGTGTGTGGGTTTAAGTGTGTGTGTGTAGTGTTGTGTGTTGTTTGCGTGGGGTGCGTGTGTGTGTTTGTGTGTGTGCGTGTGTGTTGTGTGTGTGTGTGTGTGTTTGTGTGTGTGGGTGTGTTTGGTGTGTGTTTTGTTGTGTGTGTGTTTATGTGTGTGTGTAAGTGTGTGTGTAGGTGTGTGTCTATGTGAGTGCGTGCGTGCGGTACGTGTGTGTGTTGTTTGTGTGTGTGTGTGTGGTGTGGTGAGTGTGACTGTGGTGATGGGGTGGGTAAAGACTGAAGACTGAGGGTTTTTAATTTTCTGCACCATGAGAGGTTAGTTGTGCATACACAATACACGTACACAACCTATACCCCCTCACAGAGAGAGAGAGAGAGGAGAGGATTGAGAGAGGAGAGAAGGAGAGAGAGAGGAGAGAAGAGAGAGAGAGAGAGGAGAAGAGAAGAGGAAACGAGAGAGAAGAGGATAGAAGAAGAGATCGAGAGAGAGAAGAGAGGAGACCCCGAGAGAAACAGGAGAGAGAGAGAGAGCACGAGACATACGAGAGAGAAGAGAGAGAAGTGAAGATGAAGAGACCAGAGACAGGAAGAGAGGGAGAGATGAGAGAAGAGAGAGAAGAGAGAGATGAGAGGAGATTGAGAGAAGAGGAGAGGAAGTCTAGAGAGAGAAGAGTTAGACGAGGAGGGAGAGAGGGGAGAGAGAGAGAAGATGAGACTGTAGAGAGAGAGATGAGAGAAGAGAGAGAGAGAATGAGACGAAGAGAAGAGAGAGAAAAGAGA
>CM054145.1:62966117-62983617 GCA_028751875.1 Rapana venosa
AGTCTGGAGAGATAAAATAGCGTAAATCTTAAACCATGGCAGAGATTGCAAGTTTAAAAAAAACACTCCACACACAGAAAGTAAACTAAAAGGTGTCGGAATCAAGTTTTAGAAATATATATTTTGATTTATTATTTTGATTTTTTAAATAAATAGCTAAACAAGTAGCTTTAAAAAAGCCATTACTAAAGAAAGGTGATGAAGTTTTGAAACAAAAATTGTGAGTTATTTTTTCATCCTTTAATTCTGCACAGATTGGTGTTTTAGTGAAATTTATATTTTTTGCAAGAAATGTTAATTGGAATCATGACAATATATAGAGACTTGGTCATTTAAAATAGGTTTGTGTGATTTAATCTTAAAAGCTGCATCTTTCATATATTGTTGAAAACTGTGACATGGATTTTGCAACGATTCAAACTTAAAACTATCAAAACAAGAAAACAAAAAGAAGGAAAGCATTTAATCTATTTGTGATTCTCTCCCTCAATTCATATGCTTTCTTCTTTGACAATTTTGTAAGACCAAAACTATCAAATTCTTAAACAGTTTTTAGTGTAGTCTGTGAATAAACTGCTACATTTAGATAAAAGCAACTCCCTACCCCTAAAAACCTTAACAACCAAATTACTGCAAGTATTAGATTTGACCCCCCCCAAAAAAACAACAACCCAAAACACCCCACTACAACAACAAAACAAAAATCAAAACCCTTCAGGTTTTTTCCTTCCATGGCAGATTTCCCCCTCTGTTTCATTCAGTTTTCTCCCCCATCCACACACACACAGGAGCCCTCACTACCTCCTATTACCACGTTTCTCTCCATCTCTCAGAGCGGGGCTTAGATAATTGCTAATTCCATTTTCAATGGCCAATGTCCACAAATGGCCGCTCTTCTCTTCACCACTCCGCAGGGAAAAGCAGGCGGCAGGATGAGGGGCTGACACGAAGCAGCAGATAGTACTGGCTGTTTGCTCTCTGAGGGCAAGCAAGAACGAGGCAGGGGGAGGAGGGGGAAGAGGGTGAGGGAGGCAGGCAACTGCCAGGAAGGAAAATAGCTGTGGAGTTGATAGAAGGCTTTGATGCCAGCAGCAATCCCAGCAACAGCAAAAACAGCAACAGGGGTTTTGGAACATAGTGGTGGTGGTCTGTGTGTGTGTGTGTTTGTGTGCGTGTGCGTGTGTGTGTGTGTGTGTGGTGTGTGTACGCGCGCGCGCGTGCACACGTGCACCCACACGTGAGCACGTATGTACATGTACGTGCAGTGTTCCTTCCTGTGTTCCTCTTTTTTTTGCCAGTTCCCCTAACTTGCCACCCCCCTAAAAAAAAACCCACCACCGATCAATGCTGTTCCTCTCTCCTCTTGTTGTTGTTGTTGTTATTGGTATCTTCCATCCTCAACCCCTTTCAGCAAGGAAGAGATTGACGGTTATTTGATGATCTGGGGATCAACCGCTGTCTAGACATGATCCCTTGAGGTGCTGCAGATCCCCTCCTGGCAATGGCCACAACAGGCAAGCACACACTGTGCAGGACAGGGGCAGCAGCAGCAGCAGCAGCAGCAGACATGCTCACATCACTGCCATGTGGATAAATGGCTCTGGAATCGCAGAGGAAAGGTCTCCTGGCTGGTCCGTCTGCTTCATAGACACTGGGAGATTTTATCCCTAGCAAACTTTCTCTTTCAGGATTTGTCTACGTTCTTTACTAAAGGTTGGCTGGATAGATGGGTTACTTGTGTAAAGTTTGTGGTTTGTTTGTTGTTGTTGTTGTTATTGGCTTCCAGTGCTGATGGTCTGTTATAGGGGGTGCCAAATCTATATATGTATATGTATGTCCAGAAAAGAAGTTTCTGGAGCGTTGAAAGAATACCGAATGAATGCCTTGTAAACTGTTTATCTCACGTGTTGTAGTAAACTTCTGTCTTTTATCAGTCTGTTGCCAGTTTCTCTTGTCTACAGGAAACAAACCAACAAAAATGTATCTCTCTGTTTGACTATAAGGTCGTGAATTCAGTTCGGAGGACAAGAACGCTTTTTATTTTCTAGCGTACTTTTCATAAGCTTCTCTTGTTGCTGTCATACCGCATGTGTTGCTGCTATGTTGTTTTGATCTAATAAAAGTCTGTTTAAACTGTTATCCAAAAAATTCTGATCTAATGTAAGCTACAAAATGACGCTAATCTTTAGAGAAAAAGAAGAAAAGAAAGTTATTAAATCTTTCAAGTTTGTTTAAAGTTCATGAAGGGTTGTAAGATGACCAAAAATAAGTGTTGTGTACAAAATTATGACTAAATACGAAAAAATGATAACTGCTTAGAAAACTTGATCAAGCCTTAATATAATTTCCGATGTTGGCCTGGTTAGAAATCAACACAACTAAAAAAAAAACACCAAAAGGGCAAAGAGATGGCAAAATAGCAGGAGTAAAATAAGTGGCAGAATACACACTATTGTCATTAGCATTCATGACAAAGGTACTCTTTTCTAACAGAGTCTGCATCAACAAGAACTGTATCAGGACCATCAGTGTCAGACATGTGTTGTCAGTATGTGGCTGCCTGTACAATTCTGTCAATATAAAACGGCTTTGAGAAGATTTGCAATATTATCAAATTTAATACTTGCAATTACTATTCTTCGTTCACCCTGTCAATTATGGTTCATTGTCTTTTTGACTTTATTGGTGGCTTTAACTACAAAGACTATTATAGATTTCACAAAAGGATTTCAATGATTTTTTTTGGTAGTATTATGTCTTTTACCTTGTAACTAATAAACGTAAGTTCGTTTACATGTGTGTTGTACAGTAAAATATCATGGACATCATGGATACAATCACTCATACAATACATGAAATACACCACGAATCGTCATCATTCGCGTAGGTCAAAAGATACAAATTAAAAAATACTACTTAAAACAGTTTATGTTAAAAAATCGTTGTCAAATATCGCAAAAAGATCAGTAACACAAAAGTAGCAGTAATAGTAGCAGCAGAAACTTAACAACGACAAAGTTACGTTATCTCTTTAAAAACCAGCAAACCAATCAACCAACAAATTAACGAACAAACAAGTATCAGAACTCTATGAGATCTATGGTAATAGAAATCCTTCTGCCGTACTAAAACGTAGTATAATATCTTAGATGATAATCCCAAACAAAGCCTCTGCATTCATCACACGAGCAAAGATAATCACCACTTCACAAGCAACAACACAACAATACATACATAGCCTCGGCAACTAGGGATGTACATTTACAGACACACAACACAGATGTCTGACAATAACATGGCCATATCAACAAGATATCTCACATTTAACACTATAATAAATATGTAAGCCATAGAACAGACACAACAATAATTGAATATTCATTTTCTCAAAAAATGTTATTTCATCCAATCTCGTTTTTGTTTGTTTGAAAATAATGGAAAACAAGTATAAATGAATTTCATGTGTGAATTTAAGTCGACTAAATTTTGCTATCAACAGTCGGTGTATTGATCTTCGTCTGTCAATACTTACCTGTATTTTGGTTATTTGGTGTTTTCTTTCAGCAGAGGAACTCACCATTCATGTTCAGAAGATAGCATTGATGTGTTTTATGGGTTCATGTGAATTTTACCATAAAGAAGACATACAATCACACGACAATGAGGGAACAGGGGGGAAACAATAATCACAGAATAATCAAGGACAACGCTGTTCAGTATTACAACACGACAACAACAATACAATCAGTTGTGAAGGTTAACACAACAATCGATGAGAAGACAATACAATATTGCACTATGACAACGACATATTCAGCTGCGAAGGTCATTACTCAATAAGATGCTACAGCTGAGAGGAACGGCAATCATTGAAATAACGTTTTTGAGAACACTTCATCATAATCTCTATGCAAAAACAACAACGTCAGTGTGTGTGTGTGTGTGTGTGTGTGTGTGTGTGTGCGTGCGCGTGCGTGCATGCGTGTGTGCGTGCGTGCGCGTGCGTGCGCGCGTGTGCGTGCGCGTGTGTGTGTGTGCGCAATCATCTTACACCTTTACCAACATAAAAATTTAACAAAGCTCTTGCCAAAGTCACCAAAATTAACAAAACAGGTTTTTGCAACTCTGCAATCTTTCCACATCCTTCTACAAACAAACTTCAATAAATGAGCATAGGAACAATAAAGAAAGAATATCACTTTCCATAAACTAACAATTTTCTATCAATAAACAAAGGAACAATAAGCAAAGACAATCACTTTCCATAAACAAACCTTTATTTTGTCCTAACCACAACCATCACTACACATCTCTAGACACATTCACCACATCAATGGGAAGGACAAACAAACCAACCCTCAACTAAACTCCACATTACCACGAAACGAAACGAGACACTGTTGCTACCCACTTCCCTTTCTTTTTACTGTGATTCTACATGAAGATCAACACAACAGGGCGATAATCCAAAGATGGGAGATTACCCCGCAGTGGACGTGAGGGGGGGGGGGGGGGGTCTAATCTATTGGTTTCACGTTACATTCCGACACCAGTCAACAGGCTCGAGACAGATGCTGCTTTGAACACTTTGCCAATAATTATAGTCTGATATCACAACTCGTGAAGGGACGTTACATGAATTTGAATATTTGGCCAACATGTGAGATTCTGCGTTGATGTAACCAGCGCTATACATTCCACTACACGTGTGGATCTGTATTGTATATATTCCTTATAAAAAGAAAATTGTACGTTAGGCCTTCTTACTACTCTTCCTTATTTACCGTTGCCACGGAAACAATCCAATATGGCCGCCGAAACGAAATGATTCAAAGTTCTAAACATTTTAATCTATAACAAGAGCACGAATTTTACAAAACATGTTTTACAACCTAAATTCTTTAAGATTTAGAAAGAAAAACCTCTATAAATTCATACTATTAATTTTATTATATATAATTTTTCATCAATTTTTTTACTAAAGAAAACATAATTTTGGCCACTTTCAGACCCGTATATGCCCTAAACCACCAACCTTTCTATGTGAAACGAAGAAACAGTGACGTGGAGACGCAGTGAGGATCGGGGTTGGGTGGGGTGGAGGGGAGACAATCTAAAAGACTACAAGAGCTAAATCAGATAAAGGGACGTGATTCTGTGTCTTTTCAATGCCTTTCTCTAAAGTGCAGAGGGTTAAAAAAACCCACAAATAAAGATAAATGAATTTCTAAATAAACATGTGTGTGTGCACGTGCACACGCACAAAACTCTTTTACAAAGATATTTTTCAAATTTACATTTTTCGCTAGAGTATAGGCCAAAACAAAAACAGACAATGCATCTTTACACATAACACAACTAATCCACACACTACATAATTATCCAAGGCATTATTCATCCATTTTACCACGTTTCATTACCGTGAACAACAACAACAACAACAAGTACAAAACCAAGAAAACAACAAACAAACAAAATAACCAGACTCTAACCAACTTCTACATCCAAATTCCTCCTCTGTCTACAGTCTGACAGCTTTTCCAGGCTTCGTGTGAACTACACAACTAAAAGCACAGGGATCTGAGCAACATATAGACCACACACATCCAACACACTACAGCCACAAGACAGTAGGGAGACAGAGAGGGAGGGAGGGAGGGGGAGAGAGGAAGGGCAGGGAGGGAGAGGAGGGTGGGTAAGTCTATCAGGTGATGGACGACTCACACATCTACACCCAAAGAGAGACTGGCTCAATACCTTTTAAATAACCCATTGAAAAAGCCTCCTTTTTGGCTGAAGACAGACAAGAAACAAACCAGAAAAAACCGTTAGCAAAGACAGGAGAAAAACATGGAAGAAAAACATTCCGTGGTGTGCTGAAAGAGAAGCAAAAAAAAAAGAAGTGGATAATGACATTTTGAATATTAAAAAAAAGCACATCACCATTTTGAAAAAAAAAGGCATGTTCATAGAAAAAAATATTAGTATACATGCACATTCAAAGGCAGTATTCCCACTCGGGGGAATAGAATTTTGCATTCAAACATTAACACAGCAGAGAGAGAGAGAAAAAATCCAATTAAAGCGTTTGCATAGTTTGAGTTAAAGTAGAAGAAATTCAATCCTGATAAAAGATAAAATGAGAAACTACAACATGATTGAAAAGAATGGTTTATCACGTCACCTACTGCATGATGTAGAATGTGGAAAATTTATAAACAATAATAATAATGATAGTAGTTATAATAATAATGATGACAACAGGAATAATAACAACAACAATGACAATGCTAGTAGGAATAATAATGACGATAATAAAGTATTTATTATATTAACAACAACAAACAGTAGTAATAATAAAAGTAATAATAATAATGATGATAATAATAATAATGATAACAATGATGATGATGATAATGGTAAGAAGAAGAAGACAGAAAGAAAGAAAGAACACAAATATTGAGCATGAAGAAAAAGAACAGAGAAAAAAGAGCAGGAACAAGATGACGAACAAACAGAACAAGGACAGACACGTATGACTTTACACCGCAACTTGAAAGGGAAGCAATCGGCAGCGACTGTCCTCTCCGACATAAAAGCATTGATTCTGTCTTTTTCCCGAAATTTATTGTCTTTCTACACGACGTCTGCACAAATTACAGTTCGCGATGAATCCTTGTTAGGAACAGCCTGTTACACGCTAGGGTTTTCTCCGTTCTAAATCATCGTTTAGGTGGCGGCATTCCGTTTTCCTGACAAATGTAAAGCAGGTATGTCACGAATCGATGATACTGTATTTGTGGGAAGAATAAGTTTTAAGATTTAAACGCACACAAACACACACATTGTCTTTTCTTGTTTGATTAGGGTTTTTATTCTATGTCTACATATATATTCTCTTTTTTTTCTCGCTTTTTTTTCTTTAGATAGATGGCTTGATGAAAAAAAGCAACTGCACTGCTTATTCAATGTACCATCTGAAAATAAAAGTTTGACTTTGACTTTGACTTTGACACGCACACACACAAACGTACACGTGCGCACACCCATACATACATATGTACATATACCTACGCGAGCATACGCGCGCTCTCTCTCTCTCTCTCACACACACGTGTTCGCGCGCACGCAAACACACACACACACACGAATGAACACACACGAATGCAAACACACACACATATGAATGCACATACCTTGATATCCATCCATACACGTGCGCGTGCATGCGCGCGCGCGCACACAAACACACACACACATACACCCACCCACAAAAACAAAACACCCACCCACCCATCCACCCTCACACACACAAACACCCACCTATGTCCCTCACCCCTCCCCCCACACCCACCCACCCACACAACCCCCCACCCACCCACACACACACACACACAAACACCCACCTACCCACCCACCCACACCCACCCAAACCCACCCACACAAACACCCACCCACACCCGCCCACACAAACACCCCCTTCACACACAAATACCCATCTGCCCACCTAATCCACCCCCACACACAAACTTAACACCCCCCCCCCCCCCACACAAACAACCCCCCCCCACACACACACACACACGCCACACACACACACACACACACACACACGCACGCGCCGCGGGGTACCCTTTACACAAGAGCTAAAGCGCAACACCTGTGAAAGCTTTGCTTGTTTACCTTATTGATCCCTTTCTTCATTGGGGGTGTTGAAAGTGGTGTGTAGCACAGAGAGACAGAGAGGGTGAGAGACAGAGAGAGAGAGAGACAGAGAGAGAAAGCGACAGAGAGAGAGAGAGACAGACAGACAGAGAGGCAGACAGACAGAGGTTGAGAAAAACTGAGAGACAGAAAGAAAGAACGAGAAAGAGATACAGAGAGACAGAGACATAGATACAGAGACACAAAGAGAGACAGAGAGAGGGTGACCACAGTGAGAAAGAGAGACAGAGAGAGAGAGAGAAAGAGAGAGACAGAGACAGAGAGACAGAAAGAGAGAGAGAGAGACAGTGGCATAGAGAAAGATAATGACAGAGACAGAGAAGGACAGAGACAGAAAGACAGGGAGAGACAGAGAGTCAAAGACAGAGACAGAGACAGAGCTCACCAAAGATTCGCCTCCTCCCCCTCCCCCTACATCTCTCTCTTTCTGTCTCTTCTCCTTCCCTTTTTCGTTCTTTCTTTCTTTCCTTCTTTCTGTCTGTCTGACTTTCTGTATATTTTAAAATATTTCTTTTGGTCTCATTCAACAAACACATTTTTATGTTTTCCACATTGTTTTTCACATTTATGATTCATTCTGGATGAATTCGTGGTCATTTGCATAATACCTGAGTGTTTGCTGTTTATTTGTGTCTTTTCTGGAAGGCTGAAGGAGAAGAAAGATGTGTACTTATTCTATGACTTTCCAGAGGAAAAAATTATTTGTTCGTTTGTTAGTTTGTTTGTTGTCCTCCTCCTCCTCCTCCTCCTCCTCCTCCTCCTCCTCCTCCTCCTCCTCCTCGTTGTTGTTGTTGTTGTTGTTGTTGTTGTTGTTGTTGTTGTTGTTGTTGTTGTTTGTTCTTTCTTCTTTTCTTTCTTCTTCTTCTTTTCTTCTTCTTCTTCTTCTTTGCTCTTGTTCTTGTTGTCTTGTTTGTTCTGTTGTTGTTTTTTCTTTCTTGTTCTTCTTCTTTTGTTTTGTTGTTTTGTTGTCTGTTGTTGTTGTTGTTCTTCTTTTCTTTCTTTTCTTCTTTTCTTCTTCTTCTCTTTCTTCTTCTTCTTCTTCTTCTTCTTCTTCTTCTTCGAAAGCTCAGACAGCAACTATCTGTCATATGAGCTAAGAAGCGTTGCGCTGCCGTTAAGCGCCTGACAAGTCAGGCCCAGCCCATCCGACTTCAGCGCAGAAGAGAATTGTTATCTTTTAAGTCTTCCTGGAAAAAAAGCAGGAGAATGGACCAAGAAGTCAGAAAATAGACATAAAGGTGGTGACAAAAAGAAAAAGGAACAAGGCAGAAATAAAGAGAGGGATAGAAAAGAGGGAAATCCTAGCACAGATTTTTCAGAAGGTGGGGTTGCTGTTTATACTGACAGACCCTCAGCATCCCGACAAGGGGAGGTCCTTCTTCTTTTAAAAAAACAAAGAACTCACTGCAAACGAAGATGACAGTCAGATCTTCCTGTTCTAAAGTCTGTTCTCATACACAAGTCTTTCACGTTCGCTTTATTGCTACTGTCCGTGTCCTTGTTTTAATAATAATAATAATAATAATAATAATGTATGGAATTTATACAGCGCTGAATCTTGTAAAGCAACAAATCAAAGCGCTCAACAGGTCCTTCTCTCTCTTTACTGGTATGTCCGTTTGCCCGTCTGTCTGTCTGTCTACTCGTCTGTCTGTTTGTCTGATCCTGAGGTCATGGCACAAGAGGACTAACTAAGGTCGGGATCAATATTCGGCCATTGTCGCCGCGTCTTTGCACGTGCAGCATGAGGTAACGTTGCCTTTTCTCTTCAGCCATCCTCTGTTGTTTGCTCCGGTTATCGAACTTTCCTTCCTTCACTACCTCTCCCCTCCCTCCTCCTTCATCTCACCCCCATCCGCGCATCACAGCCCAGTGCCTTACATAGCGACTCCTTAAGGAGTTCATAAGGAGTCAAGTCGATTAGTCAAGTCGAATCAAGTCAAGTTGAGGTGTGCCATTAAACTCCAGGTTTCGCAAACGACATAGGAAGAGAGACCGAACTAATGTGTCCATGACTCTCAACTTTGGAACTGAGGTTAAGAAATATTGAAGTCGCCCTAAATTGCATCACACGACACAACACAACACAATACCACGCAACACAACGCAACGCAACTCAACCCAGCCCAACACAAGATAATACAACACAAGACAACACAACTTAACACAGCACAGACATAAAAGCAGGCTTGAGATATTACGATACTATGCTGTACAATGTTGAATGTTCATGTATAAAACCACGGTTAATCAATACTCATTTTGACCATTTGCTGTCTGTCTTGAATATGTATATGAACCACAATGTTCAACAGATAAAATTAACAGTGTTACGTTAGAAGTTGAGACCAGTGTCTGTTTTATCGTCATGTACTAAATGATGTACATGCTACGATTTCTCAGGTACGAAATAACACCCATGTCTTGAGGATCATTTCCAGAATAATCGACTTGCAGAAAATCGGAATGTAGGGGAGAAGAAAGTATACACACAAGTCAGCATCAGAAGCAGAAGTCAGCTTCAGAGAACACGAATTAGCATCGGAACCTGAGAAATTAACATCCAGGGTAGATACACTAGTACCTCTGATAGACGGATTAGCGTAGGACGCAACGAAATTAGCACCAGGAATCAAGAAATCGATATTGCCGTTAGAGAAACTAGCGTCCGAAACAGATGGTGAGAAAAGAAGAAGAAGAAGTAAAGTGAAAGAAAAGGTCTAAAGAAGAAAGAGAATTTGAAAAATAATTTGAAACAGAACATTTTGAAAAGGTCTAAAGAAGAAAGAGAATTTGAAAAATAATTTGAAACAGAACATTTTGAAGAATTTGAAGAAGAAGAAGAAGAAGAAGAAGAAGAAGAAGAATTTGTAGAAAAAGAATAGTTTAAAGAAGACGAATGCGAATGCGAAGAAGAAGAAAGCAAAAAAGAGGAATGCCAAAGTAAAGAATGCGAATGCAAAGAAGAATGCGAAGAAGATTTTGAAGAAGAATGTGAAGAAGAAGAATACAAAGAAGAGGAATGCTAATGTGAAGAATGCAAATGCGAAGAAGAATGCGAAGAAGATTTTGAAGAATGTGAAGAAGAAGAATACAAAGAAGAGGAATGCCAATGTGAAGAATGCAAATGCGAAGAAGAATGCGAAGAAGAATTTGAAGAATGCGAAGAAGAAGAATGTAAAGAAGAATGCAAAGAAGAAGTATGCAAGCAAAAATTGCAAAGAAGAAGAATTGCGAAGAAGAATTGCGAAGAAGAAGAAATGCGAAAAAGAATTGCAAAGAAGAAGCAGAATAATTGCGATGAAGAATTGCGAAGAAGAAGAAGAATTACAAAGAAGAAGAAGAATTGCGAAGAAGAATGCGAAAAATGGCAAAGAAAAACAAGAAGAATGCGAAGAAAAATGCAAAGAAGAATATAAAGAAGAATACAAAGAAGAAGAAAAAGAAGTAGAAGAAGAAGAAAAGAACAAAACGAAGAAGAAAAAGGAGGAGGAGAAGAAGGAGGAGGAGGAGGAGGAGGAGGAGGAGGAGGGTGTCTTCTTATTGCTTCTTTCTTAACATTCTTTCTCCCCTCTCAAATCACAGTTTGTGTGCTGTCGGAACATTGCGCTCTCAGCATTACCTCCCTTGCTGAGTTGTGAAAGCAATTCCACACACAGAGAATTCGAATAAAAGAGAAATCTCCGCGATCTGAATAGAAAGTTCAAAGGTCACAAATGTTCTCTTTTAAATTCCAGACCTTGTTTCATTTTCTGGCTGTCTGTTTGTCTGTCTGTCTGGATGTCTTTAACGCTGTAGCAAAACGAATAAGCGATTGCTTTAAGTCTTTCTTCCGTGTTTACTTTCTGTCTGTTTGTCTGTCTGTCTGGATGTCTTTAACACTGTAACACAACGAATAAGTGATTGCTTTAAGTTTCTCTTCCCTGGTTACTTTCTTTCTATTTTTCTCTGTCTCTTCGACTGTCTCTCCGTCTGTGTCTCTTTCTGTATGTTACGATAACTTGAAACTGCAATTCTGCCTTTCACAATATCCAGTGTTTTGAAAACACACACACACACACACACACACACACACACACACACACACACACACACACACACACACACACACACACACACACACACGCACACACACACACACAAACACACTGTTTTACACACACACATTATCTATCTATCTATCTATCTATCTATCTATCTATCTATCTATCTATCTATCTATCTATCTATCTATCTATCTATCTGTCTGTCTGTCTGTCTGTCTGTCTGTCTGTCTGTCTATGTATATGTATGTATGTATGTATGTATGTATGTATGTATGTATGTATGTATGTATGTATGTATGTATGTATGTATCTATCTATCTATCTATCTATCTATCTATCTATCTATCTATCTATCTATATACACACACAGACAGTCTGCCTGTCTGTTTGTCTCTGTCTGTCTCTCTCTCTCTCTCTCTGTGGGATAAACCAGCTTCCTCCTTTCAGAAATGTAGGCCATTGTGTGCCGGTGGAAACAGATGACAAACTGTATACATAATGTCAAGCACATTGGTGTCGTGGTCACACATCATCTCTGAAGTTGGCATGCACCTGCCTTCACGGCGGTATGGGGGAGAGTCCAACGGTCGCAGACGCAAAATTCTGACCAGTGGAGAACTTGGGAGTTGTAGTCAAGGAAAGAAAAAGCCAGAAGAGAAGACAAGAGAGAAGAGAAGAGAAGAGGAGAAGAGAAGAGGAGAGAAGAGGAGAGAAGAGAACAGAAGAGAGAAGAGAAGAGGAGAGGAAAGAGAAGAGAAGAGAAGAGAGGAGGAGAGGGGAGAAGAGAAGAGAAAAAAGAAGAGAGAAGAGAAGAAAGAGAAGAGAGAAGAGAGAGGAGAGGAGAGAGAGGAGAAAGAGAAGAGAAGGGAGAGAGAAGAGAAGAGAAGAGAAGAGAGAAGAGAAAGAGAAAGAAAGACAGAGAAGAGAAGAAGGAAGAGAAAGGGAAGAAGAAGGAGAAAGAGAAGGGAGAAAGAGGAGAGAAAAGAAGAGGAGAGGAGAGAAGAGAAGCAAGAAGAAGAGAGAAGAGAAGAGAAGGAGAAAGAAAAGAAAGAGAGAAGAAGAGAGAGAGGGAGTAGGGAAGAGGAAGAGAAAGAAAAGGACAGGAGAGAGAGAGAAGAGACGAGAGGAGAAGAAGGAAGAGGAGAAGAGAAGAGAAGAGAAGAGAAGAGAAGAGAAAAGAGAAGAAAAGAGAAGAGAATAGAAAGAGAAGAGAAAAGAGAAGAGAAAGAGAAGAGAAAGAGAAGAGAAAGAGAGGAGAGAAGAGGTCAGTGTGTAGCAAGGTCATACCTAACTATGCACAGGCTGCTTGTGGGCTGATCCTTACATGGCGTTGTTCAGTCACTCTCTTCTTTGGGAGCCAAGGCCGGTATGAATAAATCATCCCATTTCCTTGTTTGTGTGTGGTCTCTCTGTCTATCTGTCTGTCTATCTGTCTGTCCATCTGTCTCGGTTACCCTGCCTCTCGGTCTGTCTGTCTGTCTCTCTGTCTGTCTCTTTATCATTATATGAAAGCTCATCTGTAATCTTTGGAAATAAACATCAGCATCATCGTCATTATCGTCACCACCACCACCACCACCACCACCACCACCACCACCACCACCACCACCGTCATCATCATATCATCTTCATCACCATCGCCCTGTCTTCTCTGTCAGGGGGCCTGCCAGAGGCAGTGTGCGTGTGCTCTGTGTGTGTGTGTGTGTGTGTGTGTGTGTTTTCTGTGTGTGTGTATGTGTGTGCTATGTGTGTTTGTGCTGTGTGCTGTGTGTGTCTGTGTGTGTGTGTGCTGTTGTGTGTGTGTGTGTGTGTGTGTGTGTGTGCTGTGTGCTGTGTGTGTGTGTTTTCTGTGTGTGTGTGTATGTGTGTGTGTGTATGTGTGTGCTATGTGTGTGTGTGCTGTGTGCTATGTGTGTGTGTGCTGTGTGCTTGTGTGTGTGTGCTGTGTGCTTGTGTGTGTTGTGTTGCTGTGTGTGTATGTGTGTGCTATGTGTAGTGTGTGTGCTGTGCTGTGTGCTGTGTGTGTGTTGTGCTCTGCTGTGTTTGTGTGTGTGCTCTGGTGTTGAGTGTGTTGTGTGTGTGTGCCGTGTTTGTGTGTGTGCTGTGTGTGTGTGTGTGTGTGTGTGTCTGTGTGTGTGTGTGATATGTGTGTGTGTGCTGTGATCAATATCCTGTCGTTTGTCAACAAGCCTAAAGACTGTATGAAGCAACAATGCTGCCCCCCCCCCCCCCCCCCCTCCCCTCCCCCCCCCCCCCCCACTGCTCCCTCACTTTGTCCAGCTATTGATTTCCTCTTCCCTCAGAGTTATTCCTACCCCTCCCCTGCACCCCCTTCCCCCCCCCCCCCCCCCCCCCCCCTACGAACTCTCTCTGTCTCTGTCTCTGCCTGTCTGTCTTCTCTGTCTCTTGCTCTCTCCGTCTTTCTCTGTCTTTCCTGACTGTCCTCTCTCTCTCTCTATCTCTCGCTCTCTCTCCACCCTCCCCCCCCCCCCCCCCCCCCTCTATCTCTGTCTTTCGCTATCTGTCTGTCTGTCTCTCTGTCTTTGTTTTTTATCTGTCTTTCTGTCTCCCTACCTCCTCTCTGTCTCTGTCCTCTTTCTCTCTCTCTCTCCCCTCTCTTCCTGTCTGTCTCTGTCTCTCCCCGTCTCTCTCTCTGCCTCTGTCTTCTCTCTGTCCTCTGTCTCTCTCTTTTGTCCCTCCCCCCCATCCTCGTCTCCCCTCCTCTCCCCACCCCCCTTTGCACTCTAGCCCCCCCCCCCCTCACCCGCATTGAAAGAAAGGAAAGCTGTGCGGCTGCCCGCCTAAACCCCATTACATTCCCCACAAATGCCTTTCACTTTTGTTTCGTCTGCTCCTCACATCCTAAGTTATTGGGGGCACTGCACTAAGCGGTGCGTTCCGGGCAAGCCAGAACTGGCGGAGTCCATGCCTCCTCGGCTGGCAGATTGCATGCTGGGCATACTTTCGTCATCCGCACTATTAGCCGTAGCTGGGATTTCACCCAAAGCGGATGCGTTTGGAACATGCGTTTGCGTTCAGGACCTGAGGTTTGACATCAGAATTTGTAGGGGGATGTAGTTGTAACGGGTTTAAACTCTAGGGGAATAAAATTATTTCAGGCGGGACACGAGAGTCGAAGCTGAGAAATGTTGTTGACAAGCTCATGTTAGAGGTTGTACCATACATTGAAAGGGCATCACTTGTAAATGCTAAAAATCTATAAATTATTCATTTTTATGCACTGTTGCCATGGAAACAATCGAAAATGGCTGCCAAAACTAAATGTTTTAAACTCCTAAGTGTTTTTAACTGTATGAGGTACAAGAAATGAGGTATGAGGCATGAGGTACAAGAAACCTGTTTCTTCCGGTATGTTTTACAACCTAAATTCTTTAAATTCACGCAGGGAAATTTCCATATTTGCATCTAGCAATTTTTTTTATTCTACCCCCCCCCCCCCTCCATGATTTTGGCCCCTTTTTGACCCGTGTCTAACCTACAGACAGGTCAACAGGATTGGAACCTGCATCTTCAGATGACTTGAAATCCGAGAGTTTAACCACTGAACTAGGCTTCCCTTTCTCTACAGGTGTACACAGTGTGAGGGGGGGGGGGGGGGTTAACAAATTACCTCCCATGTACGAGCTCAACGCCGTATTTCTAAATCGGGCGACACCAGCGAATCTCCACTCTGCTACAATTAGAACAATAATAAGCACGGATCATGATGACATGTTACCTCTACTCAGGAAAATATTAACCATTCCAGACTGGTTTCATGACTATTCTTCTCTCGTTTGTATAGCAGCCATTGCAGATAGTCAATGCCTCTATCATGCTAAGTTGCTTTCTGCTGTACCGTAATTAGCAACGTACGATTTTTGTAAACTTGTTATTATTTGACTGTAAGGCCCTTAATATCGTGACTATTAGTAGTATGTGAACAGTATAGTATACTACAATACAATACTTAAATATTACACTACACAACCTAATGCAACGATATGTAACACATGCTGTAGGACTGTTTTTAAATAACTGCGTAAGTACACCAAAATCAACAACGACGTTATTGTGTAGAAATTAAATAGATGTGTAATCTATGTTTACCAAAAAATGGTCGTGCCATCTCAGAAAATTAACGTAATATGCATATATACACGCACTCGTCCATTTCCAAAGGTGACAATCACTTTAAATCCTTCCCGCCACTTTCTGGATCCTCCACCCCCATCTTCCAGTGGCCAAACTGTCACTCCCTAATTGCAAGCAGACATGTTCAGGCAGGGAATATGAGGGACAGGACAAGGAAGGAATTTGCATTTATGAAAACACGCGACGCCAGAGTTATCCCCCTCTCTCCCAAACCCCACCTTAGCTGCAGAAGAAGCAAAAGGCGTTATTCAACCACTTGACTCTCAACAAAGTACTCGACAAGCCAGTGACAAACAAAAAGAATGTATACATTGGTTTGCAAGATTCTTTCTGTTGTCCTCGGCTTCAAGTTAAAGTAGTCGTGAGATTCTGCGCATGTACTAGGTATGTGCGCATGTGCTAGGAATGTTCGTGATTTCATAACACTACAAACGCTGAAATGAATGACGGGATCTTTAACGTACATATTTGATCTACATAAATACATGTGTATTTATATATACATGATGGTGCAATTTTGTGTATAATACAAGAAGGTGATCAAAATAATTATAAAAAAGGCATTAGCAAAGCAATAATAATACACAAAACAAACAACTCTAAACAATAAACAAAGATATGTACACTGAAGTCGGATGCGCTGGGCCTGACTTATCAATCACAACGCATTTTCGCGCATATAGCTGACAACAATAGTTGCTGTCTGAGCGGTCGACGACAAAAGAAGAAGAAGGTAAGTTGGTATCAATAAAAAAAACCCATTGATAAATATGCAGCTGATGCAATGTGCTGCCGGCTACCATTCTACTGAACGTTTCATGTCCACTCACATTCCCCCTCCAGTGTATGTATGTACGAAGCAAGGCTGCCAGATGAAGACGACAGGGCAGAAAAGCAGCGTGCACTCTTAGAAACGGAGACTCGTTTAAGGAATAATTCATCACTGACAGCTCCTGGTATACATCGTTAAGGTCCACGTCGTGTTTGGGAAGGGGGGGGGGGGGGGGGGGGGGGGTGGCCTAGTGCTTTGCTAAGGAAGGGGATGGGGTGGGTTTGGGGGGGGGTGTGGGTGGAATGGCTAGTATAGAGTGGACGGTGGTGGACAAGCACCAGCTAGACTGACCCTTGGGTCAGCGCTGAGTGAGGTGGGACAGAAAGACACCTTGTGTGTGTGTGTGTGTGTGTGTAGTGTTTGTGTGTGGTGTGTGAGGTGTGTGTGGTGTGTGTTGTGTGTGTGTGTGTGTGTTGTGTTGTGTGTGTTTGTGTGTGTGTGTGGTGTGTGTGTGTGGCTGTGTGTGTGTGGTGTGTGTGTGTGTGTTCGTGTGTGTGTGTGTGTGGTGTGTTTTGTGTGGTGTGTGTGTGTGTGAGTGTTGTGTGTGTTGTGTTGTGTGTGTGTGTGTGTGTGTATGTGTGTGTGTGGTTGTGTGTTGTGTGTTTGCGTGTGTGTGTTTTGGTGTGTGTGTGTGTGTGTGTGTGTGTGTGTTGTAGTGTGTGTGTGTGTGTGTGCGTGATGTGTGCTGTGTGTGTGTGTGTTGTGTGTGTGTGTGTGTGTGTGTGTGTGTGTGTGTGTGTGT
>CM054145.1:62988617-62991117 GCA_028751875.1 Rapana venosa
CTTTTATGATCTTCCCTCCACCTTCTTTTACTATCTCCTCGCCTCTTGTGATATCTTCCCTCCCTGCTAATCTCTCTCACTCTCTCTGTGGGGTGGGTCCCACCATCCATGTCTGTCCCACTGTTGTGTGAATGAGGTCTGTCCTGCAGCCTGTCTGTGTGAATGAGGTCTGTCTCTGCAGCCTGTGTCTGTGTGAATGAGGTCTGTCTCTGCAGCCTGTCTGTGTGAATGAGGTCTGTCCTGCAGCCTGTCTGTGTGAAGAGGTCTGTCCTGCAGCCTGTCTGTGTGAATGAGGTCTGTCTCTGCAGCCTGTCTGTGTGAATGAAGTCTGTCCCTGCAGCCTGTCTGTGTGAATGAGGTCTGTCTCTGCAGCCTGTCTGTGTGAATGAGGTCTGTCTCTGCAGCCTGTCTGTGTGAATGAGGTCTGTCTCTGCAGCCTGTCTGTGTGAACGAGGTCTGTCTCTGCAGCCTGTCTGTGTGAATGAGGTCTGTCTCTGCAGCCTGTCTGTGTGTGAATGAGGTCTGTCTCTGCAGCCTGTCTGTGTGTGAATGAGGTCTGTCT
The DNA here is from genome assembly GCA_028751875.1 of Rapana venosa. Taxonomy (NCBI): domain Eukaryota; kingdom Metazoa; phylum Mollusca; class Gastropoda; order Neogastropoda; family Muricidae; genus Rapana; species Rapana venosa. The sequence goes on from CM054145.1 coordinate 62,989,180, forward strand.
CTGCAGCCTGTGTGTGTGTGAATGAGGTCTGTCTCTGCAGCCTGTTGTGTGAATGAGGTCTGTCTCTGCAGCCTGTGTGTGTGTGAATGAGGTCTGTCTCCTGCATCTGAGGGAAGGAGGGAGTGAGGGGTGGAGGGGAGGGGTGGCTGTGTCTGTCACCATGCCTGTATGCCACTAGGCTGCAGCTGACAGATTGTTGGTGTACATTTGTACACACACGCGCGCGCGCGCACACGCATGCACACACAGCGCGTGTAACGTGTAGCACACAAACACTACACACAAACACATACACAACAACGGAGATGAGTCACCACGACTACACACCACAGCACCACAGACACACACACGCATGTCACACATCACACACACACACCACGAACGTGCACGCAACGCACACACGCACACATCACAGCCATGTGCGAACTTGACTTCACCACACACACCACAAACAATACACAAATACCACACCCACTCACCCACCACAACCTAACACACACTCACCCTCACACACACTTTCACCAACAAACACATACAGACAAACCAACACTCACACACACACCAAACCCTCACCACACACACACCACACACACACCACACCACACACCACACACAACACTCACAACAACACACACACACACACACACACAACCACACACACACACACACACACACACACACACACACACACACACACACACACACACACACACACACACACACACAGACCCTCCCCCCCTCCACACACACAATTGTCTTAATGCTCATAAAACAGAATACCTCAGGGGTTAAGTTCTCATTTTTGCAACAATTCCGGACACAAACTGATACCGCTGTTCCATTCTTCTCTCATACATTTAGCGGGTTTTCTTTTGTTTTGTTTGATTTAGTTTTGTTTGGTTTGGTTTGCATTTTCGTGTTATTTTTCGTATTGCTTTTATGTCCATGTTTTCATGAATATTGCTTACTCGTCGCTTTCATATAGTTTTATGTTTGCAGGAAAATATATTGCGTCATTACGTTTTGTTTGTCTAATCTGTATATTATCTGTATAAATGTTTATTGTGCCATATACATATCAACACACACACACGCGCACGCACGCGCATAAAAGCAGCGCCACCCTTTTTTTTTCTTTTCCTGTCTGCGACTGTCTTTGTTTTCTTATCAAAATAGCTTTCTTCAACAGAATTTTGCCAGGGATAACTCTCTTGTTGCCGTGGGTTCTTTTATTTGCGCTAAATAATCATGTGTAACACACGGGACCTCGGTTTATCGTCTCACCCAAAAGACTAGCACCCAGGCCACAACTCATAGTCTAAAGGATGGGGGGGGGTGGGGGAGGAGGAATATGAGCCCGAACGGGGATCAAATCACCGCACGCTTCCGACCCGGACTTTTCGCTGTCTAGGTAGGTAGGTGCGTTACCTCTAGACCACCGATCCACCAGATACTGAAGCAGTGCAGGACACCATCAGACGCTGCAAAGCCTGGACACAGACCCGCTGACATCAGTGAAGACAGCAACACTGCGTACTACGGCCACCTCACACGATCCTAACAGCCCCGCAGGGAACCATGGAGAGGAGAACGATGCAGAGTGCGACAGGAGACAGACACAAAAAGAGAGACAAGGATGAAAGAGAACGCATGTGAATAAACAAGGAAACATGAGGAAGACAAGCCTTGGTGAATAACGATAAAAATGGAGGAATAGTGAAAGGCTTGAATAGCGAAGTCCGAAGGATATAGAAAAAATAGATGAAGAAGAAGAAAGAATTAGAATAAAAGGAAGAAAATAAGAAGAAGGGGGAGGAGGAGAGAGGAGAAGAGAGAAGAAGGGAAGAAGAAAAGTGCAAGAGAGAAGAAGAAGATGGAAATCATGGGAAAGTACCATGCAAACCGAAGAGAACGCGAGAAAGATAAAGAATACGAAAG
>CM054145.1:62996117-62998617 GCA_028751875.1 Rapana venosa
CACACGTTTCTGTTATCCCCTAAATGCCTCTTCACTGTGTTTAACATCACCGCAGACACACCAGCAATATCAAAACAACCCAAGGCGGTTTATGAGGAAAGAAGAAGAAGAAGATAAAACGGAAAGAAAATTCCATCTTGATCACCAAGAGAAATAAAACTGAAACCTTTACAGCCAATTTTCCTCACCCCCACCCCCAAAACCCTAATCATCACAAGAAATAATAACGCAGGAACAGAGACAGCCAAATCTCTTTGTACCTTCCCCTCCCCTCCTCTCCTCCTAACTTCTCTGAAAGCTTTGATCAACACAAGGAATACATCAGAAAAAAACTGCGTCCTTTTTCTTTGTCACCCCCACCCTCCCCCCATATTGTTGCCCCCCAAAGCCAACAAACAAACAGGCAAACATGAAAAAAAAGTTGAAAACCCCAACAACAAAAAACGTTGTCCACCAGAAAACTGAATCAGAGGTAAAGACAGAACTTGTCTGTAAATATTTCCACCCTAAAAACAATACAAACGTCAGGAGAAATGAAACAGAAAAACTGACACCCAACTTTATTTGATTCCCCTTCCCGTTCCCCCCCAAACAAACACATAAACAAACGAACAAATAAAACCACCACCACCACCATCACCACCAACCGCCCCCCCGCCAATGCAACAACAACAACAACAAAAATACAACCCCCAAACGCCCTCGCTTAACTTACAAAAAAAATAACAACAACCAAATAAACTCTCCATTTGATTTTACAAACACCTTTCCCAATCCCTCCCCTGATAAAAAAAATCGTCGATCACGAATAAAAGCACAACAAAAACAACTCCCCCCCCTCCCCAAATCCCCAGTTTTCTTTGAAAACCACCCCCTGGATTTGCACAAATGCCAAACAACAAACATGAACAAAAACGAAAGCAAACTAAACACACGGAGAAAAACCTTTGATCACAGCAAGAAAAACTGCAGGAAAAACCCCAATGTTTTTCAGCCCCTCCCCCATCTACCATTTTCTCTAAACCCCTCTCCATAAAATAATTTTTAAAAAACCCAAAAAATCACGCATTTTTTTTGTTTACCAACGCCGCCCTCCATCCCCCCCCCCCTTACGAAAGAAAAACAACCAGAAGAATAAAACCCCACCTCTCCTAAAAAACAAAACAAAACATACACAATGCAAAATAAACCCAACCTCTCCTAAAAAACTAAACAAAACATACACAATGCAAAATAAACCCAAACACAACAAACAAAACCCCAACCTAATCGATCTCGACGAAAAAGTAAACCACACCATTTTCTCTTACCAAAACAACAACAACAACAAAAAACCACCCACAGAAAATAAGAACATCCCGATCTCCCCCAAAACCCAAACAAAAACAAACCCAAGGATAACAAAAAACCAAAACAGACATAGGTCTCTACGAAAAAAGTAAATAACAGCATTTTCTCTTGCCAACCCCCCCACAAAAAACAATAAAAGAAACTACACCCACAAAAAATAAGCACAATCTTACCCCCACCACCTAAAAACAATCAAACGAAACAAACCCACACAAAACAGAAAAATCAAACCAAAAGCAATCTCTTCGAAAAAAGAAATCTCACACAATTTTATCCTACCAAAAAAATCCCCCCTCTTCCCAAACAAAACAACCCACACCCACATAAATAAAAACATCCCCAAGCCCCCCCCCCCCCAAATTCCACAGCAAACCCAAACTCAACACCACAAAATTCCCAAACCTAAATTGATATCAACGAACAAAAAAAACCACACCACACACACACGTTTCTCTTACAAGAAATACAAAAACCCCACACTCACAGAAAATAAGAACATCTCCATCCCCATCCCCTCAAAACAATCAAAACAAACACAGCAGCAACAACAACAACAAATCTAATGATCTATACGAAATCACACCCTTTTCTCTTACAAAAAAATATCTAAAAACCCCACACCCACAGAAAAAAGAACACTCCCCTCCCCCTTAAAATATCCAACCCCAAAACAAAACAAACCCAAACTAAACAAAAAACCAAACAAAACTAAATTTATCTATAAAAAAATCACATCCACTTTTCTTTTACACATCACACACACACTTACACACACACACACACACACGCACGCACGTACGCGCACACACGCACACAACGCGCGCACGCACACACACACACAAGTCACACACACACACACACGCAACACAAAACAAAAGCTGCCCAACCGAAGGATACGCACCACCACCACTCCAGACACAAAGGGATGGTCCTCTCCAGTAAGCTGAACATCACGTCTCCTTGCCCCCTCCTCTCTGTGCGCCACAACTACCGACCATCCCCTCCCCCACCACCACCACCACCACCACAAAACCACCACACCACCACCACCACTACTATCACCACACCCACACACCAACTCTCAGTTTCAACATCACATAAGTTCCACACTTCCGACCCACTACCCAATTCCTGCAAAATCACCACACTT
>CM054145.1:63003617-63008617 GCA_028751875.1 Rapana venosa
CGGATGGAAAAAAAAAGCATGTCATTACTTATCTGTAACCCTTTGGAATAAAGATTATCAATCAATCAATCATTCAACCAGTCTATCTCTCTGTCTGTCTGTCTGTCTCTCTGCCTGTCTCTGTGTCGTTGTCTCTGTCTGTCTGTCTGTCTGTCTCTCTGTCTCTGTCTGTCTGTCTCTCGTCTCTAGTCCCAGATGAATAGAAAAAGTATGTGGATACTTATCGGTAACCCCTAATAATAAAGATTATCAATCAATCATCCAACCAATCTCTCTCTCTCTCTATCGCTCTCGCTCTCCTTTTTTCTCTGTCTGTCTGTATATCTGTCTGTCTGTCTGTCTGTCTGTCTGTCTCTCCCTCTCTCTCTGTCTCTCCCCGACGTCTGTCCTTTTGCTGTTTAAGGGCTGGGGGGGGGGGGGGGGGGATGGGAATAATTACAGGATTGTTTCTTCATCACGTATATCACAGGCAGTGGCCGTGATGCCACATCATGTGTAGTGATGATGTGATGTGATGCATGTGATGTGATGTGATGCCACATCATGTGTAGTGATGATGTGTTGTGATGTGATGCACATAGTAGATGTGAGGTTGTGAGGTAGTATGAACATCACTGATGTGTGATGTGATGATGTATGCCACTCATGTGTATGATGTGATTGATTGATCACATCATGGAGTGATGTATGTGATGCCAATCATGTGTATGTGTGTTTGCCACATCATGTGTGGTGATGTGATGTATGCCACATCAGTGTAGTGATGTGATGTGATGTGATATGATGCCACATCATGTGTAGTGATGTGATGCCGCATCATGTGTAGTGATGTGATGCCACATCATGTGTAGTGATGTGATGTGATGTGATGTGATGTTATGACGGGGCAGAGCTAAGTTAACATTCACTCAGTGCCCCCCTGCCCATAGCATTTGCCACGGCAAGTAGCTAGCTATAATATATCGATTGATAACTGAACAAGCTGTTTTGTTTGTGTGTGTTTATTTGTTTGTTTGTGATCTGCCCAGCTTTAGGGGGAGGGGGAGAGCGAAGAAGGGAGAGAGAGGGATATATATAATATATATATATTTATATATATAATATATATAATATATATATATATATAGAAGAGAGAGAGAGAGAGAGAGAGAGAGAGAGAGAGAGAGCAGGCAGGCAGAGAAAGACAAAGGACAGAGAGACAGATACAGACATAGAGAGAGGGATGGGGGAGAGAGAGGGGGAGGGAGAGGGAGAGGAGAAGAGAAAAAAAAGAAAGAGACAGAGACAGAGAGAGAGAGGACAGAGAGAGAGACAGACAGGCAGAGAGAAAGAGAGAGACACAAAGGAGAGACAGACAGAGACAGAGAGAGAGAGAGACAGAGAGACAGAGAGACATAGAAACAAACATAGCCACAGACAAGACAGGAATTGGAAAATAGTACGCTAAAATGTGTTGTCGCTAGGAAGAGATTGCACAATAACGAATTTCTTTCTTTCCTACATTTTCTGTAATTTTTCTTTTCTTTTTCTGTTTTTCATTTTTCAATTTGAAACCTTGTTCCTCCCTGTTCCCATTCTTCAGTGTCTGCTGGAGAGGCGTGGAAACGTTCGCTTTTATTGCAACTTCGAGAGTAATTGGTGTGTGTGTGTTGTGTGTGTGTGTGTGTGTGTGTGTGTGTGTGTGTGTGTGTGTGCGCGCGTGCAAGCGCCTCTCTCTCTCCCCTCTCTCTCTCCCGATGTAAAAAAGCTATTGTTATGCTTATTCTATAACCTACTATAAATAAAATGTGTTCATTGCTCTCTCTCTCTCTCTCTCTCTCTCTCTCTCTCTCTCTCTCTCTCTCTCTCTCTCTCTCTCTCTCTCTCTCTCCCCCGCCGCTCTCTCCCCCTTCTCTTTCCTGTTATCTTCTCTCTTTCTGGGGTTTTCTATACCTCCACTTCTGCCTGTGTGTTTGTAAGTGCGTTCATGCTTATAAAAATGCAACGCATGCCCGCAAATGTATGTGTGTGTGCGTGTGTGCATGCCCGCGCGCGCACGCACGCGCGCGCGCGTGTGTGTTGTGTGTGCGTAAGTGCGTGCGTGTGTGCGTGCGTGCGTGTGCTTGTGTGTGCTTCTGTTTGAGTAGGAGGGCGGGTGAAGGTAAGCGCACGTGTGCATGCGCATATTGCGCACTTGTGAGCATTCATGCATGCTTACATCAACGCGAGAATGCAGAAATCTATACGAGTGTGGTAAAAAAATTATTTTTTGTTTCTTCTTTTAAAAGATATTCATTTCTGTTATTCTGAGGATAAGATGAGGATTTTGAAGAGTTGGCCAATCTTTTAGCCTGAGCAAGGTTTGAAATAAACCGAAGATTTGCTCTGTCAAACACTTGGGTGTTGTGTTTTAACTTGTCTGGTTTTTTATTTGGAGGATAATGGAATAAGTAAAATACAGAGATGAATATAAACCAAGATGACTAAAAGTACGCCTGATCATAATCTGTTTAGGGGCAGCTTTCGTATTATTTCGTCTCGTTCATGTTTTGTGAATTAAAGGCTTCGTTTATTGCCAGTTGTCACAGTCTAAATATCTCTTCTCTCTCTCTCCTCTCCTCTCTCTCTCTCTCTCTCTCTCTCTCTCTCTCTCTCTCTCTGTCAGATTTGAATCAGTTTTATGTGATGTCTTTCAGCTTGAGTTCATGTTGTCGCATTACGCAAGAACGATAATTTTCGTTCTTTACCAAGAACGACAACTCGCTAAGCTGGTGATTCCTGCAAGAATTACTGATCGTATTAAATTTTCTAGTTGCCTCTCTCTCTGTCTGTCTGTCTCTCTCTCTGTCTGTCTGTCTGTCTGTCTGTCTCTCTCTCTCTCTCTCCTCTCTCTCTCTCTCTCTCTCTCTCTCTCTCTCTCTCTCTCCTCTCTCTTGATTGTGATTCGAGTTCGAAAAAGTTCGAGTTCTCTCTCTCTGTGTCCGTCTGTCTATCTGTCTCTGTCTGTCTGTCTGAATCTGCCTTTCTCTCTGTTTCTGTCTGTCTCTGTCTGTGTCTATCTCTCTGTCTCTGTCTCTCTTTTGTCCCCTCTATTTCTTTCCCCCTATCTTCCCCCTTTTCTAAAAAAACCATTTCATTCGTTTCTTCTCTTTCTCTCATCTTCTATTCCCCTCCATCCCTCTCCCCCTCTCTCTCATATAATATTCTTTCTTCTTTCAAATGTTCAGCGGGTCACGTGTTGACCTTTGGAAGTAAAGAAAATGTAAAGAATGATGCGAAATGTCACTTAGATAACAAAAACAATCCACTTTAACCAGTTTTGTTGCAGCGTTCGTAAAGTTTTACAGCCATTTTATGTTATCTGTTAAAAGGCAAGAAATATTTTACGTTCTGTGTTAAAAGATTTTGTTGTTCTGTGTTAAAAAACACCTATTTTATGTTCTGTTTGAAAAATCTTTGTGTTCTGTGTAAAAACATTCTTTGTTCTATTTAAGAAAAAAACTATTTTATGTTCTGTTTAAAAAAAATTATGTTCTGTTAAAATATTCTTTGTTCTGTGTTAAAAAATATATTGTATATTCTGTGCTAAAGGATCATCTCTCAGTTAAAATGGTATGTTTTATTAGAAAATAAACCTATTTTATATTGTGTGTTCAAAATAGCTATTTCATGTTCTGTGTTAAAAAATCCCAAACTATTTCATGTTCTCTCTTAAGAAAGAACTATTCCGCATTCTGTGTTAAACAGAACTATTCTACACTCTGTATTATGTCCTGTATGTTATGTGTTAGAAAAGAACATTTTTATGTTTCTTGTTAAAAAAGAAATATTTTACGCTGTGTGTTATCTTACGACAGCATTAAATCCAGCCTCAAAACATACCTATTTCAAACCTAAGATTTTCCACTCTTGTTTCATCTCATATCTGTCCCTGCCTTTAACAGCCAAAATTCCATCACCCTGCTGAAATGTAGAACCTGTGTGTGTGTGTGTGTGTGTGTGTGTGTGTGTGTATGTGTATGTGTGTGTGTGTGTGTGCGTGGGCGTGCGTGTGTACATTTGAATTTGTTAAAATATTGTTAATCATTGTTGGTTGCATGTGTAGGAGCAGATTGAATGCAAGCGCTCTGATTTGTAATTGCAAGATATAGCGCTATATAAATTCCACTTCTTCTTCTTCTTCTTCTTCTTCTTCTTACAATTATTAAAAACAAAGCTTTTCTATGTTCGTGTTAAAAAACCCCAAACAAACTGTTCTCTGTTCTGTGACAGACAGAGCTAGTCTTCGTTCTTTCGTCCTGTTTTCCGTGAAAGGTGGCTGCCATGAAGTCTGTATTTACACAGCGAGAAACATGACCGATCATCCCGAAGTCGGAATGCGGCTATCTCAATGGTGGTGGTGGTGATGGGAGTGGGGGTGGGGTGGGGAAACTGCCTCTCTGTAAGCAAAAATCTCACCCTTGGTGAACCTCGGAGCTCTAGCCAAGGAACGAAAAAACAACAGACGGAATACTTTGTTTAGATTTCTCCTACTGTTATGGGGACAAGGTAGCTCGGTGGTCACAGCACTTGCGTTCCTCTCACTAAGGTTAAGCAGCGTCGAGCGTGGTAACCTCGCAGATGGGTGACCCTTTGCGCGCCTTGGCTTCAGCACAGTCCCCAAGTTCACCCAGCTGTGAATGGGCACACGCCTTCTTTAGGGACAGGGAAGGTAGAGTAATAATAATAATAATATTAATAATAAATGGAATTTATATAGCGCTATATCTTGCAAAAAGAGTAGAGTAGAGTAGAGTAAAGTAGAGGAGAGGAGAGTAGAGGAGAGGAGAGGAGAAGAGAGAGAGAGAGAGAGAGAGAGGAGGAGAGAGAAGAGGAGAGAGAGAGAGGGATGAGAGAGAGAGAGAGAGAGAGAGAGAGAGAAGAGAGAGAGATAGGGGTTGGGGGGGGGGGGGGGTAGGCGCCGCCTTCAATAAGCTGGCCCCCCCAGAGAAGCTGAGGTCTCTGATGCCTCGCTCCCTAAC
>CM054145.1:63011117-63013617 GCA_028751875.1 Rapana venosa
CTCCCTATCTCTCTCCATCTCCCCATCTCTCTCCCTATCTCTCTCCATCTCCCCCATCTCTCTCCCTATCTCTCTCTCATCCTCCATCTCCCCATCTCTCTCTCCATCTCCCCATCTCTCTCCCTATCTCTCTCTCCATCTCCCCCTACCCCTCTCTCCCTACTCCTCCTCTCCTCCTCTCCTCCCTTCTTCTCCCATCTCCCCCTTCTCTCTCCTTCTCTCTCTCCTCTCTCTCCTCCTCATTCCTTCATCTTCCCCTCCTCCCTCCCTCTCCTCTCTCCCTCCCTTTTCTCTCTTCTCCTCCTCCTCTACTCTCTCTCTTTTTCTGTCTTCTCTCCTCCTTCTCCTCTCCTCACCTCTCTCTCTCTCTCTCTTCACTCTCTCTTTTTCTTCTTCCTCCTCCTCTCTCTCTCTCTCTCTCTCACTCTCTCTTTCTTCTCCCTCCCCTCCTCCTCCTCTCTCTCTCTCTCTCCTCTCCTTCTCTCCCTCTCTCTCTTCTCACTCTCTCTCTCTCTCTCCTCTCCTCTCTCCTCCTCTTCTCTCTCTCCTCCCCCCCCCCCCACCCCCCCCCCCCCCCCCCAATCCCTTCTCTCTTCTCCTCCTTCTCGCTTTTCTATCCTTCTCCAGGCGGAGAGTAATCGCAGGCGGAGTAATCGATTCCTCCGAGCCTCATAGCGCAGCATCCTTCCGCCCGAATCAAGGAGCGCTTTAGTCCCCGTGTCACAAGGCGCCATAATGGATGGCGATTACCTCCCCTTCTTCACCTGCAAGCTATCTCAGGGCCGCGAACCAGGAAGGAAAACATAGGGTGGCTTGTCTATTACCTCCCTTCACACGTTTTGTATGATTGTTAACAGGATGGACGCTATAGTTGTGTGGTTAACACCGTTCGATTTCAATCGCATGGGTTTATGTAGGTGTCGATTCGAATCTTGACAGTGTCTGGTGAAGTAAGTGTAGAGGTTTTTACCCCCTCAGGTCAACTTTAAGTGCAGACGTGCCAGTGCATTCATTCCTTTCATGTATACACGCATGCGGAAGATCAAATATGCATAATGTTCAAGATCCCGTAATTCACATCAGTGTTCGGTAGGTCACGGAAACACGAACATATCCAGCATATATTCCTTACGTCGGAATGCGGCTACCTTCATGGTGGGTAAAAACGGTCGCAACGCAAAAATCTCATCATTGGTGAACCTTGGAGCTCAAGCTCAGGAACAAAAAAAAAAAGAAGAAAGAAATCATGTTGACCAGTGGTCAAGAGGTCACGCAACTGTCTTGGAAAGTGAAAAGTCCTCAATTCGATTCTCCGGTCAACCCAAACTATTATCTCTGCCCCCCCCACCCTCCCCGTTTCGATTCTGGTCTGGGTGCAAGTCTTTTAGATGAGACGATAAATTGATGTCTCGTGTGCAAACACATTTGACACACTTTAAAAAACCAACATAGAGAGAGTGTTTATTTGTAAGGACTTATGGAACAGGTTGATTCTTGCATCTAAATTCCATTATCCTCGATATAAAAGAATAATAAACATCTAAGTGTGATTTCATTTATTTATTTATCTATTCATTTATTTAGTTAGTTAGTTATTCTTTTATTTCGAGGATAATGGAATAAGCACGTATATGCTTCTTATTACATCCAGTACCCGTGTGCATGCGGTTTTGTAGATTTTGTTATCAGTTCCCACCGGCAGACTGTATGCAAACACCACACACCAGCCAATAAATCCAAGCTCAAGCCCTTGTCTACACACAGAAATACGCAGACAGGCAGACAAACTGCCAGACAGACAGACAAACTGACAGACAGACAAAGTGCCAGCCAGACAGGCAGACAAACTAAAGACAGACAGACAAACAGGCAGACAGACAGGCAGACAAACTGACAGACAGACAGACAGAAAGGCAGGCAGACAGACAAACTGATAGACAAAAAAACCCCACCACACACACAGAAGATGAGGTCAAGGAAGAAGGAAACGGGAACACTGCCCCATCCCCCCCCCCCCCCCCCCCCTTTCCCTACTCTCCCTTCTCCAAAGGGCAGACAATTCTGATGACTGGCCAACTTTTGTTTCTGCAGCGGAATATCCGGCCTGACTTGATGTCGCTTCCCTGGGGACGGCATTCTGTTTCGGCACCTGGAAACGTCCGGGATGGGAAGTTTTTTGTCCTCTGTCCGTCTGCCTGCCTGTTTGTCTATCTGTCTGCCTGCCTGCCTGTTTGTCTATCTGTCTGCCTGCCTGTTTGTCTATCTGTCTGCCTGCCTGCCTGTTTGTCTATCTGTCTGCCTGCCTGTTTGTCTATCTGTCTGCCTGCCTGTTTGTCTATCTGTCTGCCTGCCTGTTTGTCTATCTGTCTGCCTGCCTATTTGTCTGTTTGTATGTCTGCCTGTCTGTCTGCAAATCTGTTTGTCTACCTGTCTGCTTGTCTGTCTGCCTGCCTGTCTGTTTGCCTGTCTGTCTGTCTACCTGCCTGCCTCTCTGTCTTTT
>CM054145.1:63021117-63033617 GCA_028751875.1 Rapana venosa
GAGAGAGAGAGAGAGAGAGAGAGAGAGAGAGAGAGAGAGAGAGAGAGAGAGAGAGAGAGAGATTAAAGCTCGTCCATAGTCAGTCAATATCACACACCACACACACACACACACACACACACACACACACACACACACACACACACACACACAACACACATCACACACACACACACACACGCGCGCGCGCGCGCGCGCGCACACACACACACACACACACACTGAAGAAAAAAACCAGCCAAACAAATAGCAGTTGGCTGAGGCTGGCAGCTAAAACCTTAATCCCTTTCCCGGCTGATTTGCACAGTGAGTGTAAACTTGTACAAAACTTACAAAAAAACAACAACCACAGAACAAGCAAAAGACAACTAAACCCACAGAAAAAACGAAACTTTTTTTAAACACGAGCACAGAAACAAAGAAAAACAACGAACACAAATACAACGTAAAACAACAACAAAACAAAACAAAAACCGGACGGTGGATAAGCACAACACGCAAACAAGTGCAATGACATAACTATAAGTATTTTTCTTCTACTGATGCGTTTTCCCCTTGGGGACACCAGGGGATTGTCACTATAAACAGCATCCCCACCTTCCCAAAATTATGTGCTGGGATTTCCCTCTTTTCTATCCCTCTCTTTCTTTCTGCCTTCTTCCTTTTCTTCCTGTCACCTCCTTTGTTTTCTGCCTTCTTCGTCCAGTCTTCTGCCTTTTTTCTTCTCCAGAAGTCTTCACAGATAACAATTCTCTCCCGAGCCAAAGTCGGATGCGCTGGGCCTGACTTGTCAGGCCCTTAACGGCAGCACAACGCAATTTGGTTCATATGACAGACAACAATAGTTACTGTCTGAGCGTTCGACGACGACGACGACGTAGAAGAAGAAGACGACTTGAGTTATGATCGGTGGAAAGTGAGAGGAGAATGAGGGTATGGAAGGAGGGGGTGTAGAGCATCAGTGAGGGTCAGAAATGAGAGGGGGGGGGGGGAAGATGGGGAGGTTGCCAGGGGTGAAATGAGTACTTGAAAAGGGTGACTAGGCCGCTGATCGCGAAATCTGATTCCTAAGTGTCATAATTATCATGTCTCTTGTTGCTGCTATTGTTGTTGCTATTGCTGCTACTATTGTTGCTATTGTTGTTTCTCTTTGGAAGCCTTTTCTGTATTCCAAAGCATGTTACGAGGCATTGAACGTGCTAAATTGATGTTCTGTGATCCACAACTTATGCAAACTTATCACCTTTTCCAATCATTTTCCAATGGCATAATGTTTCTGTTACAAAATATCTGGACATTTCTCAAGGGAGCTTGTTTAATTAGGACAGAGCTTTATCGTACACACATCCACCCACACTGTCAGGAAACAGAAAAAAAATAAGCCCAGGCCAATGAATGAGAACTCTCAACAGGAATGAAACTAAAAACCCGAAACAAATGATCACCCAAACCCAACACCACATGAGAGACCCCTAAATTACCACCAGAATCTTCCCTGGCCTTTAATAAGGGCACGAAAGAGTAAAGAGCGTCTTTTATCCTAGCCAATCAGGTTTCTTCATTTCTTGTCCAATCCAATCCCACCTTACAAGCTTCAATAATGAAACGAGCGTTTCAACTCCACCCCACACCACCCCTAAATTAAACACAGCGTTTTTGGTGTGAAAACTATGGAACTGAGAAATTGAGAGAGAGAGAGAGAGAGAGAGAGAGAGAGAGAATAGGGAGGAAGAAATGGGGAAATGGGTTGAAAAGGAAAGGGGATGGTGGTTGTGGTGGTGGTGATGGGTGGGGGTGGCTGTAGAATAAGGGAGTGGAATAGTAATAAGGGGGGAGGGGAGGGGAGGGGAGAGGGAAGGCAAAACAAAATGAACTACTTCGAAGACAATAGGCAACTGGTCTACTCTGAGAATAACAGACAGTCACTGATGTACTTCTTTCACTTGCAGTCCAGCATACTATATTTGATAAAATATTCAAAATGTGCAAATATGGAGCATGCAATTGTGACGAAAAACACTTTTCACTGAATTACTGATAATGATGAACTATGACATACATACCAAACTTTTCTTTTTTTTTTGCTTTTCTTTTCTTTTTTTTTTTTTTTTTTTTTTGAGAGAGAGAGAGAGAGAGAGAGAGAGAGAGCACGTCACAAGGGACCTAACCACTTTCGTTTCGCGAACAACGTTTCTCAGTCTGTTCCCCTTCCTATCTTTTTTACAAGCACCCCCCACCTCCCCTCCCTTTCCTCCCTTCAATCTTCCCCTTCCCCAAACCCCCTTCCTCCAGCCTTTACCATCCTCTGCTCTGTCTCTGTCTCTGTCTTGCCACTGTCTCCATCACTGTGTCTGTCTACAAGCTTTTATTCCCTCCTCCTTTCGTTTTTCGTTCCTCGGCTAGAGCTCTGAGCTTCACCAATGCTGGGATTTTGTCTGTGCGATTAGTTTTTACCCACCATGAAGGTAGCTGCATTCCAACTTCCGATGTTCGAGTTTTTTTCATTACACGCCCAACACTTACCTGAATCACCACATCTCTAATTAACGTGCATAACGAACTTCTCCATATATCATTCCATTCATCACATGCATATTGATCTTCTTATACACGAAGGGAATTAAGGCACTGGTAGGTCTGCACTTGAAGTTGACCTGGGAGATCGAAAAATAGCAAACACATCCTTAATTCACCAGACGTGACCGAGATTCGAACCTACGACTTCATGGACCCATGGGATTGATGTGGAAGGGTCTTAACCACTTGGCAATATCGTTCGTCAAGCAGTGTTTAATTTCCAGCCAAAAATGAGACACACAGGAATGGCAGCAACAAGGGCACTGGGAAATTGGCATGGGGAGAGGTGAAGGGGGGGGGGGGGAAGGGGCTGGGGGACTGGGGAGGAGGATGACATGGGGGGTGGGAGGGAGGAGGGGAGAGAGGGAGGACAGGGAATAGAGAGGGATGGCTGAGGTGTTGGTGATGTGATTGGGAAGGTCTGAATAGGTGGTGGGGTGGGGTGGGGAATGGGAGTGGGTGTGGGGGTTGGGGGTCAGAGGGAGTGGGGTGTGGTGGTGTGTATAAAACAAGAGGTCTTTAGGACAGCACCACTGGGGACGCCAGCACTTCTGTTCCGAACATGATCTGTCAGTTCCTTCCCCCCCTCACTCTCCCCTCATTCCCCCACCCCCTCCCGCCCCTCCTCACCTCTCAGTGCTTTAACCTCCACGTTCTAATCCCTGTTTCTTGTCTGTCTGTTGCTGTGTTCCTCAGTGCTCCTCCTCCTCTTGCTGGTTTTCTATTCTCCCATGGTGTCTACAATAGTCTCGTTCTGCTTCTGGTAGGGAGGGACAGCTCAGTGGTCAGAGCACTCGCTTTCCCCCAGCTAAGGTTCAGCAGCATTGAGCTTGGTCACCAAGCAGACGGGTGAGGGTTTGCTCGCCTTGGCTTCAGTACAGTCCCTCAGTTCACCCAGCTGTCAACGGGTACCTGCCCTCTTTAGGGTCAGGGAAGGTAAAGCAGCAAGGGAGAGGAGATGGGCGCCGCCCTCAATATGCTGGCCCCTAGAGAAGCTGAGGTCTCTGACGTCTCGCTATCCAATGACCATATAGGTTATGGGAACACCCTACTACCACCTTATGTGTTCACGAGAATGGTTGTTCTCTACAGAATATTGCCAGCCAAGGACAACTCTCTGATTCTTGTTGGCTACCTCATGTGCATGAACAGTATTTTGCACACGGAACCTTGGTTTATCCTCTCCTCTGAAGGACTAGTATCCAGACCACCATCCTGGCCTAGTTTGTTGATGTATACCACCTTTTAGTTATAACAGCTTTCTCTGCAAGAAATTCAGGCTGCTCTCCTTAGGAAAAAAACATGTCTTCATGTCTTCCTAAGTCCAATGCCATCCATTTGTTTGAATTCTTTAATTGAAAAAAAAAACCCACGATGGAAAAATGTTTACTTTCAGTCACAAAACGAACTTGGGACTTCTTGCTTTGTGGACACAAGCGTGTCATCACTGGACCACTGGCGCACCACCCAAACATCAGCACCATCCAGATGGTCGTTAACCCTGACAGATGGCCCAAGAGATTCTCGGGGAGCAGGGGGGGGAGGGAAGTTGTAGATAGGGTGGGGGTGGGGGGGGGGGAAGGATAATCAAGGGCTTAGGTGGGTAGGCAATAGTTGTGGTGATGGAAGAGGGAGGGAGGCAGGAGGAAGGCGTGGGGACGGGATGGGAAGGGAGGTGAAGGGAAGGGGGAGACAAATGAGGCGGAGGGAGGGAGGGAGGGAGTGTGGTGGGTGGTGGAGTCAGGGTGTTATTGTGAGCACGCAGGAGACTTTAGCCGCTTCTGTTTTGGGAACACACTCCATCAGTCTGGGCACACAACAAACACCCCCCCCTTCCACCCCTCCCCTCCCTTCTCTCTCTCTCTCTCTCTCTCTCTCTCTCTCTCTCTCTCTCTCTCTCTCTCTCCTCTCTCTCTTCCTTATTCCTCCCACCCTGTGTGTATTCAGGACCCAGCTAGCTTCCTCACCCTACTTAGCTGTTTCTAAAGACTTTTCTCTTTGTTGTGTTGTTGTTGTTGTTGTTTGTCTGGACTAGTGCTTTGTCCTTAAGTGGTGATGTTGCTACAAAGAGGGCTGTGATCGTGACTATGGATGTTAGGGGTTTTATATGGTCGTTCATTCATTCATTCATTCATTCACTCATTCATTCATTTTGTTTTCACCTTTTCAATGTTTGAGATCAGGTTTATGGTATGGTTTCAGTATCTGTGATCTCTGTTATGTTATTTCTTCTCTCTCTCTCCCCCCCCTCTCTCTCTCTCCCTCTCTCTCTCTCCCTCCCTCCCCCTCTCTCTCCCCCCTCTCCTTCTCTGTCTGTTGAGTAAAACCAACCACAGGTCACATGTTTTTCAAACAAGCACTCAGAAAAAAGCCACCGAACCAGGTGAAAAAAACTCCTCGCCTAAATGTGTAGCTTGATTCATATCTAAGTTTTCCTCATGCCACTGCTTCATTTGTCTTCAATCATAGAGGCTGTGGAGTCGACTACACTTGTTGATTTAAACAAGATTATATTCAAAGAAAATCATACATTGTACACACTCGTAATAGAGCAGCAACAAGCGAAAAGCTTATAATGTGCTCACCAACAATGACGCGTTCAGTTTTACTACACCTGTCAAGGTGATGCTGCTCATGTGGCGACACTCTTTGACGGGCAATGGTTTTGTGTTCATATCAATGTGCCTGTCAGTATTGTATTCATATCCCTTAAGTCCTAACATCTTAGTACTAAAAGATCCCTTGTATTGTAATTGCCCTTCATGGGATGATTAAAGCGGTTTTGACTTTGACTTGACTTGACAGACTTCACTGGGAAAATCTCATTTTCCTTGAGAGTAGATGTTCCTGTTCCACAAAAGGAAACAGTTTCACACACTGGCCAGCTTAGCCAACAAGCACAGGCCTGTGCATCTGCACGTTTCTTAGCATCCTCTCAACAAGCTTCTTTTTTGTTCTGTTTTTGAAAATGCACCGTGAAAGATCAGAGAAAAAGAGGATGAAGAGCGTGGGAGGAGGGGTGTGTGTAGTGCGTGTGCGTGGTGTGAGTGAGCGAGTGTTGCGTGGTGTGATCAATTAAAGTCTGTCAGTGATATTAGAATGTGTGGGTATGGTGTGTATGGTGTGTGGTGGTGTGAGGTGAGTGATAGGAGGATGAAATTGCAATATAAGAAATACACTGTGAAATCTTTATGAATTCATGGAATAATATGATATGACAGTGATGACAACGTGAAGCGTGCATGCGTCGCCGCACACACACACACCACACACACACACACACACACCCCACACCACAACACACACACACACACACACACACACACACACACACCACACACACACAACCATGCATGCACATACGCAGCACGAGCATATACACAACACACTCCCCCACTCCCCCCCTACCCAGACATATATGATGCACACATGCACATAAACACCAACACACACACAGACACATCACACACATAGACAAATTAGACCTTCACCTATAGCCACCCACACATGCTCATGCACACAAGCACGTGCTATCGTAGAATGCCCCACTGACAGCACAGGCTGAAATTGAAGGGTATCGCATTTCTTTGATGTCTGACTGACTGTGTCAGAAAAACAGGATCACGGCTTCTGAACTTCCTATCAATTCCCTGGGACGCCTGCTCCAAAAATGTCAACCACACAAAACAACCCGCAGTTCAAGCCAAAAAAGAAAAAAGAAAAAGAAAGCTAAAAGGTCAAATGTGATGTATTCCATTTAAGTTGCTGGACTGTAAAGTGTGCTCAGAAGAAGAAGTGCTGAGTACTGGTATCAGAGAGTTCGATCACAAGGTCTTTTGATGTGGTTTGGGTGTGGTAGCGATGGAAACTAGAGTTGTTGTTGGGAAATGGAATGAGTGTGTGTGTGTGTGTGTGTGCGAGCGCGCACGAGTGTGTGTTTTTGTGTGTGCGCACATGTGTGCGTGCATGTGTGTGTGTTTATCGATTTTTTCTATTTATCTCTTTTATTTTTTATATTTTAAGAATAAAGGAGTAAGCGCTTATGTGTATCTTTATATCAAGTTTCTCCATGCATGTGGTTTTTGTTATGCGTTCCCACCAACACAAATAGCCTACTCTTCTCAAAAGACAGAACAGGTTTAAACGTATGTGCAAGATGTCTGCACACGTTTGCACACAGTTTATAGTCTCAAATGAAGGAGATTTGCAGGAGACAGAACCCATGTTAACTCCAGGGGGAAATCTCCTTGAATGGACATCTCAGTGGTGGCTTGTTCCTGAACTCAAACCGGGGCTGTTAAATCCCGAGTGCAATGCACAACAATCTAACCACCAGGATATCTTGGCCCATCTCTCTGTGTCTCTCTTACTCTCTGTCTCTCTCTGTCTCCCTCTCTCTGTGTCTGTCTGTCTGTCTGTCTCTCTCTCTCGCCCTCTCTCTCTTTCTCTCCCTCTTTCCCTCCCTCTCTCTCTCACACAGACACACACCAGACAAACCCTCCCCCACTCTCTCTCACCCGTATGTTCTCTCTCTCTCTCTCTGCATCTATGTGTGTGTGTTAGTTGTGTGTGTGTGTTGTGTGTGTGTGTGTGTGTGTCTTCAATTTTACGTCTGTTCACTGAAAGTGTTATCAGACAAGAGGTGGAATAGGAGTGATGAAAAGAGGGCTTGAAAGCAAAAGAGATAAGTGTTGGTAATTAAAGATTTAGTGTATGTCTACATTCTGATTCCAAACAACACAAACAATATGTTGCTAGTGTTTGTGCTTGCTCACGCATGCATATGTCTGTATACATGCAAGATTCCACACTTCTATACAATCGCATGTATGTATGTATGAATATATGTATGTATGTATATGCATTGCTCACACACGTATGTCATAATGCAGAACAAGGTATCATTGCAGCCCTGAACTGCCTCGCTGTGTCAGCCAGCAGGGAAAGCCAGGTTAAGCCCTGCTGTCTCCTGTTACAGCCCCTGTTACAGCCCCTGTTACAGCCCCTGCTGTCTCCTGTTACAGCCCCTGTTACAGCCCCTGTTACAGCCCTTGTTACAGCCCCTGCTGTCTCCTGTTACAGCCCCTGTTACAGCCCCTGTTACAGCCCCCTGCTGTCTCCTGTTACAGCCCCTGTTACAGCCCCTGTTACAGCCCCTGTTACAGCCCCCTGCTGTCTCCTGTTACATCCCCTGTTACAGCCCCCTGCTGTCTCCTGTTACAGCCCCTGTTACAGCTCCTGTTACAGCCCCTGTTACAGCCTCTGTTACAGGGAAAGGCTGATCCTGACCTGCCTGACCCAGGTCAACGTTCTGGGCCTAGGTCAAGAGAGATGGGAGTCCTACTCCCACATACAGACTGGGTTTAGGGGTAACAACAGTTGGTGTACCCTTTTTTATAACCAGACAGACATTCTTTCATGCATGAACACATGCAAAAATGCATGTATACACATACAAGTATGCATGCATGCACACATACCTACACACACATATATATGTACATATAAAAAAGTATACAATGCACACACACACACACGCGCGCGCGCGCACACACACACGCACACACACACACTTGCGCCTATGCACGTGCATACATAAACGCAACCAAACACACCTACATAGCCAGAGAGAGAGAGAGAGAGAGAGAGAGAGAGAGAGAGAGAGAGAGAGAGAGAGAGAGAGAGAGAGAGAGAGAGAGAGAGAGAGAGAGAGAAGAGAGAGAGAGAGTTAGAGAGAGAGAAGACAGAGACAGAGACAGACAGACAGATAGACAATAGATGGAAAGACAGACTGAGACACACAGAGAGAGAGAGAGAGGAGAGAGAGAGAGAGAGAGAGAGAGAGAGAAGAGAGAGAGAGGAGAGGAGAGAGAACAGACAGACAGACAGACAGACAGACAGACAGACAGACAAAGAGACAGACAGACAGACAGACAGACAGAGACACAGACACATCACCAGACACAAGGGTGCTGCGATATTGGGAGAGAGGAAGAAAATAGACTGGAGAACAGGGGGATGGGGAGGGGGGGGGGGTGGATGGGGGGGAGTGGTTGGGTAGAGTGGGAAAGAAAGAATAATTATCGTCCCGATTACAAGAGGATGAGGGAGGAGGAGAGGAGGAGGAGGAGGAGAAGAGAAGGGAGGGTGGTGGAGGCAGAGGGGGTGTTATTGTGAGCACGCAGGAGACTGTACTCGCTTCTGCCTTCAGAATTCCTTCCATCAGTCTGGACACACAACAACCCCCCCCCCCCCCCCCCCCACCACACACACCATGCCCTCTTCCTCTTCTTCCTTCCCTCCCTCCCTCCCCCTTCCCTTCTCTCTTTCTTGCTCGTGTTCTGTGTATTCACGACTCCAACTTTATTTACAACCAAACTTATTCCTTCCTAGAGAGGGTTTTTATTTTATGTTAAAGTTTGGATTGGTGCTTCTGTGCTGGTATGTATGGTGGTAGCTACATGCAGTGCTGAGGTTATGCTCATGGGCGGGAAGGTAGGTGTTACTGCATTCATTCATTCATTCATTCATTCATTCATTCATCTATCCATCCATCCATCCATCCATCCATCCATCCATTTTTATGCAGTTTCTGGCATCATTCATTCATTCATTCATTCATTCATTCATCCATCCATCCATCCATCCTTCCATTTTCATGCAGCTTCTGGCATCACTCATTCATTCATTCATTCATTCATTCATTCATTCATTCATTCATTCATTCAACATATCTATTAAGTTTTTGATGTAACATTTCTGGCACGGTTTTGGATGCATTCATCTGTGTAATGTTATCAGTATTCTGTAACCTTTTCCTCGTTTTCTCTCTGTGACATTTTCTGCTGCATTCAAATGATGCAACACATATCAGTTTCCAGAGAAGGACAGTTACAATCGTGAGAAGACTAAGCATTGGAAGTTATTAATGACATTGCATATTACACACAGCATCCCGAGTCTTTTCTGTTGTACAAAAGATCACCACTACCAGCCATTCATAAAGGTTAACAGGAATGACCAAAAAAAAAAATCAAACAACAAACAAATAAGAAAGGTTTTTGACTCCCAACTAACCCACCGACCTGTTGAATTTTTGAACAAATGCACTACTGCTAAAAGCCACCACATCGTTGCTTTAATTTGTTTTATTTTGATGCTCATCACATCCCCCCTTCATACTTTCGTTCTTCAAATACCAGCAAACCTGAAATTCTTATCCACATCATAATTCATTTCCGTTTTCTAAAACCACTGTTTCAGTCAAACCTGTCATTTCTATGTGCTAATCAGACAGTTCTACTCCAGTCTTCTTGTTTATAGATCAGTCTCTGCAATGAAGGCAGTGGTACACTTGCAGATCCTCTAACCCCCCCCCCCCCCTCCCACCCCCAAAGTCCTTCGGATGAGACTATAAACCTAGGTCCCATGTGCGAACGCAAGCATAACATCTTGCGCACACGTTAAAACCTGTTCCACTTTTCGGAAGAGTAGTCCATTGTTAGCTGGTGAGAACGGAAGACAAAACAAACAAACAAACAAAAAAGTTTACAAAACTGCATACACACGGGGACTTGGTGTAGAAAAGCACATGAGTGCTTATTCCATTATCTCCGAAATGAAAGAATAACATAAAAAAATGAAATTAAAAAGAATAAAAGGACCAGAATCTTTAGCCATCAGTAATTGTTTAACTTGAACGAAAGAGAAGCTTGTGTCTACACTCTGTGTAGATTGAGGGTTTATTTTTCCCCCCTCACTTCGCCAGAAGGAAGTGGCGATGTCTATGTACTGTCCCGGCTAGGCTACAGCATCAAGCACAGGCTAGGTATGTATGTCTGTATGTCCTCGTCTCTTAGCAACCACTGTACAAGCCTCTTTTCTGCTTCCAGAAAAGCACTGGGGGAAAATCAGAGGGAAAGAGGATTAAGTGGGGGGTAAGGGTGGGGGAGGAGGGGGAGAAGAGAAGGTCGGGGTGGTGGTGGGGTGTGGGATGTAGGGGGTGGGGGTGAGGGTGGGTGGAAGGCTGAACCTGGAATAAAAAACATGTTGGGAAATCATAATAATGTAGTTATGGATGATTTGATCAAATGTGTGTTGTGTGTGTGTGTGTGTGTGTGTGTGTGTGTGTTGTGTGGTGTGTGTGTGCGTGTGTGTGTGTGTATGTATGTGTGTATGTATGTATGTATGTATGTATCTATGTATGTATAATCTGTGTGTATATCTTTTTGCAGGTGCATATGCGCACAAGTTAGTGTGTGTATGTGCATAAATGCTTGCATGCTCATTAAACTAAAAATTCAGCCATTCGCGAGAGAATTTTCGTTCACATTCATTGTTTTTAGTTTACAAATACAGCACATATGTATATATTGCTTCTACACACATATGTTCATACACATGCTTGTGCACACACACACAAACACGTGCTATTCGTAGAACGCCCCACTGTCAGCACAGGTTGAAACTGAAGGGTATCGCATTTCTTTGATGTCTGACTGACTTTGTCAGAAAAACAGGATCACGGCTTCCGAACTTCCTATCAATTCACTGAGAACGCCTGCTCCACAAATGTCAACCACACAAAACAACCTGCAGTTCAAGCCAAAAAAAAAAAGCCAAAAGGTCAAATGTGATGTGTTCAATTTAAGTTGCTGGACTGTAAAGTGTGGTCAGAAGAAGAAGAAGGGGGCTTAGCCCTGTGTACTGGTATCAGAGAGTTTGATCACAACGTCTTTGGATGTGGTTGTAAGTTGGCTAAGGAAGAAAGACTCTTTCTGTCTGTCTGTCTGTCGGTCTGTCTCTCTGTCTGTATCTCTCTGTCTCTCTCTCTTTGAGGACTGGATGAACAAGTCTTTGTAACTTAATTGTTCCCCTCCTGAAATAAAAATGCGTTTGTGTTTCTCTCTCTAGCTCTCTCACTCTCTTGCGCACACGTTAAATCCAGTTCCACTTTTCGTAAGAGTAGGTCATTGTGTTTCGGTGGGAACAGATGACATGATTTACAAAACCGCATACGCACTGGGACTGTATGTAAAAAAGCACATAAGTGCTTATTCCATTATCCTCGATATAAAAGAATAAAAAAAAAGGTTTAAAAAGTATGTGTGTGTGCGTGTGTGTTAGTATTAGCGCTCATGTGTGTGTATACTGTGTGTGAAGGTGTCATACGGTAGACCAGTATTGTATTGCAGCCATTTTTTATGCTGGGTCAAACCTCACACCTAAGGAACGCAGCTTTCAATCCTAGTTATACAGAACCACAGACCACCTCTGAAACGTGGGATCGGTTTCTGGCAGTAAAATCAATCTGGGTTCTTAAAAAATATCAGCGTACAGTTAATTGTTGTTGTTGTTGTTTTTTGTACACAATAAACAAAAGACTGTCCATGCCCTGCGATTCTAAGCTCTTGCATGGTCAATGACATCATAGCCATAAAGAAAAAAAATCAAGAAATGAAATCATGACAAACAAAGAGAACAAACGTACTCCAAACAGTCTGGAAACAAAAGCAGTGCATTTTTCGGCTATCTATGAGTATACATTATTAAAATTTGCAAAAAAGTGTTATGTATATCTAAAAATGTACATCTACCGATAAATACACACAAAACATTACTCTGCAGAATGATACAACAAATCAAATACAGGACAAATTCTAGCAAGCGGATCATGCAAGCTAAACCCAAACAAAAACATATGACTACTTTTAATGTTATGCACCTAAATGAAAATGGACGGCTATACACAACTAACCTAGTAGTTCGTGTTTCAGAGGTATTTGCGTATTCCAGTAATTCCATGGATTCATAAGCTGGCTGGTGGAGAGCTTACATACAGACTGTGACCATGGCATGGTAAACTGTAACCAGTTGGAGGAGGAACAGGAAAGAACTCACCCCTGTCTGCTGAGAGAAAGAGA
>CM054145.1:63041117-63051117 GCA_028751875.1 Rapana venosa
CAGACAGACGATGATGTGACAGAGAAACCAACCTATGATTCAGTAAACCACAAAAACAGCAAAATCCAAACAATAGCACCAGTGAAAACCGAGCCAGCAAAGCACAAGAGTCAGCAAAACAGCACAAGAAAGCAGCAAAAAAAAACAAAAACACAACAAACAAAAGCAGAAAACAACAAGAAATACACAAGAAACCAAGCCAAACACAAATAGACACCAATACGAACAGACAAAGAATACAGCAAACACAAACAGAAGCAAAGCCAAACACACAAAGAACCAACCAAACACAACACAATTAGCCAAAACACACAAAGACCAGCCAAACACACAAAAACACCAAAAAATAGCCAAAACCAACACAAAAAGAACAGCAACCAAAACACAACCACAAATACAAAACACCACAAAAGAAACAGCCACAACAGACAGCCAAACACAAAAAACACACAAAGAACAGCACAAAACACACACAAAAAGAAAACCAGCCCAAACAAATAAAACAACCCCCAAAAAATACAAATAAAATCAGCCAAAATACGCACACAGCCAGTCAACTCCACACAACAGCCAGCCAAAAACACACAAAGAGCCAGCCAAATATACAAAACGGCTAACCAGCCAGCCAGCCAGCCAGCCAGCCAGCCAGCCAGCCAGACGAAACAAAGAAAGGTTGTCAGATGTTATTGTAATGTAAAAGCCCCACCCCACCCCTGCTCTCTCCTCCCCCCACCCCCAAACCCCAGATGGATGAAATGGAATCTACCATTCTATTGATCTAGACACAGACTTGATTCGAACAGCCTCAGTTGGGATGGGGGGTAGGGGTGGGGTTGGGGTTTACAAAGCAAGGAAAAAAAAGGGAAGGGGAGGGAGAGGGAGGGAGAGAGGTGGGGGGAGGGAGGGGGATGGGAGGGTTGGATGGGTGGGTATATTGTCTTCGAAAATAAAATCCCCACCAATAAAAGGATGTACTTTCCCAGAATATGAAGCAAGAGAGAGAGAGAGAGAGAGAGAGAGAGAGAGAGAGAGAGAGAGAGGAGAGAGGAGAGAGAGAGAGAGAGAGAGAGAGAGAGAGAGCAGACACAAACAGAGACAGAGAGACAAAGAGAGAAAGAGAGACAGAGACAAAGGAATAGACATAAAAATACAGAGAGGAGACAGACAGACAGAGACATAGCTAGAGACAGAGGGCCAGAGACAGAAATGCAGAAATATAGAGAAAAGTGACAGACAGACAGGCAGACAGACATAAAGAAACATTTATTTTCGCGATGACGGAGTTTACAGTGTCGGAATGAAGGCCCGGAATATACGATAGCATCGATCTTCAACCTCCAGACCCATTACACCAGAGAGAGAGAGAGAGAGAGAGGGAAGAGAGAGAGAGAGAGGAGAGAGAGAGAGAGAGAGAGAGAGAGGGAAGGAGAGAGAGAGAGGGAGGGAGAGAGAGAGAGAGAGGGAGAGAGAGAGACAGAGAGACAGAGACAGAGTGAGACAGAGAGAGAGAGACAGAGAAAGAGAGACAGAGTGAGAGACAGAATCAGAGACAGAGTGAGAGAAGAGAGAGAAGAGGAGAGAGAGAGAGAGAGAGAGAGAGAGAGACAGAGAGACAGAGAGACAGAGAGACAGAGTGAGAGACAGAATGAGACAGAGTGAGAGAGAGAGAGAGGGACAGAGTGAGAGAGAGGGAGAGACAGAGAGTGACAGAGAGAGAGAGAGGGGACAGGAGGACAGATGGTAGATAGCAGTAGACATCGGAAAGGATGATGGAAGGAAGGGGGGAGGGGGTACAGGGAGGGGGGAGGGAGGGAAGAGTCAGAGGAGGCCAGGAAGGGGGAAGGGAAGGGGGAAGGGGACTAGAAGGAGGAGGAGGAGGAGGAAGAGAAGGAAGCCGAGGGGAGCTGACTTCCTCCCCAAACTCCTGAAGAAGTCCTTCAGAGGAACTGCCCTGACTGCAGTTGACACTTCAGTCACAGCTGTCAGCCAATGAGGTGGTGTGCAAGGTTAACTTGGTGGAGCCCATACCTCTTCGGGTAGCAAGGATGCATGCTGGGTGTGTTCGCATCACCCATGCCACTGGCCACAACGGGCCAGGTCATCTAGGAAAAATTGTTGATAATGTGTCTGTTGATAAATTTTCTAGTATATACTGCTTGAAGACAGAAATACTTGTCTAAACATATCGAAACTTTTCTAGACATATGCAAAACACCAGAGAAAAAAAAACCCCAGTCTTAACATCATTACACAATTATAGTGATATAATTACTAGAGGTGTCACTAAAATTATTAGCACACAGCGCTCTAAGACAGAACAACATAAAGTAACACTCACAACGCTATGCAAGCAAAAGATATCATGTTTCGTTGTAGGACAATGTCGTTTTCCTTCGTTCAGATAATAATAATAGTATAATAATAAAAGTAATAATAAATGGAATTTATATAGCGCGCTATCTTGCACAGACAAATCAAAGCGCTTGCACTCAACTCATTCTTACACAGTCATGCAAACAATAACAAGTAATTGTTCTAACAAGTCCAACTGTAACACACACACACACACACACACACACACACACACACACACACACACACACACACACACACACACACACACACACACACACACACACACACACACAGAGGTTATACACTTTGGCAGGGTGATGGGATTTTTGGCTGTTGAAAAGCAGGACCAGCTATGAAATGAAACAGGAGAGGAAAATCTTAGGTTTGAAACAAATATGTCTTGAGGCCGGATTTAAAAGTGTCACAAGAAGGCCTTTGGCGATGAGAGATAGGGAGGCCATTCCAGATCGATGGACCAGAAACCGAGAAAGAGCGACTAACGATTTTCAAGACTAATTTCAAGAACTCCCCGCATCCCCCTTAGGGGCACATGAAATTTAACTTGCCAAAGTCGGCGTGTGAAAAACCTCACAACACAGATCAGTCATTACACAATGAATTCACAGATTACTGGTATGAAAACAGGAAGAGTTTTCACCACACAGGAAAAGAACATGAAGTTAAACTGATGTTTAACTAATACATCGATAATCAAAGGCACTCTGAAAGCACAGACCGAAAGCTCTTCGCATGTCACAGCATTGAAAGTGAAGACGGATGGTTTTTGTCTGCTGCTGGTCTCTCAGAAGTTTCTGTAAAGACTGTGTGACGCTCGCCAGACAAAAAGTTAAGGCCATTAAATCTTTGTTCTGCTTGCTAGGTAATTAGATCGAAACTTGGACTCTTTACATGTGCAAACTGTGTAATGTGGAACCGCGAGAACTCTGAGCATAGACAGTGCTTACACAGCAGAACTGCTTCAGGAACTAGTTTCCTGACATTGTCTGCCCATGGTACAGCAGGTTTTTTCTTCTTAACTGACAGAGTGTAATGTAAGTACATTGTTCAGTTTGACCTCTTACGTCAGGAACAGGGTGTCTGACCATACTGCAATCAACCATATCAATTCCCGAATACATAATACAAACATCAAAATAGATATGCTAACCAATACTAATGCACCTCGGTAATATCACAATTTATTTATGGATGATCCTAACATTTCCAAAAGAGACACATCATATGGTCAAAACATCTTTAAGTGTGAACAGAATGTGTGTGGTTTAAAACTGGTTTATTTAATGGTTTTTCAAGCAAACAAAGAACATATATACAGGGTTTATTCGCTTAGCATACATCCTCACAATAAAGGAAAGCACATAAAGATGACCGCAGAACAAGTCTGAGGGAAGAAACATTCTAGAAACTTCCTTTCATGACACCAAGGAGACACATTTCTCCCCACATTACAGTCCTTTAAAAGCGATTCAGACCAGTCGTCACAAAGTCATAGCAAGAGTTAGAGCAAAAAAGAGAAATCCACAGCTTGAAATGAGCAACATTGCCATGGGAGTGGTCTGCTGTTGAGGTGTTCCCTGCAAGCTGAAGACAGATGAGACCCAGGGTGGGTGTCTTGCTGCACAGTTGCCCCAACTTCACTTTCTGATGGCTCAGCAATACAACGACTCCAGCTAACTTTCTGATGGCCACAGACATCAGATTTATGTCACGCTATTTGCTCAACTCGTAAACAGCAAGCTGTAATGACCGACAATTATATGCTGCACAGATCA
This sequence comes from Rapana venosa, assembly GCA_028751875.1. NCBI lineage: Eukaryota > Metazoa > Mollusca > Gastropoda > Neogastropoda > Muricidae > Rapana > Rapana venosa. The sequence continues at coordinate 63,045,266 of CM054145.1, forward strand.
GAGTGACAAGTATGTACTGCTGTGTCACCACAGAAAAGATTGCACAGTTCACACTAAAGAGAGGTCATTAACAGAAAGTAATAACAAAAAAGGAAAGGAGCAAGAGCAGAGCCCTGAGGGATACCATTTAACAGTTTGGGGATGCCATTCATGGCTAATCTTAGAGAATGTCTGTTGAACGGTTATGTCAAGAAAGCAACTGAGGTCTTTTTATGTTCTATACAGTCTAAGTTTCTGACGGAGTAGAACATAGTGAAACAGGTTAAAGGTTTTTGCGAGGTCAATTAACAAAATAGTACAGAAAAAGGAAAAGTACATTTAATGGAGCACGATTCATGCAGCAGACAAAGGAAGCATGGGAAGACGCTAACATGCCTGCATCCCCAATGGGGTCATAAAAACGCCCAGAGAACTCTAAGTACAGACATTCATTCTTCTTGCCCTGGGCCATTTCCACAACACAAGTTCCCCTCCCCTAGTGGTTCCTGAACTGCTGCCTGTCTTTTTTTCTCTCCCCCCCCCCCCCCCCCTTCTCTCTCTTTCTCTGCAATTCTCCAATGGCCCGTGAGACATTATGCAAATCATCTCACCACATTACGCCGAGACAAGGATATACGCTGTTCTGTTGCTTATTTGCATACGCTGCACTTTTCGTTTCCTTTCCCTGAATTCTCTTCCCTTTTTTGGGTCCTAAGAACATGCAGGTTGTTACGGGAATTCCGTACTAATCACAGAATATGCATTCTGCAGGCTAGTTTTTTGTCTGAGATCAGTTGTTTTCAAAGCTTAGTTTGACTGGAAACTCTTCCATCTCACGTTTTAGAAAATCTGTTTTCATTCACATTTTAATTTTTGGATTTATCTTCTCCACTGTCAATGTACTGGGAAGATATATCAGCCTCAGATGTAAAATATAAATTCACAATAACTGACAATGTTCTGTTCTTCCATAGCTTTAGAAATCAAGAATGTAAGAGAACAGAAAAAACCCATTATTGTTTATTTGAGCTGCTTTCCATAGTTATTTATTAAGTAAAGTATAATGCTTACTGATTATAAAAACGTGTTTAAACAGGGGATATAACCAGGGAATGGTTTGATGACAGCATGGTGGCACCACTATCAACAGACTAACCGTCATGTTGATCAAACTCAATAACCGCCTAACAAATGTAATTTTGCGTTCGATGTACACGTGAGGACCGTACATCGTAGTGGGCAAACTCTTTTGTCCACCAACTGCAGTTTTTAGGTTAACCGCAGGTCATTTCTGATGAACTATTTTTTCAAGGTAAGCATGCTTTCACTGCGTTAGAGAATATCAAGGGAAGTAATCTTAACTGTGCAGCTTAATAACATATGCCTCTATGTACCGTTACTAGTCTACGAAGCGAAGGCCGGTTCCACTGAAATTCCTCTTCATTCTGAACGTTTTTCAATTTAAAGTGAATCAGCTGTAAACAACTGCCTATGTAGATGATTAAAGTAGCGGTTCTTAACAGGTTTAAAAGTCTTTGTACTGTTCCGTTTCCCTTTAAGCGTAACTTTTGATGCCCTAGGTTCTATGTGGTTCATGTTATAACTACAGGGTTTGTACTGTGCTACATTACCTAGCCAGCTTCACTCACAGACAGGGTTTGTACTGTGCTACATTACCTAGCCAGCTTCACTCAGAGTTTGTACTGTGCTAGGATGACTAGCCAGCTTCACTCAGAGACAGTCAGGCAGCACCGCCAGACAACAGGAAATGTAGTGACTCTCTCACCACAGACAGAGGAGATCCACACAGCCCTGCCAACACAATTTGTGCTCCTCGATATTCTGAGCTCCATGTATTGTGAGTGTGTCTGTGAGTGTGTGTGCTCTTGCATGAGTATGCATGTATGGTCACCAGAGGCATTTTTATCAATAGGAAAATGCATTTTCCTGATAAATTAAAAAAAAGAAATCGTACTTACTGTATAAAATAAGTACGATTTCTATTTTGCAGGATTAAGATCTCGGAACATTGAAAAACTTTTAGAACTGAATCAAGAACATGTATGCTGGCTTCAGTGCATGCATGCATGCGTGTAAGTTGTAACCTGCCTCAGTCAAACACAACTCTCAGAAAATCCAATCATTAAAAACTTCTCAACAGGCATGCAGTACAGCACAGCTAGGGAAATGATGGCACTAACCAATTCCAAGACTTATTGAACAAGCGCCATCCCACCACCACCACCACCCTCCTCCAAATCTCCCTCCTCCCCTCTCTACTTTCCACGGCACTGCTGAGAGGTGTCAGACGGTGTAATGCAATTGGAATGCGGCAGTCAAATAAACCGTCTCAAAAATACCCCCCACCCCTCCCCTTCCCCTCACCTGTCTCTCCTCTCCTTCTCTGCCCATTAGTGCTAACACCCCCCCCCCCCCCTCCGCACACCAGTGTCACTTTTCCTTACTGAGTCCTCTTGCACTTTCAACATACAGGAGCCTTTCCCCTGTCCATCAGTGCTTAACATCTGCGTGAACATGACGGCATTAGAAGCAGGTTTTTGCAGGCTGCTAGCATGCCAGTAGGCTACTGTGAGAGAGATAACTGGGAGACCGAGAACTGGGAGAGCTGCCGGTTGATGTGTTTTTAACGAGTCACCTTAGGGAAAGGAAATCTCCGCTTTAGTTCGTATTATTGTTGTGCTTGACGGATGGTATAGCTGAGTGGTTAAGACCATTCAACTTCAATCACATGGGTCCAGGAAGTCTTGGGTTTGAATCTTGGCAATGTCTGGAGACGTAGGGGTGGAGATTTCTTTATACGATCTTCCAGGTCAATTTCAAATGTAGATCTGTGCCAGTGCCTTAATTCCCTTCGTGTATATACGCATGGAGAAGACAAAATAGTCTCGTTAAAGATTCCATGTAACATAGCTACCTTCATGGTGGGTAAAAACAGTGGTATACGCAAACATCTCACCATTGGTGAACCTCGGTGCTCTAGCCGAGGAACGAGAAAAAAAGAAACTATAACTGCATTAAAAAGTAGAGGGCTGACAGGTAGTGCTTCTAGTCTCTGCTTCTTCTGTGAAGCAACACCGTCTGGCGCGCTAGGGTCGTTAAAAGTTAAGAGTTGTAACATCTGTGTGTTTGGTTATGTATTCCGTGAGAAGCTGGGACACTTTACATTGTGCACACGTTGTGCTGTAGACATTCCAGAATTGCCGACAAAGTGTGTGTGTTTAAAGGAATTGCTTTACAAAGAGCAGTGTCCTGTACATGTTTGATTTTATGTCCTTTAAATCCCAGTTTTGTTTTTCTTTCTTAACTATCCTGGCAAACGTGACGAACATTTATTATGTTACTGGACACAGAACGGGAAAGGATACAGACAATTCATTTCAGCACTGTTGCAACGAATCGAATCAGCTGCTGCAAACACATACAGGTACGTGTACCTGCCGTCCAATGTTGCCCATATGTATATAAGTGATAATAACATTTGGCAAATTTGATATGGTCCTCAGATGCGTTTTCATCAATTGGCAATTGCATTTTCCTAATTTCACAAAGAAACTGCTCTTAAAAACTTTCATGCTATTGGAAATTTAATACTCTTGGATAGAGATATCGGAAAAGTGAACAACTTGTGTAACTGAATTAAGAACATTTTATAGGAACGAGCATTCTAGAAATTCTCTTTGATCATAGTCAAATGAACATTCTTTTGCCAACGTTTCTGTCTTTACTATGGCTACCCACGCTAAAATTGTAATGTTTCCAAAATATTGGTTTGTTATTGCTGTACTGCTGATGTTTTTGTTCACATGTTTGTGTTACGCTCTGTTCGATAAAGTCCGTATAAACCAAATTGTTCTTCATATATCCGCGTTACGCTGTGTTCCATGAAATCTGTTTCAACCAAATGATTCCGAGTCAGAGAAGGAAAGCAGGGACACAGAACTGAACTCCCGGCCATTCACCAGACATCACCAGGGAGGCTTCTTCAGACGTGCCTGTGGGCGGCGTCCTGCCGTCTGAAGCCAGACAAGCACCAGACTGACTCCGCTTTCTCACAGAGTGGAGTGGAGCTGTGGTCTGGGGGTAACGCACCTGCCTAGAAAGCGAAACGCCTGGGATCGAAGTGTGTGGTGGTTCGATTCCCGTTTGTGCTCGAAACATTCCCCCCATCCACTAAACCATGAGTCTGGTTGCTAGTCTTTTGGATGAGACAATAAACCCATGTGCAACACGCATTTAGAGCACATAAAGGAACCCACGGCAACAAGGGAGTTGTCCATGGCAAAATTCTGTTGAAAAAAACCACTCTGATAGGGAAAGAAATACAAACGCAGAAAGGAACAGAAGAAAAAAAGTGGCGCTGCTCTTGTGGTGGCGCACTCTCCTTGGAGAGAGCAGCCCGAATCTCACGCAGAGAAAATAATCTGCCGTGACTTAAAGTGGTACACAATACAATACAGCTCTAACTTTCTAATAGCTAAGCCTTTCATGGAACTCACGGCTTCCAGGGGGAGCTGAAAGCAGGCGATCCCCTTCATCCCTCTGGGGGCCATAACAAGGCAAAGAGCAGTCCACGTACAGACATTCTTCCTGTCAGGTTCCATGTCCATAGCACGCTCTCAGAACTCCGCCCTCATTTATGCTTCTTTTTCTCGTGACCTTCAACATGTCTTTAAAAAAAAACTTTTTAAATTTTCGTTTTGCATTCTCAAAGAATTACAGACAAAATGTTTCTAAAAAAATAATACTTTTTAAAAAGAAAGTACAAATACCTTCAACATATCTCCACGAGACACAGATATTCAAATCTTCTCCCCATCCTACGCCAAGATAAAGACTAAACCAGATCTTCGAATAACTGGAACCAAAACGTTCACGTCCATTCTCAATAAGACGTCTAGGAAACTCTAACATTTTTGTTGTAAAAAAAACACAGTAGAAGACAGACAGAAGAAAGAGAGATATCATAACAACAACTCAGATACAGCAGCAGAACAGATGAAAGTAAGAAGACACACAAAGAACAAGAAACATAAGAGGACGAAGAAGAAGACAAGAACGCGAAGATAGTAAACTCTCGACAAATATTTATTTATTTTATTTTATTTCTTTTTTTTACATCGAGGATAATGGAATAAGCACTCATGTACTTTTTTTACATCCAGTCCCCGTGTGTATGCAGTTTTGTAAATTTTGTCATCTGTTCCCACCGGCGCACAATGGCCTACTCTTTCGAAAAGCGGAACAGGATTTAACCTGTGCGCAAGATGTTCTGCATGCGTTCGCACACGGGGCCTCGGTTTATAGTCTCATCCGAAGGACTTTTGACATTCAGTTCGATTTTTTTGGTCAAACTGGGAAGAAAGGGCGAGGCTGGGAATCGAACCCAGAACCTCACGGTTTATTTGTTGGCAGGCAAACGTCTTACCCATCCTGCCACCTTCCTCTTTAAATCCTCCAAATAAAGAACAGCCATGATGAAGTTGGATGCTGGGGCTGCCTGGCTTGTCACCGCATAACGGCAGTACAGTGAGCGCATTAACGCTGATATAACAGACAACAATAGTTGCTGTCTGAGCGTTCGAGATGATGAAAAGGAAGAATGCAAAGAAGAAAAACAAGAGGAAGAAGAAGAATGCAAAGAAGAAGAATGCATAGAAGAAGAATGCAAAGAAGAAGAAGAATGCAAAGAAGAAGAACAAGAGAAGAAGAAATACAAAGAATAAAAGCATAGATGAAGAATGCAAAGAAGATGAGAATGCAAAGAAGAAGAACGCGAAGAAGAATTGCGAAGACGAAGAAGAAGAATGCAAAGAAGAAGAGAATGCAAAGAAGAAGAAGAAGAATGCAAAGAA
>CM054145.1:63058617-63061117 GCA_028751875.1 Rapana venosa
AACTCGCACAAAGGTCATCACTCATGGATAACTGGATAGGGAGGAGGGGGAGGAGTCTGACTTCAGTAGAAAATGAAGGCGCGACGTTTTACTGCCTGGAAAAAGCAATACCACTTAACCCCCAGTCGACTTTTCTTACTTAAAAAGCAACAACAAACCACACAAAGTCGTCATGTTCATATTGATTTTCATTGTTCAACCGAGCACACCATAAGCTACAAGTTTGTTTGTTGCTATGTCTCCAAAATGCTGTTTGTTTTCAATGTTTGTTTCCATCGCTAAATTAAAAAAAATGGTAAAGGTGTCCCCATAACCTATGCGGTCGTTGGATAGCCATATGTCAGAGACTTCAGCTTCTCCAGGGACCAGTATATTGAGGGCGGCGCCCATCTCCCATCCCTGGCTGCTTTACCTTCCCTGACCCTAAAGTAGGCAAATACCCATTTACAGCTGGGTAAACTGGGGAACAGTACTGAAGACAAGATGTACAAACGGTCACCCATCCACTTGGTAACTACACTCAACGCTGTTTTACCTTAGCTTGGGGAAAGCGAGCACTCTGATCACCGAACTATCCCAACCTTTTACTGTATAAAAAGCTATTTAATTTAACAACACAACGTGAGGGTGGGGGTAAGGATGAAGGCTGGGAGGGGGGAGGAGATGAGGAAGGTGGGGGAACTGGCATTATTTCTGGGTTCAACGTCCCTGAAGGTCCCTCACTGTCAGCCTACACTGTTTAATAACTCTGTCGTAAACACACAGCAGACAACAGAGCAGACAGTGTACACGTGAAGCACAGAGGCCACCCATCGTTCCCTTAGTACCAGGGCAGCAGATTTCAATCACCGGGCCTTGCACAGATGAATTCCCCCTGACACAGCCAGCCCATCTTCAACGCTCGCTTACCAACGTACACCAGCAATGTATAGAATGATGATGATGATTATTGGCAGGCAGAGGGCAGACTTGTTCTGCTCCCTGCGTTTTATTCATCTTTGGTGACAGGCACCATAACCCCGCCAACAACGGGACGAGACAGCTCAGTGGACAGAGCACTCACTTTCCCCCAGCTAAAAATAAGCAGCATCGAGCGTGGTTACCAAGTGGATAGGTGACCTTTTGCGCGCCTTGCCTTCAGCACAGTCCCCCTGTTCACCCAGATGTAAATGGGTACCTGCCCTCTTTAAAATCAGGAAAGGTAAAACAGTGAGGGAGAGGAGATGTGCACCACCCTCAAAATGCTGACCCCTGGAAAAGCTAAAGTCTCTGACACCTCGCTCTCCACGACCTTATAGGTTATGGGAACAACTTTACTTTTACTATATAGTCCCGTGGTGTAAAGCGGTTAGTTCAACATTTTGGTAGGTTCTGAAGTCATACGTTCGAATCTCACAAGCCTAGTGGATTAAGAGAGAGTTTTGCTATCTTCCATGTCAATGTGTGAACACAACTGCCTGTGTCTTACTCCCACTCATGTGTACACCTGCATGTAGAAACAACAAACATGCAGTTCACAGATCCTAGAATTCATGCTAGCGTTCGGCAGTTCGTGGAAGCACGAAAATACCCGACCTGTACCCGGGGTGTGCAGGTTAAATGGTATTCAAGTATCGAAATTGAATCAAAAAGAGTGTTGGCTTTACTGCCAAAAAAAAAAAAATCAAAGTATCAAAACAGTGTTGGTTTTACGGAAAATAAATTCAAGTATCGAAACAGTATTAAGAAACAGTATTGGATTTACGGCGAACAAAAGTATCAAAACTGTATCAAAAACAGTGTTAGGTTTGCGGTAAAAATAATTAAAGTATTAAAACTGTAAAAAAAAACCCCAACAGTGTTGGCTTTGCAGCAAAAACAAAATTCAAGTATCAAAACTGTGTGAAAAACAGCGTTGGTTTTGCGGCGAAAAAATTCAAGTAGCAAAACTGTATTAAAAAAGTGTTGACTTTACGACGAAAAAAATCAAGTCTTGAAACTGTACCCCCCAAAAATACACCACACACACAAACAACAACCAAAAAAAAACCATCCAACCCAACAACAACAACAACAACAACCAAACAACAAAACAAGAGTTGGTTTTATGGGAAAACCCACCTATCAAAACTGTATCAAAAACAGTGTTGGCTTTACGGGAAAAAAAAACCAAACCTTACAAGAACAGGACTGCCTCAAAAGTGCGCTATTATCCGAACAAGTCCGGAGAACTCAGGTCCAGACAAAGTTCATTCACACAGTCAGCCATTGTGTATAATGCCGGTTATTCAAGGGTCTTTTCCTACGCAAACCCAGTGTGACGCCAGGGCAAACAAGAGGGGATTTAGCGCTAGAAGGCAGGCACAATCGATCCACGCTTCTAGACACAACAGTAGAACTTATGTCCCAGAACAACGAGGACCGTTGATGAGGAATGATTTACGGTAGAGAGCCATCATAGTACACAGCAGATTCGATTGAAAGATAGATATCAACTGTGGATGCTGTAGCCGAGTGGTCA
>CM054145.1:63071117-63073617 GCA_028751875.1 Rapana venosa
TTCTGCCTTCTTGGTCCGTTCCCTTGCTTTTTTCCTCCAAAGAGTTACAAGATAGAAGTTCTCCCCCATGCCAAAGTCGGATGCGCTAGGGCTGATTTGTCAGGCGCTTAACAGCAGCGCAACACAGTTTTGCTCATGGTATAAACAGAAAACATTTGTTGCTGTCTCAGTGTTCCAAGAAGAGTAATAGACGTAGTAGGAGTAGAAGTAGACGTAGACGTAGTAGTAGCAGCAGGAGCAGGAGCATCAGCATCAGCATCAGCATCAGCATCAGCAGCAGCAATAACAACAGCAACAGCAGCAACAGCAGCAGCAGCAGCAGCAGCAGCAGCAGCAGCAGCAGCAGCAGCAGTAGTAGTAGTAGTAGTAGTAGTAGTAGTAAAAGTAGTAGTAGTAGTAGTAGTAGTAGAAGTAGTAGTAGTAGAAGTAGTAGTAGTAGTAGAAGGTTAGTAGTAGTAGAAGTAGTAGTAGTAGTAGTAGTAGTAGTAGTAGTAGTAGTAGTAGTAGTAGAAGTAGTAGTAGTAGAAGTAGTAGTAGTCACAAAATCGGCAACATCAAGCGCAGCAACATCAGTACCAGCACCATAAGCAGCCGATATCAATCAATAATCACTCAGCATTCATTATGGCGGGTAACAACAATAATCACACTCACAGGCACACCCCACCTTGTCCACAAAAATCCGGCACATTTTGGGTTTCGCACCTCAATCTCCAAATCTGCGTCTCTTCCACCCCCCCCCCCCCCCCCCCCCCCCCCCCCCCCCCAACCCCCGCCCGCGGTTCCTCCCCGCCCCCCCCCCCCCCCCCCCTCCCCGTTCCATCCACTGTCCCCTTCTCCTTAATCTCTGGGAGTCATCAACGTTCATGATCTCACGCACCTTCCTCCTCCCCCCCCCCCCCCCCCCCCCCCCCCCCCCCCCCCCCCCCCCTGTCTTTCGTCCTTCGCTCTGTTCGCGTTTTATTATGATGGCACGATCCTTTGTTGGCTACTTGGGCATCAACAAGGACAAAATGCAGATTGCCAAGCCCTTCAGCAGCGGACTGACTGGTGTACAGAAGAATGGACAGAACGGGAGAAAGACCGTGATGGCTGGACTGGGACTCTGCCGTTAATATCATTGTTGTTTATGACCTGTGCAGTTATCGGTGGTCTAGCGGTAATGCACCTGCACAGAAAGCGAGAAGTCCGGGTTCCAAGTGTGTGGTGGGTGGTTCGATCCCTGTTTGTGCTTGAAACTTCACCCCCCATCTACTAAGACCGTGAATGATGGTCTGAGTGCCAGTCTTTCGGAAATAACGATAAACCGATGTCACGCGAGCAACACGTATTTAACGCACGTAAAAATATACACACGGCAACAAGAGGGCTTTCATTGGCAAAATTCTGTAGAAAAAAGCCGCTCTTTCAGGGAAACAAATATGCAGACAGGAACAGAAAAGAAATATGGGTGGCGCTGCTCTTTTGGCGCCGCGCTTTTCCCAGGGAGTGCAGCCTGAATGTCACGCAGAAAAATCTGCCGTGACTTAAAGTGGTATACAATATCATCATCATCATCATCATCATCATCATCATCATCATCATCATCATCATCATCATCACACACCCCACCACCACCACCACCACCACACCATCATCATCATCATCATCATTATCATCATCATCATCATCATCACACCACCACCACCACCACCATCATCATCATCATCATCATCATCATCATCAACAGCAAGTAAACACAGGAAGCATTGTTGCAGCCAGCATTCCCTACTGAAGCACTACTGTATGTATAAAGCCGTGCCTGCAATGCATTGTCCTCACTCCCCTGATCACACGCCATGCATTCAGTTCAGAGCCACGGTCTAATTGTGATGTATAGCCGTCCTTTCCTCACCACGGCTGTACACTAGGCCTAGGCCCCACTCTGCAATTACCGGCCACAGTCCACAGATACCAATAAAAAAGTCGCTTGATTGTTCCCATGAATTGCATCAGGTGATAAACTATTCACATGCTGTTGTGGACGCTCTGTCTGTCTCTGTCTGTCTGTCTCTCTGTCTGTCTGTCTGCCTCTATTCTTTTTGTTGTTTTTCTTTTTCTTTTGTTTGTTTGTTGGTGGTTTTTTTTGGGTTGTTTTTTGTTAGGGGGTGGGGGGTGGAGGTGGGGGTGGGGGTGGGGGTTTTTTTAGTGTTTTCTTTTCTTTGTTTGTTTGTTGTTGTTGTTTTTGAAAAGGGTTATTTCCCTTTGTTTCTATTGTGTTAGAGTATAAGTATTGGGGTATTATTAAGATGGATCCCTACGGGCGGGGACAGGATGTAAAAAAGCACACGAGTGCTTATTCATTATCCTCGAAATAAAAGAATTTGTCATTGTCATTGTCTCTCTCCGTGTGCGTCTGTGTGTATTGTTTTCTATGCAATTCTATGTCAGTATGCATATTTACCCTTCTTATTTATTCATTACATTTTTTTAATAAGGGATGGATGTAAAAAAGCATGTA
>CM054145.1:63078617-63088617 GCA_028751875.1 Rapana venosa
TATCTTTCCATTTATCTCCCCAATAATGGCAATGCCACGCTTGCACAGAGGTACAAGTGAAAATATTGTAATCATCCCAACACTGACAGGCACACACATTGATGACAATGATGATAAAAACACAAAGAAAAGATTTATTGATACTTGATTAAATATCCCAATATAACTTCAAACTAAAGGTACACACATATACACGCATGCACGCACGCACGCACCCCCCACTCCCGCACACACACAAACCAATGGAGGAACACAATGCAGTACAGACCATAGCCGTAACAACATGTATGAACTGTACATGCATTTCTAAGTTGTGTAAACATTAAACAATCATCCTAAATTAAAAAAAACAAGACAGACTACTCTTATTTACATGGACTCAAGCGTATAAGCGTACACACACACACACACACCACACACACACACATACACAAATACACGCACGCACACGCACACATCCTCCCCCACAAACACTCACACGCATCCCCCCTCCCCCAACACACACACATACACACACGCGCGCGCGCGCGCAAGCGCGCACACACACACACACACACTCACTCTCCACTCTCTCTCTCTCTCTATCTCTCTCTCTCTATCTCCTCTCACACACACACAGTAGTTCAGCAGAAAATATGACTGGGTAGTCAGTGTCACAGTGAATTCAGACAACAGACATTTCCTACACCGTCCAGTGCTGTGAAAGGCCATAGCGCTATGGCGTGTACCTATGACCACTGTCCACACCCGCTATCACCCCCAGGGGTCACAAGGCAGAGGGGCACTCACTCTGATTGCTTTGGCCCCGGAGAGGAAAGAGTGATGTCCCTTTGTGTTGTTTTCGCGCCGTTGTAAAATAAAACAAAAGTCGTCTGTTTGTTATTTGGAAATAATTATTAGAATGTTCAGAGACCCTGAGATTACAGAATATGTGAATTAAGTTTGTTTGCTTGTTTGTGTTACTCATTAAAAAAAAAAGAAAGAAAGCATCACCAGTAAATGAAAGAAATGTCGTTAAGATTATGATAAAACGACAAAGAAAGACAATTAAAAGCATAAAAATAGTGTCAAACAGTGAAGACTATTTGATATTTATAAGAGTAGTAGTAACGACAGCATAAGTGGATGCTTACGGCATGTGGATGCTTGTATATTTTTCTAACATAATTTATTTTACCTAAAAAAAGGAGCAAAACCTCATTAATTATGATAACTAGTATATCTTTCCCCCCGCGCGCGCATACACACAAACACATACACACGTACAGACACGTACACACACACCCACACACGTGTACACACACACACACACACACACACACACACACACACACACACACACACACAGAGAGAGAGAGAAGAGAGAGAGAGAGAGAGAGAGAGAGAGAGAGAGAGAGAGAGAGAGAGAGAGAGAGAGAGAGAGAGAGAGAGAGAGAGAGAGAGAGCACAGGACAGACAGACATGACAGACAGACAGATAGACAGACAGAGACAGCGAGACCTCCATCAGAATGACACCAGACTGTCCATTTCCCCCTCTATCCTCGTCTATTCACGTGTTTCTGCCAGTCAGAATCCCGGGCCTTCTCACTGCAGCCCTCTCCATCAGCTTCCAGTTATATTATTTCCCTTCATCAGCGTCACTGCCTCTGCAGCGGGACAGGTGGGATCCCATCCCAAATCCCGTCCCCAAAGAGCAGACGATCCCCACTGTCCATATCTCAGATCAGGTAGACTTGAAGCGATCGGAGTGCCATTCCTTGCCTTGCCTCTTGTTTGTCTGTTTGTTTGTGTGTCTGTTGGTACTTTGGTTCATTCTTTCGTGTGTGTGTGTGTTGTGTGTGTGTGTGTGTGTGTTGTGTGTGTGTGTGTGTGTGTGTGTGTGTCTGTGTGTGTGTGCATGTGTGTTGCGTGTGTGTATGCACACGCGCGCGCGTATGTGTGTATTTTTAAAATTTAAAAAAATCTTATTTTTATTTGGTGCGTGTGTTGTTTTGCATGCATGCAAGCGTGTGTGTATATATTGTGTGTAAGCGTGTGTGTATGTTGTGTTATGTGTGTGTGCGTGTGTGGTGTGTGGTGTGTGTGATGAGAGAGAGAGAGAGAGAGAGAGAGAGAGAGAGAGAGAGAGAGAGAGAGAGAGAAGAACAGATAGACAGACAAACAGATAGACAGACAAACAGACAGAGACAACCAGACAGAGCAACAGACAGACTGAGAACCAGCGCTACAGACAGACAGAAAGACATAAATATAAACACGTACAGCAAGAGAGACAGAAATAGAGATGTTCCTCCTTCACAACCCTCCATTCCCCACCCCCCTCCCTTCTCCCCTGCAGATGTAATCTGCATGCAGGTGTGCAGCTTTCCAACTCGCCGCCATCCTTTCAACATTTATTAGCTGCCAATGCCGCCACTGCCTCTCCCTGATTGCTGAAGCATTGATCTGTCCAGGGTTCACAGTCCTCCTCTTGTTTGTACTGAAGTTTAGTCTTCATTCATTTGCCTCTCCTCCCTTCCGATGACGGGGTAACTCAGTGGTCACAGCACTCGCTTCCCCCAAGCACGCATCGAGCGTGGTTACCAAGTGGATGGGTGACCGTTTGCGCGAGCCCGGCTTCAGTGCAGTCCCTTAGTTCACCCAGCTGTAAATGGGTACCTGCCCTCGTTAGGGTCAGGGAAGTAAAACAGCGAGGGAAAGGAGATGGGCCGCCCTCAATTTGCTGGCTCCTGGAGAAGTTGAGGTCTCTGACGCCTCGCTTCCCTACAACCTCATAGGTTATGGGACAGCTTTACCTTTTCTTTACCTAACGTCTTCCATTTTTCACTGTTTTTTTTTTTTGGCTGGAAAAATCCCCCAAAGTAGGATGAATGCCAAGAATGGAGGAAGAGAGGCAGAACGAAAGAGCACTTTGCGTGTGAGAGAGCGCGAGCACGATAGACATAGATAGATATAGATAGATATAGATAGATAGATAGAGATAGACGGATAGATAGATAGATAGATAAACAGACTGACTGACAGACAGACAGATAGATAAATAGATAGTTAGAAAAATTAGATAGTTATATAAATAGATAGACAGATAGACAGACTGACTGAAAGACAGAAAGATAGATAAATAGATAGAAAAGTATATAGTTAGATAGACAGATTGACAGACAGATAGGTCAATAGATAGACGGTAAGGCCCCCCCCCTCCCCAAACCACTTAATTCTAAGAAACACAGGTGCAGAAGAAAGGAGTGACGTCAGGATATGAATAACAGCAACATCAGCATCACACAGCCCCTTCAGCAATGGACATCAAGAGTTGTCTCCCCTGAAGAACAACACCTGCAAGTTATGAACTCCTCTCCTCCCGTCCCTTTTCCCGTCTTATTTATATCGGAATAAAGTGATACATAAGGTAGGGATGAAACTATGAGGCAATATAGTTAGCAGAAGGGAATGAGAGAAAACAAACTGTAAGATCACAAACCGAATACTATTTGATGCTCTGTCTGACTGTCTGTCTTTCTGTCTGTCTGCCTGCCCGTCTGTCTGTTTGTTTGTCTCACGCTCTCTGCCATTTACTTTACATTTCTAGTAAATTGTTGTTCTTATTATTACTTTTGATATGATGCATATTGTTTACCCGACAAAAGTATGAAACATGTTAATTTAAATGTGGATCTGGGTTTTGCATATAAAATTTCCTGCTGTGAATTCTGTACTGTTTTTTGTATTTTATATGTATTAGAAAAGCAGCACTTAGTCCACAGATCATTTTACCACTGTTTTCAATGAAGGAAAAAAACAGCCCCCCGCTTTTTCTCCCCCATCTCTCTCTCCATCCATTTTCTCCTTCTCCTCCTCCTCCTCCCATCTTTTTTGTCTTTATGACAGGCCTCAAAAGACTATCACGGATTCTATGTAGAATATCAGAAATGTCCGCCACCCTTCCACACTGACCCTGCACAGCCACGCATTGCAGAATACTGCAGACACACACACACACACACACACACACACACACACACACACACACACACACACACACACACACACACACACACACACACACCACACACACAAACACACACACACACAACACACACACACACACACACAACCACACACACACACACAACCACACCCACACACACAACCACCACACACACCACACATACACCACACACAACACAACACACACACCAACACACACACACACAACCAACACACACACACACACACACCACACACACACACACACACACAACACCCACACACACCACACACATACACACACACACACACCACACACAACACACCACACACACCAACACACACACACACACACACAACACACACACACACACACCACACACACACACACACACCACCCACACACACACACACAACAACACACCACACCACACACACCACACACACCCACCAAACACACACACACCACACACCACACACACAAAACACACACACACAACCCCCCAACACACCACACACAACACACACAACACACAAAACAACACCACACACACACACACACACACACAACACACACCCACCCAACCCACCCACACACACACAAACACACAACACACACACCACACCACACCACCCACCACACAACCCACACACAACACCACACCACACACACACACACACACAACACACACACACACAACACACACACACACACACACACACACACACACACACACACACAACACACACACACACCACCTTCTGTGTCCATGTCCGTTTCTAGAAGCGGCCGGAGCACCAGACAGTCCATGACTCTGGCATCATCATCATCATCATCATCATCTCTCTCTTCAGCAGAGGGTGTGCCAGTCAGACAGACTCTGGGCCCTGAACACTGCCCTCCGCTGTCCTACCCTGCCGCTGATCCCCCCCTCCCTCCCTCCCCACTGCCGGCAGATTTGGAAGAGATTTCCGCGTCTAATGGACGCCTTGCCTTTCTTTCACCTTGAGTGGGGTTTTTTGTCTTGCTTTTTGCTCATTTAAGTGCAGTGGGAAGTTTCTTGTGTGGATTTGGGGGTAGGGTGGTGGTGGTGGCGGTGAGCTTTTGACTCTGTTTCTTTTCTACACACAGATTTATGGAAAATGCAAAAAAAAGTAGACGAGATACAGACCGACCGACCGACAGACAGATAGATAGATAGACAGGTAGATAGATAGATAGGTAGGTAGATAGATATATACACAGACAGACACAGACAGAGAGATAGACATACAGATAGATAAATAGATAGATAGAAAACAGACAGATAGACAGACAGATAGATAAATAGATAGTTAGATAAACAGACAGTCAGACAAATAGCTAGATAGCTAGATAGGTAGGTAGGTAGGTAGATAGATAGATAGATAGATAGAGAAATAGAGAGATAGACAGACAGATATATAGGCATACAGACAGACAGGCAGGCAGACAGACAGACAGACAGATAGACAGACAGACAGAGAGATACACAGAAGAAAGATAACTAAGACAGACAGAAAGGCAAATAGACAAGAGTAGAATAAAAGTGAAAACAAGATTTTTTTTTACACGCGGCAGCAAGAAGCAAAGACAAACACGATCAGCATCATCATCAGCAGAAACATCAGCACCATCATCATCAGCAGAATCATCTTCTTCTCTCTCTCTCTCTCTCTCTCTCTCTCTCTCTCTCTCTCTCTCTCTCTCTCTCTCTCCTCAACCTCTATCAATGTTCCTCATCTCACCCCTATGCGTCTTCCTCCTCCTCTTCCTCTGTCTCCTCATCCTCTAAGACCTCCAGTCTCTTCTCCCTCTTTTTCCCTGTCTCCTCATCCTCTAAGACCTTCTCCAGTCTCTTCTCCCTCTTTTCCCTCTGCCTCCTCAGTTTCTTATTCTTCCTCCTCCTCACCTTTCATCTACCTCAAGCTCCTCCTCACCCTCTCCCCTACCCCGTACACTCCCCGCCCCCATCCCCCCACTCCAGCATCCTGGTTCAAAGCGAGGCAGGGGATGCAGTTAACTGCGGGGAGGGAAGGCTCAAGGAGCCAATGTAAAGTTGTTACTCTCTGCACTGTCGTCTTTCTGAGGCCTTTTCTGCCTACTGTCAACCCCCTGAATGCATGTTATTCTGGCAGTTTTTCAGGACACCTTTTGCATGCTCTCTCTCTGTGTCTGTCTGTCTGTCTGTCTGTCTGTCTCTCTGTCTGTCTGTCTTTCTGTCTCTCTGTCTCTGTCTGTCTGTCTATATCTTTGATTCTCTTTTTCTTTACTTTCTCTCTCCCTCTCTCTGCCCCCCCCTCTCTCTGTGTCTCTGTCTGTCAGTCTGTTTGTCTTTCTGTCTGTCTCTTGATTGACTGATTAATAATCTTTATTTCCAAGGGTGACGGATAAATATTAACATACTTTTTTCCATCTGGCCGTTGCCCTGAATAGGGACTATCACTAATAGAGTACACTTAGAGAGAGAGAGAGAAAGAGAGAGATTTATATTAGAAAAAGCCTGACCATATAAAAGGAAGTACATATGTCAAGATAGAAAAAAACAATTGATTTGAGAGAGAGAGAGAGAGAGAGAGAGAGAGAGAGAGAGAGAGAGAGAGAGAGAGATTTGATAAAACCATAGTCCTTGGCATCTCGTGAAGGGCCGGGGATTGTGAATATAATTAACTTTCCAAAATTATGTTGTACATGAAAGTTTTGGAAACAGAAAAACGATGTTTCAAATACAAACAGTATTTCTAATTTTAAAAGCCTCTTATACAAATAAATTATTATACACACAGATAGATAGATAGATAATAGATAGATATAGAGAGAGACAGAGACAGACAGACACAGACAGAGAGCCAGAGAGAAAGAGAGCCAGCCAGATAGCCATCCATCCAGCCAAATTGGCAAAAGAATAGAGACAGACGGAAAGATGCAGACCAAGAGACAAAGAGAGAGAGAGAGAGAGAGAGGGTAGGAAGAGGTAGAGACAAACACTTATGAAAACTATATAGAAATAAACAAACAAGCCAAACCAAACCATGATGAAGAAAAAAAGAGAGAAGCACACACACAGAGATAGACACATAGGTAGATAGATAGATAGCTGGATAGATAGATATACAGATAGATAGATATATACAGATAGATAGACAGAGAGACAGACAGGTAGATAGATAGATAGATAGAGACAGACAGACAGACAGATAGACAGACTACTCTCACCCATAAAGGAAGGAAACGGCCGACACAGAGCAGCCATAGCTCTCCACACAACCCATAGGTGGAGTCAGTCAGTCAGTCAGTCAGTCAGTGTCCACAAGACAACTCACTGCAGAACCAGCAGCACCCCCATCAAAACACCACAGGGTACCATCAGCACAGTACTGCACCCACCACCACCACCACCACCTCCACCACCACCACCATCAGCAGCATCGTCGTCGCTTCTGCATCCAGCTTCAGCATGAGGGCTTACCCACGTAGCATGCCACCCGACACCTCTGTAGCCATGGGTAGGGAGGAGGGAACCATGGGATAGGTCACGTGACCGCTCGCGACACAAACATGACGATCGGTCCCCCGAGTTTTGCGGCTACAGGGGCACTTACTCTGATTGCTTTTGGGTCCAGGGAGATAGCATGATCTCCTCCTTTCCGCCATCTTCCTTTCCCCCCTACTCCCCATCCCATGCACTCATTTCTGGTATTGGTGTGCAAGGTTTTGTTTGGGTTGGAATTGTAAAAATGGACAATACGATTGAATAGTGGATTGTAGAAGGCTTTTTCTTGTTATTGTTTCTGGTTTTTAGGGTAATTTTGTTGTTGTTGTTGTTGTTGTTGTTGTTGTTGTTGTTGTTGTTGTTCTTCTTCTTCTTCTTTCTTCTTCTTCTTTCTTCTTCTTCTTCTTCTTCTCTTCTTCTTCTTCTTCTTCTTCTTCTTCTTCTTCTTCTTCTTCTTCTTCTTCTTCGTAGTAGTAGTAGTAGTAGTAGTAGTAGTAGTAGTAGTAGTAGTAGAATTAGAAGTAGTAGTAGGGGTGGTGGTATAAGTAGTAGTAGTAGTAGTAGTAGCAGCAGCAGCAGCAGCAGCAGTAGTAGAATATCATCATCATCATCATCATCATCATCATCATCATCATCATCATCATCATCATCATCATCATCGTTTTGACAAAAAAAGACTTGATCTAACAGAATCCTCCCAGATCAATAGAAAGGATGGCAGTAACCAAAAAAGGAAAGAGAAAAAGAAAAATGGCGTTGCCAATGGCTATTGTCAGCTGTCACAGTAAGATCCTTTTTGTGCTGAGAGATGACCGGTGTGGTCAATAAGCACTGCTGTTTGGCCTGTCACTGCTGATGACAGTGCTGACCCATCATGGCTAGCTGTTCTGCCTCTTTGACAGGGGCCATTTCTCGTAAGTAATGATTAGTGGCTTTTTTCATAGTGCAGATAGTGGACATTTTGGGTTTGTAAGGGAGGTTATTAGTATTAAACTGTTGTTGTTTTTTTAAAGTCGTGTTTCCTTTTGGAATGACCATTATAGTTGATATGCTAAGCAAACTATGTTTCTTTCTCCTTTTTGGGGGCCGGGATAGCTCAGTGGTCGGAACACTCGCTTCCCCCTAGCCAATGTTAAGCAGCATCCAGCGTGGTTACCACTTGGATAGGTGACCGATTGCG
Organism: Rapana venosa; assembly: GCA_028751875.1. Lineage (NCBI taxonomy): Eukaryota > Metazoa > Mollusca > Gastropoda > Neogastropoda > Muricidae > Rapana > Rapana venosa. The sequence continues at coordinate 63,087,299 of CM054145.1, forward strand.
CGCCTTGGCTTCCGTACAGTTCCCCAGTTCGCCCAGCTGTAAATGGGTACCTGCCTCTTTAGGATCTGGGAAGGTTAAGCAGCGAGGGAGAGGAGATGGGCGCCGCCCTCAAAATGCTGGCCCCTGGAGAAGCTGAGATATCTGACGCCTCGCTCCCCTACGACCACATAGGTTATGGGACACCTTCACCTCCATTTTTTGTTCCACCCTCTGCTTATCTGTCTGCCGGTCTGTCGATCTGTCTGGTTTAGTCTTCGCCTCTACCTTCACCCCCTCTCTCCTTTTATTCTAAGCCCTCCACCCCACCCTGCCAATTCTAATTGTAAAATAAAACTTGTAAATCATCCGGTTCACCTAAATCAATTCTCACAACTTTAGACCCTTTTGAAAAATTCAAAGAATACAAAAACAGACTTTGAAAGAGAATTTAAAGAAGAATTTGAAGAAGAAGAATGCGGAGAATGCAAAAAAGAAGAATAATGCAAAGAAGAAGAAGATTGCAAAGAAGATAATGAAGAAGAATAAGAATGCAAAGAATGCAAGGAAGAAGAAGAAGCACAACAAAACAACCACCACCACAACAAAGACGACAACAATAACAACAACTTATTCATAGATGCTTACACAACTATCCACGTATCTAACTCTGGCTGTTTCCTCTCTCTCTCTCTCTCTCTCTCTCTCTCTCTCTCTCTCTCTCTCTCTCTCTCTCTCTCTCTCTCTCTCTCTCTTAGTCTAGTCTCCTACCAGAGTAGCTGTGTATCTTAACACATTCAGTCACTCTTTCTCTCTATCTATATCTCTGATTGTTTCTTCCAGCATCCAATTTGACATCAGAGACTTTCACTCTGTGTCTAATACATACATTCATTCTCTCTCTCTCTCTCTCTCTCTCTCTCTCTCTCTCTCTCTCTCTCTCTCTCTCTCCTCTCTCTCTCTCCCCCCCCCCCCCCCCCCCCCGGGGCCATTCAACGACCATTTCCACCCATTCCCGCCACGGGCAAAGGCCAAAAAAGTGTGTGGCCAGGGCCCAGAGAAAGCAATCCTTCTCTTTCTATGTCTCTGATGCCGGGGAGAGCGAGGAGACAATCCATTATTCTGGAATCTTCATCAGGGGGAGAGGACTGGGGCTCGTAAATACTGCCGAAATCAGCAATAGCGGCAGTGCTGATCTCCCCGTCTGCATGGAGATTTGAGTGTGTTTTCTCTCCCTCTCTGCCTGCCCTCCCGCCTTCTATGTGGGTGCGGGTTTTTTCCCTTTCTTTTCTTTCTTTCTTTGGTTTCCTTTCTTTCCTTTCTTTCTTTGTTTCATCCTTTAT
>CM054145.1:63101117-63143617 GCA_028751875.1 Rapana venosa
AGAGAGAGAGAGAGAGACAGAAAGAGACAGAAACAGAGGAAAGAGTGAGAGAAAGAGATTTAGGCAGAAATATATAAAACAAATTGAATAGTAAAAAAAAAGCCCCACAAAACTATCTAAAAAAAGAGAAAAAAGTGTAAACACAAAAAGCAAGCAAAACAACCAAAAATAGAATAAAAGACAAGGACTACAGACATACAGAACCACGCAGAGATAAAACAGAGGGACAGACAGACAGACACACAGACAGATTCACAAAACAGCCGTTGCAAAAACATGGCAGCAAAAGGTAGTCAGGAAAAAAACACCCAAACCCACACACAACAAAAAATCAACTTGTACAGCGATTGACATGCAACTGTGCTGTAATGCGTTCCCCAGCTTAACACTCTGGGAGGTCACCCAGAACATGCACTCTTGACTCGCTCACTCATTCCACCTGGGAATCACTGTGAGATAGGAAGCACACACCGGACGAGAGAAGTTTGCGTGTATGACTCTTTTCAAGTACCTCGCCATAATTATAGGCAGCCATACTCCTACTTCAGAGGAATTTTTTCCCCTTCTCCTTAACGGAGAATGCAGGTTGTTATGTTAAGAGCTGGTCATGGCTGAAGAAGACAATCTCAACACGCAACATGTTACAACATAACAACATGTTACAACATAACAACATGTTAGTGTAGGCCCGGGCACTTAGCTGATATCAATAACTGACATACACAGCTTTTGGCCTGCACCAAGACACGCCGATGAAATCCAATCCATTACAGGGAACAATGTCTATCGGGTCCTAACACTGACTTTTCTGCGGTAAAGAAAATCGGGCTGGCCGCAAAGTTTACAAGTCACAGAGAGAGAGAAAGAGAGAGAGAGGAGAGGGGGGGGAGAGGGGAGAGAGAGAGAGGGAGAGAGAAGGGGAGAGGGAGAGGAGAGGAGAGGAAAGAGAGGGGGAGGGAGGAGAGAGAGAGAGAGAGAGAGAGAGAGAGAGAGAGAGAGAGAGAGAGAGAGAGAGAGAGAGAGAGAGAGAGAGAGAGAGAAGCATCACGGCATCTGTTCATTCAGACAAAAAGTTTCTTACTCTTTTCGCCAGGGTAAACGAAGTAGAATTGGGTTCTAATGAATCAATTTCCGTCCCATCACACACACACACACACACACACACACACACACACACACACACACACACACACACACACACACACACACACACACACACACACACACACACACACCACACACACACACACACGCACGCACGCGCGCACACACACACACACAGACACTCAGAAACAGACACAGACAGACAGGCAGACAGACATACACGTGCACACACGTGCATAAACACACACACATACTCATTTCACAGACTTAACAAAAAATACAAAATTCAGCGCACAAAGTCAAGCATGTATATGTCAATATTAGTGTGTTCATTTTTATGGATCAAGTCGACAGCCACTGCAAGAACAATCGAAATTTGTAATAATGTATAGACATTAACAAATCGGCAGTTACATTAACTTCGCTTTGAAATGGTTTATGCAAGATATAGCGCTATATAAATTCCATGTAATATTATAATTATTACTATTAATAATGATATATTATTATTAGTATCATAATAATTATTATTATTAAATAAAGCATGAACTTGCTAAACAGACTACATAAGAATTCAGCGTTTGAAATATTTTTAATACAAATTCATTGTTTGATTAAGCAAACCCAAATCCCCATCTACAAATAATATTTGTAAATGGGGATTTTGGTTTGCTATTTGGATTGATAAATTATATCGTTCACTTTCTTAGCCAGATGAACTTTGAATCCCTGCTTCAAAGTACAAGTACGCCATAGTTCAAGTCTAATTCACGGGTTGCAGATTTTGTCCGTTGACGAACTTTCTACACACACACACACACACACACACACACACACACACACACACACACACACACACACACACACACACACACACACAGAGAGAGAGAGAGAGAGAGAGAGAGAGAGAGAGAGAGAGAGAGAGAGAGAGAGAGAGAGAGAGAGAGAGAGAGAGAGAAGAACTAGACCTCCCTGCTTCCTTTAGTCTTGTCCTGATCAAAGAGAATCCCCTACAGCGTAGTTGACTTTCCTAGCGAAGGACATAAGTGATGCTTGGACTATTGATTGGGTCGCCAGAAGAAACACAGAGCAGAAGAGAGAAGAGAGGAGGAGAAGAAGAAGAAGAGCGTTCTAATGATGTGTACTGAGCTACCGTGCCTCATTAGCCACCGAAGCTCGTTTCAAAGACAAGTTCCAGGATGAACGATCTTGATAAAAATGTCTATGGTTTTTTGTGTACAAAAAGTGGAAGAACTGAGGATATCTACTTCTTTGTCAAAGTCTCAGACAGCAGCAACCATTGTCTGTCCTATGAGTGAACATGTGTTGACTGAGCGTACAGATTTTTCCCATTCCAATAAAGGTAGTGAGGAAAAAATTAGTGTATTTGGCTAGAAAAGAATGAATATACGTATGTTCTGTTGTATTGTTATTTTTTCTTTCTATACACAGCATAAAATGCCCAAAGATTTTGTTATTTGCAAAGCATGGCTCCTTGCTTTGTTCATTTTCAGGAGTAATCATGTGCAGGTCTACCATTTTCTTTCCTTTCCTGTTTGTTATTCTGGATGACTGTACATGTAATCTTGGAGCGTCAACTGCCGATTGCTTTCAACACTGTGTTGGGTTTTAATTCATTCTGCAGTTCACAGCTCTCTCTCTCTCTCTCTCTCTCTCTCTGTTTCATACACACACACACACACACACACACACACACACACACACACACACACACACACACACACACACACACACACACACATTCTCTATCTCCTCCACCCACACACACTCTCTCTTGTACCATGCCCCCATTCTTCGCTATGAACACCTCACCCCCCCCCCCCCCCCCCATTGATTGGACCAACACACCACAGCACAACACAACACACACTGGTGAAATGAAAGCACTGCGGGGACCATTTGCACCGCTACGCACGAGCGAGCGAATCGATGCCACGCGGCCCTGACTCTCTGCTCTACATGGCACATATGGAACCAAAATCATCTCACCCACATATGCAGTCCGTCATCTCATCCATCCTTTCCCCCAGACCTCCTCCTCCTATATCTCTCTTCCTCTCCCTCTCTCAGACCCACAGGCAGGTCGTCACACTGACGTGGACAGCAGGAGAGGTCCCATGGGAGGCATCAGCGACCATCCTACTGAGCGGCTTGATGAGGACGACCTGATACTCCTGGTCTCTACAGAAGGGCAGAAGGTGGAGGTGGTGACGCCTGAGGTTCCAGGTCTCTCCTGGCGCCACACTCATTCTCCTGGACTTTTGCCTTCTCCAGAGGTCAAGTGGTCCCACACAGGCACAGTGCTAGTTCACCATACTCCTCAGGGCCTGCTTACAGCACCATTCTCCAGCACACTGGTCTCACACACACTGTTAAAGGGATCACCTTCAGCACAACACCTTCTGCCAATATCCCACAAAGTGCTGGAGACACGCGTTGCCAGTTCATTCCTAATGTGCATACATCCACAGCAAAAGTGACGTCTCACACACCTTGCACATCATGTTTACGTTCCTGTAAAGCGTGTCACCTCACACGTCGTGACCAGGCCAGAAGGCAGACCTCCTCACCGGTGATTCCAGCATCTTACCAAGCAAGCCCTCCAACACGGAGGCCCCACACACGTGGACGCGCGCCCTTCTCCCCTGTGGTGAGGATGCAAGGCAGGAAGGCCAGTTCACACAGAAGCAGACCTCCACACAGAATCAACTCCACAGTGTGCTCAGTTTGATGATCTTCGTGCAACAACTCCCACAGCGGGGCGTCCAATTACAAAATAGCAGGAGTTAATGGGATGGTAGCATGTTCAGCTGCCCATCAATAATATATCTTTTAGCATGCTACCATCTCAAAAAGATTCCTGTCCCCAAGTATCGCACAGCAAAACAAGTAAACATTACAGCTATATACTAGATTACCTTGTAGTCAAACGTGATAGTTACGTATTATGTTTTTATGTTGACAGTATGATAAGTTTTATTTGGTAATTTCATCATCATACTTTACGGTGAATATGTGCATTCTCACTTGAATTTAAAAAAATTTTTTGGAATGCTTCTGATATGGTAAAAAGTTAACTTCTACTTTCAGCATGAACGTTATCTGTTTTTAGTTATAATCAAACTTAAACCAAATGTTATATAACTGAACTAATAATCTAACATCCAATTTTGAAAATTATAGCAAACTCCAACATGTCCTTTGTCCTTTATCTAATAGAATTCGAGAAAAAAATCCCAACAAAACAAAAGTTGATATGATAAACTAAAAATGATGACCTATTCAACAGAACTTTTGCCACAAGCATCCTTGCACAACCTCTACTGCTGAATTCCCCAACGGAAACTACAAGTTTGGAAAGCTTAAAATAATGCGCTTACACCAGAAAACTTAGACAGCCGAATTTAGGAAGAAACTAAAGTGGGATGATACAATGGATGCTGGTACTCTCTGAACAGACAAGGAGGGGGGTGGGGTGGGGTGAGGGGCTGAAATCAATAGGACAGACAGGCTGGGAGGGGGTAGAGACAGACACTGAAGAGCAGCCTGAAAGCCCTGCTGTACTGCGCAGTTCACCTACAGACGTAATGGCGAGGACATTCTCCGTCGATCCATCAGGAATGGCTGTCACACACTCGCACACCACCGTCACACTGCACCCCTGACCACACAGCACGGACCACTACCACAAAACCTTTTTTCTCTCCTCACTTTTGAAGTATGCGGTGGTAAAACGTAGGGTTTTGTTCTAACCACACAGGCAGTTTTTTTTCTCTCCACTTCTGCAGTATGAGGTAAAACACAGGGTTTTGTTTTAACCACACACGTATCAACACAATTTTGTTAAAAAGACGCAGATTTTTTTTATTCAATTTTTAGTGTGAGATAAAAAGAAGAAGGTTCTTTCAACAGACTGAAAACATAAAACACATCGAGTTTTTTTTCTCCTCTCTCCTCAATTGCTCTGCCAGAGAAAAGTGAAGAGTGGAAGCTGTCTCACATCAACTACAATCACGAAGCCAGCAGATGACAGACCAACAACATTTTATGAAGTCTTCATCATTCAATTTTGTTGCTCTGTGCAAAACACAGCAATGATCTTATTTCACACACCGCACGATGGCAAGATCCATGTTGTTAAAAAACACAGGTCAAAACTAACCCCATTTTCTTAGTCAATTTAAAATGCGCACTTCTTATGAATGATGCAAGTCATGTTAACGTGTCAATAATCCATCTTAAAATCTTTCCACCGGTTTGTACATTTCTTTGCTTGACAACTTTCTCCTCCTCCTCCTCCTAAGCTCCTGTACAGCACGGCACGGTCAACACTGGGTTGTATGTATGGGATGAAACCTCTCCCTCCCTCTCTGTGTAAACTGGAACGTGAAGAAATCAATCCTCAGTAAGGCTTTGCCATCGATTTTTCCTTCAAGAACGTGGCTGGTGAGGGAGAAGCGAGCAGAAGAAGGCACTAAGGTCACCGCAATCAATGATCACAGCCACCCTATCTCTCCACCACTGCAAACCTTGACTTCATTGACTCACGTGAACACAAATGACCCGCTGTAGCCACCACTACTACCCTCCTCACAACAGCTCACCTACAGTGCAATGCTCTGAACGCGGGGTTTACGTCCAGCGCTGTGGGCACTAGGCGCCGAGTAGAGGCAGCGAGGAGGAGCCAGCAAGAGACTGAGGGAGGCCAGCTCTGTCTCCGTGGTCTGGAAAGGGGACAGCGGGGATCAAAGAGTCGTCAGAGGATTCCCCATTTCACTGCAATCGATCACCGGGCTTGGGGCCTGACTGCACACCTCAACCTGCCTTACTCCTTGAATAAAACAATTCACTCCTGACACTGTGTTTCTGTCCTCTCTACCACTGGCTTCAACCACAGTCTCCCTCCACTTGCGCTGTAATTGTCTTTCCCTCCAAGGACATCAACTGCCGGAGATCTCTAAACACGCAACGCAACGCAATGCCACCTCACACCAGGGCATCATCACCACCACCACCACCACCACAGCAGTGAAACACGGAAAAGAGCCTCAAGCAGCAGTATAGTAGTGATGCTCCAGGCACGGTGACGTCCCGCCACGTTTATTACATCTACACACACTCACGCGTGCACACACAGTCCACACAAGTGATGTTCAAAAACACAAAAAGAGAGAGAGAGAGAGAAAAAAGGCAGTGGATCAATGTGGCAGGCAGTTGTGGAATTCAGCAAGTTCACAGGCTATTGGATTGCAGTGTGACCGTTGTCAGCCCTGTCCTCTCTCTCCCTCTCTCTCTCCCTCTCTCTCTCCCTCTCTCTCCCTCTCTCTCTCCCTCTCTCTCTCTCTCTCTCTTTCCCTTAGGTGGAGCGGCAGGGAGGGGTGGTGGGCGGCACTGTGCGTGCCAAGGAACCCGTTGCACGTGCTTCAGCACCCAGTCACTGTCAATAGAGGAGGGGAGGGAGAGAGAGGGGGGAGGCGGAAGTGGTGGCTGTATCCCAGAGAGAGGGTTAGGGTTATGGGAGGAAAGGGGAGGGGAGGGGAGGAGGGAGACAGGAGGGGTGGGGGTGGGGTGGGACATGGTAGCGCTTGTCCCTCCCTCCTCCCCACACGCAAAGCTGTCTGGCATTGAAGGGTCACGTGTTACAGTTTCTGACAGAGGGATGGGTGGAGGGGGTAACAACACGACACATCCCTGTTCTCTGGCCACAGGAGCAAGTAGACCCTGTCACTCCCGAATACACACCGACTCTGTGTGGAGTCCTTCGGTAGTCTGGAGGTAACGCGGCCTGAGAGAGGAGAGAGAGAGAGAGAGAGAGAGAGAGAGAAGAGAGAGAGAGAGAGAGAGAGAGAGGAGAGAGAGAGAGAGAGAGAAGAGAGAGAGAGAGAGACAGAGACAGAGACAGAGACAGAGAGAGACAGAGACAGAGAGACAGACAGACAGACACAGAGAGAGACAGAGACAGAGGGAGAGACAGACAGAGATAGAGAGACAAGAACAGAGACAGAGAGAGAGGAGCAGACACACAGACAGAGAGACAGAGAGACAGACAGAGAGACAGACAGAGAGAGAGATAGAGATACAGAGAGAGATTGCAGGTTCAATTCTGACATTAAGCCTACACTTGACCACCATCCCCCAGACGCCGAGAGGTGAAATGGGCATTAATCCTGCATGAGACTATAAACCGAGGACATGTAGGGCTGCACCCATGCAATTAGAGTGTGTAAAAGAACCCACTGCTACAAGACAGTTGTTTACAATACATTTCTGTAAAAATAAATCCATTCTTAGGGAAACAAACACCCACACACAGGAACTTTTTTAAAATGAGTGACACTATCATTGCTACAACACACTTTCCCCAGGGAGAGAGAGCAGCCATAGCTTTACACAGAGAACCCAACCTGAGTAAGAGGGGGAGGGAGGACAATACCGGGGAATATCGGGAGCTTCATGAGATCAGAGGGACGGTGCTGTCTGCTGTGGTGGCTGGGATGTCAGGCCATCACGCTAAGCCGGGAACCAGCGGGACTGTGGATCAATGGACACGCTGATGAATACCGCCACAAGGCCTCCTCCACCAGGCTTCAAGGACTACTACTATCTCATTGATAGGTAAGGGAGTCCTGGAAATGGACGAAAGAGGATACCCAAACTACCATCTGATTTACTCCCGAATTCTGCTCTGGGCTGTTCATTCTGTCTGATTGTGTAGCGAATGGACACCGTGCCATCACAAGATCTATGAAAACTGCACGGAAAAGGGAAGACAGCCAGAAAGGTAAGTAGTGCAATATCAGCCAGAATCATCATCAAAAAACAACACAGGCAGACGGATTGTGAATCATCAAAATCCCTATTCGCTGTCTGACCTTTGCTCGATGTCAAAAATAACTGAATTAGACTCAATCTGGACAGCTGGACGGAATTAGGCTGCAGAATGGCAGTGTGTACATTTCCCTAACGTCCATTCCCACACTCCGGCCTGTCATTCATTAGAGGGGTGCAGAGGATTTGGACAAGGCCATGCATCTCGGCTCTCTTTTACTAGGAGATTATGAGTTCGCTACACATATTTCCAAACAATCTTTTTTTTTATCCACACCAAATACAGTGCACGTGTCCAAGCAATGGTTAAACAGATAGTATATTTAAGCTATGTCTAAATAAGCAGTGCACCAAAGCAATCTTTAAATAAAGTACACCAAAGCAATGTTTAAATAAACTGTACTAAAAATGCTTACATAAGAATACTCAAGTAATGCTTCAAACAAAAAGTATACTCAAACCAAAACATGGTACACAAGTAATGTTTAAATAACGTGTACCCAAGCAACGTTTAAATTAAGTTGTACTCCAAAAATGCTTAAGCAAAACAGTACACCCAAACGATGTTTCAAAAAAGCATTGTACTTTATTAAGCAATGTTTAGACTAAAGAATGTACGAAAACACAATACTTAAAAACTCACGCAATATTTGACAGGAATTGAGAAACCTGATCAAAATTTCATCAAAAGTGCTCTTCAGTGACAACCTCCGGTCTGATTTGACCTTGGAAGGCAGGCGGACGAAAAACACACACACCACGCAAAGAGGTGAAAGGATGGACACATCAATTATTCATCACCCTCATGAATGAATCTATTGCAAGTCATCTCCTTCCCCACTGTGCTTTGGCTTCTGTATTTCCCCAGGAAGTATTATATCGCAGAGAGTGGAACAGTCTTCGCACACTACTGCAGGTCTGTCTCTTTGAGCATGCCTTGCAAATGTGCATACATCAATGCTCGGGTGAAGTCTCGGAACTATAGTGTGTATTTTCCTGCCATGCATACTACCACTCGTAACTCGCCAAGCTCTCCACCAAACTAGTTGAAACCTGTGTGAAAGACAATAAGTGTATTTCTTCTTGTTCTTCTTGTTCTTCTTGTTGGTCTTGTTCTTCTCTTTCGTTGAACACTCAGACAGCAACTATTGTTGTCCATACGAGCAAAAAATGCGTTGCACTGCCGTTAAGCACCTGACAAGTCAGGCCGAGCGCATTCAACTTCGGCATGTGGAAATAAGTGTTATCTTCTAAAATGTTTCTGGAGAGAAAGGCAGGAGAGTGGACCAAGAAGGCAGAAAGTAGACAACGAAGGAGGCAACAGGAACAAAAAGAAACAAGACGTAGAGAAAGTTTGGGATAGAAAAAAATGAATTCCTAGCACAGAATTTCCAGAAGGTGGCGATGCTGTTTATACGGACAGGCCCCAGGCATCCCCACGGGGGAAATAATTATAGGTATTTTAAACTCAGGTACTAGGCTTTGAGTCTCACCTGGAAAAGACAATGTATAGTTTTCTAATGGCGACTGTACAGTGTTAATAGGGAGTGTGCGGTAAGGGAAGTCTGCTGGTCAACAGCAGACACTGGTTCACTAATGGACGCTGCTATGACGTCATAGTTATTGACTCTGACGGTTTATCTGGCATCTGTTTTGTACCATTGATGAGAGTGTGTAATCTGATGGAGAGGGAGGTTTCTGTTTGCCGTGTGTGTGTGTGTGCACGTGCGCGCGTGTGTGCATTGTGCTTGGATGCAGGGACGGGGAGGATGGCACGGCTGCAGGGTCCTACTGTCCAGGTCCACGAGGCCGAAGTCCTCAGTGCTCCGTGCATCACTCCTCTGTGATGGACTTGGCATGTGCGCAACCATACAGAAAAGCGCATTGCACACAATAATGCATACCGCAACAGAGGCCCGACCATAAAGAAACATGCACACAGAAATAGCTACACACGTATATATGTGGCACACACACTCGGCTGCATACGCACACAGCATCCGATTGCACGCACGCACATACACACATACACGCACACACACACACACACACACACACACACACACACACACACACACACACGCACACAAACACACAACACACGCGCGCGGGCGCACTCCCACACACACGCAGAGTCGAAATTCTATACAGAAAAATCATTTTCATGGAAACTTGGAAATATTAGGCTATCCAAGACATATTTCTACGAAGTTGCAACTAAGCTGTTGGAGGACCAAACATTCTCAAAATGTGACTTGCTCCTGTTATGAGCCACTATCTTGTGAACATAATATTCTTTTTCAATGTCCAGTTTTAAATTCAGTTTACAAAGAATCTGGCATTGAAATTCAAAGTTAACCATTGAACATAGTTTCGCGAAAACCGTTGATTACTGATGTTGCTAGGAGTATTTCCAAGTCTTCTGTAGATGTTTTATGGTAGGGCTTTTGTTTGTTGGTTATGTCTCATACAACCAAGTGTGAATAGACTTTAAATTGAACTACAACAAAATAACATAATTGAAATCGGATGCACTGGGCCTGACTTGTCAGTCGCTTAACGGCGCACAACGCATTTCGCTCATATAACAGCAGACGATAGTTGCTGTCTGAGCGTTAGATGGCAGGGAAAAACCCACAAGTTTAAACGCACCATCACTCTCTTTCCAACACCAAAGGACAGCAGCACGAGACAGCATCCTTGTTTCTGCCAAACGTCGACAAACCTTTACCGCACGGTATTCCAAATTTGTTCAGACCAACAGCAAACAACAATAAAGCCATGTCTCACTCAGCTCTCATTCAAAGAAACAAGAAATGTAACCAACCATCACCTTAACATCTTGTTCAATAACAACAACAACAACCGACATCTATTAGCAACACGAGAACCTTCATCTGAAAGCTCAGAACCGTTAACACAATCAGTTACTAAGCCAGACAAGACTGTCTCTCCTTGGCCCGCCAGAATGGCCAAATGAGCAAAGTGATCTATGGCCTCAATGATTGGAGTTGGGAGACTCTGTAATGAGGGACTATAGTTACCTTGGCCGCTCCCTTCGCAGGGGTGGGGGTGGGGGGTAGGGGGATCGGCGAGGGGGAGGAGGAGTTAGGGGGTAGGAGTGAGAACGGAAAAGTGAGGATACCTCATTTCCTCCCCAGCACTGTTTCCTTTCAGCAAATTGAAGACAGTGAGAGGACGGCGTGGTTAGAAGGCTGCATGGAGATCAACATGTGAACACGATGCTGGCGTACATACTGAAGGCCAGTTGAGTGTAGTGTGTTGTGCTGTATTGTGCTGTGTTGTATTGTGTTGCGTTGTGTTGTATTGTATTGTATTGTGAAGTATTGCATTGTAATGTATTGTATTGTAATGTATTGCATTATATTGTATTGTATTGTATAAGACAGCCGTCTCTGGAGATAAAAACGCAATGAGAATGTGGATCACAGTGACGGCGAGTTGTTTTGTATTGTATGGTATACAATAAGACACTTGGAGATCACTATGTAGGCCCTTATGCGCCGGTAGGAACAGATGACAAAATTTACAAAACTGCATACACACGGGAACTAGATGTAAAAAGCACACAAGTGTTTATTCCATTATCCTCGAAGTAAAAGAAAAATTAATGTGAATGAAATTTTGGTTTATTATGAAGGCGAGTTGTATTGTATGACATATAATAATGATTGTGCTTGAAAATAACAGGGAAGTTTTTTATTTGCTCTGAAGGCGAGACACAGCAAGATCTTTAAAGATTTCACATTGTAAGTGATTTTGGTTGATATAGTTAAATAGACTGTTTACGTTTTACCAAGATGCTAAAGACATTTTTTTCGTTTTTAAACCTTTTTGTAAAAAATATGGATTCTTCAGTAGAAGTTTGTGCTTGTGGAAACATTTGGTCATGGATTCTGTCTATCCGTCCATTTTTGTTCCTTTGTCCTCGTGTTTTTTGTTCACCTGTCTAGTGACACACAGACTCATATGTTGGTTATTATCATACCTATCTCATAACGTTATCCAACTGTGTAACTGTGATACAGAAAAAAGTCCAGTTTCAGACGGAATTCAAACTCAAAAGCACAGAAATGTACAATCTACACCACGAAGCCACCACCTATTGTTGCTGTTGCTATTGCTGTTGGTATTGCTGTTGTGTTATTGTTGTTGTTGCTAGACGCTCCCCAGCTTGACACCTTGGGATTCCTCCAGAGGATCCAGTGTCCCACTTATCACACCTGGGAATCACCGTAAGACTGTACATATGCACACACTGGATAATATATTTACGCGTGTGGCAGTTTTAGGGACGTCACCGTATTGGCAGCCATTCTCAGCTTCAAAGGATTTTTGCTTTTCTTTTAACGAAGAGTTCTGGTCGTTTTTACAAAGAGCTCGTTATGGATGAGGATACAATCTCAACTTGACGCCTCAAAGCATAGCAACATTGTAATGATACAGGCCTTGTCACTTTGCTGACAGCAATAACTTGCAAAGCTTTTCTTTTACCTATCACATAGTCTTGTAAACCTTTGGGGCACCCCTGAAGATTTTGCAACCAGTTTCCTCCACAACTCACGGTGTTCAGCTTTTTGTAACAAGTCGTTCCACTCAAGGCCCGTACGTTTTCTCTGTCTGCCTCTTCGTCTCCTTCCTTGCACTGTTCCCTGTAGGACAGTCTTGGCCAGTCCAGATGTTGGTGTGTGCAAAGCTTTTAGCCTGGGCAAAACCCCCCACACAAACAAAACACTTCCAGGAGATGATGGACCCAATATCGTGGCGGCAAACATCTTCCCATCTGCTGGATGTCCAGGCGACACACGGGTGGCTTGGCAAGCTCAGCAGCCGGCAGTGATGGATGAGCCTTCCAGGAGAGATGCAGTGTCCGCGTAATGGGCTGGTTAATAAGTCAGGCCCTCCCCCCTCCCTCCCCTCATAAATCCACACCTTCATTCACTCACAGCACACAGGCCACAATGGAGATGCATGTATACTCTGGTTTTTTTCCTCCCTTCTACAGCCTTCTTTTTCTTTTTCTTCTTTCTTCTTGTTCTTGTTCTTCTTGTTCTTGTTCTTTGTTGTTCTTCTTCTTTTTTCTTTTTGTTCTTTGTTGTCTTGTTGTTGTTGTTGTTGTTTTCTTCTTCTTCTTCTTCTTCTTCTTCTTATTCTTCTTCTTCTTTTCTTCTTCTTCTTCTTCCCTTCTTCTTCTTCTTCTTCTTCTTCTTCTTCTTCTTCTTCTTCTTCTTCTTCTTCTTCTTCTTCTTCTTTCTTCTTCTTTTCCTTCTTCTTCTCCCTTTTTCTCTGTCTGTGTTCCTCTGTCTTATCTCTGTCTCTTCTCTCTCTCTCTCTCTCTCTCTTCTCTCTCTCTCTCTCTCTCTCTGTCTCTGTAACACTGAGGCATGTGTACAATGACTGCAACACAACAGGGGTGTGTGTCATCAAAACCTGTGGCCTGATTCTCAGGCCTTCTTTCCACGGAGAAGAAGAACGGAACAGCGGGGACAGGCCATTTTTTGTCTGATTTCATACCTTCTGCTTTTTCGATGTTGTTGTTATTGTTTCTTTTTTTTGCTAATACATAATCTCTTAATGTCTGCTTATATAACATTTGTTTTTGGTAGCTTACTATTGCTGTTGTTTTCCCTATAAAAGAGTACGATGAATTTGTTGATGTTTATGGTTTATTCTCCTTGGTATTGTGGAGGTTTTGCAAGGATTATTTGGTTTTCATCCTCCTCCCCCCTCTTCATGTTTTTATACTGCTTTTGGTTTCTTTGCTGTTTGTTTTGTGTGTGTGTGTGTGTGTGTGTGTGTGTGTGTGTGTGGGTGTGTGTGTGTGTGTGTGTGTGTGTGTGTGTGTGTGTGTGTGTGTGTGTGTGTGTGGTGTGTGTGTGTTTTTGTTGTTTTTTTTGTTTTTTTTCTTTCTTTTGATTTTTTGTGGTTGTGTTTTTTCTTTTACTGTGTGAGTGTATGTGTATTGGGTTTACTTTATGATCATATGATGTATCCCTAAGGGTGGAGACTGAATGTAAAAGATCGCATGGGTGCTTATTCATTATCCTCGAAATAAAAGAAAAAAAAGGATTTGAATATCTCTCTCCTCCCTCCCTCTCTCTCTCTTCGGCCCCCCTCTCTCTCCCTCTCTCTCTCCCCCTCTCTCTCCCTCTCCCCTCTCCCTCTCTTTCTCCCCCCTCTGTCTCTGTTACACTGAGGCATGTGTACAATGACTGCAACACAGCAGGGGTGTGTGTCATCAAGACCTGTGGCCTGATTCTCAGGGCCTTCTTTCCACCTTAGATAAAGAACGGAACAGCGGGGACAGGCCATTTTTTGTCTGATTTCATACCTTCTGCTTTTTCGTTGTTGTTGTTGTTGTTGTATTGTTTTGTTTGGCTCATACGCTGGTTTGTGTGTGGTTTGTCTGAGTGTGGTGTTGATATGCTTGTCTTTGTTTCTTGTACCGTTGCGTTTGCTTGCTTGTATTCTTTCACTCATTCACTCACTTGTTCGCTCGCTGACCAACCTACTCACTCACTTGCTCGCTGGCTCACTGGCTTACTTGCTCACTTGCTCACTGACTTACTCACTTACTTGCTCACCAACTTACTCATTCGATTGCTTGCTCGATCCTTCGGATGAGACTATATAAACCGAGGTCCCGTGTGTAAACAGAACATCTTGGGCACACGTTAAAATCTGTTCCGCTTTTTGGAAGAGTAGGCCATTGTGTTTCGGTGGAAATGGACAATATTTACAAAACTGCATGCACATGGACACTGGATAATGCTTATTCCATTATCCTCAAAAGAAAAGAATAACATAAAATATCTAAATAAAACACACAGTGCCGGTGGGATATGATGGTAACATTTACAGAACACCATGCACAAGGGGACGTACAGGATGAAAAATAAACCCTTAGCATATGAGTGCTTCTCCTCGAAATATTAAAAAAGAACACACAAACAGACAAATGGACATACAGACAGAAAGAAAGGCAGACAGGCAGACACCACACACACACACACACACACACACACACACACACACGCACGCACGCACGCACGCACGCACGCACGCACGTACGCACGCACGCACACACACACACACACACACACACACACACACACAAGCGACGGCAAAGACCATAGAATGAAGCAGAGGACAGAAGAGCCGATATCTCGGCAGCCCGATAGGCCACTTATATCTGCATTGGAATCCCGGCCAGTCCTAGCTCTCATTTGCATATTCATGACTTTCATCATCAAGAAGAAAAGATAACTTCTTTGTCCCTTTTATCGGAGTTACTGCCCCTGTCTATCATATCACTCATAGTCAATGAAGACGTACAAGGCCAAATGGATAAAAAATGATAGCAAGCAAAATGGAAAGAAAGAAAGAAAACACAAAGGCAAGGGAAAAAAGAAAGAAAGACGGGGACAAAAGAAAGGCAAATAAAAAAGGAAAAGGAAGGGAGAAAGGACGAAAAAAAAAAAGAAGAAAGAAAAAGAGAAGGAAAACAAAACGTCATGCAGAAAGGCAAGAGAAAATGTGTCTCAAATTAGAAGAAGAAGGACAACAACAACAACAACAAGAAAGAAAAGAAGAAGCAGAAGAAGAAGTAGGAGGAGGAGGGGAGGAGGAGAGGAGGAAGAGAGGAGAGGAAGAGGAGGAAGGAGGAGGAGGAGGAGGAGGAGGAGGAGGAGGAGGAGGAGGAGAAGGAGGAGGAGGAGGAGAAGAAGTTGAAGAAGAAGAAGAAAAAGGAGAAGGAGGAGAAGAAGAAGAAGACGGTACAAAGATAATTGAAAACTAAATGGTCGATAAACAAACTAAACAAACTGACCAATACAAAAAAAACAGAGACAGCAAGAAAGAAACGAAATGATAGATAAAAGGAATAAATAAATAAATAGATCAATAGAGAATATTCTAAAGTAAGAAAGAAAGAACGCAAGAAAGAAAACTACAGATACAGAGCATAAGCACAACAGAACGGACAGGCGGATAGACTCGAGCATGCACACACATGATCTCTCTCTCTCTCTCTCTCTCTCTCCTCTCTCTCTCTCTCTCTCTCTCTCTCTCTCTCTCTCTCTCTCTCCTTCTCCCTCTCTCTCTCATCTCATATTTCCTGATGACGCTTATAAAATTTTGATCCAATTCACCGTCAAAGAAAATGCTTCGTACAGCCCAAATCGCGATCAGATGACCAAGACACGTGCAAAAAGAGAGAAAAATCAACACGACTGTCCAGCCCCAGTCTGTATAGATCGGACATCAAAGGTCACTTGTCCGAGCCAAAAGCTATGGACAGTGCAGCGGACACCAGCTGAACATGACCAGGTCTGGAACAAGTGGAAGGCAAAATGCCCAAAGGAAGCAGCAGACTAAAACGCCTCTGATATGTCCTTGATCTTAACCACGTAGCAGCTTCTGATACGTGAACTAAGTCGAGTTGAACCATATCAGAGCACAGGGCTGCTTTTCTGAAGATTACAGGGCTGCTTTTCTGAAGCTGACAGGGTTGCTTTTACAGGGTTGCTTTTCTGAAGATTACAGGGTTGTTTTTCTTAAGATTACAGGGTTGCTTTTCTGAAGATTACAGGGCTGCTTTTCTGAAGCTGACAGGGTTGCTTTTACAGGGTTGCTTTTCTGAAGATTACAGGGTTGTTTTTCTGAAGATTACAGGGTTGCTTTTCTGAAGATAACAGGGTTGCTTTTCTGAAGATTACAGGATTGCTTTTCTAAAAACTACAGCGTTGCTTTTTCTGAAGATTACAGGATTGCTTTTCTGAAGATCACAAGTTGCTTTTCTGAAGATTACAGGGCTGCTTTTCAAAAGATTACAGGTTGCTTTTCTGAAGATTACAGGGATGCTTTCCTATAGATTACTTTTCTGAAGATGACAGGGCTGCTTTCCTAAAGATTACAAGGTTGCTTTTCAAAAGACTACAGGGTTGCTTTTCTAGAGATTATGGGGTTGCTTTTCTAAAGATGAAGTCTCACACATTTTACACTGAAAAGCCAATTCGAGCCAGAAAGAAAGGCAGGAGTTGGACAAAGGAAGAAAACGACGAAAGGATTGATGGAAAAAAAGGAAAAAGGGCAGAAAAAAAGACAGAGATAGAAAAGGGGGAATTTTAGCACAAATTTCCAAAAGGGGGTGATGCTATTTAAACGACACCCCTCCCGGGATCCACGCGGGGAGGGGGGTGGGGGGGGAGAATATTATGGGTTTTGCCTCACGATGTCATTGCTCGATTCCACACACAGATTTTGGTCCTTCTTTGTTGTAGTGTTCTGTTCTTTTTTTTTAAGATTTCTGTTCTTTATCTTTGATTCTTTCTTTGTGGATGTTCTTTTTCTTTGTCTGAGATTTTCTTTTTTGTCTGTAATTTTTTTGTCGTAAATTTTTTTTTTTTTGTTGTAGATGTTCGTTTTTTGTTTGGATGTTTTTTCTTTGTCGTAATGTCTGTTTTTGTCTGTAGATGTTCTGTTCTTTGTCGTAAAAGTTTTTTCTTTTTCTGTAGATGTTCTGTTTTTTAGTAGTATCGTTCTTTGTCGTAGATGTTTGTTTTTTGTAGATTTTTTTCTTTTTCTGAGATGTCTGTCTTGTAGATATTCTGTTCTTTGTCTGTAGATGTTCGTTTTTTGTCTGTAGAGTTTTTTTTTGTCTGTAGGTTCTGTTCTTGTAGATTTCTTTCTTTTTCTGGATTTTTTGTTTTGTTGTAGATGTTGTTTTTTTGTAGATGTTTGTTCTTTGTCTGTAGGGTTTTTTTTTTTTTGGTTGCAATGTTCTTTTTGTTTTTTAGATTTTCTTTCTTTGTCTTTAAAATGTTCTGTTTCTTTTTTGTAGTGTTCTGTTCTTTGTCTTTTGGGTTCTGTTCTTTGTTGGGGATGTTCTTTTTTTTTGTAAATGTTTTTTTTTTTGTGGGTGTTTTTTCTTTTTAGATGTTCTTTTTTTGGGTTTTTTTTTAGGGGTTTTCTTGAGGTGTTTTTTCTTTGGGAGTTTCTGTTCTTTGTCTGTAGATGTTTTTTCTTTGTAGATGTTCTGTTCTTTTTCTGAGATGTTCTTTTTTTTTGGGGATGTTTTTTTCTTTGTAGTTTTTTCCTCTGTAGATGTTTTTCTTTGTAATTTTTGTTTTTGTCTTTGATGTTCCCTTTTTTGTCTTAGTGTTCTTTCTTTTCTGTAGAATTTTTTTCTTTTCTGAGATGCCCTTTCTTTTTTTGATGTTCTGTTCTTTGTCTTTAGATGTTCCTTTCTTTCTCTGTAGATGTTCTTTTCTTTCTCTGTAGATGTTCTTTACTTTTAGATGTTCTTTTCTGTCTGAAGATGTTCCGTTCTTTGTCTGTAGATGTTCTTTTCTTTCTCTGTAGATGTTCTTTACTTTGTAGATGTTCTTTGTTGTGTCTGTAGATGTTCTTTTCTTTGTCTGTAGATGTTCTTTTCTTTGGGGATGTTCTTTTTGTCTGTAGGTGTTCTGTTCTTTGTCTGTAGATGTTCTTTTCTTTGTAGATGTTCTTTTCTTTGTAGATGTTCTTTTCTTTGTAGATGTTTTTGTCTGTAGTTTTTTTTTCTTTGATAGATGCTGGATAGCATATGAAACACTCCAGACTATCTTAAACACCTTGTTTGTGAACTGAAAACCTACACAATGATGAGAGCATTGACCACAAAACCCCTAACACAGACAAACCCCAACACAGAAAACCCAAAACAGACATGACATCCATCTCAGTACTGGTAGTGCATGAACACTGACTGCAGACAAACCGGTTTGTTTTTTTAGCTTGTACTGTATTGATTTTCCAGTTACCCACCAACCATTGTCTTGTCACCCCCTGTCCTGTCCTGTCAAATCGTATGTACTGGGCGGTGGTTGATAACACTGTGAGGCTTCTACACTCAAACGCACAAGTGCACACACACACATACGCTCGCAAACGCGTGATGCAGGCAGACATATGCGCAGCAAACAGAAAAGTATGCATATAAGCATGTGTGCCATGTACATAATGTGTGTGGACGTAGGTTCAGAAGCACGCACGCACGCACATACACACACATAGTTATATATATATATATATAATATATATATATATATATATATATATAATATATATTAATATATATAATAAATATATAATATATATACTATATATATATAAAAATATATATATATCTATATACATTATACACAAGACCACACACACACACACAAAGACTGATATATATTTATATATATATAGCTGTGTGTGTTTGTGCGTGCGCGCGTGCACGCTCACATACACGAGCACGCAAGCAAGTATACACACACATATATACACACACATAATTATACCATGAGAGACACACACACACACTACACACACACACACACACACACACACACACACACACACACACACACACACACACACACACACACACACATAACACACACACACAACACACACACACACACACACAAACACAGACACACAGAGAAAACACAGACAGTAAAACGACAAACAAACACTCAGACACAGAAATAAAGACACACACACACACACACACACACACACACACACACACACACACACACACACACACACACACACACACACACACACAGACTGATCCAAGATCAATACTTATTTCAAAATCAATAACTTAAAGCTGCACACACACACATACACACACAGAAGGGGGCCGGGCAGGCTAACGCTAACTTCAGACTGCAAAAAGCAGCGCTCACAGCGGACCCGTCTTTATTGCAGTTTCCATTCCACTCTTCTGCACCCCCCCCCCCCCCCCCTCTTCTCTCTCTCTCTCTCTCTCTCTCTCTCTCTCTCTCTCTCCTTCTCTCTCTCTCTCTCTCTCTCTCTCTCTCTCTCTCTCTCACCTCAACTTCACTGCTTCCCTCCATGTCTCTGCTCAATCGATCCTTTTCACAGCTTCTGACGCCGATTTTACCACATACAATGTTCTTTTGATGAGTTCAACTAGAAGTAATGTTGTTGTTTTGTTGTTTTTTTGTGGGGAAAAATGTTAGAAGTTGTACCATATATTGAAAGGGCATTACTTGTACAGGCTAAAAAATCTATAAATTACTAATTTTTATGCACTGTTGCCATGGAAACAATCCAAAATGGCCGCCAAAACTAAATGTTTCAAACTCCTAAGCCTTTAAAAAAAAACCCTCTATAACAGGTACAGGAACCCTGTTTCTTCAGACATGTTTTGTGACCTAAGTTCTTTAAATTCATGCAGGGAAATTTCCTTATTTGCATTAGCAATTTTTTTTATTCTAAAAAAAATTATGTTGGCCCGTGTCTAGCCTTAATTTAACAGCAATATTTTGTTGTTGTGGGATAATGATCTTATGACGAGTTTAAGAAGAAGTAACATTGTTTTCTTGTTGTAATCTGCTCTTATGATGAGTTTAACAAGAAGTAACATTGTTTTCCTAATGTGGAAATATGTTCTTGTGATGAGTTAAACTAGAAGTAATATTGTTTTCTTATTGTTGTAATTTGTTCCTATGATGAGTTTAAAACGAAGTTATATTGTTTTCTATTGTTGAAAAATGTTCTTATGATGAGTTTAACAACAACTAATGTAGTTTAACTATTGTGGAAAAACGTTCTATTGAAGAGTCTGATAAGAAGTAATCTTGTTTTCCTACTGTGCATCAGTGGTCTAGAGGTAATGCACCTGCCTAGAAAGTGAAAAGTCCGGGTTTGAAGTGATTGTGTGGTGGTTCGATCCCCGTCTGTGTCCGAAACTCCCCCTCCCCATCTACTAAACCGTGACTGGTGGTCCGTGGGCGCTAGTCTTTCGGATGAGACAATAAAACGAGGTCTCGTATGTAGCACGCATTTATTTTACGTAAAAGATCCCACGGCAACGAGAGCGTTGTCCCTGGCAAAATTCTGTAGAAAAAGATCGACTACTGATAGGAAAACAAATAAACATCCAAGCAGGACAAAGAAAACAAAGTAATGGGTGGCGCTGCTCTTGTGGCGACGTACTTTTACGAGGCGGGGGGAGGGGGGAGGGGGGAAGGAGCACAAATATCACTCTTCCGCTGTAACTTAAAGTGGCATACAATACACAACAATGCAATACAACAATACAACACAATATGATACAATGCAATGCATTGCAATACCATACAAATGACGACAATACAACACAACAAAATAACGTACAACACAACATAAAACAACACAATATAATTCATTTATTTCTCACACTTGTCCCGGATCTAAACATAACAACTACTGGTTCACAGCAAAAGACTGGAAAATCGACATAACTCCTGGATAAAAAAAAAGAAATCCTGCGAAAAGGTACTCCTCAACAGGGAATCGAACCCTTGCCATCACACCACCCACAGATAACAGTGGTAGTAGCTCTAACCACTAGGCTATTTCCTGAGACGTTCACGCATGTTGTTGTTCAGACTATCGACTGAAGTTGCAGCAAGTAAGTACACGGTATGTACCAGAGTCACTCCTGACCTTCAAGGGGATCGAACGCTGACAAAGGGGAAAGACGCTATTTGGGCTGGCTGTCTGCTGCAAATGTTAGTCACATTCATTGACTGTGCTACTTTACCTGCTGTGGTGGTGGTGGTGGTGGTGGTGGTACCACGGTGGTGGTGGTGGTGGTGGGTGTTTTGCCGACAAAGGGCTAAAGAAAACTTATGCACACGCAGACTTGGAAAACTCGTGTTAACATTTTCCTTTAGAAGGGTTTTCACCTAGTAGCCTCTACATTTTACGAAGAAGAAGTATAGGATTGTTGTTGTTGGTGTCTTCAGTCTTTGTTCTGTGGACTTCTTCTTCTTCTTCCTCCTCCTCCTCTTCTTCTTCTTCCTTCTCCTCCTCCTCTCTCAGTTCTTGTTTTCTGCTTTTTCTTCTTCTTCTTAGCAATTATTTTTCTTCTTCTTCGAAATTCTTCTTGCTCTTGTTCTTCTTCTACTACTTCCGCTCCTCCTCCTTTTCCTCTTTCTCTTCCCTCTCCTTCCTCTACTTCTCCTCCAGCTCCTCTTCTTCCTCCTCCTTCTCCTCCTCTTCTTCCTCCTTCTCCTCCTCTCCTTCTTCTACTTCTCCTCCTTTTCTTATTCCTCCTCCTCTTCTCAGTTCTTGTTTTCTTCTTTTCTTGTTGTTGTTGTTTGTTGTTGTTGTTTGTTGTTGTTCTTCTTCTTCTTCTTCTTCTTCTTCCCCTCTCTTCTCTTCCTCCCCCCTTCCTCCTCCTCCACCTTCTCCTCCTCCTCCTTCTCCACCTTCTTATTTCTTCTGCCTTTTCCTCCTCCTTCTCCATCCTTCTCCTCCATCATCCTCTTCTTCTGTTGTTCTACTTCTTTCCCTCTTCCTCTTCGTCCTTCTTACCGTTCTTTTCTTTCTCGTTCTTCAGCTAAAATAACTACGAAGCTAACCATTTTCCAACGTGTGAGGTGGTTTGTAAACCGGCTATTAAGGTAACCGCACTCCATCTTCGGGAATGTCAAAGAGGATAATTCTGCCAAATGAAGACGCAAGCAGTGGAACATCAGTACTATTCTATGGAAGCTTCTCATATGCATCCCTTTTATCATTTTAAAAAAATTGTTTGAGTAATTATTATGTGCTTGGCAAAGGCAACGCCATTATCTCTGGTCTTGATTTGTGTGTTTCTGTTCGGGACAAAAAAAACCTCTTGTTTATTTCCCCATATACTTAAAAAAAAGTGACAATATGTTCCGTTAAGAAGATTGTACCACAACGCCACTCGAAGAATAGATATCTGCTTTGAAATCATACAACAAAGAGAGAACAATGAACACAATTTATTCTTCAGGCCTTCAGCCCCTAGAATGGGGTCAAACAAGCATATCAAAAACATAACAAGGCAAACAAACAAACAAAACGAAACCCTATGACATATTATACAGCAACTGCCAAAACATGACTAATGTGAACATGGGAGACCATCTAAATTATGGAAAAATAATCTGCTTGACCCAGTCGTTTTTATTATACATTTTCTCTTTTTCCGTTCTCCAAATTTTCAAAGAGAGAGAGAGCGGTGGGGAAAGAGAGAGGGGAGGAGAGAGAGAGAGAGAGAGAGAGAGAGAGAGAGAGGGGGGGAGAAGAGAGAGAGAGAGAGAGAGAGAGAGAGAGAGAGAGAGAAGAGAGAGAGAGAGAGAGAGGAGGAGAGAGAGAGAGAGAGAGAGGAGAGAGAGAGAATGAAACAATTTTTTTAATGTGGGAAAAAGACTAAGCACATTGATGAGTTTTTTTTATCCAGCCCCCAGCAAAAAGTAAGTAAATCAATTATCCAATATTTCAGTTAAGCACTCAACCAATCAAATAAAGAGAGCGAGAGAGAGAAACAGATGGAGAGAGAGAGAGCGAGCGAAAGAGAGAGAACGAAAGAGAGAGGGAGAAGAGAGAGAGAAGAGAGAAATATATATATATATATATATATATATATATATACAAAGAAATAGAGCGAAAGAGAGACAGTCAACAGACAGAGAGAAAGAGAGAGAGGAGAGAGAGAGAAGAGAGAGAGAGAGAGAGAGAGAGAGAGAGAGAGAGAAACAGAGAAACAGAGACAAATAGAGAGGCAGAGAAAGAGAGAGAGAAGCTTATTGTGAAAAAGAGGGAAAAGAGATAAAACATGCGGGAACAAAATGGGAGAAACAGGAAGAGCAGGAAATAGATTAAAAAAATAAACAGAAGAAACCCCCACTTAAGAAACGTGACAGTGAGCTGAATGAAGAGAATGAAGGAAGAAATAAAACGGATTGCAAAATCATTCACAGCAGAAGGAAAGCTGAAGCAAACAAAGAAACAAAACAAAACCCACAGAAATATGAACAAACAACAAACAAAAATACAAACACATTTTGCAAAATGGAACAACAACAACAAAAAAGTAATCAAAAATAATTCCGTTCGAATCAATCAGAAATGGCAAATCTAGACTTTTTCAGAAAAAGAGAAACAAAAAAATCTCCTTCCTCGAACAAAGCAAAAACAAATTAACACATACACACACACATATGCGCGCGCGCGTGTGCAAAAACATAAACACACGCAATCAGAGAACTCGAACTCTGGAACTCGAAATGTATATTGAGAATAAATGGATAAGCACAGGGCTATTTTTACACCATGCTCTCACAAGAGAGAGAGAGAGAGAGAGAGAGAGAGAGAGAGAGAGAGAGAGAGAGAGAAGAGAGAGAGAGAGAGAGAGAGAACAGACAGACAGACAGACAGACAGACAGACAGACAGACGAGACAAAGAGAGAGAGAGACATAGACAGACAGAGAGACATAGACAGACACAGAGATTTATTCATTTATTTATTTATTTATCATTCTTTTATTTCGAGGATATTGGAATAAGCGTTCGTGTGCTTTTTATCCAGTCCCCGTGTGTATGCAATTTTGTAAATTTTGTCATCTGTTCTCCACAGAGAGAGAGAGAGAGAGAGAGAGAGAGAAGAGAGAGAGAGAGAGAGCGACAAACAGACAGACAGATATCTAGACAAACATCGACAGATAACAGACAGACAGAGACCAAGAGAGATCTCAATCCCAATAAAAACAAAACACCCATTCCCAAGCCAACCAAACCACACAAAAACATCACAAAACACCTCAACAAAACAACACTAAAACATCACACAAACACCTCAACAAAACAACACTAAAACATCACACACAAACACCTCAACAAAACAACACTAAAACATCACACAAACACCTCAACAAAACAACACTAAAACATCACACAAACACCTCAACAAAACAACACTAAAACATCACACAAACACCTCAACAAAACAACACTGAAACATCACACAAACACCTCAACAAAACAACACTAAAACATATCACACAAACACCTCAACAAAACAACACTTAAACATCACACAAACACCTCAACAAAACAACACTAAAACAAAACAAACCTCCAAGGCCAAGCAGAGAGAGAGAGAGAGAGAGAGAGAGAGAGAGAGAGGAGGGAGAGAGGGAGAGAGAGAGGAGAGAGAGAGGAGAGAGAGAGGGAGGAGAGAGAGAGAGAGTGAAAGAGAGAGAGAGAGGGGGGAGAAGAGAGAGAGAGAGAGAGAGAGAGAGAGAGAGAGAGAGAGAAGAGAGAGAGAGAGAGAGAGAGAGAGAGAGAGAGAGAGAGAGAGGGGGGGGAGTTCAAAACCATGAGCAGAATCGTTACATCCAAGACAGTGAAGAAAAATGAAGCCAAACCAAACAAACTAACATGAAGGGAAACAAATACGCGCAGAAAAAAAAAAAAAAAAAAAAAAAAGGTGAAAGGGTGGCGCAGCGCTAAGTGGCGACGCGTTCTCCCGCTCTCCCCGGGGAGAGCAGCCCGAATTTCACGGAGAGAAATCTGCCATGACTTAAAGTGGTATGAAATAAAATCTGAGCGCTTTGATTTGTTGCTTTACAAGATTCAGCGCTATATAAATTCCATACATTATTATTATTATTATTATAAACAAACAAAAAGCTTTTTTGAAATTCACCATGGAAAAGAATGGTGCAATAATCATCCTGAATATCGCTTAACCCAAACGCGATTCATATATATATATGATGACAAAATTGACAAAACTGCATACACACGGGGACTGGATGAAAAAATCACATGAGTGCTTATTCCATTATTCTCGAAATAAAAGAATAAAATAAATAAAATATATGTGTGCATGTATGTATATATATCTATATCTATCTATCTATCTATCTATCTATCTATCTATCTATCTATCTATCTATCTATCTATCTATATCTGTGTGTGTATGAGAGCGAGAGAGTAAGAGAGAGAGAGAGAGAGAGAGAGAGAGAGATAGAGAGAGAGAGAGAGAGAGAGAGAGAGAGAGAGAGAGAGAGAGGAGAGTGACAGACAGAGACTTAGACAGACAGACAAAGACAGAGAGATCTCCACATCCAAATAAAAACAAAACAAATGCCCCCAAAGCCAGCCACACACACACAATATAAAAAATAACATCAAACATCTCAACAAAACAAACTCAAAAAGCTCAAACTCCAGAGTCCAGCAACAAATGACACAAAACATGACTTCAAAACCATGAGCACGATCATCACATCAGAGACAGTGAAAGAAAAACCAAACCAACAACCAACCAACCAAACAAAAAAGCTTTTTTGAAATTCCTCAGGGAAAAGAATGGTGCAATAATCATCCTTAATATCGTTTACCCTAAAGCCCTCCTCACATCACAATGTCTTGCATACTCTACACAGCATTGCAGTTCTATGCAGAACATCTTGCACACACGTTAAAACCCTTTCCGCTTTTCGGAAGAGTAGGCCATTGTGTGCCGGTGGGAACGGATGACAAAAATGTACAAAACTGCATTCACACGGGGACTTTATGTAAAAAAGCGCATGAGTGTTTATTCCGTTATCCTCGGAATAAAAGAATGAATGAATAAAAGAAGAAATAAATGATAAATAAAATAAATAAAGCGCTATAATTTCCACCAACATATCGCCTGTGTGGTGGATTCAGATGCAGTTGGATGGGCAAACAACTTTGTTAGAGAGTGATGTACATATAAAAATGTCGAGGCTTGCATTTTTCATGAGAACTGCGATGCTTTTAAGTGGAGTGTGGTGTAATGTGATGTGATGTGGTGTAATGTGGTGTGATGCCATTTGATGTGTGTGTGTGTGTGTGTGTGTGTGTGTGTGTGTGGTCTGTGTCTGTCTGTATGTGCGTGTCTCTGTCTGTCTGTGTCTGTGATAGAGAGACAGAGACAGACATACAGACAGAGACAGGAAAAAATATCAACCCTTAGTACATGAATAATCTTCAATTTGACTGACAATTTTTTTAAAGCATCACCATCCAATATCGGTATATTGCTGCCTATAAATGCCGGACCTTATCGGAAGAGATTTTAAAAAGACCAACAAAAAAAGGAAGAAAAAGCCCAGTAAGTGTTGTACATGTTTTAAAATAATAAGAGATGTTTATCCCAAAGAAACAGCCATATAGCTTACAAATACACAGCACTACATCACTTCCATAATATACTATATTTGCAATATCAGAAAGCACAAAATAGACAAGAAGGAGGTGACAGGAAGAAAAAGAACATGGCAGAAACAAAGAGAGGGATAGAAAAGAGGGAATTCCTAGCACAGAATTTCCAACAGGCGGGATGCTTTTTTACACTGACAGACCCCCGCAGTATCCCCACGGGGATAACCTTGGAAGCTAAAAAAAAACAACAACCCACCACCGTCCTCCCATATTGCTTTATATGGCTGGAAGAAATGAAGGGAAAAAGCACATACAGCGTATAAGCTACACGGCCCATTGAGCCGGTAACGCGGTGTACAAAAACAATAACGCGACGCAATATCATCGACATGGTAACCATGGCGAAAAGGAGAGGGAGGGAGAGAGGGAGGGAGAGAGAGAGAGAGAGAGAGAGAGAGAGAGAGAGAGAGAGAGGAAAGAGAGAGAGAGAGAGAGAGAGAGAGAGAAGAGAGGAGGAGAGAGAGAGAGAGAGGGAGAGAGAGAGAGAGAGAGAGAGAGAGAGAGAGAGACAGAGAGGGAGAAGAGGAGAGAGAGAGAGAGAGAGAGAGAGAGAGAGAGAGAGAGAGAAGAAGACAGACAGACAGACAGAAGAGAGAGAGAGAGAGAGAGAGAGAGAGAGAGAGAGAGAGAGACAGAGAGAGAGAGAGAGAAGAGAGAGAGAGAGGAGAAGAAAGACAGAGACAGAG
Source organism: Rapana venosa (assembly GCA_028751875.1). Classification (NCBI taxonomy): domain Eukaryota; kingdom Metazoa; phylum Mollusca; class Gastropoda; order Neogastropoda; family Muricidae; genus Rapana; species Rapana venosa. The sequence continues at coordinate 63,128,839 of CM054145.1, forward strand.
AGGAGAGAGAGAGAGAGAAGAGAGAGAGAGAGAGAGAGAGAGAGAGAGACAGAGACAGAGAGGAGAGAGAGAGAAGGAGAGAGAGAGAGAGAGAGAGAGAGAGAGAGAGAGAGAGAGAGAGACGCACAACACACACACATAACCCTTGCGCACACGTTAAAACTCGTTCCGCTTTTCGGAAGAGTAGGCCATTGTGTCCCGGTGGGAACGGATAACAAAATTTACAAAACTGCATACACACGAGGACTGGATTAAAAAACGAATCAGTGCTTATTTCATTATACTCGAAATGAAAGAATAAACACACACACACACACAAACACTCACTCACACACACACACACACACACAAACACACAAACACATACACACACACACTCACACCGCATGCTCGTACACACTCATAAAACACACACACCACACTCACTACACACACACACACACACACACACACACAACACACACACACACAAAACACCACACACACCCCACACACACACACACACACACACATACACAAACCCACCCACCCACACAACCTCCCACCCACCCACCCACCCACCCCACACCACGCACACACAAACACAACACACACACACACACACACACACACACACACACACACACACACACGCTTATTCAATGTACCATCTGAAAATAAAAGTTGACTTTGACTTTGACTTGACACACACATACACACCCACCACAACACACACACTCACACACAACCCCCCCCCCCCCACCCACCCCAAGCACACACAACACACACACCACAGACATACACATACAAACAACACACTCACACCACACAACACCCCCCCCCAACACCCCCTCCCCCCCCCCCCACACACACACACTCAGAGAAAGAATCAGTGCACAGCCCGACCTCTCGAAGGAGGGGTCAGCGGCATAGTCGCAGCTCATCTTGCTGCCCAGCGTCTCCCTCAGGGTCAGCCGGGGATGGCGCCTGCCGTAGTCCTCGCTCTTGGCCCTCACCATCATCTTCTTCCCCTCCAGGCTCAGCATGATGCTGATGATGCTGATGCTGCTGCTGATGCTGATGATGCTCCCTCTCTTTCAGCACAGCGGGGCAGGGAAGACGCAGTGTTCCATACAACTTGACTTTATGCCACACTTTGAAACCATCCGAAGGTCGGGAAAGATGTCAGAAATCTTCCCAATATTCAGTGTGATGTGATAATCTTCCCAAAATTCAGTGTGATGTGATAATCTAATCTTCCCAATATTCAGTGTGATGTGATAATCTTCCCAATATTCAGTGTGCTGTGATAATCTTCCCAATAATCAGTGTGCTGTGATAATCTTCCCAATATTCAGTGTGATGTGATAATCTTCCCAATATTCAGTGTGATGTGATAATCTTCCCAATATTCAGTGTGCTGTGATAATCTTCCCAATGTTCAGTGTGCTGTGATAATCTTCCCAATGTTCAGTGTGCTGTGATAATCTTCCCAATATTCAGTGTGATGTGATAATCTTCCCAATATTCAGTGTGACGTAGTGTCATGTGATATGACCGAAATGTTCAGATGGAAACAGATAAGGAGTTGGGAAAATATGTCAAAATCTTCCCAATATTCAGTGTGATGTGATATGACCGAAATGTTCAGCTGGAGACAGGCAAGGAGTGGGGAAAGATGTTAGAAATCTTCCAAAATTCTGTGTAACGTGACGTGATGTGTCCGAAAAGCACAGAGGGAAATTTGTAAGGAATGGGAAAATATGTCAAAATCTTCCAAAATTCATTGTGACGTGATGTGATGTCACCTTAACAACGCACACACGGGAACAGATAAGGAGTGGGAAAATATGTTTAAAAAAAATTCCCAAATTCAGTGTGACGTGATGCGTAAAAAAATGTACAGACAGAAATTCACAAGCAGTGGGGAAAGAAGTAAGAATCTTTAAAAAAAAATTAAGTCTGACGGGAAGTGTCCGAAACTCACAGAAGGAAACAGGTAAGGAGTTGGACAAATTGTCACAGTCTTCCAAATTCAATGTGATGTGAACAACCAACGCACAGTAAAAGCTGTAACACAGCAGCAAAAACAAAATCCTCGGTCCCAGCGCTGTATACAGTTTAAGCCAAATCCAACGTAGATATTCTAGTCAGATGCTAAGAATCCTGTTAAACTCAAGTTTACCCCCCAAAAAACCAGCAAACTGTAGAAACACCACTCCCTGTGAGTGTCTTCGTTTTAACGTCTCTTCACCAGAAAGTGATATCAGAGACACCTCCCTGGCATTTCTCCCTGAAGCAAAGGACAGACTCCGGCAAGTTCCCCTGCATCGCCCAGGACACAGAACTCCACTACAGTGCTGCGAGGACTCCTCAAGGAGTTCAGAGAAGTCAAAGTCAAAGTCAAGTCACCTTGCCTTATTTGGCCACGCACACACGACACAACACAGCAGAAACCTCAAAGAAGCCGCGAAAGAGCTGAAGACACAGGTAGTAGTAGCAGCTCCTTCGTGATCATCACACCGCCACTACTACCTCCAGCCATGCCAGCCTTGTGTAGCAGCGAAGGGTGGGATGGCTTTTTTCCCCACAACGATCCTGCAAGCTGCACTCGCACTCACTCTCACACACAACGACAACAACACTCTGCCTCTGTCCCTGTCATCATCATCCTCGATATCTGTTCCTCCTTCTCTCTTGGAGTTGGTAACTTTTTACGGGCCATCTTAGCGCGCGAGGCGCTGGGGGGTGTTTTCTTTGTTCTTTGTCTTGATATGTCGTCTTTTTCCCCAGGTGTTTTGTTGTGCTTGGTTCAGACTGGTGTAGACAGGTCAGGATCGTTAGAGAGACTGAGGTGGAGGTTTTGGTATGGATTTTGTGACTGTGCCATACATGATGTCATGTCTTCTGTCTTCTGTCTCCTGTCTTCTGTCTTCTGTCTTCTGTCTCCTGTCTTCTGTGTTCTGTCTCCTGTCTTCTGTCTCCTGTCTTCTGTCTTCTGTCTTCTGTGTTCTGTCTCCTGTTGTTCTGTCTTCTCCTTGTTTCTTGTTCTGTCTCCTGTCTTCTGTTCTTTCTGTTTCTGTCTTCTGTATTCTGTCTTCTGTCTTCTGTGTTCTGTCTCGCTCGTCTCCTTTCTGTTTCTGTCTTCTGTATTCTGTCTTCTGTCTTCTGTGTTCTGTCTCCTGTCTTCTGTCTCCTGTCTGTCTATGTTCTGTCTTCTGTATTCTGTCTCCTGTGTTCTGTCTTCTGTGTATTCTGTCTTCTGTCTTCTGTGTTCTGTCTTCTGTGTTCTGTCTCTTCTGTCTTCTGTGTTCTGTATTCTGTCTCTCTGTCTTCTATGTTCTGTCTCCTGTATTCTGTCTTCTGTCTTCTGTGTTCTGTCTCCTGTCTCCTATGTTCTGTCTCCTGTCTTCTGTCTTCTGTGTTCTGTCTTCTGTTTTCTGTCTTCTGTGTTCTGTTCTCCTGTTCTTCTGTCTCCTGTCTTCTGTGTTCTGTCTTCCTGTGTTCTGTCTCCTGTCTTCTGTCTCCTGTCTTCTGTGTTCTGTCTCCTGTCTTCTGTCTCCTGTCTTCTGTGTTCTGTCTCCTGTCTTCTCTCTTCTGTGTTCTGTCTTCTGTGTTCTGTCTCCTTTGTTCTGTCTCCTGTCTTCTGTGTTCTGTCTCCTGTCTTCTGTGTTCTGTCTCCTGTCTTCTGTGTTCTGTCTCCTGTGTTCTGTCTTCTGTGTTCTGTCTCCTGTCTTCTGTGTTCTGTCTCCTGTCTTCTGTCTTCTGTGTTCTGTCTCCTGTCTTCTGTGTTCTGTCTCCTGTCTTCTGTGTTCTGTCTCCTGTCTTCTGTCTTCTGTGTTCTGTCTCCTGTCTTCTGTGTTCTGTCTCCTGTCTTCTGTCTCCTGTCTTCTGTCTCCTGTCTTCTATGTTCTGTCTCCTGTCTTCTGTCTCCTGTCTTCTGTGTTCTGTCTCCTGTGTTCTGTCTTCTCCTGTCTTCTGTGTTCTGTCTCCTGTCTTCTGTGTTCTGTCTTCTGTATTCTGTCTCCTGTCTTCTGTGTTCTGTCTTCTGTCTTCTGTGTTCTGTCTCCTGTCTTCTGTCTCCTGTCTTCTGTGTTCTGTCTCCTGTGTTCTGTCTTCTGTGTTCTGTCTCCTGTCTTCTGTCTCCTGTGTTCTGTCTCCTGTCTTCTTTCTCCTTTGTTCTGTCTTCTGTCTCCTGTCTTCTGTGTTCTGTCTCCTGTCTTATGTCTCCTGTCTTCTTTCTCCTTTGTTCTGTCTTCTGTCTCCTGTCTTCTGTGTTCTGTCTCCTGTCTTCTGTGTCCTGTCTTCTGTGTTCTGTCTCCTGTCTTCTCCTGTCTTTTGTGTTGTGTGTTCTGTTTCCTGTCTTCTGTCTCCTGTCTTCTTTCTCCTTTGTTCTGTCTTCTGTGTTCTGTCTCCTGTCTTCTGTCTTCTGTGTTCTGTCTCCTGTGTTCTGTCTTCTCCTGTCTTCTGTGTTCTGTCTCCTGTCTTCTGTGTTCTGTCTTCTGTATTCTGTCTTCTGTCTTCTGTGTTCTGTCTCCTGTCTTCTGTCTTCTGTGTTCTGTCTTCTGTATTCTGTCTTCTGTCTTCTGTGTTCTGTCTCCTGTCTTCTGTCTCCTGTCTTCTATGTTCTGTCTTCTGTATTCTGTCTCCTGTGTTCTGTCTTCTGTATTCTGTCTTCTGTCTTCTGTGTTCTGTCTTCTGTGTTCTGTCTTCTGTCTTCTGTGTTCTGTATTCTGTCTCCTGTCTTCTATGTTCTGTCTCCTGTATTCTGTCTTCTGTCTTCTGTGTTCTGTCTCCTATGTTCTGTCTCCTGTCTTCTGTCTTCTGTGTTCTGTATTCTGTCTTCTGTGTTCTGTCTCCTGTCTTCTGTCTCCTGTCTTCTGTGTTCTGTCTTCTGTGTTCTGTCTCCTGTCTTCTGTCTCCTGTCTTCTGTGTTCTGTCTCCTGTCTTCTGTGTTCTGTCTCCTGTCTTCTGTCTTCTGTGTTCTGTCTTCTGTGTTCTGTCTCCTTTGTTCTGTCTCCTGTCTTCTGTGTTCTGTCTCCTGTCTTCTGTCTCCTGTCTTCTGTGTTCTGTCTCCTGTGTTCTGTCTTCTGTGTTCTGTCTCCTGTCTTCTGTGTTCTGTCTCCTGTCTTCTGTGTTCTGTCTTCTGTCTTCTGTGTTCTGTCTCCTGTCTTCTGTGTTCTGTCTCCTGTCTTCTGTGTTCTGTCTCCTGTCTTCTGTCTTCTGTGTTCTGTCTCCTGTCTTCTGTCTCCTGTCTTCTGTCTCCTGTCTTCTATGTTCTGTCTCCTGTCTTCTGTCTCCTGTCTTCTGTGTTCTGTCTCCTGTGTTCTGTCTTCTCCTGTCTTCTGTGTTCTGTCTCCTGTCTTCTGTCTTCTGTGTTCTGTCTTCTGTATTCTGTCTCCTGTCTTCTGTGTTCTGTCTTCTGTCTTCTGTGTTCTGTCTTCTGTCTCCTGTCTCCTGTCTTCTGTGTTCTGTCTCCTGTCTTCTGTGTTCTGTCTCCTGTCTTCTGTCTCCTGTCTTCTGTGTTCTGTCTCCTGTGTTCTGTCTTCTGTGTTCTGTCTCCTGTCTTCTGTGTTCTGTCTCCTGTCTTCTTTCTCCTTTGTTCTGTCTTCTGTCTCCTGTCTTCTGTGTTCTGTCTCCTGTCTTATGTCTCCTGTCTTCTTTCTCCTTTGTTCTGTCTTCTGTCTCCTGTCTTCTGTGTTCTGTCTCCTGTCTTCTGTGTCCTGTCTTCTGTGTTCTGTCTCCTGTCTTCTCCTGTCTTTTGTGTTGTGTGTTCTGTTTCCTGTCTTCTGTCTCCTGTCTTCTTTCTCCTTTGTTCTGTCTTCTGTCTCCTGTCTTCTGTCTTCTGTGTCCTGTCTTCTGTCTTCTGTGTTCTGTGTCCTGTCTTCTGTGTTCTGTCTTCTGTGTCCTGTCTTCTGTGTTCTGTTTCCTGTCTTCTGTCTCCTGTCTTCTTTCCCTTTGTTCTGTCTTCTGTGTTCTGTCTCCTGTCTTCTGTGTTCTGTCTTCTGTGTTCTGTCTTCTGTGTCCTGTCTTCTGTGTTCTGCGTTCTGTCTTCTGTGTTCTGTCTCCTGTGTTCTGTCTCCTGTCTTCTGTGTTCTGTCTCCTGTCTTCTGTGTTCTGTCTCCTGTCTTCTGTGTTCTGTCTCCTGTCTTCTGTGTTCTGTCTTCTGTGTTCTGTCTTCTGTGTTCTGTCTCCTGTCTTCTGTGTTCTGTGTTCTGTCTCCTGTGTTCTGTTTTCTGTGTCCTGTCTTCTGTCTCCTGTGTTCTGTCTCCTGTCTCCTGTGTTCTGTCTCCTGTGTTCTGTCTCCTGTCTCCTGTGTTCTGTCTCCTGTGTTCTGTCTTCTGTGTTCTGTCTTCTGTGTTCTGTCTCCTCTCTTCTGTGTTCTGTCTCCTGTCTTCTGTGTTCTGTCTCCTGTCTTCTGTCTTCTGTCTCCTGTCTTCTGTCTTCTGTGTTCCCTCCCTGTAGTGTGCAGTGCCATGCATGATGTCCAGTCCTCTGCCTTTGCACACTCTCTGTCTGTCTATGTGTCTGTCTGTCTGTTGGTTTGTGTTTCTGTCTTTCCTGAGTTCGTGAGTGAGTAGGTACACACATGCACGTGTGTGTGTGTGTAGTGTGTGTGTGTGTGTGTGTGGTGTGTGTGTGTGTGTGTGTGTGTGTGTGTGTGTGGTGTGTGTGCGTGTGTGTCCCCAGACGCACGCACGCAAACACGCGTGCTTATGTATATGTGTATGTTTGTGCCCAAGTATGTTTGTGTGTGCCCGTGCATGTATGTATTTGTGTGCATGTGTGCGTGCGTGCGTGCGTGCGTGTGTGTGTGTGTGTGTGTGTTTGTATCCATGCCTTGGTGGTAAGCATCACACATGCGTGCACATGAGTGTACTTGGATGGGTGTTTACGTGCGCGCACACACGCTCTGAATGCATTCATACATTTGTACATGCAGATCCACCTACCCTTCATCCACACGTAACTGCAGAGCTGTTTTGTGTGCGTGTATTTCTACCAAAAAAATGATCACAACAAGAGAAAACGAAAAGGAATGAAACCGCTCTTTAATTTCCTGACAGAGAAAGGTAAAGGAAGGGGAGAGCATTTGAAGCCAGTTTGGGCAGCATACTGCCTGATTAGCCTCCCTTGGCGGGAACGCATTTCCTGTGTAGGTCAACCTGCCCTGGCCTTGCAGGATCACGCGAGTGAAGGGTTAAAGTTTTGTAGCAAGATGGCCGGAACAATGCCCACCCCCTTCGCCCCGCTCATATCCAAAAACATCACTCAAGTACAGACCAGATTTATACATATCTTTAGTTACCAAAAAATAAGTGAGTGAATAAATGAAAGAATGGATGAATGAATGAATGAATCAATGAATGAATAAATCAATGAATCAACCAGTGGATTGATATTTAATTTTTCCCGTTCCTGGGCTAGAGCTCCAAGATTCACCACACTCTTTTTCTGTGTATTCTAAAAAGGTCGAAGCGTTTTACTCATGGCGCAAAAGAGGCTATCTGGATTTGAATATTAAAAGAAAAAAATATACAGCAATGTGAAATACTTTTCGTAAAAACCCAGAACACGTACCAGAACTTTACATTGACGGTATACGAGTCAAAAACATGAATGAAACTATTGGACTAATACTGTCACTAATAGCAAATTAAAACTTTACTGCTAATACAGATAATTATGATGAATAGAAATTGCCATTCTTGTATCTTTTTCCTCCAAAGCTCAGCTGATCAGGAGTCTTCAGGTAAATGTTCAAGTTTTGCAGAACTTCTATCGATGCTTAATTGAGTGATCCTTTCTTTTCCTTTGATAGGCCTGCACGAAAGGCTGAATGAAATGTTTTGGCATTGCAAACAATCAGCTTGGAGGGCGGACGTGTAGGTCAGTGGTTAGAGCATTCACTTTCCCCAGCCAAGTTAAGCAGTATCGAGCGAGGTTACCACTTGGATGGGTGACCGTTTGCGCGCCTTGGCTTCAATACAATCCCCCAGTTCACCCAGCTGTAAATGAATGCCTGTCTCTTTAGGGTCAGGGAGGTAAAGCAGCGAGGGAGAGGAGATGGGCGCCGCCCTCACTATGCTGGCCCCTAGAGAAGTTGATGTCTCTGATGCCTCGCTCCCCTACCTCCTTTACCGTTTACCACCTTGTAGTGAATAGACATTGAACCAAGGGGCACCCCCCACCCCTGCCCCCGAAAAAAAAGCCAAAAAGTTCCAAATAAACAAAAACACAAACTAAAAAGTCTATTACCTGCCACCCCCCCCCCCCCCCCCCCACCTCTCTCAAAATTCCAAAAAGCAAAAAGTTAATATTCTTCTTAGTCGAACGCTCAGACAGCAACTATTGCTATCTGTTACATGAGCGAAAGCATGTTGTGCTGCCGTTTAGCGCCTGACAAGTCAGGCCCAGCACATCCGACTTCTGCATGGGAGAGAAAATCTTTTAAGTCTTTCACGAAAACAGGGCAGGCGAATGGATCAAGGTGATAAGAAGAAGAGGAACAAGGCAGAAACAAAGAGAGGGACAGAAAGAAGGAAATTCAAAACACAGAATTTCCAGAAGGTGGGGATGCTATTTATACTGACAGTCCCCCCTCCCCCCGGCATCCCCACGGGGTAAAAAGTAAATATGAAAACCGGCCTGTGTTTATAGTCTCATCCAGAGGATTTGTTGGGGAATACGAAGGGGGGGGGGGGGGGGGGGGGGGGGGGGTCCCCCTTGAGCGGACACTCAACGCTGAATCAAAGTCGTTCTCTATGTTACCGCCCGACCAGAAATTCACCCTACTAACCATTGGGATCTTTTACTCCAGAGATTGCCAGAGTATTTGGTGATCCCCATGAAATCAGGTCGTGTTTCATGTTTTGAATTTGTTACATGCAAATGTGTAACACTTTGATGTACCTTAGCAGGGTTTTATGATAGTATTTGCCTCGCCTTGCCTTGCCAACAAAAGCACCAATAGATCTAGAAATGTGTCATTCCACCAAACTTTTTCCCAAGATTTTAATGAAGCTTGGCCTAGTGGGTTGAAAGTCAAAATGAAGATACACCCTACCTTCGCAATATAGAAAAGCCAGTCTAATGTATCGTTCCAACTGGGTTGTTAACACTGGGAAAGTTCAGGACAAGAAAGGGACAGAGAGGGTCAATCTAACAGTAGCCTACGTACACGTGTCCAGCGAAAGGAAAGATACAAAGTGGGAATATTTTCATTTAGACATACAACGCCAAAAACTTGCCATAAAGTTACAAAAAAGTTAACAAAACGTCATTGCAAAATGACGTTTCCTAACCCAGGGCCAATGAAATGAAATCTTCATAACGTTAACTCTGCGATTCTGGAGTCGACCAATAATAGCGCACAGGGATGACTTTTCAGTCAAAACCGGTGTATATTTAGCCATGGCACACAAGACTTTGCTTTTAGTTTTTCAAACAGGACTGCTTCTGAGCCTTCTCCACAATGTGCTAAGCAGACGCGAACTTCGGCTGATCAGCGAGGAGTGCGAACACCCAAATTCGACAGAAGAGTGCATCGAAGGAGCCGTTTGCAAACCCTGCAAGGACCCAAAACAAGCCCATTGCTCCGAGGATCAGTTTAAACGAAAGGTGAAAGTGTGCACCTGCACAGAGTCCCGCACTGCAGGGCTCGTGTCTTTACCCACCACGGACAACACTACATGTTGGTCCAACATCAAATTTAAAACTAGGGTAGGTTGTAGATCGCACCTCGACTGTTTCGGGACAGAAGGAGTCTGTGTGTACAACCCTCTGGAACTGCAAGGCGAGAACGCCTACTGCTACTGCCACAAGGACCTGATCATGCCCACTAATAAGTTACGCTGCCTCATTGGGAGGGTGCTGCTTCACGGCTTCGTCTGCAAGCATGACACCGACTGCTCTTCAGACATCGGCAGCAGCTACTGCGTCCGGGAACACGATAATGACATTGCCCATTGCATGTGCGATGACTTCAATGCCATGGTCAGCGCCGACCGAAAGAGATGTTACCCAGCCAGCAATAGGACCAACGAAACCTGTTGGGTAGATGCCGACTGCCCAGGAAAGCTCCCCTGCGCCTTGAACTCCAGCCCCCACGACTTTGAGAGGATGGAGGGGGTGTGCATAGTGCTTCCACAGTCAACTGAAATGTTCTTCGGAAGCAGTGTGGGCAATTTAGTCCAGCCCTTGGCCTTTTTCTTGCTCTGGGTCTTCACCCTACTCACCGTCTGACAGTCTAAGGGCCTGCCATCTTGCTGCCTGACTGTGGACAAGAGATGGAGATAGACTACAGGAGCTTGGCGTCTTGAGTCTTCAGCTAGCTGTATGGGCTGGGCTGGGCTGGAAACTAGCTGGTCAGAAAATACCCAACTTGGAGAGACTGAAGGTACTCGGCTATATAAACCGGCAATTTATCTGGAAAGATAACACTTCACAACTTGAGTATCGCTGTATATGTGGTGATGTAGGAATTACCGACAAGAGAACGGCAGTAACTCTTCCCTCCCCCCCCCCCTCCCCCTCCACTTCTGAAAAATTCACCAAGAACATTGCAAGAGACCTGGCACGAGAAACCGTTAAAACGTCGGCTAAGTAAAGATGAGAATTCAGAGTGTCCACTTAGCTTTAGGAAACAACGACAACAACAACGACAACAACCCCCAAAGTAACAAAAGGCACGACTAGGAATGGTACCATAATTATTATATACGTGTAGATGCAGATTTGGTGACAGCTGGAGAAAACAACAACAACAACAACAACCCAAAGAACCTCTATCCGAGTCGTGCCGGAAAGTGAACAGAGACTGTGTTCACAGCGACACAGACGCGGCAACAAGTTACCGGAAAAAAACCAAATCTATCTCACCAGCGCTGAAACAAGAAGATGGAAGTAAATGAAGCAAACAGTTACAGGGGGAAAATCTCTCTCAGTGTGGAAGCGAACAGGAGAGGAAGCCAATGGGGCAGCAGTTAGCCTCCAGGAGGACCAACCACCCTATCTCATCCCTCCTGTAGCAAAGTCAGCAAGTTAATTCGCCAATTCATGCAGCAGCAGTTATGAGGAAATTAATACGGCAATTCATGCAGCAACAGTCATGAGGACAATAATACCGCAATTCATGCAGCAACAGTCATGAGGAAATCAATACGGCAATTCATGCAGCAAGTCATGAGGAAATTAATACGGCAACAGTTATGAGGAAATTAATACGGCAATACGGCAACAGTTATGAGGGAATTAATACGGCAATTCATGCAGCAACAGTTATGAGGAAATTAATACGGCAACAGTTATGAGGAAATTAATACGGCAAGTCATGCAGCAACAGTTATGAGGAAAATAATACGGCAATTCATGCAGCAACAGTCATGAGGAAAATAATACGGCAACAGTTATGAGGAAATGAATACGGCAATTCATGCAGCAACAGTCATGAGGAAAATGATACGGCAATTCATGCAGCAACAATTACAAGGAGAAAAAAAAATCGGTCTCACGAGTGCTGAAGCAAAAATAAAAATAAACAAGATAGAAAAGAAGCTGAAGTAAATGCGGCAACAGTTACAGAGGGGAAAAACCCTTATCTCATCATCATTGTTGTAGCAAAACAATGAAGAAAATGCGGCAACAGTTACAGAGGGAAAACCCTTATCTCATCATCATTGTTGTAGCAAAACAATGAAGAAAATGCGGCAACAGTTACAGAGGGGAAAAACCCTTATCTCATCATCATTGTTGTAGCAAAACAATGAAGAAAATGCGGCAACAGTTACAGAGGGGAAAAACCCTTATCTCATCATCATTGTTGTAGCAAAACAATGAAGAAAATGCGGCAACAGTTACAAGAGAGAAAAAACACAACCCTCCTATTTCAGCAGTGTTGCACCAAAAAACCAAGGAAGTAAATGCGGCAAAGGTAGCTGTACAAATGCGGCAACAAGTTAACAGGGAAAAAAACCCTTCTTCAGTGCTGAAGCAAAATAGATGGAAATTAATGCGGCAATTAATGCGACAAGTTACTGGAAACAAATCTATCTCATCAGTGCTGTAGCGAAAAAAAGAGAGGAAGTTACTGCGGCAATTAATGCGACAACAGTTACATAGGGGAATGGGGAGGGGGGTGAGCGGATCTTACTTCTTTGTGCTGAAGCAAAAAGATGGAAGTTAATGCGGCAATTAATGCGGCAACAGTTACAGAGGGGGAAGGGGGGGGAGCGGATCTTTCTCCTCTGTGCTGAAGCAAAACGATGGAAGTTAATGCGGCAATTAATGCGACAACAGTTACAGGAGAACAAATCTACTCCATTAGTGCTGAAGCAAACAGATGGAAGTAAAAGCGGCAACAGTTACACGAAAAATAATCTCTCATCAGTACTGTAGCAAAAACGAGGAAGCAAATGCGGCAACAGAGACAGGAAGAAATCTCTCTGATCAGCGCTGTAGCGAAAACGAAGGCAATCAATGCGACAACAGTTACAGGAACACAAAGCCCTACCTCATCAGCTCTGAGACAAAAAACGATGGGGAAAAACGCGGCAACAGTTACAAGAAAAATAACACACAAAAACATCTACCTCACCACTGCTGAAGCAAGCAAACAAAACAAAACAGAACGAAACGAAACAAAAAAGATAGATAAAGTCAAGCATGAAGGGATGAAGACATCGCAGAGAGAGTATTTCCAAGAAAGTCAGCGCAAAGAGCAGATGCTTAACTGTGGAAGCCAAACGTGCGTGACATCCAAACAGCCAGACAGACACCAATCGTGACGATCTCTCCCACCTACAGACTGCACACTACACACTGATAGACCGATGGGCAGTCTGAATATAATGCCCCACCCAGAAAGCGACAAGGCCAGGTTCGTAGTGTGTGTGTGTGTGGGTAGGATGTTCGATCCCCGTTTGTGCTCGAAACTTTCTCCCTCATCCCTTCCACTAGACCGTGTGTGGTGGTCTGGTTGCTAGTATTTCGGGTGAGATCCGTGTGCAACACGCATTTAGCGCAGGTAAAAGATGCCACAGAGAGTTGTCCCTGACAAAATTATGTAAAGAAGTAGAAGAAAAAAGAAAGCGCTACTAATTATAGAGAAACAAACACACATGCAGAAAGGAAAAGAAGGAAAGAAAAAGTGATGGGTGGCACTGCTCTTGTGGCGACACGCTCTTCCCGAGGAGATCAGCCCGAATTTTACACAGAGAACTCTGCCGTGACTTAAATTGGAAAGCAATAGAAAACAATACAACAGAGCACAAAACAGCAAAATACAATAGAACACAGCACAACACAACACAACACAAAAGAACACAATACAATACATTGGCAAATCCAAAACGTCACCCCCACCGCTAACTCATAACTGGCCTACTCTTTATCGCAGGACGACTAAAATTTGTGTTCACGTGTGGGATAGACAGGATGTGAGGCATGTGTTTGCTCCTGGGATCTCCACTGGTGTCTCCTCAGGACTTCAAGCAGTGTTCAAACTACAGGAAAAACACGATCTCCCCAAAAGAGACTCCAGTCACATCAGTGTGTGACAGAATCTCTTGCCTTCAAGGTATCGTTTGGTGATGAAATGGATGCTCAAACACGACAGGACTGTTTCCCCCCCCCCCCTCTCTCTTTCTGCGTGTGTGTGTGTGTGTGTGTGTGTGCGCGTGTGTGTGCGTGTGTGTGTGTGTGTGAGTGTGTGTGTGTGTGTGTGTGTGAGAGAGAGAGAGAGAGAGAGAGAGAGAGAGAGAGAGAGAGAGAGAGAGAGAGAGAGAGAGAGAGAGAGAGGAATGAAATGAAGAACGCTTAAGTGGAATATTATAAGAATGAAAATCATCAGTGCAAAATGTGCTTTCTCCCTTCTTATTACAACCGTATATATATATATTTTTTTTACTCCTAATAACAACAGTATGATGCTTTTTACGCCTACTTATAATATTGTCCCCCTTATGTCACACACACACACACACACACACACACACACACACACACCACCGCGCATACACACGTAAACAAATGATCTGTCCCTCCCCCCCCCCCCCCCCCTTACTACCAACTTCTCTGTATCCAAAAAGGCAGAAAAAAAGGACAAATTTAGATTAGATCTAAACCTAAAGGTTGAGATTGTTTACAATGCAGACTTTATCTGCGATAGTGCCAGCGTTTGGAAAAAAAGCTTATCTAGATCTATATCTTCTGAGATCTGTGCAGGTTGAAAAGAAGGGTATATTTTATAGATGTAGATCGCGCGTTTGTTAGAAAGAAAGATCTACACCTACTACTGTTAATTAGCTACAAAAGTACATCTAGAGACATTGTGGTTATTTATGAGCGCTTTGATTTGTTGCTTTACAAGATTCAGCGCTATATAAATTCCATACATTATTATTATTATTATTCATTATTATTATTATTATTTACAAGATCGAAACAATTGAAAAGAAAAAAAACAAAAGGAAAAACCAACACCACCATCAGTGACCACGTCTTTTCTCTTTTTAAAAAATATTGTGAACCTTTACAAAATATCTGTACACTTTTTGATCCTGTGATGTTTAAGGTGTAGAAACAAATCATATAGATCTATAATCTGTATGGACAGTATTTGTTACAAATCAAATCTATTCTGTTTGATAGTGTGTAGTTTGAAAGTAAAGCTATGGCTTTTTCCCCCAACTCTCTCTCTCTCTCTCCCATGTGTCATATAGGCCTACCCCAACTTAAGTGAAAAGTTTCTAAACATATAAACAATGTACCTTTGCCAGATCTGCTTGGATCAATGACTGCA
>CM054145.1:63158617-63161117 GCA_028751875.1 Rapana venosa
CCTGGACACATAGGGGCCGGAGTCGCCATTATGGATCCCTCGCTATCTCCCACCCCCCTGCTCCCTTTTGGTGTCTGGTGGTTTAGGGTTGTGATGGATATTCTGCACTACACAGGTCTCCTCTTCTGTCTTATTGGGTCTGCTCTGTAATAGATTCATGTTGCTGGATGAAATACATCCATGCACAAGATACACATAGATATAGACGGACCCATGGACATAGATGCGGAAGTATGGACATACAGATGTGTACATACATACATACGTACATACATACATACATACATACATACATACCTACATACATACATATATGCATACATACATACAGACATACATACAGACACACATACAGACATACATACAGACATACATACATGCATGCATATATACATACATACATACATACATACATACATTCAGACATACATACATACAGACAGACATACTTACATACATACATACAGAGAGACATACATACATACAGACAGACATACATACATACAGACAGACAGACATACATACATACAGACAGACATACATACATGCATACACACAGACGTACAATTTCTCTTTCTCTTTCCATTTTCTTATTTCTATATCACCTTTTGTAGGACTCACGAATATCACTGTGTTCTTGTAAAAGCAATAGAAACTGTTGTATTTTCGTTCCTCGGCTAGAGCTCCGAGGTTCACCAATGGTGAAGTTTTGCGTATGCAACCGTTTTACCCGACCACTAAGGCAGCCGCATTTCGACTGCAGGGATGGTGCCTAAACTTACAGATGGGAACAATGCCTCGCTGTGAGGCAGCACGAGGAGGGAAGCTGCGCCCACCGCCCCTGGATCGGGGGTCTAGAGGTAACGCGCCTGTCTAGAAAGCCAAAAGTCCGGGTCGGAAGCTTGCGGTGGTTCAAATCCCGTTCGGACCCGAAACTTTTCCCCCATCCGTTAGACCATGAGTGGTGGTCTGGGCGCTATTCTTTCGGATGAGACGATAAACCGAGGTCCCGTGTGTTACACAAAATTATTCAGCGTACGTAAAAGAACCCACGGCAGCAAGAGAGTTGTCCCTGGCAAAATTCTTAGAAAAAAGCCACTCTGATAGAAAAACAAATACAGGTTGAAGACCAAAAACAAAACAAAAAACAAAAAAAGGTGGCGCTGCTCTTGTGGCGACGCGCTCTCCCCGGGGAGAGCAGCTCGAATTTCGCGCAGAGAAATCTCGTGACTTAAAGTGGTATAAATGAAATGAAGTGAAAAGGGATTCTGAAGAATGCTCTGCCAGGAGCCGACATGGAATCAGGTCAGGCCAAAGGCATGGCTGTAACTGGTTACCTGCCCTTGTTTTCTTCCACGACTGTTCCTTCAATCGTGCATTAGCTAATCGGTCAACTGGAGATTAGTCTTTCTTCTGAGGTCCAAGTAAAGGCCAATTTTTTTTTCAACTTCTTTTACGAGTCTGGTGAATTAAGGGGTGGGGATTATTAAGATCTCTCAGGTCAACTTCAAGTGCAGACCTGCCAGTGCCTTAATCCCTTTTGTGTATACTTACCTGACAGAAGGGTTTATTTCAGTTAATTGACTGGATTCAAAGGGTTTATTTTACTTAACTGACTGGATACAAAGGGTTCAGGCCTATTTAAGTTAACTGGATTTAAATTGTTTATTTCAGTTAAGTGACTGGATATAAGGGGTTCATTTCCTTTAACTGACTGGATCCAAAGGGTTCATTTCATTTAACTGACTGGATTCAAAGGGTTCATTTCATTTAACTAAATTGATACAAGGAGTTTATTCAAGTTAACTGACTGGATACAAGGGGTTTATCCAAGTTAACTGACTGGATACAAATGGTTCATTTCAGTTAACTGACTGGATACAAAGGGTTCATTTCAGTTAACTGACTAGATACAAAGGGTTTATCCAAGTTAACTGACTGGATACAAAGGGTTTACTTCAGTTTTCAGACTGGATACAAAGGGTTTATTTTAGTTAACAGACTGGATACAAAGGGTTCATTTCAGTTAACAGACTGGATACAAAGGGTTTATTTCAGTTAACAGACTGGAAAACAGCATGTCAACCACTTTCAGCTCCCTAAACTTCATTTCGCGAATCTTTTATTCTAACTTCAACACTTGCACTCATTCACATGTTTGCACTTGTTGATATCCTAGCTACATTTGTGTTAGATACAACCTCACACATCAGCAGTTTGCCTGTCAGAGAATGGCAGCAGTCTCTCTCTCTCTCTCTCTCCTCTCTCTCTCTCTCTCTCTCTCTCTTCCCCCCCCCCCCTCCCCCACCCCTCTCTCTCTCTTTCTTTCTCTCCCTAAGGGCGGGAACTGAATATAAAAAAGCACGTGGGTGCTTATTCATTATCCTCCAAATAAAAGAATTTGTCATTGCCATTGTCGTTGTCATTCCTCTCTCTCTCTCTCTCTCTCTCTCCTCTCTCTCTCTCTCTCTCTCTCTCTCTCTCTCTCTCTCTCTCTCTC
>CM054145.1:63166117-63168617 GCA_028751875.1 Rapana venosa
AGAGTTAGCGCCACAGTCAGCACCACTGTAAGATAGATCTGAGTTTAGAAATCTCACGACAGCCAGCGCATTACTGAACAACGTAAGGATAGACCGTGCAAGTTGAAGTATAGCAATGATGATGATGATAACCACGACGACGACGATGATGATGATTGTGATGAAGACGATGACGACGACGACCACGATGATGATAATGGTGGTGAGGACGATGACGACGACCACGATGATGATGATGGTGATGAGGACGATGACGACGACGACGACGATGAGGATGGTGATGAGGACGATGACGATGACGACGACGACGGTGGTGAGGATGGTGATGCTGCTGCTGCTGCTGACGATGATGGTGATGAAACAACTGTCTCCATCACCACTGTCGTCGGTAGGAGCCTCCAGGCAATGCTACCAAGGTGTTGCCATCTTTCTCTGTCTATGCCGAGTTCTACGATCTCCTGTAGCCCTCAGCCTTACCTTCGAGAACTGTTTTCATCAGCTGAAGAAAGCTGACATGGGCAGACAGACAGACAGACAGACAGACAGACAGACAGACAGACAGACAGACAGACAGACAGACAGACATATAGATGGACAGACAGAGAGGCAGTTGGACAGCCAGCCAGCCAGCCAAACAGATAGACATACATACATACAGTCAGACAAACAGATAGACACACAGGCAGACACACAGACAATCAGACAAACAAACAGATAGACATAGAGACATACAGACATCCAGACAGTCAGACAGACAAACAAACAGATAGACATACAGACAGACAGACAGTCTGACAGCCAGCAGACAAACAAACAGACATACAGACAGACAGGCAGTCGGAGAGACGTCTTACAGACACCTACAAGAAGCTTGCGGTATCAATACAACAACTGGCAGACCCTCAGTGCAATTAGCGGTATTCATCTTGTCTGGAAGACCAGAGCAGTCTTCTGGAACAGTTCCATTAAGGCTGATGGTCTCAGACACTGAATGCATTACTAAGTAAGGAGACAATGATTCCTTCCTTTTCCCCAGAGCAAAGAGTAGTCATTTCTACCTAAGTGAGATACATGCATTAGTCTTTGACGGGCTGTGGGAATTTAACACGGTGTTCAGTAACTATCAGGAGGGAAAAGCACTTGGCTGATATCAATGTATCATCTGACAAAGCTTTTATCTTCGGCCACGTCATCAATGTGATACCATATCATTTCTAGAGTGTAAAGAATGTTCATCATACGCTTAACATAACGTAGAAGAATGCTGGACTGTACCAGAATGTTGCTGCTAAACATTGGGTTGAGTGTATTGACGTCTTAGCGGAGTTAACGGCTGCACTAACTAACCGTAACCGCTACAGCTGAAAATGAAATTTGTGCAGGGTTTATTTTACTCGGTGTTATACACACACTGCAAAATGTTAAATAAGGAAAATGACCATGCAAGTATGCAAGTGTTATCACACTATTTCTTCTTTAGTCTTCAGAAAATAACCAAAGTAAATAATTATTAGTATTATATATATTATATATATATATATATATATTTAAATATAATATATAATATATTTATAATATTTTTTATTTATATAAATATATATATATATATATATATATATATATATATATATATAAAGTGTGCTATAGTGTTTTCAGAAAGTAAAAAACAACTATTGCGAGTACAATGATGCTGATGTTGCCTTCCTTGACCCTAAAGAGGCAGGTACCCTTTTACAGCTGGGTGAACTGGGGGAACAAGCCAAAGTGAGCAAACAGTCACCCATCCACTTGGTAACCACGCTCAATGCCGCTTAACCTTACCTCGGGGAAAGCGAGTGCTCTGACCACTGAGCTGTCCTGCCCCTGTTTAGACATCCCAATGTGGTCAGTCAGCCCTCCACTTCACTTTGAGAAAGAAGTCTAACTTAAGCGGTGGGAGAGGTAATGGGAGAGTCATGATTACCTCCCTTGTGGCAGGAGCCAGTGTGGAAATGGAGGTAATGGGCAGAGCGCAAAGGGAGACAACGGTGATTAGCGGGAGGTTCTGTGTCCTTGGGTGACAAGTTAGTCCTTTTCTTATCATTATCCTCTTGTCACAGAGAATTGTGGAACACTTGATAGAACCTGCTTACCACACTATGTTCTGGCCATCGTCCATAAGTGAGAGTGTGTTGCAGTTAAGACAGGAGTTGATCTGTCTACACTGTGAACATTCCCTTTCCCTACACCTACCGGGGACGGGACAGCTCAGTGGTCAGAGCACTCGCTTTGCCCAAGCTAAGGTTATGCAGCTTTGAGCGTGGTTACCAAGTGGATGGGTGACCGTTTGTGCGCCTTGGCTTTAGTACAGTCCCCCCAGTTCATCATCATCATCATCATCATCAGTCCCGTGACCTTGGCGGTCGTGGGGGAGACATGAAAGACGATGCCGTGGTAAGCCTCCTCCATCCATCTCGGTCCTCGGCTCTGCGCAGTAGTGCCGAGTCATTCATCCTGGTCC
>CM054145.1:63178617-63181117 GCA_028751875.1 Rapana venosa
CCCCCTCCCTTTCCCCATTAGCAATGGGCGAAAGTGTTAGGCACCAATTCATCTGAATCGTAATGTAAAACACTTCACCATGTCGTGGAATCCATGCCATGTCGACCATTTGGGCTGTAGAAATGATACATCTGTATTTCTGAAAATACGTGTTTTGTGCCCAGTCCCCTTCCCACTGTCCCCTTGTAAATGGGCTTTAACAGCTTATTACAATAAAATATTGTCATTGTCATTGTCATTGTCATTGTCTCTCTCTCTCTCTCTCTCTCTCTCTCTCTATCTCTCTCTCTCTATCTCTCTCTCTCTCTCTCTCCCTCCCCTCTCCTCTTCTCTTCTCTTCTCTCTCTCAGTTTCTTCAGAAGAAACGAACCAACCCTCTCCACCTTCTCCAATGTCATATCATGGCAGTGTCATGACAGCTGTTGGCTGATGACAGTGACAAATCCTACTGACAGCGGAGCAGAGTAGAGCAGAGCAGAGCAGAGCAGAGCAGAGCAGAGCAGAGTAGAGTAGAGCAGAGCAGAGCAGAGCAGAGCAGAGCAGAGCAGAGCAGAGCAGAGCAGAGCAGAGCAGAGCAGTTGACGGATGCTATTTTCTGACGTGGCCGTCTTTCCTTTTCCTGTGGATCATCTCATATCTGGAATTGGGAGGAGGCGGCAGGTGACCTCAGAGACTGTGCCACGTTTTGCTGTCTCTGTCTGGTTCTTTTTCTGTTGGACTGTCTGTCTGTCTGTCTGTCTTCTCTGTCTGTGTGTCTCTCTGTATAATTATTATCTGTCGTGTTCTTGTATGTGTGTGCGTGTGTGTGTGTTTGTGTGTGTGTTTATGTGTGTGTGTGTGTGTGTGTGTGTGTGTGTGTGTGAGAGAGTGTGTGAGTGTGTGTGTGAGAGAGAGAGAGAGAGAGAGAGAGAGAGAGAGAGAGAGAGAGAGAGAGAGAGAGAGAAAGACAGAGTGAGTGTGAGAGTGTGTGTGAGTGTGAGAGTGTGTGTGTGAGTGTATGTGTGTGTGTGTGAGAGAGTGTTTGTGTTTGTGAGAGAGAGTGTTTGTGTGTGTGTGTGTGTGTGTGTGTGTGTGTGTGAGAGAGTTTGTGTGTGTGTGTGAGTGTGTTTGTGTGTGCATGTGTGTGTAAGTGTGTGTGAGTGTGTGTGTGTGTTTCTGTCTATATATTACTCTTTCTTTATATGGAGAGAAGAAACTGCAAAAAGTCCTTCAACAAATCTATAATGCTTGGAAAGTAAGCACCAGCCTCTTACAGCGTGGAGATGCACGCGCACGCGCGCGTGCTCACTCAGTCACAGACACAGACACAGACACAGACACAGACACACACAGACACACAGACACATAGACACACACACTCACACACACACACACACACACACACACACACACACACACACACACACCACACACACACACACACACACACACACACACACAAAGAAACACACATAGAACAAGACAAGACAGAAAGAAGCAGAGACATTAGCACACAGAGGTACACTAAGAGACAGACAGACAGACACACACACGCACACAGACAGACAGACAGACAGACGCACAGACGACAAGCAAACATAAACAGAGACAAACACCCTCTTCCATACACAAAATTATGAATCCTATCAACAACCAACCAACCAACCAACCACCACCACCACACACCACCACCACCACCACCACCACCACCACCACCACCACCACCACTACCACAACGTCACCACCACCATCACCACCACCACCACCACCACCACCACCACCACCACCACCACCACCACCACCACGTCACCACCACCACCACCACCACCACCACCACCACCACCACCACTGGGGACATGCAAAGTGCATTAGCGGCCGGCATGTCACATGATTCAGTCATGTGCAAACAAAGCAGTCAGTGCCATCCTGGCTGGCCGTGACATGACAACCTGCACAGGGCCAGTGTCACACAGCGGCAGACAGACAGGCAGCACTGCACTGTCAGCAACACGGCATGGAGTGACGACAACACGTGCATGCCAGCTGGAGTGTGTGAATGTACATGGGTGCGCCGCACTTGCTGTGATAGATGCGCGTAATGTGTATATGCCCGTGTGTGTTTCCGCGACGTACATGCGTACACGTACACACACATGCATGCACACACACACACATGTACAAGCATGTGCATATACGTAAACAATAAACACTCACGGACACGGGCAGACACACACAGATACAAAGACACAGAACCAGTCACACAGATACACCCCACCCACCCACACTCAATTATCCTCGAAATAAAAGACTACCATAAATAAAATAAACCACACACACACAAGTACACACACAATCACGCACGCATGCACACACACACGCACGCACGCACTCCGCACACAGAACACATCACAACACACACACACACAACACAACACACACACAGACACCAAACATCAGGCCAGACTTGCCAGTACCAGCACACTGTATCTCTTCTCTCTCTGTGGGATTTTCCGCACTGTGT
>CM054145.1:63186117-63188617 GCA_028751875.1 Rapana venosa
AATGATAATGAAGTGTGTCGAGCAACTGTTCAATCTTTTCCTTTTTATCTCCAACAAGTGTGTTGTCATCAACAAGCTCCGACAGAAGATGAGGAGGGCAACGGCAAAGCAGCGTATATCAATATGTACCGAAACTAGGATAGAAATCCAAACCTGTACAGAGAAACAGACACAGACACAGACACAGAGAAAGGAGGAGAAAAATAAAGAACTCAGGACACAAAGACGCGCATACAGAAAAAGACAGACATAGTGCCACAGTCATTTTTTCAAAAAACAAAAAGATAGAAATCTCATCAACCTGGCTCCACCACCACCACCACCACCACCACCACTACTGGGGACATGAAAAGTGCATTAGCGGCCGGCATGTCACTTGATTCAGTCATGTGCAAACAAAGCAGTCAGTGCCATCCTGGCTGGCTGGTGACATGACAGCCTGCACATGTCCAGTGTCACACAGCGGCAGGCAGGCATTCACTGCACTGCCCAGCAACACAGCATGGAGGGACGACAATGCACGCCGGCTCGAGCACGCACATGTACTTGCACATGCACAGAAGTTAAATGCGCTAATACACATATCTGCTCTCACATGCACAAGTGCCTTTTTTTTGAGAAAGTCAAGCTCGCACGCAGGCACGTACGTACACACATACACACACAAACCACTCATAAAAGCACGCACGCACGCACGTACGCACGCATGCACGAACGCACACACACATACACACACACACGCCACGCACGCACGCCGCGCGCGAACTGAACCATCCTAAGCAGATTGCAGAAAAGAGAAAGCAATGGCAATGGGGTTACTGGAATGGTTAGGATCTCCCCTTCTGAAATCAATATATCAAAGCCATTCAAAATATCCATACTGCCTCATACGAGAAGCAATCATCACCCCCCACCCCCACCCTCCGACCTCTCAAGGTCTTCCCCTTCCCTCACAACTGAAAATAACAGGGAGGCAACTTCTCCATGGATCACAGAGAAAACCAGGATGACAAGGGCCACTAGATCAGAGACTTGTCTCGCGCATTTGACAGCGCCCTCCGCTTGAAAGCACACATCGCGGGGAAGCAGATAAATGCTGGCGCTTCTGTCCAGCAAAGGAGAGGACGGGACAGGAAGGAAAGCTGGCAGTACGACCCTGGATAAAACAGAGAGAGAGGGAAGCTAGAGGGAAATGACAGTGGATGCTGACAGGGCGGTCTTCTATCTCTCCTTCTTTTCTTTTTTGCATTCTGTAACAGAAGAAATGTGGAAAAGCCTGAGAGAATGAGTGGGGCACGATATTGGAAATAGAGGTGGATTTAAGTATTTATATTTGGATGTTTTCCCCTTATAAGAAACAATTCTTATGTAATTTTCTAGATGTATTAGAAAAACAAGAACATGGGGATAAGGTACAGCTACAACCGTTATCGGGATTTCTTTGTGACGCGATCGACGGTGAAAAAAAGGAAAACAAGCAGCAACAACATTGTCGTCGACTTCATCATTACTGTCAAAACAACAAAGTAGAACTCCACATCATTAATGATGATAAACACCGTGACACCAGGATAAATGCGGAAAAGAAAACTGAATAGCCAAATAAAAAATTACTACACGAAAAAAGGAAGAAAAGGTAGCTAGCTAATACCTACATAGATAGAGAAACAGACAGACAAACATACAGACAGACAGGCAGACAGACAAACAGACAGACAGACAGGCAGACAGACAGACAGGCAGGCAGGCAAGCAGACAGACATACGGCAGACAGACAGACAGACAGATAAACATACTAGGCAGTTGTAACAATCCCAAAGTAAACAGTGTTCTACGGTACGGGGTAAGCCCATTCATTTCACTTACAGCAGAGACTGACAGAGACAGCAGCACTTGCAGCAGAAGAGCGACAGTGGCAGGCAGACACAGCTAATCCCCTCAGTCTGCCTGATTCTCAGCTGTCACATCCCCACCCTCTGAGCCAAACACCCACCCTTCAGCCCCAGATTAAAAGACACATCCTATTTGCCCCAGTCATTGGTGTCTGTGGACAATCACTGTGAAGGAATGCTGGTATAGTAAAGAACACTGATGATTTCTATCTATCTGACTGTCTGTCTGTCTGTCTGTCTGTCTGTCTATCTATCTATCTAACTTCTCTATCTATCTATTTATCTTAGATAGATCGAGAGAGAGAGAGAGAGAGAGAGAGAGAGAGAGAGAGAGAGAGAGAGAGAGAGAGAAATAAACAAACAGACACAGACACAGACAGACAGAGATAGGCAGACAGAATTAGAGTGTAAAACGAAAATCGTGTGAGAAGACAAGACAGATGACAAATCGAAAAGGGGTCACCTTCATCCCTAAACCATTTTTGTTTTTTGCTTTTGCATCCCCTCATATCTGCCTGTCAATCGACAGATTATCTCTGGAGCTGTTCTTGAAAAGTTTTGCCATTATTTTTTTGTGTTTAGATTCAAACGTAGAGATAAGTTGGGAA
>CM054145.1:63193617-63203690 GCA_028751875.1 Rapana venosa
CGCACACGTTAAAACCTGTTCCGCTTTTCGGAAGAGTAGGCCATTGTGTGCCGGTGGAAACAGATGACAAAATTGACAAAACTGCATACACACGTGGACTGGATGTAAAAAAGCACATGAGTGCTTATTCCATTATCCTCGATATAAAAGAATAAATAAATTAAAAAAAAAAATTCTCCACGGTGGATCAGGCCTTGTTTACAACAGCACCAGCCTGAGAAGGAAAAACAGATGTCAAACAGATTAGAAAAGAGGGAATTCTTAGCACAGAATTTCCTGAAAGTGGGGCTGCTATTTATACTGACAGGCACCCAGCATCCCACAGGGCAAACCAGTCTGAAAATCTGAGCAAAGAGGAAACTCGTCTCCAAAGAAATGCAAAACTCTAATATCTCTGAGAGGGAACAGACGTTAAATGGAGGAAATACAACGAAACTGATGGTTTTACCACATCTTTGCAATTCTTGGCATTTTTTTCTTCTTTTGTGTGTGTGTGTGTGTGTATGTGTGTGTGTGTATGTGTGTGTGTATGTGTGTGTGTGTATGTGTGTGTGTATGTGTGTGTGTGTGTGTGTGTGTATGTGTGTGTGTGTGTATGTGTGTATGTGTGTGTGTGTGTGTGTGTCCCTTTCCTGTCAGCCAGGGGTCGTCCATTTGTCTGGTCATCGCTGTCATGTTGGTGGACAGAGAGAGCACACAGCTCCTGCACAAACTGCCCATTACCTCTTTCTCTGGACACTAGAACTGATCAGGGTGTTTTTTCTCCTAAATGGCTCCCACTTCCTTCCGTCTTTCCATTCTTTCTTGTCTTCTTTTTCTCTTGTTTTCTTATGCCCGACATTTACGAATCACTGTCCTGGCATGGCACAACCGGCCGGTCCACTTGTTTCGTAGTGTGAAAGCTTTCTTGCCATGCCATTTCAGATTGATTAAGAAGATACCCCACCCCCTCTCTGTCTGTCTGTCTGTCTGTTTGGCTGGCTGGCTGTCTGTCTGTCTGTCTGTCTGTCTCTCTCTCTCTCTCTCTCTCTCTCTCTCTCTCTCTCTCTCTTTCTCTCTCTCTCTCTCTTCCTCCGTCTCGCTCTCTCTCTTTCGTGCGCTCGTGCGCGTACCATTCCAGAATTTTCCTAGAGATGACTCTCTCTCTCCATTGCAGAATTTTTCTTAAGATGAACCCTCTCTCTTTCTCTCGTGACCACAAATGAATAGCATGCTCTTTTGGAAATATGCAATACAAACCTTTCATTCCAGTTTTACTGTGCTTTTGCGGAACTGCAGAACTGCAGCAAAACGCAGCCTTTTACAACGCTAAGAGACCCAAGCTGCTCTTGTGGCGACGCTCTCTCCCCGGGGAGAGCAGCCCAAATTTCACGCAGAGAAATCTGCCGTGACTTAAAGTAGTATGGAAAACAGATCAATGTCATTGCATTTAGCCTTTTTGTTGGGTGACTTTAACTCCTAATAGTGACAGTGACAATGATGCACTATGATCATTAAAAATGTTACTCTCTTATAATTCTTTATTTTAACAGAATGAGTGTAGCCACTGAAAAGAATGCAAACTCCAATAACTTAAAAACATTTTGAAATAGTTTCTGCTGAAAATGCCCTGTCCAGTTTACTGAGAAAGATGCTCTACAACTCAAAAACAGAAGTCCCGAGAAATGTCAGTGATTTTTTTCTTACGGCACGGTGTCTACGTCTTTCTCAAAGACCCAGACGTTTCCATTTAACTCATTCTGTTCGTCTAGTGCTTTCCCCTCTCTGTGCAAACAGCCGTTCTCTGACGGCAAGTTGTGCAGGGCAGGGCAACAGAAAGGGTGATGGGTCTAAGGAGCAGCTCATTTGCTGGGGGGCTTAAAACCTCGTCTGGAAGCCGACATCCGCTCCCCCTCTTCCTTCCTTTCCTGCCCCTATGTCTGTCTGTCTGCCTGTCTGTCTGCCTGCCTGCCTGTCTGTCTGTCTGTCTGTCTGTCTGCCTGCCTGCCTGCCTTTCTGTCTGTCTGTCTGTCACCTAAAGTCTGCATAGCGCTGTTCCTTCTTGTCTGAGTATTTATCCTGTGTCCCAGTTTGTCTTTTAGGATGTTGTTTATTTTAGGGTCTGTCTTTAATGGATTTCTGACAAATCTATAGATAGCTGATGATCTCTATAGAGACTTAAGCTTCTCGTTTTCTTCAGTATCTTTATAAAACACTTGTACAGAAGCTACAACTGTGTGCCATGTTGTCTGTGTGGCATAAACAGGAGCAAGAGGCTGATCTAGTGATGAGTGAAAAGTTAATCTGTGTGAGATCCTTTGTTTTATAACTTGTTAGCCATTCTACCAATAGAAAATGGCAAGTACATAGCATTTTGGAGATATTTGATCTCAGAACCAACTGTCAGCAGGCGACAATCAGAACACTGGGGACATGTAGCCTCTAAAATGAGACTGTAGAGAAGCCTGTGGTTGTGAAAGTGTTAACCACATTGGATGATTGCAGAACAACCAGCCAGGGCAAATGAGCCTGACAAAATTCACTGGCGTGTCCACTATCATGATGATAATTATGCCCCAGTTCTCTTCACAAGGACAGCTAGAAGCAGCCACCATAGGAGTGCCATCTGCTTGGAGAATTCCTTTTTCCAAGGCTGTGTTTTTCTTGGCTAAATAGGACCTGTTTCACCTCCCACCAAGTTTAGAGCATGGGAGTCAATGGCTTGAAGTGGTGTGCCTTTGTTCGTCAGGGAGAAACCAAGTCAGTCAGCTGCCTTGTGCACTCACTGGTTGGAAGAAAGGAAAACTATGATACAGTAACTCCTAGTGGTTTGTATTTCCTCACAAAAATACAAATGTATTGTGAACACTGTCGAAATTTGTGTCGTTTGTTTACTTTAAGAAATGAAAATCTATCGGCAACATTTTATTCTAAAAGCACCATAGAAAATGTAAAATCTGGAGACCTGCAAATGCTTAAAACACATTCACACAACAAGGCCCAAAAGCCGTTCTTGAAAACTAGCAAGCTCTGTAATGCTATGTGTGCTCAATGCGCGCTGTCCATCTGACCAGCCCCCTGTCTCCGGCACTGGCAGCAGCAATTGCAGCCTGTCCGTGGCATGCTGAGAGTTTCCACAACAGCTCTCCGTGATGCAAGAAAACCAACAGCATGCTGACCCCGTTACCCGTTTAAAAAGTCATCTGTGTGTGTGTGTGTGTGTGTGTGTGTGTGTGTGTGTGTGTGTGTGTGTGTGTGTGTGTGCGTGCATAAGTGTGTGTGTTTGTGTTGTGGTGTGGTGTGTTTTCACAGTATCGTAGATATCTTGTTCTATTTTCCCAATAAAATGAAATCGAAGTCTCTCTCTCTCTGTCTCTCTCTTTCTCTCTCTGTGTGTGTGTGTGTGTGTGTGTGTGTGTGTGTGTGTGTGTGTGTGTGTGTGTTTTCAAAGTATTTGTATTTAATATTTTCTTTTATGCCTGCAATAAAATGAAGTGGGAATGTGTGGGCTGAGGCCAGCGGGCAGACCTGCAAAATGACAAGCACAGGAGAAGACCAGGCACTACAGAACCCACCCGGTAAGAAAACAGAGAGAGAGAATGAGAGAGAGAGAGAGACAATGACAATGACAATGACAATGACAAATTCTTTTATTTCGAGGATAATGAATAAGCACATATGTGCTTTTTTACATCCAGTCCCCGCCCGTTAAGGATACATCTTAATAATAATAACCCAATACTTATACAGTTTTACAATAAAAAAAAGGGGGAAATAACCCTTTTCAAAACAGCTCCCCCCCCAAACAACCACCCCCCCCCCCCAAAAGCAAGCAAATAAAAGAAAACCCTAAAATACCCACCCCCCACCCCAAAAAAAACCTAACCAAAACAAACAAACAAACAAAAGAGAAAGAAAAACCAAACCAACAGAAGAAGATAAAAAAGAGAAAAAACAACAAACAACAACAACAAGAACAACAAAGAGCCAAGAAAATAACACAACCAAACTTAATAAGTCATAAAGATAAACATCTACACAATGTCAAATGGTACATATACTTTTACACATAACTATAAGATATTGAAATAGGGCACTCATTAAAACTTATGTACAGAGGCAAGTCCAAAAAAGTAATGAAAGTATAAAATATGAATCCTTCATCAGGATAAGCAAGACGATAAAAGGTGAGAAAGAGACAGAGAAACAGAGAGAGTGTGTGTGTGTATTTCAGAGATAATATCCAATATATAATTCCCAAAACAGTATACGATCCCATCAACACTCATTTTAGATTATATTCGTTTCAAATTATATGTCATGATAATGAAATAAATTTAATACCCATACATCCACACAATAAAAACAAGAAACAAAACAAAGAAGAAATCTAAACCTATACAGTCATTGAGGGAGAGAATATGAGTGAGTGAGTGAGTGAGTGTGTGTATGTATGTGTGTGTGTGTGTGTGAGTGTGTGTGTGTGTGTGGGAGGGGGGGAATTCAGGGATAATACTAAATATGTAATACTCACATTAGCACACGCTCAACACAAACACTTTTTAATTATACTCATACAATTTGAATGTCATGATAATAAAATAAGTGCAATACCCATACACTCACATAATAAAGAGGGGGATAAAAGCCAATAAAGTCATAAAAAGAACATCTACACATTGTAAGTAGTAGAAACAAATTCTTTTTTTCAGGATAAGAATAAGTACTCATGTGTTTTTTTACATCCAGTCCCCGCCCGTGGGGTCACATTGAAAATGCACTCAGTACTCATATTTTCAAACAGTAGAAGCAAAGGGAAAAAAACTTTTTTAAAGAAAAGAGAGAAAAAAAGAAAAACAAACAAACAAACAGACAAACAAACAAACAAACAACCCCGGACGAGCAAACGACAAAATAAACCCCAGAAATGCCCCCCCCACCCCCCCCAAAAAAAAAAATATATATATAAATAAATAAAAAAAATTTAAAAACAACAACAAAAAAAACAGACAAAAGCACCCTCCCCAAACAGACAAACAAAAAACAAGAAAAAACAACAAAGAAACAAATGGAAATTTTTTTTTTTTTAAACCCAACACTGTTCCCCCTCCACACCACACACACACTACACACACACACACACACACACACACACACACACACACACACACACACCAAAACAAAAAAACAAACAAACAAAAAAACTCAAACAAATCAACAACAACAAAAACAAAGTAACAACTACAGCAATAACAACAGACAGAGAGAGAGAGAGAGAGAGAGAGAGAGAGAGAGAGAGAGAGAGAGAGAGAGAGAGAGAGAGAGAGAGAGAGACTTATAGATCATAAAATTGAGCACAGGGTGTGTGTGTGTTTCAAGGATAATACTAAATATATAATTCTCAAGACAGCACAGGATCACCATCAATATTCTTTTCGAATATACTCGTACAAATTGAACGCCATGAAAAAGAAATAAGCCCAAAATCAATACACTCTTACAATAAGGAGAAAAAAATCACTAAAGTCATAAAATGAACATCTATACATTGTGAGTAAGAGAGAGAGATGTGGGGGGGGGGGGGGGGGGGGGGGGGGGGGGGGGGGGGGGGGGGGGGGGTGGGGGGGGGGGAATGAGAGAGAGGGGAGAGAAGGGGGAGTGTGAGTGTGTGTGTGAGTGTTTGTGTGTGTGTTTGTGTGTGTGTTAAAGATTTAATGCTTTTTGTTTGTAAACAAACAAAACAAGAAGGACATAAAAAAAAATACTGAATATCATTCTAAAAACAGCACATATACCACTGTCAACATTCTTTTTCATTATACTCGTACAGATTAACACATATTGTTGTTATGAAAGATATATTTCTTATAACTATAGTGTAGTTAAAAAAAAAATTATAAATTTTTTTTTTTTAAAAGCTTACACTTTGCTAACCACTTTTTTAATTACAATTTTCAAGGGTTGGGGGAGGGAGAGAGAGAGTGAGAGAGAGAAAGAGGGGAGGAGGGGAGAGAGAAAAGGAAGAGAGGGGAGGGGAGAGAGCGAAGGAGGAGAGAGGAGAGAGAGAGAGAGGAGGAGTGAGAGAGGAGTGGAGAAGGAGAGGGTCAAAACTCAAGAAAATTTTAATTTTTATAGGGAAGTAACCCGGTTTCAATTTTCCCTGGGCAATAAGGTATGGGGTATGGGGTTTTTGTGTGACAGAGAGAAAAAGGGGGAGAGAGGAGGGGAATTTAGAGAGAAGGGGAGAGGGGAAAGAGAGGGGATTGGGAGAAGAGGAGAACGAGAGAGAGAGGAGGGGAGAGCGAGAGAGAAGAGAGCAGAGACAGAGCAGACGCATGAGAAGAATCCAGGGCAGACAGACAGGGATGCACAATGAAAAGAAAATGTTTTATGGATATATTTTGAAAAAAACTGCTTTTAAAAAATTATACCAAAATTTTTTTCCAAAACTTGGCACTTTTTTGTCTAAAAATACATCGATCTCAAAATTTTTTTTTCGACCCAAAAAAAACCTTTCTGGTCAAAGAAAAAATCACCTACAACTTGTATTTCCTCTCTGTGACTCAAAACAAATTTTTATCGAACCAATTCCCAGAAAGCAAAACTCTTTTCCCAAATTTTTTTTTTTAAAAAAAGGGGGGGGGGGGGGGGGGGGGGGGGAAAGGCACACAAAACAATGCAAAAACAGGCCGCAAAAAAGTTATTCCTCATCGATTTTCTGATTTTGCTGGGGCATTACTGGGTTTTCGCTTTGCCCAGAGACAGGGCGTTTTAAAACCCCTTCCCTTTTTTATTTACCCATTCCTTCTCCTAACCCTTCCCTTTATTCTAACCCCCAAACCTTCATCCCAACCCATTTCCTTTTAATTTTAACCCAATCCTTTATTTTTAAACCCTTTTTTCTTTATTCTAACCCATTCCTTCATCCTAACCCATTCTTTCATCCTAACCCCTTCCTTCATTCCTTCCTTCCTTCCAACCTATTCCTTCATTCTAACCCATTCCTTCATCCTAACCCATTCCTTCATTCTAACCCATTCATTCCCTCTAACCTATTCCTCCATTCTAACCCATTTCTTCATTCTAACCCATTCATTCCCTCTAACCTATTCCTCCATTCTAACCCATTTCTTCATTCTAACCCATTCATTCCCTCTAACCTATTCCTTCATTCTACTCCTCGTCCACTGGCTACAAGCAGACATACTGATGTCAAAGAGAAACTGTGCAGGGTAAGAAGCCAGGGATTCAAAGGGGAGCTCATTTGCCTCTGGGTTTTCAACCTCTTCTGTACCCCCCGCATCTCTCTCTCTCTCTCTCTCTCTCTCTCTCTCTCCTCTCTCCTCTCTCTCTCTCTCTCTCTCTCTCTCTCTCCGTCTTTGTATGTCTGTCAATCTCACTGTCCCTGTCTCTGTCTGTCTCACTCTCTGTCTCTGTGTCTCTCTCGTGGTTTTTGGTAGTCCCTGATCAGGGCAAGGGCCGGACGAAAAGTATGTGAATGCTTACCTGTAACCATTTGAAAAAATAAAGACGCATTCATTCATTCATTCATTCATTCATTCATTCATTCATTCATTCTCTCTCCGTGCATGAATGCCAACTTTTCAAAGTGTGTATTTATTTTTTATTTTTTAGATGGCACATTCAATTTTTTTTCTTATCAAACCATCCACCGAAAAGCAAACCCAAACACTACCGCCAATCCCCCCCCTCTCTCTCTCTCTCTCTCTCTCTCTCTCTCTCTCTCTCTCTCTCTTCTCTCTCACTCTCTCTCTCTCTCTCTCTCTCTCTCCTCTCTGTTTGTGTGTGCATGCGTGTGTACGCTCGCGCGCGCGCCTGTGTGAATGTGTTTAATGTGCGTCATTGCTCCAAAGCGACGCACCCAGTCTTATACCCCCCTCCTCACTGTCACAGACAACTGCAGGCTGTCAGGTCATCTCTGAGAGTGTCCACAGCAGTTCCCTGTGCAGCCTGCAACAACACTGACACCACACTCACCTCCTCACCTCTTTCCTAAAGCAAGGCGTCTTTATCTCCGCCAGTCTCCGGCTCTCCACCCGTTGTGCCTCTCGATCTGCTTCACGCTGTCTGTCTCTTCCTCTATTTTATACTCTGTCTCTGTCTCTCTCTCTCCCTCCCTCCCTTGTGCCCCTGTTTCATACTGTCTCTCCCTTGTTTCATACTGTCTCTCCCTGTTTCATACTGTCTCTCCTTGTTCCATACTGTCTCTCCCCTGTTTCATTCTGTCTCTCCCCTGGTTCATACTGTCTCTCCCCCTGGTTCAACTGTCTCTCCCCTGGTTCATATGTCTCTTCCCCTGGTTTTATTCTGTCGCTCCCCTTGTTTCATACTTGTCTCTCCCCTGTTTCATACTGTCTCTCCCCTGGTTTTCATACTGTCTCTCCCCCTGTTTCTTTCTGTCTCTCCCCTGTTCATACTGTCTCTCCCCTTGGGTTCATACTGTCTCTCCATTGTTCCATACTGTCTCTCCCCCTGGTTCATACTGTCTCTCCCCTGTTTCATACTGTCTCTCCCCCTGGTTCATACTGTCTCTCCCCCTGGTTCATACTGTCTCTCCCCCTGGTTCATACTGTCTCTCCCCCTGGTTCATACTGTCTCTCCCCCTGGTTCATAATGTCTCTTCCCCTGGTTTATTTTGTCGCTCCCCTTGTTTCATATTGTCTCTCCCCTGTTGTTCTCCTGTTCTGTCTCTCCCCCTGGTTCTCTTACTGTCTCTCCCCTGGTTCATACTGTCTCTCCCCCTGGTTCATACTGTCTCTCCCCTGGTTCATACTGTCTGTCCCCTTGTTTCCTACTGTCTTGTTTTCCTCACTAGATATGTCCCCATCTGTTTCTCTCTCTGTCTGTCTTTCTTTCTCAGTTGTTTCTTTTCTCTCCCTGTCTTTGTCTGCTTCTGTCTCTACCCATCGGTGTTTATGTCGTGTTGTGTTGTTTTGTGTTGTGTTGTGTTGTTTGTTTGTTTCTATTTGTGTGTCTCTGTCTCTCCAGTGTACGAGTGTCTCTGCCCTTTTGCCGCCTTCTCTCTGTCTCTGCAGTGTCTCTCTGGTGTCTGTGTCTTTTTACCCGTTTCTGTCTGTCTGTATGTATGGATGTCTGAGCGTCTGTATGTCCACCTCCCCCTTCTCTCTCTCATTCACCCACTCACACACTTGGACAAAAAACTCGAACAGTCTGAGGTTCAATTCCACCCCAACACACACACACACACACCACACACACACACACACACACACACACACACACCACCACCACACACACACACACACACACACACACACACACACACACACACACACACACACACCTCCCTCTCTCTCTCTCTCTCTCTGTCTCTCTGTGTCTCTCTCTGTCTCTCTCTCGCTTATATATCCCCGAGGGGGGGGGACTGGATGTAAAAATGCGCATGGGTGCTTATTCATTATCCTCGAAATAAAAGAATTTGTCATTGTCATTGTCATTGTCACACTCACCCCCCCTCTCTCTCTCTTCTCTCTCTCTCTCTCTTTCTCTCTCTCTCTCTCTTCTCTTCTCTCTCTTCTCTCTCTCTCTGTTCTCTCTCTCTCTCCCCTCAATGTCTCTCTCTCTACTCTCTCTCTCTCCTCTAATTCTCTCTCTCTTTCTCTTTCTCTTTCTCCCCCCCTCAATGTCTCTCTCTTCTCTTCTCTCTCTCATCTGCTCTCTCTTTTTTTCTACTCTCTCTCCCCCTCATGTCTCTCTCCTACTCTCTCTCTCTCTCTCTCTCTTTCTCTTTCTCTCCCCCTCAATGTCTCTCTCCTCTCTCTCTCTCATCTCTCTCCTCTCTTATCTTTCTTTCTCTCTCCCCTCAATGTCTCTCTCTCTCTCTCTCTCCTCTCTCTCTTCTCTCTCTCTCTCTCTTTCTCTTTCTCTTTCTCTCCCCCTCAATGTCTCTCTCTCTCTCTCTCTTCTCTCTCTCTTCTCTCTCTTTCTCTTTCTCTCCCCCTCAATGTCTCTCTCTCTTCTCTCTCTCTCTCCTCTCTCTCTCTCTTCTCTCTCTCTTTCTCTCTCCCCCCCTCCTCGATGTCTCTGTCTCTACTGTTGTCCACCAGTGCAGC
>CM054145.1:63204190-63234190 GCA_028751875.1 Rapana venosa
GGCAGAAGGGAAAAAAAAAGGGTTTGGTCCACTTTATTTTTTACCAAAATTTAAAGATCTTTGACTTGACTTGACTTGCCCAACCCCAACACACAAAAAAAACCACAGGGAAGACGCGCACAAAATCAAAAGAGAAAGAGAAGAGGGAGAGAGAGAAAAGAGAAGGAGAAAAAAGAGGAGAGAGAGGGGAGAGAGAGAGAGAGGGGAGAGACAGACAGACAGCCCAGAAAAACAGACAACTTAGTTTCAACAAAAATAGAAAAATTTACAACAACAGACACCAAACAGATGTAAAACCGTCATTAAATTTTTTTGGGAAAGCATCTCCACAATCCTCACGGGGCTGTCCATTAAATGTCTTTTTGCGATAGTGACTGGGGTTAAAAGTTGACCACAAGATCGGGGTGTTGCTACTAAGGGGCGCTACTGCCCCCGAAAAACGTTTGTTTGTCACCGAATCATCACACCCCAACCACACACACGCCGCACGAAACGCACACACACGAAACACACACCACACACAAAACACACACACTAAACACACATACACACATACTTTCTCTCTCTCTCTTCTCTCACACACATAACACTCATACAGAACACTTGCGCACCGTTAAATCCTGTTCCGCTGTTCGTAAGAGTGGGGCCTTTGTGTCCGGTGGGAACAGATGCAAATTTAAAAAACCCCCCCCCCAAAAAACCCTTTTGCAAGGGGGGACGGGTTGTAAAAAAAGCAAAAAATGCTTTTTCCCATTATCCCGATAAAAAAGAATTAAATTAAAATTAAAAAAACTCATACCACATATACCACATTTCCCTTTCTCTCCCCTCCTCTCCAAATACCCACAAACACCCCTCTCTTCCCCCCCTCCACCCCTACCCCCCCCCCCCCCATGTAAAACACAATAAAGGGTTTTTAAACCTAAACCCTTTTTTAAAGCAAACAAAAAGGGTCTATAAAAAAGGGAAGCCAGAATAAAATTTTACTACGCCAATTGGAAAAAAAAAAAAGTTAAAAAGAGAATCCAATTAAAAAAACAAAATTTACAAGACTGTGAAAGCCAATGTCAAAAACGGAAAAGGAAGAGGAAAAAAACTGCTTTCAAAAAAGGGGTCAGTCTTTTTTGAAATTAAGTTTTCTTTTCTTAATTTATTTTTTTAACTGTCCTTCCATTGTTCAGTATTTTTTTTCAGAAAGAATTTCCCAAAGTAGGATGATGCCTGCACAGGGGGAACGGGGCAGAAAAAATAGACAGTTTGTTTTATGTGTGTGTGGTTGTGTGGTGGGGTTGTGTGTGTGGTGGTGTGTGGGGTTGTGGGTAAGTGAGTGAGTGAGTGTGTTTTGAGTGTGTGTGGTATGTGAGTGATGTGTTATCAGGTGTCTTGAGTGTGTGAAAAAAAAAATCTGTGTAACAAAGGCATAAAAAAAAAACGCCTAAATTTTCTACTAAAAAACATTTTGGGATTTTCTCACAAAGCTTTTCCAAAACCCCCTCTTGAAAACAAAACGGGCATTGCAAAAAACCTCCCACCCCCCTAAAAAAAAAAAAAAAAACCCAAAACAAACCCAAACCAACGAAAACCCAAAAAATATTTCAAAAAAGTTAAACAAAAAAAACATCCCGGGAAAAAAAAAACCAACACACAAACCAAAAAAAACCCCAACCCCCCATTTAACAAAAAAAAATCAAAACTTTGATAAAATCGGTTCGCAAACTTCCCACAAAAAAAAAAACAACCTAAACACCCCCACTCCCACCCTGTTGCCTCTCAATAGTCCAGAAAGAAAACCCCAGAAAAAAACCCAACAAAAAAAACAAACAAACTAGGCCACAGGAAACTAAAGGGAAAAGAAATGCGACGTCTCCCAGCCCCAAAAAAAATTTAAAAAAAAATCTAAAACACCACAAAAGAACCTCAAAAGGGCAAAACCGTTTACAACAACCCCAAAACCCAGGAAAAAAAAGGGAAAGAAAGGAGGAAAAAAAAACACGAAAATAAAGCCTAAAAAGAAAAAACAAAAAACGAGCAAAATTTTTTCCCAAATTCCCCCTTTTTCACTGACGTTTTCACCCACAAAAAGGGCCCCAGGGGTTTGGGGGTCTAGGGGAAAGCCCTGCCTAGAAAGCAAAAAAGCCCGGTCGGATATGTCCCGGGGGTTTTTAAACCCCTTTTTGGGGCCCCGAAATTTTTCCCCCCAAAACTTTAAACCATGATGGGGTTTGGATCTATCTTTGGGATGCGACAATAAAGGGGTCCCGTGGTTATACGCATTTAGCGCACTAAAAGAACCCGCGGCAACAAAAGAATTGTCCCGGGGAAAAATTTTATTTTAAAAAAAACCCACTCGATGGGGAAAAACGAATAAAATTTGCAGACGGGGAAAAAAAGGAAAAAAGGGGGCGCTGCTCTGGGGGTGACGCGCTCCCACGGGGAAGCACCCGTTTTTCCACGCCAAAAAAATGCCGCCCCCTTTGGTAATAATACTACCTTAAAAAACTTTAAATTCTCTAGAAATACGAAAATTTGGGGATAACATGGGCCCCCAAAAAGGGAAGGGGAAACCCCCCAAAAAAAAGGGGGTTTAAGGGAAAGGGGGAAACAACACAAGAAAGGGACGGGGAAAAATTTTAAAAAAGGGAAAAAACCCCAAAATTTAAAAAAGATAAAAAAAAAAAGATAAAAGAAAGATTATGAAAAGAAAAAAAAAAAACAAAAAAAGAAAAGAGAACCTACAAAAGGGAAAGGGAAGGAAAGAAAGAAAGTAGGAAAGAGAAGATAGGGGAGAGTGGAGGGGGGAAGTGAGAGAGAAAGGCAGAGGGACGGGAGAAGAGAGAGAGAGAGAGAGAAAAGAAGAGAGAGAAAAGAGAGAGAGAGGAGAGAGAGGGGGAAAAAGTTTAAGAGAGAGAGAGAGAGGGGGAAAATAGAGAGAAAAGAAAAAGCACAAATAAAAGCCCAAAGAAGCCCCCATGAAAAACAAAAAAGAAGGAAAGCGACTTTTCCCAAAAATTTAGCAAAATTTTGGACCCCCCAAAAAAAACAGAAACGGGAAAAAATTTAAATGAAAAAAAAGAAAAAGGGGTGGAAATCATAAGTAAAAAAAAAAACAAAAAAAAAAAGGGAAAAGGCAGCAAGACATGAATACACGGAGGAAAAACTAAAATTTAAAAGAAAGACGAAAGAAGACAAAAAAAAAAAAAAAAACCCAAAAAACCCAAACGACATAACAAAAAAACCCAAATTTTAAAAAAACAACGGGAAAATTTAAAAGACGGGACAGAAAAGACGACAGACAGACAACAACAGAAACATGAGCCCCTCCCCCCCCCTTCCTACTTGAAAAACCCAGTGTCAAGAAAATCCCCATTTAAAATTGCAAAAGTGATTGACACCCCAAGGGGAAAGGGAAAAACATTGTACTGCCGCACAAAACCCAAACACGAAAACTATTTGAAAACCAAAAACCCCAAAACCCAAAAAACAACAAACAAACACAAAAACAAAAAACAGCCCCAACAACAACAACCCAACCCCAAAAACCCAAACCCCAGCAGCAGCAGCAACACACACTTCCCCGCCCCCAAAATTTAGCAATCCAAAAAACAACAAACCAAACTAAGCCCAAAAAAAAGCCAAAAACAAAGCCCAAAACAAAGCCAAAAAAATGTTTGGAAGAAGGATCTGATAAGGAAAAACAAACGGTATACTGAAAGTGGTGAGAAAGGATAGGGGGAGGGGGGAAGGGGGGGGGGGGGGGGAAGGGGGAGGAGGGGGGGGAAAAAAAGGGGGGGGCGGGGGGACGGGGGGGTTGCAAAAAAGGGTTTAATCGGAAGATAAAAAAACGTAAAGAAACAGACTTTTCTCTCCCCTCTCCTCCCCCTCCTCTCCTCTCTCTCTCTCTCTCCTCCTTCTCTCCTCCTCTCTCACACACACACACACAAAACACACACACACACACAAAACACACCCCACACACACCCCACAACCCCAAAACACAACCCCACCCCACACACAAAAAAAACACACACACACCACCACAAAATACACACAAAAAAACTTACACACTTTAAAACACCACCCTAACCCCACACACAAACCAATTTTTGTCTGTGCACCCATCCCGTACACCCAAACATACGCGCACAGACACTGAAGATAGAGGGGGAGGGAAAGGGAAATAGAAAAAAAAGAAAAAAGAGAAATAACAAAGAGAGAGAGAGAGAGAGAGAGAGAGAGAGAGAGAAGAGAGAGAGAAAAGAGAGAGAGAGAGAGAGAAAAAGATGGAGGGAGAAAAAAAAAAAGAGAAGAGAGAGAAGAGAGAAGAGAGAATCAAATTCATTTTTTTTTTCAAGGAAGATTAATTGGATACATTGCTTTTTTCATCTAGTCCCCCACCTTAGGGGTAAAATCATATACTAAAAACAAACCCCCGTACCCCCAAAAATGACATTTGTTTTAAAAAAAAACAAAAAAAAACACCCAAACACACACAAAACCCCATCCACAATATAAAGGAGAAAAAAAATGGTTTTCGTTTTTATGTGTCCAAAAATAAAAATAAATGTTTTAAAAAATTTTATTACCCTTTTTTCTTTTTTTAGGAAAAACGGAGCAAAATTAAACTACACAAAAATTTCATGCATTCAAAACAGAAGAAGAGAGAGAGAAGAGAGAGAGAGGGGAAGAAAGAAAAGGGAGAGAAGGGGAGAGGAGAAGGGGACAGAGACAGAAAAAGAGAAGGAGAAAAGAGAAAGAAAGAGAAAGAGAGTGAGAGGAGGGGGAAAAGGGGGAGAGAGAAGGAGAGAGACAGGGGAAAGAAGACAAACAGACAGATAGAAAAGAGACAGAGGGGAAGAGACAGACAGAAAAGACAGAAAAGAGAGGGGAGAGAAAAAGAGGAGGGGGAGAGGGGAGGAAAGAGAGAGGGGAGAGAGAGAGTATTTATTACAGCCCAAAATCCCCTTTTATTAAAAAACCAAAAAAAACACGTTTTTTAAATTAAAATAACGAAAAAAAAAAAAAATCGTGTAACACAATTTAGCCCGATAAAAAAAACCAAAAGCAAAAACGGGGTTTTTGTTCATTCTTAATTTTTTTCATTCTTTTAATTTATTATTATCTTTTTTAAAAAAAAAAGCCTAGTATTATGCCAGAAAAAAATATTTGTTTTCCGTGTCTTCTTTTTTTTTTTGGGTAAAATTTTTGCTCGCTCGTGTACAAACTGAATTCTTTGGGGAAATTTATTCTTTTTCCCCCTTTTCAAATTTTTCCCCTTTTTTTTTCGTCGTCTGTTTTTTTCATTTCACTTTTTGTTTAGTGTATACCACTTTTGGGCAAGGCAGATTTCTCTGGGGTGAAATTCCGGGGGTTTTTTCCCCCCCAGGGGGAATGCGTCGCCCCCCAAAAAAGCAGCGTGTTTTGGGGGTGTGGTGTGTGTTGTGTGGTGTGTGGGGGTGTTGTGATGTGGTGTGGTGTGAGTGCGGGGGCGGTGTGTGTGTTAAATGTTTATTTTAAACTTATTTTTTCCCTTTTTTTTTTATATCGAGGATAAAGGAATAAACCTTGTTACTTTTTTTAAAATTTAAACCCCCCGTGTGTATGCGGTTTTGTAAAAATTTTCACATGGTTTTTCCCAAACCCGGCCCAAACAAAGGCCTATCTTTTTTACGAAAAAACGGAAAAAGGTTTTAACGTGTGCGCAAAAAAAACGTTCTTCGGGGCGTTCCCCACGGAAGGGGGCCCCCGGTTTTTAGTCCCCATTCCCAAGGGCAAGCGGCGTGCTTGTGCTTTCTATCTTTAAAATGCTGGCACAGAACTTTTTTTGCTGACCCTTGAAATTCTTTTTAGGCCCCAAAAAAAAAAAAAATATTTTCCCGCAAAAAGAAAACACATCTTGGGAAAAATAACTTTCACATCAAAAGCATCCCAAAATAAATCATGATTGCCACTTCCCGGTCTTGAAACCCGATGCAAAACCAAAGCCCTCTCAACCCCTGGGGCCGAAAACGGACATCATGGCCCGTAACCACACCCCGGGCCGGGTCGAAGGTTGTGCTGGCAAATTTTCCTTTTGGAAAATAGTGCAAAGGCCTCACAACAATTTTTCCCGAACCCTTTCCCGATTTTGTTTTGTTTTAAAAATTTGTTGACAGAAATGGAATGTTGGACATTTTAAT
Organism: Rapana venosa; assembly: GCA_028751875.1. Lineage (NCBI taxonomy): Eukaryota > Metazoa > Mollusca > Gastropoda > Neogastropoda > Muricidae > Rapana > Rapana venosa. The sequence goes on from CM054145.1 coordinate 63,210,367, forward strand.
TTTAAAAAACCCAGGAGAATACAATGAAAAATTCCCAAAGGGGAATTTCCGGGAGGAAAATTAAAAAAAAACAAAAAAAAAAAAAATCATGCATAACAACATATATCAAAGTGCGCCGGGGGGGGCCGGGAGCGCGAAACCAAACCAAAGAAAACCACACTCTCAAACCACACCACCAAAAACCCCACAAAAAACCCCACAAACACACAAAACACCACAAAAACACACACACACACACACCACACACACACACAAAAACTCAAAGCTCTATCTCTTTTCTTTATCTCCACACACACACCCCAAAAAACCAAAAAACACAAACACACACACCAAAAAAAAAACCAACACACTCACAACAAAAACACCAAAACCCCACAAACACACCACCAAAAACCACACCAGGCCCCGCGTGCACCGGGAAAGCATGCACAAAAAAAAACAATCAATAAAACAATGGATTCACGAATAATTTTCTTCTCTCTCCTCTCATCTCTCCTCTCTCACTCTCTCATCCTCTCTCTCCTCTCTCTCCTCTCTTCTCTCCCTCTCTCTCTCATCTCCTTTCCTCTCCTCTCTCCCTCTCCTCTCTCTCTCACTCTTTCTCTTCTTTCTCTCTTTCTCTCTCTCTCTCCATCATCATTTTCCAATCCGCCCTTCTCTTTGTCCTCGTGATTGCCTCAGCAAGTTCCCCCACTTCACCCCCTCACCTTCCCCCCCCCTCCCGCCCCATCCCCACCCCCACCCTAATCCCCTTTTGTTCAGAGCATGTTGTTTTCAGTGATCGATCTGCTGCTGCTGCTGCAGACACTGAGAGCAGCCGAAGCCTCAGAATCAGGATCAATGCCATGGTCAAGCGGCACTCAGCAGAATCAGACGCCATCAAAATAAACTGATCCTGAATTTCGCGTTGTTTGGGTTTGTTTCTCTTTTGGCATGTATGGAGGAGATGATTGAATATGAAATTAAATATAAGCGTTTGTGTCATTGCTCTTCGTGTAGTTGTTTTTTTTTAAATTCATGGATTTAAAATTCAAAAGGCAGATTAATTTATCACACCACTAAGGCAGCTATTGTCTATGTATGTGTGACCATGTGATACCTGTGAGCGTGTGTGAAATACTTGTCTGTTTGTCTGCCTGTCTGCCTGTATGTAAGTCTGTCTGTCTGTCTATCTATCTATCTATCTATCTATCTATCTATCTATCTATCTATCTATCTATCTATCTATCTATCTATCTATCTATGTCTGTCCTGTCTGTGTGTGTGTGTGTCCTCCTCTCTATCTATCCATCTGTCTATCTCCCTGTCTGTCTGACTGTCTGCCTCTCTGTCTGTCTACTGGTATAAATTCATGCATATTATGAAAGAGAGGTTTTATTGTATCTTCTTGTCTGAAGGCGTGTACTCGTTTTGTATATAGTTTTGCTAGAGAACACACACACATACACAGCGCGCGCGCGCACACACACACACACACACACACACACCTAGAACCCCCCCCCCCCCCAACACACACACACCCACTAAATGAAGAAAGGTCTTCTCCTGAAGAGGAAAAAGAAACCACAAAACATTCACCAGGATTTGGAAAAAAAATCGACAGGAAATCCAATTGTTGGAAAAAAAAACAAACAACCAAGAAGTTTGTGGCAACTGAAAAAACGTTTTCAGGCAGGGAAAACTTTACGGAAAATCAATTGTCTGAAAACACGTTTGAAACTCTGAATTTTCTTTTTAAAGAGAAGGAAGGAAGGAAGGAAGAAATCGAACAAAAAATTATGAATTAATGCGTCGCTGCTATGCAAATGTGTTTAAGCAGAATTATTGAGTGAAAATACAGCGATGAAAAATAAAATAAAATAAAACAAGCAAACAAACACCAACATAAAATAAAAAAAGAAAAAGATGCAACGCCCCAGGCCTATCTATCTATCTATCTATCTATCTATCTATCTAAACCATCAATGAAATGCTCAAGGTGAGTGATAACGTTAAACTCCAACAACAACGCCTGGATCAGTGGTCTAGAGGGTAACGCACCTGCCTAGAAAAACAGAAGAACTGAACCCAGAAAGCAGAAAATAGACAAGAAGAAAAGGAACAAGACAGAAGCACAAAGAGAGGGTTAGAAAAGATGGAATTCCTAGCACAGAATTTCCAGAAGGTGAGGATGCTACTTATACTGACAGGGCCCCTGGCATCCCCACAAGGGGAGGGGAGAGTCACCGCCACCGTCACCGATCCCTCACATTCCGAATCCTTTGGGGGCGCTTTCGAAGCTTTGTCAACCACCTTTCTCCAGAGGGGAGAGACATAAACAGAATCCAGGGCATCCACCATAAACTGTCCCTGCACCTCTCGCCCACCAAACGAAGGCAATCTCCTCTAAGCCACACGATTTCCGGGTTGAGGTTGCACCTGAAAACCCTTGGCAAAATTTCCCCCCACCCCCCCCCGGAACCCCTCAACCCCTTCCCGTTTTTTTCAAATTTTTTAAAAAACCCTAAGGGGAAACTTTCCGAATCCCAGGGGAACCATTAAATTCCCATGGGGTTTTTTGGGGTAAACAAAACCCTCTCCCAAATGCAAAATTTCAGGGCCGAAACCGGAAAAGGGCACCCAAGCAAAAACCAACCAACAACAAAACAAATTTTCCTTTTACACCAATCCCAAAACTTTAAAGTACAACTTTTTAAAAATCGGGGCAACACAAAAAAAAAACCACCCACCACCCACCACCACAACAAACACACACAACACACCACCACCACACAAACCCCCCAAAAAACAACACCCCAATAACCAACAAAATTTCAAAAAAGAACACAAAATAAAAAACCAAATAAAAACCCAAAAATAAACAACAACCACCACACACAAAACCACACACACACAAAGACACACACAAAAACAACACACAACAAAACACACAAAAACAAAACAACACAACATACAAACACAACACACCACACACAAAAAAGCACACAAAAAATACAAACACCACAAACAAAAAAAAAAAACAAAAAACCCACCCCCCCCCCTACAAACACCACACTTACACAATACACACCCCTTCCACAAAATTTCACATCCACACACAACAAACACACACACAACACCGCGCGCGCGCGCGCGCACGCCCAAAGGGGAACAACCCTTTTTGGGGACAGAACCAGTTTTTTAAAACGTCAAGACTGGCGCAAAGCCAAAAAACAGAGAATAGATTTTGGCGCGCTTCTTTCCCTGCCCTGTGTTTCCCCTCCATTCTTCAATGCAGGGGGCCCATAAAGGCTGAAAAAAGAGCTGCAGTAGTCATTGGAAATAAAAATTTGGGCCCAGTGAGAAATGACAAATAGGCAGTGAAAATAAACAAAATTCATCAAAAAAAAAATAGGCAGTGAAAATGACAATATTTCAGTGAAAAAATGATAGTAAAAAAGACAATAGTCATGAAAAAATGACAGTAGAAATGACAATGGGCAGTGAAAATGACAGGGAAACATACAATGGCAGTGAGAAATGACAATAGCCCCAGTCAGAAAAAACCAATAGGCATTTAGGGGAAAACAATAGTCAGTGAGAAATGACAAAGTCAGTGAGAAATAAACAATAGTCAGTGAGAAAAGATTTAAAAAAAATGACAATAGTCATTGAAAATGACAGTAAAATACAATAGGCAGTGGAAATGACAGTAGAAATGACAAAAGGCAGTGAAAAATGATAGTAAAAGAAAATTTAGCCCATGAGAAATGACAGTAAAATGACAATAGGCAGGGGAGAAATGACAGTGGGAAAATGACAATGGGCCCGTGAGAAATGACAGTAAAATTTACAATAGGCAGTAGAAATGACGGGAAAAAAGGACAATAGCAGTAAAAATGACGGTAAAAAATGACAATGGGCATTTGAGAAATACAGAAAAATGACAATAGCATGAGAGATGACAAAGTATGGGGAGTTTGACAAAAGTCATGAAAATGAAAATAGAAATGAAAAAAGGGCAGGAAAAAATGATTGTAGAAATGACAATATCATGAGAAATAAACAAAAGAAATGACAAAAACCGTGAAAAATGCCCATAAAATAAAAAAGGCATTGAAAATGAAAAGAAAAAAATGAAAATTTTCCCATTTGAAAAATTTGATAGTAAAAAAATGACAATAGTCAGGGGAGAAATGGACAGGGGAAATAAACAATGGGCAGTGAAAATGACAGAAAAAATAAAAATAGGCAGTGAAAATGCAGTAAAAAATGAAAAAAGGGCAGTGAAAAATTTTGTAGAAAATGACAATAGCCCAGGGGAGTTTTTGACAGTAAAATGAAAAAAGGGCAGGAGAAATGACGGGTAAAATGCAAAAAGGCTTTTAGAAATGAAAAGAAAAATAAAAAAGGGGAAATTGAAAAAATGAAAGTAAAAAATGACAATAGGCATGAGAAATAAACAGTAAAATGAAAAATAGGCAGTGAGAGATGCCCAATAGTCAGTGAGAAAAGACAAAAAGTCATGAAAAAAAGAACAATTTTCATTTTTTTTAAAAGAAATAAAAAGGGGGCCATTGGGGGGGGGGAAAGGGAATTAAAAAAATGGACAAATCCCAGGGGGGGAAATGACGGGGGAAGAAAATTGACAAAATTGGGCCCATAAGAAATGACCGGGTTAAAAAACTTTTGGCCCCAAATATAAAGTTTAAAATGCCCCAAAAAAAATAAAAAGGTGAGAAAAAATCCCCCCAAGAAAAATTACAAAAACCCCCCCCCCAAATTGAAAAAAATGACAGTAAAATACAATAAAAGTGAAAAATGACAGTAGAAATGACAAAGGCTTGAGAAATGACAGTAGAAATACAATAGGCAGTGAAAATGACAGTAGAAATGACAAAAAGGCAGTGAAAAATAAACAGTAGAAATGACAAAGGCAGGAAAAATTACATAAAATGAAAAATGGGAAAGGGGAAAAATTTAACAGGGGAAAAATGCAATGGGCATGAAAATGAAGTAGAAATGACAAAGGCAGGGGAAAAATGACAGTGGAAATGAAAAAAGGGCAGTGAGAAATGACAGTAAAAAAGGACAATGGGCAGTGAGAAATGCCCAAGGGCATTGAAAAAATGACAGTGGAAATGCCCAATAGCATTTGAAAAATTATAGAAAGTCGGGTGAAAAAATGACATTAGAAATGACAAAATTCAGTGAAAAATGGTAAGCAGGGGGCAGTGAGAAAGGCAGAAGAATAGGCAGTGAAAATGGGAGAAGTATTACCCTTTGAAAAAATGGAAAGAAGTAGTAGTTAGTGAGAAAGGCAAATAGTATCAGTGAAAAATTGCATTAGTGTTAGGGGGAAAAAGGGCATTAGTAGTCAGTGAAAAAAACCCCAATATAAATGACTAATGGCAGTAGCAGTAGTCATGAAAATGGAAAAAAAGCAGTCAGTTTGAAAAAAACATCAACGGAAAGAATAGCAAAATAAAGCAGCAGCAGCAGAAATAACAGCGAACGCAGAAACAGCAACGACAGCAGCTCGTCACAAGTGTGTAGCGGAAGGAAGGAGAGAAAAGATTTTTACTGCCGTGGGGTGATGTAATCAAAACGACCCCCCGACCCCATTCTGGTTTTTAAAAAAATTCTCTCTCTCCTCTCTTTTTTTTTTTTTTCCCTCCCTCTCTCCCTTCATCTCTCTCCCCCCCCCCCACCCCCCCCCCCCCCCCCCCCCCCCCCCACACACACAAACACACACCGCCTAAAACACTGTCTCTTTCCCTTTTCCCCCTGACTCTTCTCTTCTTCTCTTCCAAAACCCCTTAATCTCTCTCCTCTGTTCTTTCACTTTTCTTTTCTTCTCTCTCAAAAACTTTCCCCTCAAACCTTTTTCTGTCTTTGTTTCATTCCTAACCTCCTTCGAAAAATTCGACCTCCCCCCCCCCCCCTCTCTCTCCCTTCTCTCCTCCTGCCTATCTCATCTTTTGCCACCTTCTGTCTGCTGTTTGCTTGGCTTCGCGTCTTTTGCAGTCTGTCCAGCCGCGCTGCTTGCTTTTTTTATCTGTCTTGTCTGTCTTCTGCTGCTGCCTATCTCTCCTCTCTCTGCCTTCCCTTTTCTCTCTTGTTTTGTTCCTTTGGAAAATCTCTCTCGATAATGCCAAATTTATCTATACCTGCAGTTTTGTTTAGCTTGCAGTTTCTTTTGCCAAAATGTCTCACTCACTCACTCACTCATCCCTTGGTCGGGACGACCGTTGGGGTACCCGCACGGACGCTGCAAGTGGACCGCCAAATGGTTCTGTCCTGGGCTGCTTTCAGGAGGCTTGGTACAGTGAGGCCGGTCCACTCCTTGATTGTTGGATATCCAGGCTTTTGCCGTTGGTCGTCCCCTGCCTCCTTGCGCTCTTCCACATTCCCCTGCAGGACTGTCTTTGACAGGCTGTTATGCCTTGTTGGTGTGGCCAAACACTTCAGTTTCATCCGTTTGACTGTATCTAGCATGGTTCTTGTTTGCCAGCAGTGCCTCGATCTGCCTTTTTGCCAGGACGTAGTCATTGTTTTGCGGTCTCTGTAGGTTTTTTTTTTGTTTTGATGTTTTGATGTGTGTGTAGTTGATGTTTTTTTTTTTGTTCTGTGTTTTTTTTTGTTTTTTGTTGTTGTTCTGTGTGTGTGTGGTTGTGTAGTGTTGTTTGTGTTGTTTTTGATTTTTTGTGTTTGATGGGGTTGTTGTTGTGTGTGTGTGCTGTTTGTGTTGTTGTTTGTGTGTGTTTTTGATTTTTTTTCTGTGTGCTTTGTGTGTGCTTGTTCTTGTTGTTGTTGTGTGTGGTTTGTGTTGTGTTGTTGATGTTTTGTCGTTGATGTTTTGTGTGTTTTGATGTTGTGCTTATGATTGTGTTGTGATTGTTGTGTATTTTGATTTGTGTGGGTTGATTTTGCTGTGATTGTATTTTGATGATGATGTTGTTGTCTTTTTTTTTAGGATGTATTTTTGTAGTGTTGTGTGTGTTGTGTTGGTTGTTGGTTTGTGTGTGATTTTTTGTGTGTTGTTTTTGTTGTGCTTTTTTGTTTGATTGTTTGTGTGTGTGTTGCTGTTTTTGTGTGTGTGTGTTTTTTTGTTGTGTTTTTGTTTGTGTTGTGTGTGTTTGTGTGTGTTGTGTGATTGTTGTTGGTTTTTGTTTTGTTGTGTGTTTGTGTGTTTGTGTGTGTTTGTTGTTTTTGTTTTTTTTTGTTTTTTTTTTTTTTTTTTTTTGTTGTTTTTGGTTGTCTGTTTTTTTTATTTGATTTGTTTTTTTTTTTTTATTGTTTGTGTGTTTTTTTGTTTTTTGTTTTTTTTTTTTTTTTTTTTTTTTTGTTCTTTTTTTTTTTGTTTTTTTTTTTTTTTTTTCTTTTTTTGGTTTGATTTTTATTTTTTTTTTTTATTTTTTTTTTTTTGTGATATTGGTTGTTGGTTTGATCTGTGTGTGTATGGTGTTGTCTGGTGATTGTTCAGGATCCGCCTGAGGCACTTCATCTCCAAAGGTTGAATGCGACGTTCTAAATCGGAGTAAAGTGTCATGCTTCACGAGATGTAAAGGCAATGGAGGACGAGTGCCTTGTAGAGTCTGACCTTAGTGTGGGTTCTGTTGTATGTGGTTTCTCCCACACTTTCCGCAGCTTAGTCATGGAGGAGAGTGCCTCAGCAGTCCCCTGATCTTCACTCTTGTGTGCTCGTGCCTTCTTTGGTGATGACTGCTTCAAGGTACTGAAGTTTCACCTCCTTAGTGTCTCGCCACTATCTTGAGCTGGTGGGAGTGGTCGGTGTGGTTACTGTTCCTAGGATCTTGCTCTTTTTCCGTGCTGATCTCCATACGTGGGCATGTGATGTTTCCAGTCTGGTGGTGAGTCCTGGGGATTCTTCTTCACTGCGGCCCTGAGATCAAAGTTCGTCTGCGATCGAAGATTGCAGACTGGCCTTCCTCCTATTGTGATTGTGGTCTTGAAGCCAAGGGAGGGCCTCCTGCATGATGTTCTCCAGGAAACACGTGAAAAGTACGGGGGATAGCGGGGCAGCCTTGGCGAACTCCAACTGAAGTGGAAGAAACTCCCGATTTCGCCACCAGAGGACTTTGCACTGTGGGAGCTGTCATACAGCGCATGGATGACTTGAATCAGGTCCTCGTCGAAGCTATAGTTCTCTCATGACTTGCCACAGAGCTTCTTGCCACACTCGATCGAAGGCCTTCTTGAAGTCAATGTAGTTGTTGTAGAGCTGTAGCTGATGATTGGAGATGCTTCTCTATGAGCATTTGATGTTGAAGATCTGTTCGACAGTGCTTACGACCTGGTATGAATCCTGCCGGTTCTTCTGATTAGGATTTCTTATGCTTGTGGTTTCAGTCTGTTCAAGGCAATGCGTAGCATTACTTTGGCTTGGATGGCTTTCAGACTGATTGTTCTGTAATTTTGGAACTGCTTCAGGTCTCCTTCTTTGGAAGTGAAACTTTGTGATTGGGTCCACTGCTCAGGCCCACTCTTGCTGTCCAGATGCGTGGCAGATGATTTGTTAATGCCTTGATCATCTCTGGGCCTCCGTTCTTGATGAGCTGCAGCGGGGATGTTGTCAATCCCTGGTGACTTGCCTCCTTTCAGGATCTTACTGCATTCTTTACCTCTTCCTCCAGCACCTGTGGCTTTCAGGAATCTGATGGTCTGGGAAATCTTGCTCGTGATGTTTGTTCGGAATCAGCCTTCAGCTATGTCGTTGTACAGGTCTCTGCAATTCTGTCCATCTCTTCATGATAGTGGCGCTTTCTCTGTGAAGACTGACCCCTCTTTGTTTCATAACGGAGGTCTTTGCTGCCCTGGGGGACTTGGTTTGTACCTTTGATGGTATGGTACGGCCTATTTGATGTCTCTTTCGCCATTGCCTTCTCTCAAACCTTGGAGCATTGTTCTGACATCCAGTTCCCATGGCCTCGTCATCTTCTTCTTGATTGAAATGTTGACTGTTCTATACTCTTCGGCCGTTTTATGGGTTTTTGTCTTTCACTGGCTTTTAGATCCTACGTTGGTCGCACTGGTCCAGGATTTCGTTGGGTACACACGGTTGGTTCTTTTTCCATCTCTTTCCCAAGGATTCCAGCGCAGTCTCCTGAATGGTCTTGCTGAAGGTCTCAGTGAGGTTGTTGATGTCATCTTGGAGGAATTATATGCTGCATTCCTTGCCCCCTATCTCAGCTTTTAAAAGATTTCAGCGACTTCGGGGTCCTTCAGCTTCATCATGTTGAACCGCAAACGGGGATTTCTCTTCTGGTTCTTGGTCTTCAGCTTGATCTGTAGGGTCTTGAGTACCATGTCGTGGTCATCTACCAATTTCAGCGCAAGGGAAACTTCTTCGTCTGGGCTTTCGTTGATGCTCGACTTAAATGTGTTTGGGGGCCATAGATGTAGTCAAATCTGGTTATGTGTCTTTTCCTTTGGTGAGTGCCACGTCGTTCTTCTTGATGTCTTGTGGGGGTATAAGGGGTTGGCGACAGTAAGATTGTGGCTGCTTGCGAATTCAAAAGTCTGGACCTCTATCATTTAGTTTCGAGCCACGCCAAAAACGGCCTTACTGTCCCTGGCCATTGGTCATAAAGCGTCAGGTCCGATCTTGGCATTCCCAGTGCCCTGGACACGGAGAAAGTCCTTCTTTGGAGTTGATTTGATGGCGCTCTCCAAATCTTCGTTTTAGAAAACATCGATTGCTTCATCATCGTAGTTGATGTTGGTGCATAGACATTGTATGATGGTCAATGTTGTGTGGTTTTGCTGCGACACGCATGGAGATCAGTCTGCTTGAAATTTGTTGGTACAGCTGATGACACTGTTTAGTCCTCTTCTTGTTGACAAGAAATCATACTCCCGTGTTGGGTTTGGAGTCGCGCCACTATACCATAGTTTGTGATCCTCTCTGTGGTTGCTTCGCCGAAATCCGACCCAACGGACTTTCGGCAGTCCCAGTATGTACCATTCCGTATCTTCGAAGTTCGGGGTTAGCTTGGTGCTTCCCACATGCGTGTAGGTACGGATGTTCCATGTACAATGTTGGTCCTTTCAGCCTGGAGTTTGATAGCTGTCGTTTGCGTCCAGTCGCATATTTTCCACCTCCATCTGGGAACGCTCCAAATGAGGTCAGAGTCAGAGGTTGTTCCTCTGCTATTGGTAACCTGTAACCCAGTACTACCTGTCTCAGTGGGGAGATAACCCGACCCAAAAATCCCCAGCTATGGGAAAATAGCAGCTTGGAGAGGAGATGGGCGCCGCCAAGCAATCCACGCCCACAGAAATACCTACATGGACAACACTGCAAGGAAAGACATGCCGGATCGGTTGAGGCCCGGAATACCAACAAAATGTCTACCCCCTTGTAAACAGGCCGGTTGCCTAACGATTAAAATCTTGAGTACCGAGTGTCTCTCTCTCTCTGTGTGTCTGTCTCTGTCTCTTTGCTTATCTATCTCTGTCTGTGTCTCTCTCTGTGTCTGTCTGTCTCACTCTCTGTGTGTCTGTCTGCCTGTCTGTGTCTCTGTCCGTCTGTCTGTCTGTGTTGTCTGTCTGTCTGTGTGTCTCTCTCTCTCTGTCTCTCTCGTGTCTGTCTAATGTCTCTCTGTCTGTCTGTGTCTCTCTCTTTGTCTATCTCTGTTCTTTTTTTTGTCTGTCTGTCTCTCTCTTTGTCTGTCTGTCTGTGTCTCTGTCTGCCTCTGTGTCTCTTTCTTTGTCTGTCTGTCTGTCTGTGTCTCTGTGTGTCGTCTGTCTGTGTCTGTCTGTCTATGTATCTCTCTCTGTTTCCTCTCTTTGTCTGTCTGTCTGTGTTTCTCTCTCTGTCTCTCTCTCTTTGTCTGTCTGTCTGTGTTTCTCTCTCTGTCTCTCTCTCTTTGTCTGTCTTCTGTTGTTTCTCTCTTTGTCTCTCTCTCTTTGTCTGTCTGTCTGTGTTTCTCTCTTTGTCTCCCTCTCTTTGTCTGTCTGTCTGTGTTTGTCTCTCTGTCTCTCTCTCTTTGTCTGTCTGTCTGTGTTTTCTCTCTCTGTCTCTCTCTCTTTGTCTGTCTGTCTGTGTTTCTCTCTCTGTCTCTCTTCTTTGTCTGTCTGTCTGTGTTTCTCTCTCTGTCTCTCTCTCTTTGTCTGTCTGTCTGTGTTTCTCTCTCTGTCTCTCTCTCTTTGTCTGTTTGTCTGTCTGTCTCTCTCTATCTCTCTCTGTCTCTCTCTCTCTCTGTCTCTCTCCTCTCTCTCTCTCCACAACCTCACTGCACTACACCAGTCACTCCTCCACCACCACCACCACCACCATCACCACCACCACCAGCAGTCTGCATAGTGAGCCTTCAGTCAGTCAGCCGTAACATCAAGGCTGTGGGACAATATCGATTTCCACAGAACGTGCCATAGTACACTGCTGGATAGGAGCGAGCAGAAAACAATGTCTACAGATCGAGATTTCATTACGCGGGGACATGGGACACCATAGCCTGGTGGTTAGAGCGATGTGCACTGCGCTCGTGATCTGCTGACCCGGGTTCGAATCTCGCACAAGAGGATTTTTGTTCTCTGGAGTTAACATCAGTGCCAACTCCACTCCCACCAAGAGTTCTTCAAATGAAGTTCCGGGTGCGAACGCACGCAGAACATCTTGCGCTCACGTTAAAACCCGTTCTGTTTTTTCGGAAGAGTAAGCCATTATGTGTCGGTGGGAACGAATAACAAAACGTACAAAACTACATACACACGGGGAATGGATGTAGAAAACTACATGAGTGCTTATTTCATTATCCTCGAAAGAAAAGACTAAAGCAAAATCAAGAAAATAGAAAAAAATGATGACATTTTGTTGCCAAGCTCATGTTAGAAGTTGTGCCCTATGTTAAGTGCCTGACAGGGCCGCTCAGTGCATCCGACCTCGGCGCGGGAGATAACTGTCTCTTTAAGTCTTCCTGGAGAAAAAGGCAGGAGAATGGGCCAACAAGGGAAGACATAGACAAGAAGGAGGGGACAGGAAGAAAAAGGAACGACACAGAAACAAAGAGGGGGATAGAGAAGAGTGAGATTTTGCCACAGAATTTTCAGAAGGTGGGGATGTTGTTTATACTGACAGCTCCCCGGCATCCCCACGGGGAACAGTGTGTATGAAATAGCTGTGGCTGTGACGATTCCGATACAGATAAGTGGATATTGATGCCGCGCAGTGAGGAATACAAGCAATAACCAAGCAAGCAAGCAAGCATTTCATTTCATTTCATTTATTTATTTCATTTCATTTATACCACTTTTAAGTCACAGCAGATTTCTCTGCGTGAAATTCGGGCTGCTCTTCCCGGAGAGAGCGCGTCGCCACAAGAGCAGCGCCACCCATTTCTTTTCTTTTTCCTGTCTGCAACTCTATTTGTTTCTCTATCAGAGTGGCTTTTTTTCTACAGAAGTTTGCCAGGGACAACCCTTTTGTTGCCGTGGGTTCTTTTACGTGCGCTAAATAATTATGTGTAACGCACGGGACCTCGGTTTATCGTCTCATCCGAAAGACTAGCGCATAGACCACCACTCATGATCTAATGGATGGGGGAAGAGTTTCGGGTCCAAACGGGGTACGAACCGCCGTACACTTCAGACCCGGACTTTTCACTTTCTAGACAGACGCGTTACCTCTAGACCACCGATGCAAGCAAGCGACCGACCGACAAACTAGCCAGCCAACCAATCAACCAAACAACCAACCAACCAATATAAGCGAAGGGAAGAAAATGAAACACTAACTTAGGCTAAGAAAAAAAAGGAAAGAAAATCCTGTTTAAGGTAAAGAAATGTTGTAGGAATTTAAGGGAAACTTTTTTTTGAGGAGGGAACAACTTTCAAAAAAATCAATCATCTGAAAGTACATGAAAACACATGGTTTTTTTCAGAGGGAAAAGTGTCAAAGAACAAAAAAACCAACCAACTCCCCAACTCCCGCAGCTGCACTTCAGATGTGTCCAGGCCAACAAAATTATTAAGTGAAAATATATCCAGTTAAAAAAAAGGAAAGAAAGAAGGTAAAGTGAAAATGAAAGACGGAAAGAAAGAAAACAAAACCGGATTCTTTCACAAGAAAAATGTAGGAAATTAATTGATTGCATTTTTTTTTAACCGCCGTAGGAAGTTAGCCTGTGTGATCATATAAAATAATAAACAAGGACATAACCAAGGACACAAGAAAGAACAAGAGAGAATATATATATAAAATATAATATATATATATATATATATATATATATATATATATATATATATATATATACACACACACACACACAAACACATACATACATACATGAATACATACATACATGCGCTTTGATTTGTTTTTGTAACAAGATATAGCGCTATATAAATTCTATTTATTATTATTATTATTATTATTATTATTATTATCATCATCATCTACATATATATATATATATAAATATATATATATATATATATATATATGTATATAAAGGTGTCCCATAACCTATGTGGTCGTAGGGGTAGTGAGGCATCAGAGACCTCACTTCTCTAGGGGTCAGCATATTGAGGGCGGCGCCCATCTCCTCTCCCTCGCTGCTTTACCTTCCCTGACCCTAAAGAGGGCAGTACCCATTTGCAGCTGTGTGAACTGGGGGAACTGTACTGAAGCCAAGGCGCGCAAAAAACGGTCACCCATCCAAGTGGTAACCACACTCAATCTGCTTACCATTGGCGGGGAAAGTCGAGAGGCTCTGACCACTGAACTATCTCGTCCCAGGGAGAGAGATAGAGAGAGAGAGAGAGAGAGAGAGAGAGAGGAGAGGAGATAAGAGATATGAGAGAAGAGAGAGAGAGAGGAGGGAGTGAGAGAGAGAGAGAGGAGAGAGAGAGAGAGAGGCGAGAAGTCAGAGTCAAGTCAAGTCAAATAATTAATGAACCAGGCACGCCCATGGTCAAGGGAACAGTGGGACGGGATGATGCCATGCTGAGATCCTTCTCCTCCCGAAACACCAGTGCAACACCAACAGTTGTGAACAGAGCCCATTTGCGTGCAATTATTTCCCGAAACCAATCACACTGAACTTGTGGTAGTACCAGCCCCCGGCAAAAATATTATGACAACTAAGATGAATTATCAAAACACCAATGTTACGCAAAACATTTCTTTCCACACTAGGTACAGTACAACAAACCCAAACACGAACCGTTACATAGTCACGTTGTCTCCACCATCGCAACTGACAAGTTCACTTTTGAATAAACAGACTGACTTTGCATGTGTTTGTGCTTAGAGAGCAGCAACACCAGTCTGAAAGAGATGATTTGATTATAAAATTTGTTAGGTATAAACTGATCCCGTAGCAGTTTGTATTTTGGTACATGTAAACAATGAAATGTATTTCAGATTCATAGATATTCTGCAGAAAGGAACAGTCAGAACACATTGGTGCCTTATTGTAATACGGGCGTGTGACATCTTAATGGTGATAACGCCAAGTCGCATTCTAGTTAAATACTTCTCACACACACTGTTTGAACGATTGATAGATAATCAGAAAGACATAGAGAGATTATTGTTTCAATAAGGAATAGAAATGCATACGCTCTTTTGAGTTGTTTCACTGCTCCAGCTTTGAGCGTAAAATCCAGAAGACGTTTCTGAATTCTGCCAGAAATATCCTGAGAGAGAGAGAAGAGAGGAGAGAGAGGGGAGAGAGAGAGAGAACTCGAAATTTTATGAGAGTAAATGGATAAGCACAGGGCTTCTTTCCCCTGCTCTCACAAAAAAAAGGGAAAAAAAAAAAAGAAAAAAACGAAAAAAAAAAAAAAAGAAACACAAACCCCCCCCCCCCCCCCCCCCAAAACACCCAATCAAAACCCAAAAAACAAAAAACCTTTCCAAAAAAAGCAAAACCCACCCCGCAAAAAAAAAACCTTCATAAACAAAATAGAAAAAGTAACAAACGTTTTAGATACATTAAGAAGATTAAATGAGCATCATAATGAAAACAATAATTATTAATAAAATCAAAGGAAATGGAGAGAGAGGGAGGGAAAAAGGGGGAAAAGAAAGAGAGCGGAGAAGGGAGGGAGGGAGGGAGGGGGGGACAACAGACAACAAAAGGCGAGACAGAGATAGAGCGGGGATTAGCGGTAAGCGACAGTAAACAGAGAAAATACAAAGCATTTTAGATACTTCCCAAAGAAAATTAAAGAATCATAAGAAAACTACTAATTATTTGATGAAAATCAAAAGCATGAGAGAGAGAGAGAGAGAGAGGAAAGAGAGAGAGAAAACAGACCGACAGCCGACGAGAAGAAACCCGACACACAGAGCCACCCGAAAAGGGCCCCAAAAAATGAACTGAAGCCCTCAAAAATTTCCCGGGGGGGTTTAATCGACCAACAAAAAAAACCCCAGACAACACTTTAAAAATCCGCAATGAAAATTCTACTTCCAACCCTTCTGTCTTCCACCCTAAGATAACAAATTATTCCGCATTTAAAACCCCCCCTTTCCCTCTTCCAAACCCACAACGAAAATCATTTTTAACTCCCCGTGTAACAAAAAAACCCTCGTCATCCCCAAATTCCGTTCTCCCTTTTCCCCCAAAGGGTGCATTGGCCCTTTTTAAATTGTTTTCTTCATCCGCTGCCCAGACAGCCCCCAAAGGGCTTTTACCGACCCCATTTCCCCCTCCCAAAAATTGCTACAGAACAGTACAGGAGCCCCTAGTGTAGTGTAGTGTAGGGGTTGGGGTATGTAACCCTTTTTGTGGGTCCGCTGGGGCTGTCTGCGGACTGAACAATTTTTGGTCTAGTCGGAGAACATTTGAAAAAACCCCGCAAAAAAAAAGGGAAAGGCCACAAAAAAAAAAAAGAAAAAAAGGGGGGAAGAAAGGGGGAAAAAGAAAAAAAAAGGAAAAACCAAAAAAAAAAAATAAGAGAAAAACAAAGCAAAAAGAAAAAGACAAAAAAAAAAAACGGAGAAAAAAGGCAAAAACAAAAAAAAAAAAGAAAAAAAACAAAAAAAAACACCCCAAAAAAAAAACCAAAGAAACAAAAAGACAAAAACCCAACCCAACCCAAAACCAAAAAGCAAAAAAATGAAAAAAAGGAAAAGGGACAAAAAAAAAGAAAAAAAAGGAAAAACCTTGAAAAAGGAAAAGAAAAAAAAAACCAAAAAAAAACCTGGGAAACCCGTCCCGGGGGGGCCCAAAATTAGAGGAAGGAGGGGAGAGGGACGGGAAAAGGAAGAGGGGGAAAAGGGAGGAAAAAAAGGAGCGAACCAAAGACGGAAACGAAAGGAAAAACCCGGCGGGGGAAGGGCGGCAAAGATAAAAAAGGCCCAAAAGGACAAAAACCCCAAAAAAAGCCCCCACCCCCCCCAAAAGGACAACCCCCCATAAACGTAACCCCCCCAAAAACAAGAAGGGGAAAAAAAGGAAGGGAAGGACAAGGACCGGGAAGAGGAAGGGAGGGAGGAGAAAAAGGCCCGCGACGGCGGCGGACGGAGGGGACGGGCAGAGATACAGAAAAAAAGACCCCAATGCCAGCCAAAAAAAAGAGACAAAACAGGCAAAACCCCAAACCCACCAGAGGGAGAGAGAAAGAGAAGAGGAGACAGAGAGAAAAGAGAGAGAGAGAGAGAAGAGAGAGAGGAGACGGGACAGACAGACGACGGGACAGACGGGACAGCCCAGACGGCCGGACGGAGGGGACAGGGCAAGATACAGAAAAGAGAAACACCCAACCAAAAGGAAAGAACGGGCAGCCAGCCAGCCAGCCAGAGGAGAGAAGAGAGAAAAGGAGAAAGAGAGAGAGAGAAAATTAGAGGAGAGAAAAAGAGACAGACAGAGACAGACAGAGAGAGACAGGCCCAAAAAGACAGAGACAAAACAGACGAGGG
Source organism: Rapana venosa (assembly GCA_028751875.1). Classification (NCBI taxonomy): domain Eukaryota; kingdom Metazoa; phylum Mollusca; class Gastropoda; order Neogastropoda; family Muricidae; genus Rapana; species Rapana venosa. Next base: position 63,227,243 of record CM054145.1, read on the forward strand.
GAAGGAGGAGAAGGGGGAGAAAAGAGAGAGAGAGGGGAGAGGGGAGTAAGAGAGGAAAAAGAGAGAGACGTTTTTGACCAATTTATGTCATTCCCCAAAAGTGGCCTATTGCCAAGGGGGGTTAAAATACGCCCTTAAAAAAAAAAAAACCAAAAAAATAAATAAAAGAAAAATAAACTTTAAATGAATTTAACGTAATGAAAAAAAAAAAAACCAAAAAAAGCCCCCCAAATAAAACGGATATATTTTTAAGCTCTGAGTAAACTCATTTTAAAACTGAACACAAAGTAAAAAGGTTTGAACAATGGGAAAACCAAAAAAACCCAAAAAACCAAAAATAAAAAAAGAACATTCTAAAAATGCTATATTAACCTTTCCTTTGAAAATTTTTATGTGAAATTTTAAAAAAAATTTTCTTGCGGGGAGCTACAGCAAATTATAAATGTTTTTTTTAGGTGGGGTCACAAAATGCTGGGTTTTACATAAATTTTAAAAAAACTTTAGTTTGTCACAAATTTTAAAGAATTTGGAAAATTTTAGCGGGTTAATTTGCCCTTATTTTTCAGTGCTTCAGCAAAAAAAATTTGAACCAAAATTTGATCACAATATCATCATCGAAGAAAAGATAGAAAAAAATATCTTGCCTTGGTCTGGAGGAGAGAGAGAGAAAAAGGGAGAGAGAAGAGAGAGAAAAGAGAGAAGAGAAAAAATTGGAGAGAGAAGAGAGGAGAGAAAAAAACTCTGAAAGGGGTTTTTTAAAAATTTGCAATGGGTTTTTGGCCCAAACAATAAAATTTTTGAAAAAGAGGGAAATATCTCATAAAAAAGCGTCTATTTTAATTTTTCACTCTCTTTTTGCTTAAACCCCCTTTTGTACAGGGGGGCCCCGGGTTAAAGTCAATTCAAAGGAACTTTGAAAATTAAATTTTCGTTTTCCCTCGTTAAAAAGGGAAAGAAAGGGAAAAGGGTTTGGGAAATAGAACCCGGAACCCTCAGGGTTTATTGTGGGGGTGGGAACGTCTTTACGCCCCAAACCCACCTTCCTTCTTGTTACGTTTAATTTTGCAGGTGAGTAAGGGGCCCCCAAGTCTTCTTCCGGGCCCCTGGAGATTTTCATTCCCTATCAAAAGATGGGGGATGGATCAAGGGCTGTATGCAGATACCACAAAGTTTTAAAATTCCCCAAAACCAACAGATGAGGGATGGATAAAATTGTCTGTACTGCAGATCCCAAACAGGGTTTTCTTTGGGCCTACCAAGAAGGGGGATAAATTTGGCCTGTCCCGCTTTTACCAAATGCCAGCCCCATGCCCACAACCCCCCATTATTTTTTGAGGTTTTTGCATTTTTCCTTGGGATTTTTTGCTGAATAAATATACACGCGCGCACTCACTGCGCGCACGTACACACCCACACACAAACACATGCTCACGCTCGCGCGTACACACACACACACAAATACACATACATGCATACACACACTCTCTCTCTCTAACTTTCACATAGGGGGGGGGGGGGTGTATTGGTGTGACTGAGGGTGTGTCTGTATCACCAAATAGTGAATGAACATTGAGCTGAACGACAAAATCAAATTCTCTCTCTCTTTCGTCTCCTTGTCTCTCTCTGTCTCTGTCTGTCTGTCTCTCTCTCTCTTCCCTCTCTCTCCCCCTCACCTTCTCCCCCATCTTTCCCTCTCTCCCTTTCTCTCCATCCCATATTTCCTGTCCCATTCCTCATGTATCTCTCTCTCTCTCTCTCTCTCTCTCTCACTCTCTCTCTCTCTCTCTCTCTTTCCCCTGGGCCTCTCCACCAGTCTGTTTTTCACTGTGACATCACTGTGCAAACCAGCCATCCATCATTGGCCTACCCAGTGATAGTGAGGAGTGGGGTGGTGTTTGCCATGGTGATGGTGCTCCCTCCCATCCCCCCCCCCCCCCCCCCCCCCCCCCACCCCCCCTCCCCGGCCCCCCCCCCCCCCCCCCCCCGGGACGAAACTAAATGAACAAAAACAGACAGTCCCGGTAAGCTACAGTTAGTATTGATGCATTGATTGCACAAGGACCTGGGAAAAAGGTAGGAATGTGCTTCACTGGTGAAAGATTGTGACAACATGGGTGGGAGGAAGATTAGGATGTAGGGAAATGGAACTAGATTGTAGGGTATTTTTTGATGGACTTGTGGGTGGAGAGTGTTTTAGTGTGGGTTAGTGTGTGTGGTGTGTGTTTGTGTGTGTGAGTGAGTGTGTGTGTTTGTGTGTGTGTGTGTGTGGTGTGTTAGTGTGTTTGTGAGTGTGTGTGTGTGTGATGTGACAGTGTGTGTGTGAGTGTGTGTGTGTGAGTGTGTGATGTTATGTGTAGTGTGACTGTGTGTGTGTGTGTGTGTGTGTGAGTGTGTGTGTGCATGTGTGTTTGTGAGTGTGTGTGTGTTGTGTGTGTGTGTGCGTTAGGTTTTAGGGATGGTGATTTTGACTTGTTCAATTTTACAAGAGGACAAAAGGAGAAAAACATATAAGTAAACGGGTCAAATAAACAGAACATTATATGTTTCTCTTCTCTCTTCACCCTCTTCTCTCTTCTCTCTTCTTTCTCTCTCTCTCTCTCTCTCTCTCTCTCTTCTCTCTCTCCTCTTTCTCTTTCTCTCTCTGTCTCTCTCTCTATCTCTACTCTCTTCTCTCTCTCTCTCTCTCTCATCTCTCTTTCTTCCTCCTCCTATCATCTTCTCATCTCTCTCTCTCTACTCTCTCTCTCTCTCTCCTCTCTCTCTACTCTCTCTCTCTCTCTTCTCTCTTCTCTCTCTCTCTCTGGCCTGTTTCCCTCCACACTGCACTGTTTTAAAAAGTTTTTTTTTAACTTAACATCTGTCCTTTCTTTTGTCAATCCTTCTTTTGAATAAGCACATGCACAGACATGCTGACAAAGAACTATTAAGTGTGCTTGCATATAATTATGCATTCACATTTTTTTCTGGTTTACACAGAAACAATTTGCCGTTTTCAATCAAGCTGCTTTCAGGCAAATAGGAAGACTGTGCTATATGTTGTTAAAAGGATTAATTAAAACTTTCGGAGAGAACATTCAAATCACTTTCACAGAATTGGATATTTTCTTTTTGTTCTGTAACGTTCTGTTAAAATACTTTGGTGAAATGATGCATGGAAGTTGTTCCACAATGATTTTGTTTCTGAATATTTTGTAAAATAAAAACAACAACAACAAAAAACAAAAATCCTTCAAATCCCACACTGGAGGACATTAAGAACAAATGGAGATTTTGAATTTTTAGTAATATCAAGGACATTGCCACTAGAAATAAAAAATACTCATTATTCATCTTAACTGCTACCCAGCATTCATCCCCCCACAAGAGAAAGCAGCAAACGAACAAAACAAGAAAAATGACTGTCTCAAAAGAAGAAAAAAACCCTTGAAGAAACCTAGAACAGAAATTGGAAAATATTCAGATAAAAACCCACCGAGTTGGAGAAGACTTGGTTAGGTCAAGTCTTCCAGAAGGGACAACATTAGCGATCATCAATTGTGTGGAAACATGCTCCTAAGGCTGGTGGTTTTTCAGGAAACGAAAGAGAAAGGTTTGAAAAAAAGAAAAAGAAATCATGATGTACTCAAGGCCAATGCAAACGTGCTAAAAAAGGTAAAGGAGGTAAAGGAGTCCCATAACCTATAAGGTCGTAGGGGAGCGAGGCGCAGAGACCTCACTTTCTTGGGCCCCCAAACAATTGAGGGCGGCGCCCATTTCCTCTCCCTCGTGCTTTACCTTCCCTCCCCCAAAGAGGGGAGGTACCCATTTACAGCGGGGGGAATGGGGGAAAATGTATGAAGCCAAGGCGCGCAAAAAAGGTCACCCTCCCAAAAAGGGAAAACCCCGGGTCGACGCTGCTTACTTTTGGGTGGGGGGAAAACGAGTGCTCGGGGCCACTGACTAAACCCCTCCCCCTCAAATGCAAAAGGGGCTAATCCAAAAGAAAAAACTTTTCGCGAAAAAAGGAAAAAAAAAAAAGGATAGAAGAGTTAGGAAAAAAAAAAAGCTAGGGGATGTTTTAGAAAGAAAATGAAATTAAAAGAGGGAAAAAGAATTTTATTCCCCCCTTTCATGGCCCACTGTCGTGTTTTTGCGACCAAAATTTTTTGTAAAAAAAAGGAAAGAGGAGAGAGAGAGAGAGAAAAGAGAAGAGAGAGGGGTTTTAGAGGTTTTAGAAAGAGAGAAAAGGGGAAAAAGAGAATTTAAATTTTATTTACAGAGGGTAGTGGAAATTTAAAAACATTGGGCTTGTTTTTTTTCCAGCCTGAGGAAGGGGGAAAAATATAAAAACAAAAGACAAGCGTTTTTTTTGAAAAGTTAAATTTCGAGAGACAGAAAAAAAAAACAGGGGCAGACAGACAGGCAGACAGAGAAGGGGAGAGAGAGGAGGAGAGAGAGAGAGAGGAAGGACAAGGACTTTTGGGTCATACTCTTGGGTGGCGCTGCTCTTGTGGCGACGCACTCTCCCCGGAAGAGCAGCCCCAATTTCATGCAGAGAAATTCTTCTGTGACTTAAAGTGATATAATTTATAAAAAAAATTAAAATGCTAAAAACACAGTGTCACCAGCTAGCTGTCTGTATGCAGTGGTTAAGACGTAGACGTGCTGGATGGAGTGTTGCAGGGTCAAATCCCTCAACAGCTGTAGGGTTTATTTGGACTTTAACTCGCTAGTACCGGGAGAGGAATAGCAATGGATTCAATGCGGAGAATGGGACCACACGGTCAACCATCTTCTGCCTTGAAGATACAGTTTACCACTGCCCTTACTTTATAGTATGCTCACCACCAGTCAGAAATGCTGCAGAGGATGTCGAGGGGATCTCTCTCTGTCTCTGTCTCTCAGTTTCTGTCTCTGTCTCTCTGTCTCTATCATTCTGTCTGTCTCTGTCTCTATCTGTCTGTCTGTCTGTCTGCCTCTCTCCCCCTCTCTCTCCAAACACAACAACAAAGAAATTCCTACTTCCTACCCGACCTAATTTGTTAAACACAAAATTCATCGTGTTGTTTTTCGCCGGCTAACGAACAGAGACTTGTTTAATTTCAGAGATACAACTTTCCCTAAATTTCCACAATTTTCTTTCCATTCCCAAGTCTCAGCAGAATTTTTGTTTTCTTGTTTTGAGAAAGTACTTTTTTGTTCTGCTCGTTGGTCTTTTTTATTCTTGTTTCTAATGAACGCTGGGTAGTAATTAAGATGGACAAGAGACATAATTTATTCTAGTGGTCTTGTCACTGATATTGCTCAAAATTCAAACTCGAACCCTAATCAAGTTCGGTTGGGATGCTCCATTGAAAACACCCAATAAAATCCCGTCCTCTCCCCCTTCTTCATAGAAGCGTCAGACAAAGTACTTGGTTTGCCAGGGAAGTTTCTTCGTGTGTCTTTCTGTTCATTCTCCCACAAAACAAAAACTGTTTTCTCTGTCAGTGGCAAATGGTATTTTTCATTCTATGATCAAAATTGCTGTTTGATATTTCCATGTCCGTCTACCACTGATCCAATCTAATGACCCACTGACCTCATTACACATTTTCTGCTGCACATCTCCCCCCCCCCCAATTCCCGCCTTCTACTTCCTTTGTCCAAACATCCCCTCCATCCCCCACTCCTCCTCCTTCTCCCCCTCCTCCTTTTCATTCTCTATGGTGTATTTTCATGTCGTTCCAATCATGAGGGCTCTGTCCATTGCCCAGCAGTCTGTTGTCCTCATCCTGGTAGGAGTGTGTGTGTGTGTGTGTGGTGAATGTGTGTTGGTTGGTGTGTGAAATGTGTGTGTGTGTGTGTATGTGTGTGTGAGTGTGTGTGTGAGTGTCTGTGTGGTGAGATGGTGTGTGTGTGTGTTGTGTGTGTTGTGTGTTGTGAGTGTGAGTGTGTGTATGTGTGTGTGTGCTGATACATCGATGTCTTCACTGGGAAAACAACAGGTAAGGGAGGGGGGGGGAGGCATGTGCTTGCTGTGGAGATATGACCTACCTACTGGGAGAGAAAACAACATGGACAACACGTGGTAAATTTTTCAAATTATCTTTAGCATTGATTTCTTGGAGTGGCCAAGAATAGTTAAATTATTGTTACAATCAGAAATAAGCTCAATACAGTTATCACAACAAAAGAAACATTAACGTGGAATTTGTTAAAAATAGGCGCGATTGGCACACCCACGATAATGACCCATCTACTTTGTATCTGAATCAAACGTCAATAAACTACCTCCGTTAATAACTGTCAATATTGTCGAAATGTTGCAATACCTGTTTTCTCTTGCTTTCTTCCTAAATATACTTTGTATCGTACTTTTACAACGCTCTGGCCTGCTAACCAAAATGGGCAGCACGTGAACATACTGTGTCTGCCAGAAGAATCTCTTGTCATCCTTGTTAGTGGCTGACACATTCATTTGAAATCTGTTCAACTGCCAGGACTCAATGACAAGACTACACATGTCACTGGCTGGAAACATTTTTCAGAGGAAAGTTTGGCAAAGAACAGTACCCATGAAATAATCTGCGGGGCATACTTTAAAAATCGTATTGTGTTGTGGAGACTGTGTGTTAGTCTTCAAACTCTATGTTCTTTCTGAACGTACAGAGACCTGAGACATATTGCAATCTCTCAAGAACCTCTGGCATGTTTCAGAAGGTCTAGTATCAACTCCAGGTTTCTATACAGCTTATGTTTGACGTTCGTGATTGTAATTTTGCGTGTATAGTTGTCTGGACTGACCATCGTAGTCTAAATGGTAGAAAGATACAGCACTGAGACATATGGAGACAAAGCTTCCTCCAATCTTCAACCTTCTATTAAGAACGCATCTAATGCTGTAACATTAATATTAACCTACTGATTTGTTTTTTTTGTTGAACTTAGTGACCAGCTTGTATATTTTTGGCTTTTGTTGAATCTAAG
>CM054145.1:63244190-63249190 GCA_028751875.1 Rapana venosa
CTCTCTCTTTCTCACACATAGCACCATGAATAAGCTGTATAGCACGCAGTTACATACAGAATTACCCGACAACTACAATACTAAAGGCCCCCAAAACAAAATAACAAGAGAGAAAAAAAGGTAACTCAGTAGACTCACTGCTAGCTAGCCAGCCAGACACACAGTGTGTGCGTCGGCTGCTTTGAAGACAGATCGACTGCTAAGGGCCTTGTTTTCTGTATAGGTATTGATCCCCCTCCTTCCCCCCTTCCTCCTCCTCTTCCTTCTCTTCTTCCTCCCCCTCCTCCTTTTCCTCTTCCTCCTCCTCCCCCCCTCCTCCTCCCATTCTCCTTCCTCCTCCTCCTCCCTCCTCCTCATTCCTCGTCCTTTTCCTCCTCTTTCCTCCTCCTCCCCTCCTCCTCCTCTTCCTTCTCTTCTTCCTCCCCCCTCCTCCTTTTCCTCTTCCTCCTCCTCCACTCTCCTCCTCCCATCCTCCTTCCTCCTCCTCCGTCCTCCTCCTCCTTCCTCCTCCTCTTTCCTCGTCCTTTTCCTCCTCTTTCCTCCTCCTCCCCCTCCTCCTCCTCTTCCTTCCCCTACCCCTCCTCTTCCTTCTCCTCCCCTCCTCCTCCTCCCATCCTCCTTCCTCCTCCTCCGTCCTCCTCCTCCTTCCTCCTCCTCTTTCCTCGTCCTTTTCCTCCTCTTTCCTCCTCCTCCCCTCCTCCTCCTCTTCCTTCCCCTACCCCTCCTCTTCCTTCTCCTCCCCCTCCTCCTCTTTCCTCCTTCTTTCCTCCTCCTTCTCCTCTTTCCACTCCTTTTCTTCCTCTTCCTCCTCCTCCTCCTCGTCTTCCTCCTCCTATTCCTCCTCCTCCTCCTCATTCCTCCTCCTCCTCCTCCTCCTCGTCTTCCTCCTCCTCCTCATTCTTTCTCCTCTTCCTCCTCCTTCTCCTCCTCGTTCTCCTTCCTCTAGACCCCCCCCCCCCCCCCCCCAATCATTTCAGTTATCCCCCTTCCAGCCCAGAGGGTGTGTGCTGTGAGGGAGAGGGACAGACAGTTTCATTGCCCTGCCTGTTTCTGCTCTCTGTTCCTGTTGTCATTGCTGTTCTCTGTCTTTTCTGTGTCTTTCTCTGCCTCCTGCCTCTGTCTGTCTGTCTGTCTGTTTGCTTGTTTGTCTGTCTCTGTCTCGGTTTCTGTCTCTGTCTGTCTGTTTCAGTTGTCTGTCTGTCTCTTTCATCTGTCTATATGTCTGATCTCTGTGTGTGTTTGTCTGTCTGTCTGTCTGTCTCTCTTTCCTCCCCCCCCCCTCTCTCTCTCCTCCCCCCCCCTCTCTCTATCTCTCTTGTTTCACTTGTTCCCCATGAGGCCTGGTGTAAAGAAGCCTCTGGCTTATCTAATTAATTCATTAAAATAATTATTTGAGTTCGAAAATATTCGAGTTCGAGTTTCTCTCTCCCCATCTCTCTCCTCTCTCTCTGCTATCTCTCTCTCTCTCTCGTCTCTCTTCGTCTCTCTTCTCTTCCATCTCTTCCTCTCTCTCTCTCATCTTCTATTCTCCTCATCTCGTCTTCTTCTTCTTCTTCTTCGTCTCTCTCTTCCTCCTCCCCCCTCTCTCTCTCTCCTCTCACCCTCCCCTCTCTCTACTCTCTCTCTTTCCTGTGTCCCCATGAGCCTGATGTAAAGAAGCCCTGCTTATCTAATTAATTCATTAAAATAATATTTGAGTTCGAAAATATTCGAGTTCGAGTTCTCTCTCCCCATCTCTCTCATCACACCATCTCACTCCTCATCATCACTCTCATCCCACCCATCACTACTCCCATCATCCTCTCATCCATACTCATCACCCCTCCACTCATCCTCCCATCACATCTACTACACACACTCCTCTATCTACATTCTCACCATACACCAATCAATCGTCTCAGTCACAACACACACACAATACACACTGACACACACACACATCTACATACCACACACACACACACACACACACAAACACCACACACACCATACACACACACACACACATACACAACACACACAACACACACACATACATACACACAACCACACACACACATACACACACCATCAATCATAACACACACACACATCACACCACACCACACACACACACACACACACAACACACAACACGACACACACACACTGCAAACACACACACACACACAACCACATCCACACGCTCAATCATACACACACACACACACACACCACACACACCACACCAACAACAACACCAACACACACACACCACACAACACACACACACACAACACCACACCACACACACACACACACACACACACACCACACACCAACACACACTCAACACACACACACACACACACACAACCACACACACACATGCATACACACACGGGCACACACACACACAACACAACACACACACACACACACACACCACACACGCACACAACACACACCACAATGCACACACACAACGCTCATTCACTCACATCACTCACTCACTCACACACACACACTCACACACACACACACACACACACACACACACACACACACACACACACACACACACACACGCACACACACACACACACACACAACACACACGCACACGCGCAGCACACACACACAACGCTCATTCACTCACTCATTCACTCACTCATTCACTCACGCACACACACACACACACACACACACACACACACACACACACACACACACACACACACACACACACACACACACACACACACACAGATATTTGTTGCTTTATTCAAAGACACGTACACTACTACGGGCTCTGTTTTCGGCAGAGTTATCGATCTTCTTCCATCACCACCTCCACCACCTTTGCCCCCCCCCCCCTCCCCCCATCCCTCTGAATTTTCCCCTTCTTCTCCTCTTTCCCTCTTTCTCTCTTTCCTCTCTCTCTCCCTCCATCCTTTCCTTCTCTCTCTCTTTCTCTCCATCCCTCCATCCTTTTCTTTTCTCCCTTCTAAATACCCCTCCCATTATGTCAATAAACACACACACACACACACACAACACACGCACGCACGCACGCACGCACGCACGCACGCACGCACGCACGCACCACGCACGCACACACACACACACACTCTCTCTCTCTCTCTCTCTCTCCCTCCTCCCTCCATCCTTCTCTCCTTTCCAAATCCCCCCCCCCCCCCCCGCCCCATCATATCAATAACTTCTCCTCTCTCTCTCTCTCTCTCTCTCTCTCTCTCTCTCTCTCTCTCTCTCTCTCTCTCTCAATGCGAGAGAGGGTAGAGTCGATCTTATTGCTCTATGTCTTTCTGTCTGTCTATCTGTCTGTCTACATGTCTGTCTGTCTGTCTGTCTGTTTATCTGTCTGTTTCTGTCTCCCTCTATCCCTCTCCCTTTGAAAGGAGGAGCAAGAGCCTGTATATGAATAAATGCCCTCCTCCTTCCTCTCTCCCCCCTCTCTCTCATAAGAAGACGTATTGTAAATTTCGCACAAGCTCTCACAATTTAATGATAGAGAAAGGGAGGCACCAAAATATATCCAGAGAGGACAGAAAATGTAGATACTGTAACAAAATAGAAGATGAATTTCATTTACTCGATGAATGTATATTATATGATGAACTCAGAAATAATTTGTTATTAAAAATCAAAGCGAAAGACAAAGAACGCAAAAACTGTGTACATACATTAAGTGACATAATCACAGTTGATATGTATCAAGCAGATATCATCAGATATGTGTATGGGTGTTTTGAAAAAGGAGAAAAAGAGAAGTAGAATGCAACATGTTTTTTTAGTGTACATCATTTTTTAGCCAAAAAGAAAATAATTATAATTGATTTTTTTTTGTTGTGTCAAATAAGTTACATATTTAAACGGCAATAAAAAATTTTGAATTGAATCTGAATCTGAATCTCTTCCCCTTCGAAATTTAAGGGGGAGGGCCCCTATATCAATACCTTTCTGCATCCGCCTCTGTTTTCGGTGTCTGTCTGTCTGTTCTTCTTTTCTCTCTCTCTCACTTTTAAATTGAGGCAAGGGGCCCCTATTCAAAAAAGAATCTGAATCCACATCTATTCTGTCTGCCTGCCTGCCGCCTGCCTGTCTCTCTCTCTCTCTCTTTTCTCTCTCCTCTCTCTCTCTCTCCTCTCTCTCTCTCCCCTCTCTTTCCCTCTCTCCCTTGCTCCGCTCTCTTGCCTCGCTCTCTCTGTGTCTCGTCTCTCCCCTGTCTCTGTTTCGTCTCTGTCTCTCTCTCTCTCGCCTCTTTCTCATTCTCCTTCTCTGTCTCTCTCCTCTCTTCCCTCTCTCCCGTGCTTCCTTTTCCAACCGGGGTGTGTTCCTGTTTTGTAGCTCAACTACAAACAAACATAATGCGTCAGTGGATTTGTGCTGCGGGTCAGACCTACATACATGTCTGTTCTGTGACGGGTTTTCCTGGAATTGCAGAGACTGCGAAAAGGGGCCCTTTGGTTTTTTTGTACACTTTATCCATTGTTTCCCCCTTTTTTTCCTCTTCCTCTCATCTTCCATCCTTTTCTTTCCCTAAAACAATCCCCATTTCCCTAAATCCATCCTTTTTCCCTTTTTTTTTAATCCTTTTTTCCCTTTTCCCTTTCTCCAAAATATCTTTTTTTCTTTTTCCTGAATCCACGTCTTACTTCTCCTAATTCATTCTCCTTTTTTTTTCTTTTCCCCCTTCTCCTTTCTCCTAATTTCCTCACCTCATTTCTCCTGAATCCATCCTGATCTTTTCTCCTAAACCCATCCTTCTCCTTCCTTCTCTTTTCTCCTAAATCAGTCCTCTGTTCTCCTAAATCAATCCTCCTTTCTCCTAAATCCATGGCTATCATTTCCCCTAAATCCATGGCCATCATTTCTCCTAAATCCATGGCCATCATTTCTCCTAAATCCACGGCCATCATTTCTCCTAAATCCATCGCCATCGTTTTTCCTAAATCCATCGCCATACTTTATCCTGTCTTCGAAATCCATTGCCGTCATTT
>CM054145.1:63261690-63264190 GCA_028751875.1 Rapana venosa
GACCAGTCATTTCACTGCCGGCTTGACTTCTTTCTTGACTCTGTAAGAAGTTCCTTGTTCTTTGGCCCCTGAACTTTTCAAAAGCTATGAGCAGTCATTACACTGACAACATGACTTCTCTGTAAGAAGTTAACCGTTCTTCGGCCACTGAAATGTGTGGAAAGCTATGGAGAGTCTTTCACTGACAGCTTGCTTGACTTCTCTGTAAGAAGTTCGTTGAGGCAGCAGACTAAAACTTGCCAGCAGTGTGTTCTAGATGAGTTTAGCTGCTGGAGTTTATCCCTCCTTCCCCAAGGTCGGGGGCTGCATGCTAGGTATGTTCGCGTCACCTATTCACGCTATATAAATTCCATATATTATTATTATTATTATTATTATTTACTGGCCATTGCCGGTCTATAATTCAACAAGAGGTAGGTTTTGTGAAGTGCGCGCGCGCGCGCGCGCGCGCGCGCGCGTGTGTGTGTGTGTGTGTGTAAGATCTTCTGCATGTATTCGCACACAGGAGGTCAGATTATAGTTTCAGGTTCTTTTTTCTTAAAGTGTTTGCAAGATCTTATGCATGTATTCGCAAACACAAGGTCAGATTATAGTCTCAGAATTTTAAAGTGTGAGTGTGCAACATTCTTATACATATATTCACCAACAGGAAATCACTGTTGGAGTCAGGGTTTTGAAATGTGTGTAAAATCTCACGCGTGTATCTGCACACAGGGGTTCAATTTAAGGTCTGATCCAGCAGACTTTCAGGGACATGGAATGGGAACTAGCATTAACTCTGGGGACAAGATTCTCTAGTAGGGACACCCCAGGAGCGACTGGAACCTGTGCCCTCAGAGTGCTGTTCCATCCTAAGTCTGAAGTTCTAACCGCTAGACTATTCCGCCCCTGTCATTTTCACTACTGTGATTTATTAGATGAATGTGGGCAGTGAGTTTTACCTTGGAAAACATGATCGTTTATCGGACTTGCGACTTATCAATTCGTGTCTATGTAAATGGCAGTAACCGTCATTTTCGCCAGGATACTTCTGATTACATTCAAAGTGTAGAAAGAGAATCCCTTCTTTTATTTTTGTGTAGAATGATGGCAACATAGGTAGGTAACGATCAGTAATATTAATTTGTTTTTGATATACGTAGGTGATTAGATATTCGCTTATGGATTTTAGACACTTGAAACCTTTGTCAAACTAATAATCACACGACAAGTTTACCTTTAACAAGGATAATATTATCGTATTAAAGCTAAAAATGACATTCTTTCAGAGCAAAAATTATCATTCATAGCTTTTTTGTTCACACTCTTAGCCATATAACTATAATTATTATCAAAAGCATCACAAATTTAACTGGTATATACAAAGGGTAAAGCTGTAAACAGTTACTGAATTTCTCGTAGAAAATTTAAAAAGCATGTCTTTTGACATGGTCAGAGTGCCATACAGCACAACCACCAGATGTTGGAAATATCCTGCTGGTCCCTCTGACGTCAGGTCTGCATTGAGGCTGGGGAGCTTTCATCGTCAGCAAAAAGTGGACATTGATAGACAGAAAATACAGATAAACCAGGGCAGAGCATGCTGAAAAGGCGCACCTTTACCTGAACATAAACAACAAATACTGGTAACACCTAGACAAGAAAACTTGTCTTGAGCAGAAAACAGTCACAAAGAACATGATCAATAAACCTGGAATGAAACCTCCACAGCAGGGTCCTTAAAACATGCACACTGTCAAAGTAAAGCACAGTAGGAAACGAGAACAACCGAGTTAGAGACATTGCTGAGTTAAAGAACAGTGTAAAATGGAAGAACAAAAAAAGCCCAAGAGAACAGAAAAATAAAAAAAAGGATATGCCGAAAAATGATAAAAACCAAAACAAAAATAAAGAAAGAATCACAAAAGTGAACAAGAAAGTGGTTCATTTATTGGGGGTGAGGGGTGGGAGCTAGGGGGATGTTGTTTTGGAAAGTTTTGGAACTGAAATTAAGTTTTTTTCAGAAGTGATTATAAAACAGGTAGAAATGCAAGTGACAAATCAATACCTCCCCCCTCCCCCCCACTTCAAATCGCTAGAGTGCTCCCGCAATACTGAAGAGAGAGAGAGAGGAGAGAGAGAGAGAGAGAGAGAGAGAGAGAGAGAGAGAGAGAGAGAGAGAGAGAGAGAGAGAGAGAGAGAGAGAGAAACAGACAGACAGAGACAGAAAGACAGACACACAGACACACAGACAGAGACAGACAGACACAGACAGACATACAGACAGACAGAGACAGACAGAAACACAATAACCAAATCGGTCAAACATTTCGCAGTCTACACCAGATACTAGGTACTCGAAAAGTTGTGGAGAGTATAGCGCGCATGCATCAAGTGTACAACTGACAAGTTACCTACTACCTTCTCCCAAGAACTTTAACCCACAAACCTAATGCAGACACTGGACCCAGACCTGACGTCATGAACCAAGTGACGAGAGAGAGAGAGAGAGAGAGAGAGA
>CM054145.1:63269190-63279190 GCA_028751875.1 Rapana venosa
CTACACAACATACATTAAACAATTATATTCTTCTAAAAGTAACACCATCTTTTATGTTGACAGCACTGAATGTATCACACACACACAAAACACACACATGCACAAAACACACACACACACACACACACAAACCACACACATAACACACACACACAAACCACACACATAACACACACAACACACACATACATAAAACACACATTCACTACAAGCAGAAACAGCCACACAGAAACAGAAACAGCCACACAGAAACAGAAACAGCCACACAGAGGCAGAAACAGCCACACAGAAACAGAAACAGCCACACAGAAACAGAAACAGCCACACAGAAACAGAAACAGCCACACAGAAACAGAAACAGCCACACAGAGGCAGAAACAGCCACACAGACCAGAAGCAGAAACGGGCACAGAAACAGAAACAGCCACACAGAAGCAGAAACAGCCACACAGAGGCAGAAACAGCCACACAGAAACAGAAACAGCCACACAGAAACAGAAACAGCCACACAGAAACAGAAACAGCCACACAGAAACAGAAACAGCCACACAGAAGCAGAAACAGCCACACAGAGGCAGAAACAGCCACACAGAAGCAGAAACAGCCACACAGAAACAGAAACAGCCACACAGAAACAGAAACAGCCACACAGAAGCAGAAACAGCCACACAGAAGCAGAGACAGCCACACAGAAGCAGAAACAGCCACACAGACGCAGAAACAGCCACACAGACACAGAAGCAGAAACAGCCACAGAAGCAGAAACGGGCACAGAAGCAGAAACCCACACAGAAGCAGAAACAGCCGCCGAAGCAGAAAAGACACAGAAGCAGAAACAGCCACATAAGCAGAAACAGCCACACAGACACAGAGGCAGAAACAACCACACAAACACAGAAGCAGAAACAGTCACTCACGCACACACACACACACACACACACACACACACACACACACACACACACCACACACAGAGAAACGGCCACACACAGAAATAGCCACACAGAGGCAGAAACAGCCACATTGACACAGAAGCAGAAACAACCACACAGACATCGAAGTGGAGTCAGCGATACAAAAGAGGCAGAAAAAGCACAACTCATCCCCATTTTAATCACTCTCAGTTTCAAGGAAGAGGAAGGAAGGAAAGGAAAGGAAAGGACCAGGAAAGAAAGAACAGAAAAGAAGAAAGATATAAAAGAATGGTAGGGGAGGAAGGGAGGGAAGGAAGGAAGGAAGGAAGGGAGGATAAAAGAAGAAGAAGAAGGAGGAGGAGGAGGAGGAGGAGGAATCGTTTTCTGAATCAGTTCCAGAGACAGACCGACTGACGTCAGTAACGACAATTGACAAAGGGGGATAAAAAAAGGGAAGTAAATGGAAAAAAAAAGAAAGCGAAAGAGGATTATTTGCCCTTGGCTTCTTCACTCGATATTGCACGTGCCTGACATTCCCAGAAACACTCCGTGTCATGCAACATCTTGGAATTTTTTTTTGTTCATTTAAATGTTTGATGTCCAGATGTTTCTTATGTTTCGTTTTCTTTGATTTTTTCCAGTTTTTTTTTTCTTTGCCTCGAGATGATTTTATATAAAAAAAATTGGATTACTTTTTTCTTTTAATGTTTAATCTTCAGATGTTCTTAATTTTGTTTGATTCTTGAGTTTTTTCTTTGCATTTAGATTTTTTTGTTTTTAGGATTTTTTGGCCTCAAAATGTCATTATTTGAGTGTTTCTTTGCCTCTAGATAATTTTTTTTCTATGCCATCAGATTTTATTCTCAACGGGTTTTCTTGTTTTTTGCTTCCCCATGTTGTTTTGATTTTTCTTTCAAAATTTCTTTGACTCCAGATGTTGTTTCTCTGCTGACTGTTTACCATCAGATGTTGTTTCCCTCTCTCTCTGTCTCTCTTTCTCTCTCTCTCTCTCTCTCTCTCTCTCTCTCTCTCTCTCTCTCTCTCTCTCCCTCTCTCTCTTTCTTCCTCACATACAACACGCATGCACGCGCAAACACACACACACACACACACACACACACAAACACACACACACACACACACACACACACACACACACACACACACACACACACACACACACACACACACACACACATTCATGAACACGAGCGTTCGCACAAACAAACCAATAAACAGACCAGAAAAGCCAGCAAGAGGCAGAGTGTGTGTGTCTATGTACATGCACGCGCGCGTATGTGTGTGTGTGTTTGTGTGTGTGTGTGTGTGTGTGTGTGTGTGATGTGTGTGTTTGTGTGTGTGTGTGTGTGTGTGAGAGAGAGAGAGAGAGAGAGAGAGAGAGAGAGAGAGAGACAGAGACAGAGACAGACAACAAACAGACAGACAGACAGACAGATAGACAGGCAGAATATCGGTCACATATAGAAAGAGAGAAAGAGAGTTTAAAAAAAAAGCCCAGACAAAAAACACACTGGCAGCCAGCCAGCCAGCCAGCCAGACAGATAAACACAGCCAGACAAACAGACAAAGACAGACAGACAGTCTCCCAGACATCCAGCTTCTGACGTCAAACTCAGCCACAACACAAGTCTAGCTCTCACTCAAAGGTGCGAAGAAAGGGCAGACTCACCAACTGACCGTTTTTCCCTTTCTTTTTAGTTTCTTTCTTCATCCGTTATCATTTTTTGTTACATTCGATCCTACTGATGATATTAATTTTGAGATGGCTCTAAAAATGTCATGCTGACAATCGAAGACTTGTTCCTCTTGGTCTAGGATTTCAAAAGAAAAAAAAAGAAGTGTGTGCGTCAGCATTACAATGTGGTGGTGTGTTTTGAAATCTTGTGTTGATATTTTAGCGGGACGGAAACTGGAACGGACTGAAGCCAGTGTGTGTGTGTGTGTGTGGTGTGCGTGTGTGTGTTGTGTGTGCTGTGTTGTATTGTGTTGTGTGTGTGTGTGTTTGTGTGTGAGTGTGTGTGTTGTGTTGCGTGTGTTGTATGTATGTATGTATGTATGTATGTATGTATGTATGTATGTATGTATGTATGTATGTATGTATGTATGTATGCATGTATGTATATGTGTGTGTGTGGTGTGTGGGTGGGTGGGTGGGTGGATGGGTGCGCGCGCGTGTTATCCTATAACGTTTCCCTGTTTAGATCACGACACAATATCAGCTGCAACACAACGAAAACAATGATACATGTAAATAAAAGTAGCAGCAGCAGCAGCAGCAGCAGCAGTAGTAGTAGTAGTAATGATGATACTAGTACTACTAGTAGTAGTAGTATTAGTAGTAGTAGTAGCACTACTACTACTACTACTACTACTAACTACTACTACTACTACTACTAACTACTACTACTACTACTACTACTACTACTAGTGTACACAACATTATTGTTTTTTGAGTCTGTTTTATTCTTCTTGGTTGTCGTAATACTGTTGTAGTTAAATAGTCATTATTTTTATACAGTTATTTTTGTTCCTAGGTAGATGGCTTGATCAAAACAAGAAATGTATTGCTCATTTAGAGCAATGAACCATATGGAAATTTGACTTTGACTTAAGCTGAACTTATAAAAACTTTTACTTAAAATCACACGCACGCACACACACTGCACATACACCCATACACGCACGCACGCACGCACACACACACACACACACACATTCGTCCAAATGACATAATGTGCATGGACGATAATTCAAAGAATACTACTATTACTACTACTACTACGACTACGACTACTACGACTACGACTACTACGACTACTACTACTACTATTACGACTACGACTACTACTACTACTACTTCTGCTACGACTATACACTACTACTACTACACTACTACTACTACTACTACTACTAACTACTACTACTACGACGACGACGACGACGACGACACGACTACACTACTACTACTACTACTACACTACTACTACAACTACAACAGCAACAACTACAACTACAACAAATCTACTACTACTACTACTACTACTACTACTACTACTACTACTACATACACTACAACACCCACTCACACCCACACCCACCCCAACACACAAACTAACACAAGCCAGCAACCACACCAGCAATCACACCAGCAATCACACCAGCAATCCCACTCCCACAGAAAGATCAGGGAAAAAGCTCAGAAAAGTAACAATCTTTAAACCAGAACAAACGTGCTCTCTAGCTTATCTCCCCTCATCTGTAACAAAGTGATAATGATCTGACAACACAGCCAAGCGTGTGAATCAACATGTTACAAACGTTAATTTGATCTCTGTTTTTTCCCCACCTAAACTTTCGTTTCACTTTTGAACTCAGATAAAGGAGACCGCCTGCGCACCACACACACGCGCGCGCGCGCGCGCACACACATACACACTGACACACACATGTACACACACTGACACACACACACACACACACACATACACACTCACACACCATACACACACACTCACACACACACTGACACACACACATACACACACACACCCACACACACACAAAAATTCTAAATCAAAGTATTGAAGATCTCCACCACCAACCACCGCCCCCCCAAAAAAAAGAAAAAAAAGAAAAAAATGACAACCCCACAATATAGGAAACAAATCAAAACAAAACAAAAAGCAAAAAACCCCGCAAACGTCAGAATTACAAAAAAAACAAAAAGAAACCCACACAGACAACAAAGTTCATCGGAAATATTTTTTTTTTAGAAAAAGGAAAAGGAATGCCAGATTTAATGTCTCCAGAGAAATGCCAGCCCAAGAGCAAAGCAGGACACAAGACACAACTGAACTGACATGATCACAGCCCGAGAGACTTTAACTCTTCACTTTGAAAATGTAAAATCTTCTTCTTCGTCGTCGAACGCTCAGACAGCAACTATTGTTGTCTGTCATAGGAGCAAAAAAAAGACTTGCGCTGCCGTTAAGCGCCTGACAAGTCAGGCCCAGCGCATCCAACTTCGGCGTGGGAGAGAACTGTTATCTTTTAAGTCTTTTATTTTTTTGGTGGGGGAGGGGGGAGGCGGGAAATAGACAAGGAGGAGGTGACAGGAAGAAAAAGAACAAGGCAGAAACAACAGAGAGGGACAGACAAGAGGGAATTCCTAGAGCAGAATTTCCAGAAGGCGAGGAGGCTGTGGAAACTATAGGCAGGCCACGGTAATCACACTGGGGCAATCACAAACGCAACATCTCACCACTGGCGAACCTCGGAGCTCTAGCTGAGGAATGAAAACCAAAATCCAGATTGACCCCCTCCCCACCTCCCACTCTTCTAGTTTTTCTACATCCTGGGTTGTGGTCTCCATTTATATAATTGTTTGGGGGTGGGGGTGGGGTGGGGTGGGGGTGGGGGTGGGTGGGTGGGGAGACAATAAACAGAGGCTCGATGCCTCACCATTGTAAGATCATCAGAAAGGCACTCCACCCCACTCCACTCCACTCCACCACCCACTCACTCCACTCCACCCCATCCACTCCACTCTACTCCACCCCACTCGACTCCACCCCACTCACTCTACCACCCACTCCACTCCACTCCACTCCACTCCACCCACCCACCCCACTCCACTCCACTCCACTCCACTCCACCCCACTCCACTCCACTCCACCCCACTCCACTCCACTCCACTCCACTCCACTCCACTCCACTCCACTCCACCCCACTCCACTCCACTCCACTCACTCCACCCCACTCTACTCCACTCCACTCCACCCCACTCCACTCCACTCCACTCCACCCCACTCCACTCCACTCCACTCCACTCTACTCACCCCACTCCACTCCACTCCACTCCACTCTACTCCACCCCACTCCACTCCACTCCACTCTACTCTACTCCACTGCACTGCACCACATCACACTACCACATCACACCACCACACTACAACACATCATACCACACCACACAACACCCCAACGCACCACACCACACCAAATAACACCACACCACACCACACCAAACGGGTTAAAAAACACTCAAACAAACCTAGATATCTGACCCAAAATAGAAGATGTCTCCAACAGAGATCGATCAGGGGAGATTTAAAGGGATGGAGAAAAAAAAGGGAGAAGGAGGAGGAGAGGAAGAGGAGGAGGAAGAGGAGGTGGGAGAGGACGAAGAGGAGGAAGAGAAGGAGGGGAAGATTGGAGAGGAGAGAGGAGAGAAAAGAGGCTTTGATGTGATTGTCGGGAGTGGTGACATTTTCACGCTTGGTCGATGACAATCCAATACAATCACTCTCTTTTTTGCATTTATCGACTCGCAAGATTGCGCCAGGAAGTACGCGAGTGAACGCGTGTGCACACGCCCACACACACACAGACACACAGACACACGCCCACACACACACACAACACACACACACACACACACACACACACACACACAACACACAACACACACACCACACACACACACACACACAAACACACACACACACATACACACACAGATGTGACCAGACAGGCATTTTATTTCTTGTTGTTTCAGAGGTAAACAGACAGGCGTTTTATATCTTGTTGTTGTGTATTGCCTCACTGATCACTAAGGTCCTATCAGGGATGGATGTCACTTTCTATTAATTTCAGCAATTCCAGTAACATTCACCTCAAGCTCAAAATCAACACCGTGTGATCGCTTCGAATCTATCTTACACCATTAACGTGAACAAAAATAGAAAACAAATAATGTAGCTGAATTATTGTATTTTTTAAAGACCAATAAAACCAAGTCGTGCTGAGGACGCCAGCATTCCGCTTGATTTATTATCTCCAGTTACAAAAAAGGATAATAAACAGTTTAATGTTTAAAAGAAAATGCATAACAGAAATGGCATAGGGGCAAATACCACTGCAGACTGGACATGCTGTGCCCATGCCAGAGTTCACATGTCACCAGCTGGGCACCGGACCAACAAACCAAGACTTGACTTGCAAAATGCCAAGTCAGGAGTGAGAAGAACACGATTGTAAGATCTGCTTTTATAAAAGAAAAGGGACTGGTCTGGGACCTCTGAAAATAAGCAAGAAAAAGAAAAGCTATAAGGGTTAGGAAAAAAAGACATAAACCAAGAGAGGGACAGAAAAGGGGAAAGCAAGAGTTTCCAGATGGTGGGGATGCTATTCATGCTAAAAGAGCCTCTGGCATCCACACTGGGAAATGAAAAGGTAGGCAGACAGACAGGCCGACAGACCGCCCCCCCCCCCCCACATACACACGCATGCACACACACATATTTGTGCACAGAAAGAGAACTCGAACGTGAATGCTTTGTGAGGGTATACAGATAAGCCAGAGGCCTCTTTACACCAGGCCCTCAGAGAGAGAGGGCTGAGAGACAGACAGACAGCCAGCCAAGAGACAGATGCTGACAGACAGACAGACAGACAGACAGAAACACGCAGGCACAGACAGAACAGACACCGGGACAAAACTGTGAACTGAGCATCGTGAAATATTCAAAATAAACTTTTTTGGTAATTCTCTAGAGAGAATTATATAGAAAAAAACCCCACACACACACATCCCTAAAACAGTTAAAAAATATATCCAGAGAACATAAACAAAAAAGTTCCACTTCAGAACAACATTTTGCTGAAAGGCAAAAAGAAAAAAATCTCTAAGTTCTCCACATATAGACCACCACTACCGAGAAATCGATACCTTCGAGGAAAGATAAGGAAGGGAGGGAGGGAGAGGTGGGGTGTATAAGGAATGGGGTGTGTAAGGATGGGGTGTAGGGGATGGTGAGGGTGTGAAGGTCTGACCGTTGAAGGTGATGACATTTTAACAGCTGGCTCAGCACAATTACCTCGCCCCCCCCAATCTCCGAACACACACAATTCGATTGAATTTCTGTGTGCCAGATCGTCTGGAAATATTTTATAGGAAAGTTTTGAAGAATTCTCTTTTTACTATTGTACTGTATGCCTGTGAATCATGGACCCTGACTGCAGATTTGGAGAGAAGAGTACAAGCGGTGGAGATGAGATGCTTTCGGAGACTCCTTGGCATCTCCTACAAAGACCACATAAGCAACGAAAGCGTGCATAACAGAATCCAGCAAACCATTGGACCCTATGAGAACCTTCTAACGATCGTGAAAAAGCGTAAACTTAAATGGTATGAACATGTCACAAGATCCAAAGGACTTGCAAAGACAGTTTTACAAGGCACTGTCCAAGGAGGAAGAAGAAGAAGAGGCAGACCAAGGAAGAGCTGGGAGGATAACATCAGCGAATGGACAGGCCTAGAACTCAACAAAACCCTGAGAAAGGCAGAACAGAGAGAGGAATGGAGGGAACTGGTTGTTGAGTCTTTGAGGGTGCCCCCACGGTCGTCAGACTATGGGACAGATAGATAGAATAGACGTGAACTCGTGGCAGTGAGTGAATCACTGACTAGGATCTTATTAGGTGAGAGAAACTACTGAGTCAAAAATAAGTAAGAAATAATGGAAAAAGGCAGAGACAGAGACAGAGAGAGAGAGACAGGCAGACAGAGAGAGACAGAGATAGAGAGATAGAGAGACTCAGACAGACAGACAGAGAGACAGAGATAGAGGTAGGAGACAGACAAACAGACTGACAGACAGACAGGCAGACATAGACAGACAAACAGACAGAGACAGAGAGACAGACTGACAGACAAACAGACAAACAGAATTAGAGAGACACAGCAACAGAGGTGGAGGGATACCGAAATCCAGAGAGACAGAGACAGAAACAGAAAGGGAGACAAACACTGCCAAGAGACACCCAAGTCAAGTCAAGTCAAGTCAAAAACACTTTAAGAGAAAGATGCCGACAGACTGACAGACAGAAACACACAGGCACGGACAGAACAGACACCAGGACAAAACTGTGCACTGAGCATCGTGACATATTCAAAAAATGGTTTTTGACAGTTCTCTAGAGAGAATTATATAGAAAGCACACACAAACACACAACCCCACAACAGATAAAAAAAATATCCAGAGAACATTAACAAAAAGTTCCACTTCAGAACAACATTTTGCTGAAAGGCAAAAAAAAAAATCTAAGCTCTCCACATATAGACCACCACTACCGAGAAATCCATACCTTAGAGAAAAGATAAGGGAGGAAGGGAGGGAGGGAGGGAGGGGAGGGTGGGGTGTATAAGGAATGGGGTGTGTAAGGATGGGGTGTAGGGGATGGTGAGGGTGTGAAGGTCTGACCGTTGAAGGTGATGACATTTTAACAGCTGGCTCAGCACAATTACCTCCCCCCACCCATCTCCGAACACACACAATTCGATTGAATTTCTGTGTGCCAGATCGTCTGGAAATATTTTTAGGAAAGTTTTGAAGAATTCTCTTTTTTTCTATTGTTCGTGAACTCGAGGCAGTGAGTGAATCACTGAGTAGGATCTTGTTAGGTGAGAGAAACTACTGAGTCAAAAATAAGTAAGAGATAATGGAAAAGGCAGAGAGAGAGAGAGAGAGAGAGAGAGAGAGAGAGAGAGAGAGAGAGAGAGAGAGAGGAGAGAGAGAGAGAGAGAGAGAGACAGACAGACAGACAGACAGACAGACAGACAGACAGAGACAGAGAGAGAAATAGAGGCAGGAGAAAGACAAACAGACTGACAGACAGTCAGGCAGACATAGACAGACAAACAGACAGACAGAGAAACAGAGAGACAGACAGACTGGCAGACAAACAGAGAAACATATAGAGACACAGAAACAGAGGTGGAGAGATACCGAGATCCAGAGAGACAGAGACAGAAACACAGAGGGAGACAAACACTGCCAAGAGACAGCCAAGGGACAGATGCTGACAAACAGAAAACACACAGGCACAGACAGAACAGACTTAAGGACAAAACTGTGCACTGAGCATCGTGAAATATTCAAAAATATTCAAAAACATTTTTTGGCAATTCTCTAGAGAGAATTATATAGAAAAACACACAAACACACAACCCCACAACAGTTCAAAAAATATCCAAAGAGGATTAACAAAAAATGTTCCACTT
>CM054145.1:63284190-63289190 GCA_028751875.1 Rapana venosa
TCTCTCTCTCTCTCTCTCTCTCCTGAATGCACTTTCTCTAAAAGTTTAAAAATATGAAAAAGAAAAGAACATTAACCTGGCAAAGATTCTTTCAAAACAAAGGTAAAGTTGTCCTATAACCTACGTGGTCGTTGAGAAACGAGGTGTCAGAGACCTCAGCTTCTCTAGGGGCCAGCATACTGAAACGAGAGACAGACAGACAGACAGACAGAGAGTCAGAGACAAAGACAGACAGACAGAGGCAGAGACATACAGACATACAGACAGAGACAGAGACAGAGAGAGACATACAGAGATGATTGAAGAGATTAGACACACACACCAAGACACATACAGACACAGACATAAACGCTGGATAAATCACAAATATCAAGAATTCTTTCGAATGAACTTTTAAAAGCATGGAAAGTTAGAGATTGGCAAAAAAAAAAGTTTCTTTAAAAAGCTAGAGATTGGCAGAAAAATAATTTGCTCTGGGCGTTTGGGAAAAGACGTAACCATCCTTCCATAAAGATTGAAACTCAGAAAAATAACCAAAGAAGGCCGTGATAAGCCCTAAAATAGACCATGACTACTAGGAACATATCAGGTAATCTGAAAGGTAGAGAAGGAAGGTGAGAAGAAAAGTATCATTATCTGGATTGGAGGTAGGGGTGGAGGTGGGGGGTGTGGGTGGGGGTGAGGGGGTGTGGTGGTGGGGGGAGGTGGTGGTGGTGGGGTGGGGGTGGGGTGGGGGGGTCATTTTTTTCTTTGACAATCAGGGCGTTGACATTCCAAAGACTGGCTCACTGCTGTCACTTTTCTGTATGTTCCATCCATTTCTAAGTCTGTGGTCGACTGGAAACAAGATTTCTGAGGTTGGTTTTCTTTCTTAAACATTCCTTTTGGTTGGAAGCCCATTCGGTCTTTCTCTCTGTCTGTCTCTGTCTCTGTGTGTCTTTCTGTGTCTCTGTCTCAGTCTCTGTCTGTCTATCTGTCTGTATTTCTGTCTGTCTGTCTGTCTCTATTTTGCATCATGTTACATTCTGTTATCATTTCGTGTTGTGTTAAACTGCATTACGTCCAAATGCATTAATAAACAAAAAGTAGTAGTTGTAGTAGTAGTCGTCGTCGTCGTCGTCGTCGTCGTAGTAGTAGTAGTAGTTAGTAGTAGTAGTAGTAGTAATAGTAGTAGTAGTAGTAGTAGTAGTAGTATAGTAGTAGTAGTAGTAGTACTAGTTGCAGTCATAGTAGTAGTAGTCATAGTAGTCGTAGTTTCCTTTTACAATTGGTGACATTTATGATATTAGGTGTGTGTGTGTGCGTCCGTGCGTCTGTGCGTGCGAGTGAGCGTGCGTGCGCGCGCACATGTGCGTGTGTGTAAGTGGGTAATACAGCTTACAGACATGCACACACAACAAAAACACACCAAGAGAGAGACAGAGTCAGAGACAGAGACAGAGACAGAGGGATGAATGGGAAGGGGTTGCGGAACAGAGCAACCAGACACACATACACAGCAACATAAACAAACATACGAACAGACTCCAACACGAAGAAAAGAGGAAGAAATAATCAAACAGCAACAACTTACAAGTCTTTAGAAAAATAAAGTTGACGCACAACTTCAGTGGTAAAATCTGGAGAAAAAAACCTTCATCCCACCTTGAAACTTTCTTTTAATCAAAGCTAAAATCACTGACCCCAGAACCTTGAAGAAGACCGAGGAGGAAAAAAACAACCCAGAAAGGACTGTGATAATATAGCCCCAAAATAGACCAGAACTGGTGAGAGATCAATCCCCGAAGGGGAGACAAAAGTAAGAGAGAGAGAGAGGGGGCGGGGAGGGACGTCTTTTAGGAAATGAAAAGAACTTGAACAGAGAGAGAGAGAGAGAGAGAGAGAGAGAGAGAGAGAGAGAGAGAGGAGAGAGAGAGAGCTAGCTCTGGACAGGTTTAATGTACATTGGCCTTTGGTCACAATACAGCAAGAAAGAAAGAAAGAAAGAAAGAGAGAGAGAGAGAGAGAGAGAGAGAGAGAGAGAGAGAGAGAGAGAGAGAGAGAGAGAGAGAAAAGAGAGAGAAAGAGAGACAGACAGACAAAACATACAGAGACAGAGAGACAGATAGAAAAGACAGATAGAGACAGACAGATAGACAGAGATAGAGAGATAGAGAAACACAGAGAGAAACACAGAGAGAGAGAGAAAGGGTACAGATCTTAGGGTTTCATTTGATCGTCAGGACTGTTGGATTTTTAAAGGTTACTTCTTCACAAATCATGTTTTTTCTCTTCTCTCACTTGTCCGCCTTTGACATCATATGTAAAGAACGTTCTTGATTTTTCGTGCGTGCGCGCGCGCGCGCGCGTGTGTGTGTGTTTTCCCTCTTCTTTTTTTTTAACAAAACAAGTATGGATTTCAATTTTGTTGTTCGTCAGTCGGCAACCTACACAATATCAGTCATTGTGTTGTGGAAGACAGTGGAGTTTTCGATTTTATCAGTCTACAGAAAGTTTAAATGAAAATAACGCATGAAAAATGAGTCAATTGGAGGAAGGGAGGATGGATGAGAGGAGAGGAGAGAGACAGAACAAAGAGACAGACAGAGAGACAGACAGAGAGAGAGAGAGAGAGAGAGAGAGAGAGAGAGAGAGAGAGAGAGAGAGAGAGAGAGAGAGAGAGACAAACAGAAAGACAGAAAGACAGAGAGAAATAGAAGGGTACAGATCTTAAGGTTTCATTTGATCGTCAGGACTGTTGGCATTTTAAAGCTTACTTTTCCACAAATCATTTTTTTTTCTCTTCTCTCAGCTCTCTGCCTTTGAGATCGTAAGTAAAGTAAGTTCTCGCTTTGTTGTGTGGTTTTGTTGTTGTTGTTGCATTCTTTCTTTATTTGTTTCTTTTTTTTTTTAAACAAAACAAGTATGGATTCCAATTTGTTGTTCTGCCGTCAGCTGCCTACACAAAATGAGTCAGTGTGTCTAGGAACTGACAGTGGAGTCTTCGACTTTATCAGTCAATAGAAGGTAAATAAGCATGAGTCAACTGAATGACTGGAAATGAGGATGTATAGAGAGGAGAGAAGAGGAGAGGTGAGGAGAGAAGAGAAGAGGAGGGGAAAGGAGAGGAGAGAGAGAAACAGATAGACAGACAAACAAACAAACAGATACAAAGAAAGAGAGACAGGCAGCCTGTCCACACACACACACACACACACACACACACACACACACACACACACACACACACACACACACACACACACATACACACATCACACTCACTCACTCACTCACGCACGCACTCACTCACACACCAACGCACACCACACACAAATCACAAACGCATACAGTACACAAATACCAGACAAAACCCACCCAACAGATAGACAAATATCCTCCATCCAGCCAGCCAGCCAGCCAGCCAGACAGACAAACAAACAACAAGACAGTGACGAAAGCACTCTGAGACCCACCTGGAATGATGGACGGAAGAATGAAAACAAAGCGGCGTCAGCTGTGAAAGAACCTGCAACACAGCAAAACACAGAACAAAGAGTAAGTGCCAAGCCAAAGAACTGGCCAGTAATAACGTTAATAATACACAATAACAAAAAAGGACAGGAAAAGAAACTAGATTCTAAAGAAAACAGGCAAGTTACCTTCAATCAATGAGTCAAGAAAGACAAGAAAGCAAGACAAAAGAGCCAAGAAACACAAATCCCTAAGGAAGGAATAGAAGTACAGCGAACAGAAGGCAACAAAGAAAGAAACAATACAAAAAAGCTGTAAAAGAGAATGAAGAAGAAAACAAGACAAAAATGACAAAAACCACAAACCCAAAAATATTCAGCAACGAAGCAAAAGGAACAACAAAAAAGGAAAAGAAGACAAATAAAAAACAGTACAAAACGTACAACCCACAACCAAAAAACCACCACAACAAAACAACAAAAAAAAACAACAACCAAAAAAAAAAGTACCCGTACCCCCTTAAAAAAAATAGAACTCAAAAAATACACACAACACAACCAAACACACACACACACACACACACACCACACACACACACACACAGACACAACAACACACATCTAAAACACACACACACACACACACACACACACACACACACACACACACACACACACACACACACAACACACACACACACACACACACACACACACACACACACAGCAATGAAACCACACAAAAAAATGAAGAAAAATGCCAGAGGGTTGTGCACAGGGGATATGTAAATGCACGATTTCAAGACAAGAGAGGGGGAGGAACCCCCTTCCCCCCCAAAGACCTGAACAGCGACACCAACAAAGCAGGCAGCAGCACCACCAGCTGACGTGGCGTAGCGGCCATCAGGTTGGGCGGGTCTAGGCTGGAAGGTCGCGGGATTGAATCCCACACAATATATTTTGCATCCTTGTGAATCTCCGAACATATAGGCACAAAGACATCATAGCAAATAATTCCACTTATCTTGTTTTCTGCAACAATATTTTACAGTATAATTTTCTCTCTTTTCTTGATAGTGGTTTTTGATGGTGCATTGGTAGGCCACAGGATACTCACATTATTCCTGTGAGAACTAAAACCACTTCTGTATCAATTTTCAGAGAGGTGTTTCTCCATAGGCTACCAGGGATGGTAAAGCAACCTACTGCTCAGACCTCTGATGATGGCTCATTCAGGAACTGAACTTAAGCCTGACAGGGCAACCGAATGGTCCGTACAGCAAAAGGGACCTCCAATACTCTCGCCAAAATTTTTACAGTTATAACAGTTTCAGTTATTAATAATGTTTTATTTAGTTGATTATTTGGAAGCACTCTTGCAATGATGAATGGGTTGCAATGGTTGTATGCACTTGTTTGCCTTCGCTACTAGATTTTAAAAAAACTGGCAATCTCTTTCCCTGGAGTTTGCTATGGACTCATTAAAAATATTGGGTCAAAGCAGTCGGGTATCATAAAGTGCATTGATGTTATGTGAGAATATTGCTA
>CM054145.1:63294190-63314190 GCA_028751875.1 Rapana venosa
ATCACACACAGTCAGTCCAATTATAGCAAAGTGGGGCATTCTAAATCTGTATAAAACTTGTCAACACTGACTTGGTCCTAAGGGCTGTATTGTTGTTGTTGTTGTTGTTGTTGACAGACAAAGAGTATCAGTATGGGTTGAGTGGAGAGTGGCAGGGTGACCGGTGACAATGGTGTAATGAGCACCCAGAATAGACCTGACTGACGTACACTGTTCTGCTCTCTCTCTCTCTCTCTCTCTCTCTCTCTCTCTCTCTCTCTCTCTCTCTCTCTCTCTCTCTCTCTCTCTGTCCTCATTAGAAGGTGACATATTAGCACCTTGCCTGATGAACAAACAACCGTGTTTTCACCTCCTGCGTACACCCATGGCTCTGGTGCACTCAAGAGCTAAGGGAAAAGGGGAGTTGAGAAGAAGGATGGGCGAGAGGCAGACAGACAGAGAACACTGCATTATTCAGAAAGTAGTAGAGGAGGACAACAAGTGCAGGGCACCATTTACAACTCCTCCTTCGCTTAGAAAATAATTTATCAAAGATTCAATTTAATAGTAATAAAATAAACAATCTCTAGAAAATAATACCTTTCAATGACAGCTTTATAGGCATTTTTCAGTAAGGACCATACCTTTGGCCTGATCTGATTCAAGTTTCGGCTCGCGGGTGAGCTTTTGTTAGAGGCCCTGGCGGTGATTGAAGCGTTGCCCTCGGTGGAACCTTACAGCAGGACACTTTTCATATTTTGGGAGTGTCAATACTTTCACAAGAATATATTATATTTGCGTGGCCTATAGAAGCTGCCAGCAAAAAATGATGATGATAAAAAGAGAAAAAAGCATGTTTAAAATATATGTTGCACCAAAAATATAAGTAGAAGAACATAGCCACCTAGTGACTCTTTGTGCCTTGTGTTTGGGGATCCCATTGAAACAATGCAAGGTGGGTCATAGAATTTGTGTCCAGCCAAGTGGTTAGTCTTAGCCGTTTGGAAATAATTTCAAATAACTTTTTGAGCGTGTTCTGCGCATTTAAACCTCTTAAACCAGTTAGCGCCACGGAGTCCATTTAAGGACACGGCACATGTCCTGAAGACGAGACTATACACCGAAGTCCCATGTACGAATCTACTCACAGCCACAATCATTAAAAACACATCCATCATTGGGAGAAGAGTAGGCCCAGCCATGACCGCTAGCATGGATGACACGAACATACCCAGCATGCAGTCTGCATTCTGGACAGGAATAGACTCCGCCAGGTTCAGCTTAACAAAGACAACAGTGCCTGAAACTTTCAACGCGGTGTGTGTGTGTGTGTGTATGTGTGTGTGTGTGTGTGTGTGAGTGTGTGTATGTGTTGAGTGTGCGTGTGTATGTGTCTGGTGTGAATGTGATATCTGTTAATCCTATTGTGGGCGTTGCATGCGTGTAAATGATTCAATGTAACGCTTGATTTGTTGCTTTACACAGATTCACGCTTCATAAATCCTTCCATTCCTCTTCTACTTCTTCTTCTTCTACACCCTCCTCCTCCTT
This sequence comes from Rapana venosa, assembly GCA_028751875.1. NCBI lineage: Eukaryota > Metazoa > Mollusca > Gastropoda > Neogastropoda > Muricidae > Rapana > Rapana venosa. Next base: position 63,295,721 of record CM054145.1, read on the forward strand.
CCTTTCTTCTTCTTCTTCTTCTTCTTTTTCCCTTCTTCCTCTCCTCTTCTTCTTCTCCTCTTCTTCTTTTTCTTCTCCTTCTTCTTCTTCCTCTCCTCTCCCCCCCCCCCCCCTCTTCCTTCTTCTTCTCCTCCTCCTCCGCCTCCTTCTCTTCCTCCTCCTTCTCCTTCTTGTTCTTCTTGTTGTTCTTGTTCTTCTTCTTGTTGTTGTTGTTGTTGTTGTTGTTGTTCTTCTTCTTCTTCTTCTTCTTCTTCTTCTTCTTCTCTTCTTCTTCTTCTTCTCTTCTTCTTCTTCTTCTTCTTCTTCTTCTTCTCCTTCTTCTTCTTCTTCTTTCCATATGCAGCAAGCGGAAACTCGCACATCTCCCCAGCCTGAAGAAGCCCACAGTACTGGTGGTCAGACCATGTCCATCCCTTAGCCTCAAAACTAAAGGCACACGCTGAAGAAGGTGGACATTCCAAGCACACCGCTAGACTCCATGGACTTTCCGCATCCTACACAACGCCAAGAAAGGTAGTGTCCATGTTGCCTGTGTGTGTGTGTGTGTGTGTGTGTGTGTGTGTGTGTGTGTTGTGTGTGTGTGTGTGTGTGTTTATTTCTTTATTTCTTTTATATCGAGGATAATGGAATAAGCTCTTATGTGCTTTTTTACATGTAGTACCCGTGTGTATGCGGTTTTGTAAATTCTGTCATCTGTTCCCACCGGCACACAATGGCCTACATTTACGAACAGCGGAACAGGATTTAACGTGTGGGCAAGATGTTCTGCGTGCGTTCGCACACGGGGCCTCGGTTTATAGTCTCACCCGAAGAACTTTGGGGGAGAGTGGAGTCTGCACTGATGTTAACTCCAGGGGAAAATATCCCCTTGAACGGGAATCGAACCCGGGTCATCAGATTGCGAGCGCAATGTTCTAACCACTAGGCTATCCCGTCTCCCCCTGTGTGTGTGTGTGTGTGTGGTGTGTGTGTGTGTGTGTGTGTGTGTGTGTGTGTGTGTGTGTGTGTGTGTGTGTGTGGGGTGTGTCTATTTGTGGATCCTCCTCACAAGTTGGTCAACCTCAGGGTTTCTCTCCCCTGACTTTCTGATCTCTGCTGTTCTGAGTTCAGTCAGTGTGTGATGGCCAGACAGGTTTTACTCTGTGTCCTTCAGGGCTTCTTTGTTTGTCGCTGTGTTTTTGTCTCTCTTTGTCCGCGTTACTCCCTTTTTAGAGTTTGTTTCCGTATCTGTGTCTCAATCTGTCTGTCTGTCTGTCTCTGTCTGTCTTGTCTGTCTCTGTCTGTCTGTCTGTTCTGTCTGTCTCTTCTTCTCTGTCTGTCTCTCTGTCTGCCTGTCTCTCTCCTATGGATGGGACTATAAACCAATGTCCTGTGTGCGGACGTACGCGTAACATCTTGCGCTCACGTGCTATCCCTGGGGAGAGCGCGTCGCCACAAGAGCAGCGCCACACATGAATTTTTTACCTGTCTGCAACTGTATTTTGTTTCTATATCAGAATGGCTCTATTCTACAGAATTTTGCCAGGGACAACTTCCTTCGTTGCCGTGGGTTCTTTTACGTGCGCTAAGTAATTGTATATTGCATATATCTCGGTTTGTCGTCTTTTCCGAAAGACTAGCAGCTAGACCACCACTCACGGTCTAGTGATGAGGGAAAGGGTTTTGGCCCAAACGGGAATCAAACCTGCACACACTTCGAACCCGAATTTTCGCTTTCTAGACAAGTGCGTTAGCTCTAGACCACCGATCCACCTAAGCATGGAACAGTCACCAGTCAAGTGTCAACACATCGTGAAGTATTATTTTATTTATTTAACTATTCTTTATATCGAGGATAATGGAATCAACACTCATGTGCTTTTTTTTTTTACATCTAGTCCCCGCGTGTATGCGACTTTGTAAAGTTTGTCATCTGTTACCACCAGTACACAATAGCCTACTCTTCCGAAAAGCGGAACAGGATTTAACGCGTGCGCAAGATGTTCTGGGTGCATTCTCATACGGGGCCTCGGTTTATACGTATTACGTACATGTAACACGAAGCGCAGAAGGAAACAGCACATACAAATGAGATACGTTTCTGACAGAATTCTGACCCCTGACGTGGTTGCAAAGTCATAACGTTCATCCATTGGAGGAACTGACGTCATCATAACGGCTAAATCTTTTTTACCACCGTGGATAATCAGGTAAACGTGTCAGTTGTCTGCCCTTATTATCCCTCGTCCAGAACACTAAAAATGTGTGTGTATGAGAGAGAGGGAGAGGAGAAGGAGAGATAGACAGGGGGCGCGCATACATACACACGTACATACACACACACATATACACACACGCACTCATCACAAACACGTACACACACAAACTCACATACATACACACAAACACACCCCATACCTCCCCTCCCCCTTCACACACACAACACACATACATACACACACAACGCACACACATACATACACACACCGCACACACACAACACATCACACACACGGACACTAACACACAACGCACACACATACACACACACAAAACACACACACACACACACTACACACAACCCCACACACACACACACACCACACACACAACACACACACACACACACACACACAACACACAAACAAACACACCGCAACACAGCACATCACAACACACTCAGACGGAGGTGGCTAAACGGACAAGACAAACACAGACACCGAACCAAAAAGAGGGCAGTCACAAAATTAGAAATAGCCAGAAAAAAGGGATCAAGTAAAGACAGACAGCAGAGACATCGAGAGGGAGAATGAAACCCCAACACACCCAGAGGTCCAGAGAAAAGAAAACAGCGACACTTGGAAAGAAACAGCAAGGACAGGAAGACACACAGCCACGAGGGGCCAGACACAGGCCAGACACAGGCCAGAGACAGGCCAGACACAGACCAGAGACAGGCCAGAGACAGGCCAGAGACAGGCCAGACACAGGCCAGAGACAGGCCGGAGACAGGCCAGAAACAGGCCAGACATAGGCCAAAGACAGGCCAGACACAGGCCAGAGACAGGCCAGCCACAGGTTAGAGCGAGGCCAGATTGAAGTGATAGCAGCAGGCAGAGAGCACAGAGAGCCGGGCCAAGACCAACAGGAAACACACGGCCACCACCTGTCTGTCACTGAGACCTTGATGATGGATGGATGAATGACTGAATGAATGAAGCAGGGCCTGGGCAATCGATGATAACGTAAAGAAACAATCCACTATAATGTGACAATCACCAATCCACTACACAGTGATTTTGAATTGTATCGTATTGTACTGTATTGTATTGTATTGTATTGTATTGAATTGTATACCACTTTAATTAAAACACAGCAGATTTCTCTTCGTGAAAATTGGGCTGCTCTTCTCCGGTAGAGCGCGTCGCCACAAGAGCAGCGCCACCCAATATTTTTACTTTTCTTCTAGCTCTCTGCATATATATGCATTTCATTTTCTACCAGAGTGGCTTTTTTTCTACATATGTTTTGCCAGGGATAACACTATTGTTGCCGTGGGTTATTTTACGTGCATTAATTAATGAATATTGCACATGGGACCTCGGTTTATTGTCTCATCCGAAAGACTAGCATTCAGACTCACGGTCTAGTGGATGGGGAAAAGTTTTGGGTACAAACGTGTGGATCAAACCACCGCACACTTAAAATCCGGACTATTCACTTTCTATGCAGGTGCGATACCTCTAGACCGTCAGTCACCCAAACAGATGTGCCTCTGATGCTGGACCAGACAGAATGTGGACGTCCTCTGAATGACCAGCAGTGGGGATCCTATGCTGGTACCAGAGACTCCAGTCTACTTCTCCCTTATGGGGGTGCCAGGGGCCTGTCAGTATGAATAGCATCTCCACCTTTCTGCAAACTCTGTGCTAGAAATTCCAGGCAGAGAAAGAAAAGGCAGGGGAATGGACCAAGATGGTGAAAACTAGACAAGAAGGAGGTAAATTACAAATACAAAAAGGAACAAAGCAGAAACAAAGAAAGGGGTCGAAAAGGGACAGGAAAGAGCGACTTCCTAGCACAGAATTTTCAGCAGGTGGTGACACTATTGACTTTTCTACATCCAGACCCTGTATGTGCTTTGCACATTTTGTCATATATTCCCACCGTCCAACAATGACCTACGCGAAAAGCGGGACAGGTTTGAACCTGCGAGCAAGATGTTCTGCAGACAAGGTTAACATGCTTTCCTCGTTTCAGAATCTCGCAGAGGCATGCACGCACAGCTGAAGAAAAATCCCATTCAGATTGGGGATTTTCTGACCTAATCCCGCTATCCGATAATCAGCACACGGTCTTGAGTTCCGTGGAACAGTCCCAGAGCAGAGAATGTAGTGCAGCTTGAGAGAGAAGGGGAGAGAGGGGGAGGGGGGGGGGGGGGGGGAGCAGTGTGTGGTCAATAGACAAGGAGGGCAGCTCAATTCTAAGGCTTTGTTGATGTGCTGTGCTGTGCTGTGCTGTGCTGTGCCGTGTTTGATCTGGTTTTATTCAGCACTAAAGTCGCCCTCAGTTCACTGCCTTCTGTTGCTTTGAAGCTGTAATCTCTTGTTCTTCTCCTTTTTCTCTCTGTGTCTCTGTCTGTGTGTCGGTGTGTTTGTGTGTGTCTGTGTGTCTGTCTGCCTGTCTATCTATCTGTCTGTCTGTGTGTCTGTCTCTCTCTGTCTCTCTCTGTCTCTGTCTGTCTGTCTCTGTCTCTCTCTGTGCGTGTGTGTGTTGGTTTGTTTTACTTTTGTCCAGAAAGAAAGACAGAGAGATACAGAGAGAGAGAGAGAGAGAGAGAGAGAGAGAGAGAGAGAGAGAGAGAGAGAGAGAGAGAGAGAGAGAGAGAGAGAGAGAGAGGCACTTTAAAAGAACGGCATCTTTACAATCTTACAGCCCCTCCCTTTGAAAGAGGAGACCTACAAAGAGCGGGGGCAATAGTCATCCCAGGGAATGTCAGGAAGGCAGACAGGCTCCGTGTGTCCTGTGCAGCAGGAGACGACAGCCAGCAGCCAGCAGTGTGCAGACCACGTGACGGTCACGCCACCACCACCAGCACTGCCTGCTGACGTCCATCTATTTCCTGCCAGTCTGCAGCCCACGGCCTTCCGGCACAGTTCTGGGGAAAGATTGTCACGCTAATAAAAAGCCCAACAACTTGTGTTATCTTTCGTGTTCATGGTTATGAACCACTTTCGACACGATAACAAAACATTTTTAGAAAATCGATGTTGCTTAAATGTTCCTTGTATGAAACGTGGGGAGTAAACAAGAGACTTCATCTGTGACCATAAGAGAGCTCTGGTCTAGATAAACGTGGCAGTAGTTTCTCATACTGTGGAGTTCTTCTGAAAAGAAAACGCTGTGATAAAGCAGAGAAGAGTTTGAAAAGTATCACACTTTTGATAAGTTCTGAAGTGATGACGACAATATCAGCCCATATTAGTTATGGTCAAACACTGGATCATTAAAAAAAAACCCATTAAGGATGAAATATTCCATCCTTATATTCTGCAAATATAAACTTCAAGCGAGAGTACTACTTCCTTATTTTCAACTAAGCTATTTCCCCCCCCCCCCCCTCTCTCTCTCTCCTACCTTTTTGCAAGGCATGGATAACTACACACGTGCAAGGGTATAATCAAGGTGGATCAAACTATGCAGACTCTCACGTACACACTCTTATCTTAGAAACATAGCACTTGACCAGACCATCCAGACGTGATTGGTCAAGCTTCTTTAGAAGCAGATTGATTTCAGGATATCTTTACCTCAACTCCAAACTTCCAACTCCGATTTCTCTGACCTTACAGATGTAACTTCAAGTTTATGGGAAAACCTCAACATATTGAACATGTTCTTTTTGTGTTCTAGAAACAGACGCAGAAAAAAAGCTTAACTGAAGCTGTAGTTTTCCACAACGGAGGTAGAAAACCACAATGGCGTTCTTGTTAGGATAATGGGAACATGTTTGTGAACTGTAATGGGAACATGTCTGTGAACTGTAATGTGGACATGTCTGTGAACTGTAATGGAAACATGTTGGTGTTTCATAATGTGAACATGTTTCTCTGCTTCAAGGCAGCAGATGAAGGGAAATTTCAATCCGATTAGAAACTGACTGACCAAATCAAAATCTGGCAATCAACAGACTAAAACTCAATTCCCTAGGAAAAGTCATAAAGTGTACAGTGCACACATTTCTAGACCCATGGAAGCGGAAATAAGTCAGTCCTTAGACAACGCAGCAGAAGCAGTAGCAGCAGCAGCAGCAGAAGCAGCCAAGTCTTAGTGCTGCAGAGTTCCATCAGAGTTCATCCAGCACGGAAATACACACAGCCATGGCCATCAGTGCCGCTGACTGTGTTTCTTTGATGCTTAGTGTGCTGCTTGTGTGGTTTGTACCTAGGGTTGGGGCTTGTTTTCTTTCTGCTAAAACCACACACACACACAGAGCGAGCGAGCGAGCGAGCGAGAGAGGAGAGAGAGAGAGGATGAGAGAGGAGAGGGAGAGAGAGAGAGAGAGAGAGAGAGGAGAGAGAGAGAGAATGACAATGGCGAATTCTTTATTATCGAGATAATGAATAAGCACTCATTGGTTTTTTACATCCAGTCCCCGCCGTAGGGATACATCTCAATCTAACCCAATATTTTACTTCTTAAAAGAGATAGCACGAAGAGATGAAGAGAGACAGACGCAGACAGACAGACAGACAGACGAAGATAGACAGAGACACAGAGAGAGAGATAGACGTACGAGAGGGGGATAGGGGAGAATCTACAAAACAAACATACCAGCACAAGAAAGATAGAGCAAGCTGAGAGAGAGTAAGCGAGACAAGCAGACGTTTAACGACGGAGAAACAGAGAGAAGTAAGAGAGGAGGAGAACGATGACAGACAGACAATGACCGACAATTACAGAATGAAAAGACAACTGAGCACACAACACCAAGCTAGGATCTTCCACACAACATACACTCAAAAAGAAGAGCAAAGACACAGACACACAGACACAGCAGAGACACAACACAGTAAGATCACGTACAGAGGGACAGACACAACAACAAGACACACAGACACAAACAGCAGACACACACACAAGCTAGCAATCCTGTCACTAACAACAACACACACACACACAGACGAACACACACACAACATCCGACAGACAAATCACAGACACACAGCACACAGACACAACAACACACACACACACAACACACCACACACACACAGACACACAACACACACACACACACTCAACAACACACAGACACAACACACAGACACACACCACACCAACACACACACACACCCCACACACCACACACACAAACACACCCACAACACACCACACAACAGACACACACACAGAGACACACACACACACAGACACACACACACACCACACCACACACACCACACAAACACAACAGACACCACACACATACACACACACACAAACACACACACAAACACACACAGACACACACACAACAAACACACACACACACGACACACACACACACACACACAACACACACACAACACCAACACACACATACATACACCCACACCCACACACACGCACACACACACACACACACACATACACAGAAACGGTGGGTGAAGTAATTTGTGTGTCCTGACGTTCTATGGTTTTCTTTTTTTAATTCTTAAAACATTTTTTATTTAAATGTGTGTGTGGACGTGAGCGCGCACGCGCTCAGGTGTGCATGAGTATGTGTGTGCGTGTATATGTATATGTGGTAATTTGTATTTTCAATGTATGTCCTTATCGATTTTTTCCTTTTTTTATTTTTTTATTTTTTATTTTTTTATTTTTTTTATATTTTTTACTGGTCTAATTTAATGGTAAAGGATGCAATAATGTAGTGTCTTAGAATAATCATTACGAAATTTGTTCTTAGATAGATGGCTTGATGAAAAAAAGCAAATGCATTGCTTATTCAATGTACCATCTGGAAATAAAATTTTGACTTGACTTGACTTGACTTGACAGAGGCCCTAAGCAGCCCCCCATCTGTCAGTCCAGCTTCAATCACAGGCAGGAAATTCAATGGAGGAGAGGAGAAGCAGTGCAGCCCTCCCTCACTGGGATGGCGTTGGCAGGAGGTCTCCACCATACTGACTGGTATCACAGCTCTCAGCTGGTGTGTGGGGAGAGAAGGGGTGGGGGGGGGGGGGTGAATCTGGCCTGACAGTCAGACCTCGGCCTCTTTTCCTTCTTTGCTTTCTTTTTATCAGTAGCCAATACGTTTCTATGCGTCTCTGTGAAGCTCTATATCTGTGTGTGTGTGTGTGTGTGTGTGTGTGTGTGTGTGTCTGTGTCTCTCTCTCTGTGTCTGTTTCTGTCAGTGTCTATCTGTGTGTGTGTGTGTGTGTGTGTGTGTGTGTGTGTGTGTGTCTGTTTCTGTCAGTGTCTGTCTATCTGTTCTTTCTATATAGAGAACGCGTGTGTGTGTGTGTGTGTGTGTGTGTGTGTCTCTCTCTCTCTCTCTCTCTCTCTCTCTTCTCTCTCTCTCTCTCTCTCTCTCTCTCTCTCTCTCTCTCTCTCTCTGTGTCTGTTTCTGTCAGTGTCTATCTGTGTGTGTGTGTGTGTGTGTGTGTGTGTGTGTGTGTGTGTGTGTGTGTGTGTGTGTGTGTGTGTGTATCTGTTTCTGTCAGTGTCTGTCTATCTGTTCTTTCTTTTATTTAACGTCTGTTCACTCAAGGTGATATTAGACCAAAGATAAAGTGTTACAATATATAGAGAACGTGTGTGTGTGTGTGCCTGAGTGCGTGCGCGCGCGCGCGCGCGCGCGCGCGTGTGTGTGAGTGTGTTTACCTATTAGTGTCTGTGCACGAGATAAAAGAAAGAAAAAACAACAACAAAGAAATTATGGGAGGGACGGGGGTGAGGTGGGGAAGGAGGGGGCAGGCATTGAACAGCTTAAACTGCAGCAAGAATAATTACAAAAGTCTATCTGTCTGTGTCTCTGTGTGTGTGTCTATCTCTGTTTCTGTCAGTGTCTGTCTATATGTCTGTCCTTCTGTCTGTCCACACCTTTCCACTGGCCGTTAGCAGTTAGAAACATTGGCATTGAATTCAAGGGCTGATCAGCACACGTGTGAATGGCCATCCGCTGCTGCTGTCTCTTTCTCTCTGTGGTACACAGCGAATCCTGGCTCTTTTCAGCCCTGTTCTCTGTGTGCTTCAGAAAAGTGTCTAACATGAGAAACTAGAGGTGGGGGCGAGAGAGAGAGAGAGAGAGAGAGAGAGAGAGAGAGATGGAGAGAGAGATGGAGATAGAGAGAGAGAGAGAAGGGAGAGAGAGGAGAGAGGAGGGAGACAGAGAGAGAGACAGAGAGAGACAGAGAGAGAGAAGGGAGAGAGAGAGAGGAGGGAGACAGAGAGAGAGAGAGGAGGGAGACAGAGAGAGAGAGGAGGGAGACAGAGAGAGAAAGATAGAGAGAGAGAAGAGGCAGACAGAGAGAGAGAGAGAGAGAGAGAGAGAGAGAGAGAGAGAGAGAGAGAGAGAGAGAGAAGGGAGAGAGAGGAGAGAGGAGGGAGACACAGAGAGAGAGAGAAGGGAGAGAGAGGAGAGAGAGAGAGAGAGAGAGAGAGAGAGAGAGAGAGGAGAGAGAGAGACAACTGTGAAAAGACGTTAAATGAATTTGAACAGAGAGAGAGAGAGAGGGGGGGGGGGAGATACAGAGATAGAGAGACACAGAGAGAGAGAGATGGGGGGGGGGGGAAGAGAGGAGAGAGGAGGGAGACAGAGATGACTTTTTTATATCGAGGATAATGGAATAAGCACTCATGTGCTTTTTTACATCCAGTCCCCGTGTGTATGTGGTTTTGTAAATTTTGTCATCTGTTCCCAGAGAGAGAGAGAGAGAGAGATAGAGAGAGAGAGAGAGAAGAGAGAGAGAGAGAGAGATAGAGAGAGAGACAGAGAGAGAGAGAGAGGGAGACAGAGAAAAGAGAGAGAGAGAGAGAGAGAGAGAGAGAGTGATACAGAGAGACAGAGAGACAGAGAGGGAGATACAGAGAGACAGAGAGACAGAGAGAGAGGGAGATACAGAGAGACAGAGAGAGAACACTTTAAAAGAACGGCATCTTTACAATCTAAAACCCCTCTCTTTGACAGAGGAGACCTACAAAGAGCGGGGGCAATAGTCATCACAGGGAATGTCAGGAAGGCAGACAGGCTCCGTGTGTCCTGTGCAGCAGGAGACGACAGCCAGCAGCCAGCAGTGTGCAGACCACGTGACGGTCACGCCACCACCACCACCAGCACTGCCTGCTGACCTCCATCTATTTCCTGCCCGTCTGCAGCCCACGGCTTTCCGGCACAGCTCTGGGGAAAGATTGTCACGCTAATAAAAAAAACAACAACAACTTGTGTTATCTTTTGTGTTCATGGTTATGAACCACTTTCGACACGATAACAAAACATTTTTAGAAAATCGATGTTGCTTAAATGTTCCTTGTATGAACCGTGGGGAGTAAACAAGAGACTTCATCTGTGACCATAAGAGAGCTCTGATCTAGATAAACGTTGCAGCAGTTTCTCATACTGTGGAGTTCCTCTGAAAAGAAAACGCTGTGATAAAGCAGAGAAGAGTTTGAAAAGTATCACACTTTTGATAAGTTCTGGAGTGATGATGGCAATATCAGCCTATACCAGTTATGGTCAAACACTGGATCCTTAAAAACACCCCCATTAAGGATGAAATATTTCATCCTTATATTCTGTAGATATAAACTTCAAGCGTGAGTACTACTTCCTTATTTTCAACTAAGCTATTCCTCTCTCTCACTTACTCACTCTCTCTCTCTCTCTCTCTCTCTCTCTCTCTCTCTCTCTCTCTCTCTCTCTCTCTCGCAGTGTGGATAACTACACACGTGCAAGGGTATAATCAAGGTGGATCAAACTATGCAGACTCACACGTACACACTCTTATCTTAGAAACATAGCACTTGACCAGACCATTCAGACATGATTGGTCAAGCCTCTTTAGAAGCAGATTGATTTCAGGATGTCTTTACCTCAACTCCAAACTTCCAACTCCGATTTCTCTGACCTTACAGATGTAACTTCAAGTTTATGGGAAAACCTCAACATATTGAACATGTTCTTTTTGTGTTCTAGAAACAGACGCAGAAAAAAAGCTTAACTGAAGCTGTAGTTTTCCACAACGGAGGTAGAAAACCACAATGGCGTTCTTGTTAGGATAATGGGAACATGTTTGTGAACTGTAATGGGAACATGTCTGTGAACTGTAATGTGGACATGTCTGTGAACTGTAATGGAAACATGTTGGTGTTTCATAATGTGAACATGTTTCTCTGCTTCAAGGCAGCAGATGAAGGGAAATTTCAATCCGATTAGAAACTGACTGACCAAATCAAAATCTGGCAATCAACAGACTAAAACTCAATTCCCTAGGAAAAGTCATAAAGTGTGCAGTGCACACATTTCTAGAACCATGGAAGCGGAAATAAGTCAGTCCATAGACAACGCAGCAGCAGCAGCAGCAGCAGCAGCAGCAGCCAAGCCTTAGTGCTGCAGAGTTCCATCAGAGCTCATCCAGCACGGAAATACACACAGCCAAGGCCATCAGTGCCGCTGACTGTGTCTCTTTGATGCTTAGTTTGCTGCTTGTGTGGTTTGTACCTAGGGTTGGGGCTTGTTTTCTTTCTGCTGAAACCAGAGAGAGAGAGAGAGAGAGAGAGAGAGAGAGAGAGAGAGAAGAGAGAGAGAGAGAGAGAGAGAGAGGAGAGAGAGGGAGAGAGAGAGGAGAGAGAGAAGGAGAGAGAGAGAGAGAGAGGAGAATGACAATGGCAAATTCTTTTATTTCGAGGATAATGAATAAGCACTCATGTGCTTTTTTACATCCAGTCCCCACCCGTAGGGATACATCTCAATACTAACCCAATACTTATACTCTAAAAGAGATAGAGAGAGAGATGAAGAGAGACAGTTAGACAGAAAGACAGAAAGACAGGGACAGAGACACATGGAGACAGATAGACATACAGAGAGGGGGAAGGGAGAGCAGCTACAAACAAACATACCAGCACAAAGAAAGATAGAGCAAAGCTGAGAAGAAAAGTAAGCGAGACAAGCACACAGTTTAACAGACGAGAAACAAGAAATACAGAGAGGGGAGACAGACTGACAACAGACAATGACCGACAAGACAGAATGACAACAGACAAACTGACAGCGCACAGCACCAAAGCTAGCATCCTGTCCAGACACACACAGACACACACACACACACACACCCACACACCCACACACCCACACCCACACCCACACAAACACACCCACACGCACACACACACACACACACATACACAGAGAACCTAAGCAGCCCCCCATCTGTCAGTCCAGCTTCAATCACAGGCAGGAAATTCAATGGAGGAGAGGAGAAGCAGTGCAGCCCTCCCTCACTGGGATGGCGGTGGCAGGAGGTCTCCACCATACTGACTGGTATCACAGCTCTCAGCTGGTGTGTGGGAGAGAAGGGTGGGGGGGGGGGGGGGGGGGGGGGGGGGGGGGGGGGGGGGGCGGGGGGTGGGTTGGGGGGGTGGGGGGGGGGGGGGGGGGCGGGGGTGTGAATCTGGCCTGACGTCAACCTCGGCTGTTTTCCTCCTTTGCTTTCTTTTTATCAGTAGCCAATACGTTTCTATGCGTCTCTGTGAAGCTCTATATCTCTGTGTGTGTGTGTGAGTGTGTGTGTGTGTGTGTGTGTGTGTGTGTGTGTCTGTGTGTTTGTGTATCTCTGTGTGTGTGTGTGTGTCTCTGTTTCTGTGTCTATCTGTCTGTGTCTGTGTATGTGTATCTCTCTCTGTTTCTGTCAGTGTCTGTCTATCTGTCTGCGTCTGTGTGTGTGTCTGTCTCTCTGTTTCTGTCGGTGTCTGTCTATCTGTCTGTGAGTGTGTGTGTGTGTGTGTGTGTGTGTGTGTGTCTCTCTCTCTCTCTCTCTCTTTCTGTCAGTGTCTGTCTGTCTGTGTGTGTGTGTGTGTCTGTCTCTCTGTTTCTGTCAGTGTCTGTCTATCTGTCTGCGTCTGTGTGTGTGTCTGTCTCTCTGTTTCTGTCGGTGTCTGTCTATCTATCTGTGTCTGTGTGTGTATCTCTCTCTGTTTCTGTCGGTGTCTGTCTATCTGTCTGCGTCTGTGTGTGTGTCTGTGTCTCTGTTTCTGTCAGTGTCTGTCTATCTGTCTGCGTCTGTGTGTGTGTGTCTGTCTCTCTGTTTCTGTCAGTGTCTGTCTATCTATCTGTGTCTGTGTGTGTATCTCTCTCTGTTTCTGTCAGTGTCTGTCTATATGTGTCTGTGGCTGTCTGTCTATCTGTTTCTGTCAGTGTCTGTCTATCTGTCGTGTGTCTGTGTGTGTCTGTCTCTCTGTTTCTGTCAGTGTCTGTCCTTCTGTCTGTCCTTCTGTTTGTCCTTTCCACTGGCCGTTAGCAGTTTTAAAAAAAGGCATATAAAGGGCTGATCAGCACAGGTGTGAATGGCCTTCCGCTGCTGCTGTCTCTTTCTCTCTGTCTTTGGTACACAACGAATCCTGGCTTTTTCGCCCTTGTTCTCTGTGTGCTTAAGAAAAGTGTCTGACATGAAAAAACCCAGAGATGGGGGCGAGAGAGAGAGAGAGCGAGAGAGAGAGAGAGAGAGAGAGAGAGAGAGAGAGATAGAGGGAGATACAGAGATAGGGAGACACAGAGAGAGAATGCGAATGGGAATGCGAATGGTTTATTCAAAAGGCCTTGGCCACATTTGAAGGGGAAAACACAAAGCACACACTATCATACAAGTGATATTCACATAAACAATCAATTCACAAAACATTAGCAAAACACGATCATTTTTCAAGAATTAATAAGGGTGTCCCGCAGTCTAAATGCTTTATATAGGAAAAGAGCTAACTGTTTTGTAGTAACTTCATTTCCAGACGTAATGAGCATGATTAACCTATGGAGACATGGTTGACGTAAGAACTTTCGAGGTATAAACTGCTCTCTTAATTCCGTAAGTTGTGAACACGTGAATAGAAAATGTATTTCGTCTTCAGTAGAACTATCACAAAGAGGACAAATCAAAGCTATCTCGTTTACATGTCTATAATAGAAATGATGGAGAGAGAGAGAGAGAGAGGAGAGAGAGGAGAGAGAGAGAGAGAGAGAGAGAGAGAGAGAGAGAGAGAGAGAGAGAGAGAGAGAAAGAGAGAGAGAAAGAGAGAGGGAGATACAGAGATAGAGAGAGAGAGAGAGAGAGAGAGAGAGAGAGAGAGAGAGAAGAGAGAAAGAAAGAGAGAGAGAGAGAGAGAGAGAGAGAGAGAGAAGAAGAGACAGACAGACAGACAGAGAGAGAGGGAGATACAGAGAGACAGAGAAAGAACACTTTAAAAGAACGGCATCTTTACAATCTAAACCCCTCCCTTTGACAGAGGAGACCTAAAAAGGTTGTCAGAAAGTCGATAGCCTGGAGGTTAGTGTGTGGGAAGCGTAATGTTTGAACAAGGAAACAGTATGTCTGAGTGTGTGTTGTCTCTTGCATGATGACCACAGACAGTGTATTTTCCAAAACGGTTATTTTTCTTTAAAATGATTTTTCTTTCGAAAGTAGGACAACTTTGAAATAAAAACGTTCCAGTCATTTCCAATAGCAGCAAAAATCGAAAACCGATTAGATTTTGCACGGCTGTTCCAGTGTTATCGATGCTTCCTTAAAGTTCTCCTGCTGCAAAACTGTGTTGTCATTTTCTGCTGATAGCAATGATCTGACAGTTTTTATTTCCCTACGTCTTAAAAAAAATTTAGCGCATGTGATAGAACCTACAGCACCAAGAGAGCTATCCCTCACACAATTCTGAAAAACCCTCTCACATCGGGTAATGTATACACCATGTTATGTCAACAGGGAAACAGGTGGTTCCAGAGGACACCTGTGTGCATGCGTTCTTTTAGAATGTTGTCTTCCCTTCCTACCGGCACACAATAGCCTACTCCTCCAAAAGGTGGAACGGGTTTTTAACGCATGCGCAAGATAATCTCCTTGCGTTTGTCCACGGAGCCTCAGTTTACAGTCTCACCCGAAAGACTTTGACATTCTGTTGGATTTCCTCGTCAAACTTTGAAGATATGGACCAGGCTGGAATCGAACCCAGAACCTCGCGGTGCACTTGCTAGGCCACTGTTCTTCTTATTCTTGTTATAATCCCTGTGCATCTGCGGGATGGCTTTTTCCAGCCTTCTCTGTGACTTAACCTGCTTTCAGCGTGGCCAGAGCAGCAGGCCTTTGACTGCTCCGTGTTGTCAGTGCACTCATCTGTCTTTTGCTTTCGTCTCTCTCCTCTCCCCCCTTCACATCCTGCAAGCTTCAATTTCTTCAGTATGATTGTCCTGCAGTCATCAAGTGCAGGGTTTTTCTTGTCCCTTTGTATAGAATCCCAGTTCTTCGGTTCATGTTGAATTGAACAAATACGTGGACACTCCCGCACACGCAACCGTGCGCACACACACCGCACGCGAGAGCGCGAGCGCGAGCATGCGTGCGCGCACACATGTACACACATACGAACACTTACACTTGCACACACACTCACACACATACAACACAACACATACACACACACACACACTCACACACACACACAACACACACACACACCACACCACACACATCACACACACACACAAAACCACACACACAACACACACACACACACTCACATCACACACCACACACACCACACACACTCACACACACACAACACACACACACCACACTACACACACAACACACACACAACAACACACAACACACACAACACACAAACACACACACACACACACACACACTACCCACACAACAACACACACACACACTCACACACACACAACACACACAAAACACACACACACAACACAAACACACACACACACACACACAACACACACACACACACACACACACACACACACACACACACACAACACACACACAACACACACACACACAACACAACACACAACACACACAAACACACACACACAGTCACACAACACACACAACACACAACAAACACAAGAACACAACAACACACACACAACAACACACTAAAACAGACACAACATCGCACTAACACACCACACAAACACTTTAAAGAAGCAAACTGGACTAAACAGGCTAGACACATGCAGGACGAGAACAGAAAGAAGGACTGGAAGAACATGGACCCTGTCCTCTCAAAACTGAAAAAAGAGAGAAAATGGGAAGAAAGTACAAAGGTAAGACGACCCCCCCCCCCCCCTCCCATCTCCCCACTCTCCCCTTAGGGAGTAAGCAACTTGTGTTCTGATAGGCTGATAATTCTATCTGCCCCCCCCCCCCCTCTTCCTCTTCTTCCCCTGTCTTTTGTCGCAGCCCCTCCTCCCCCATCTCTTGTTCTTTCAAAGGCTGATATTTTTATCTGCTGCTCCCCCCCCTCCCTCCCCCCCTCTCTCTCTCACCTAATCTCGTTTTCATTTCATCTCTCATACTACTCCCTCCTCCCCCCGCTCTCTCTGTCTCTCTTTCTCCTTCTCTCTCTGTCTGTCTGTCTGTCTGTCTGTCTGTCTGTCTGTCTCTCTCTCTCCTCTTCTCTCTCTCTCTTCTCTCTCTCTCTCTCTCTCTCTCTCTCTCTGTGTCTCTCCCCCTCTCTCTCCTTAAAGAAAGGAAATGAATGCAGGTGATGGGACTTTAATTGAATTTTCTGTCTTTCTCTGGGCCTTGAGAACTGAAAGGTACGGATTACAGAAAAGGGATCGACGCGGAAAGAAAAGTGGTTTTGCACCAAAAAATCTCTGTGTGTTGTGTTGTGCTGTGTTTTGTTGTTTTGTCGTTGTGCGTATATAATATAATATATATATATATATATATATAATATATATATATATATATATATATATATATATATATATAATTATATCAATCTATATTCCATACATATATCTTATATCTACATCTACATCTATATCTATATCTATCTATCTATCTATCTATCTATCTATCTATCTATCTATCTATCTATCTATCTATCTATCTATCTATCTATCTATAATGTTGTGTGTTGTGTTGTGGTGTGTGTGTTGTGTGTTTGTGCTGTGTTGTTGTTTGTGTATGTGTGTGTGTGTATGTGTGGTGTATGCGCGTGCGCGCGCGCGCCTTGCGCTCCCTTGTGCCTATTATTCCTGGAGGAGGATAAAAATCAATTATGTCTTCAATTCAACGTCTTTTCACATAACACTCAAGTGATAGTAGTGGGTGATATGTGCGCGCGAATGTGTGTGTTCACGTTTGCGATGGAGTGGTGTTGTCAAGTGTGTCTAACAACATGATGAAGTGTGTGGGACAATGTAGCAGTGTGTTTGGCTGTACTGACACCCCCCTCCCTCTAAGTCTTTTTCATTCTCTTTCTCCACTCTCTGCTTCTTCCCATTCTTCCTTTTGTTTTTCTTCCCACCCTTCCCCTCTTTTCCTTCCATCGTTAGTGGTGTTTTTCTTCCCATTGTTCTTCTGTCACTCTTCCCGTCTTTCCTCCTGTTTTTCTTCCTATCTTTCTTTCCTGTTTTCCTTCTAATCCTTCTTTCTGTTTTTTTTTCTATCCTTTTTTCTGTTTTCTATCTTTTTATCCTTCTTTTCTGTCATACTTCTATCCTTCTTTCTGTCATTCCTCCTATCCTTCTTTTTGCCTTTCTTCATATCCTTCTTTAATTTCTTTTTCCTACCTTCTTTATTTCTTTTCCTACCTTCTTTAATTTCTTTTTCCTATCCTTCTTTCTGTCATTCTTCCCGTCCTTCTTTCTGTTATTCTTTCCGTCATTCTTTCTGTTTTTTCCTGTGTTTCTTTCTGTCATTCTTCCTATCCATGCTTCTGTCATTCCTTTTTTAAAAAAATATTCTTCCTTACCTTCTTTCTGTTGTCCTTTCTATTTTTCTTTCTGTTTTTCCTCCTATTCTTTTCTGTTACTCTTTCTATCTTCTACCTGCTATCTTGCTATCCTTTTCATTATTCTTCTATTCTTTCCATTTTTCTTCTCATTGTATTCTGTTATTCTTCCTGTACTTCCTTCTCTTTTTCTTCCTATTCTATTTTCTGTTATTCTTCCCATATCAATGTCTGTAGTTTTCTTCCTATCCCCCTTTCTATCTGTCTTTCTTTGTGCCCCCAGATCATTCTTATTAGGAGTTCATTGCCATATTTATTTGTTTATTTATTCTTTTATATCGATGATAATGGAATTAACACGCATGTGTTTTTTTTACATCCAGTTTCCGTGTGTATGCGGTTTTTGTAAATTTTGTTATCTGTTCCCACAGGCACACAATGGCCTACTCTTTCGAAAAGCGGAACAGGATTTAACACGTGCGCAAGATGTTTTGCATGCGTTCGCA